>CM073777.1:12610547-13326373 GCA_037158775.1 Hetaerina titia | reverse complement strand
AAACAAATTTCACTACAAAATAATGAGGTACTTACAAAATTCTAGACGAGAATTTAAGAAGGGATATGAAGTGAATACGGAAAATTGCACAGTTCAGCTTTGTGTGGTATATCAGTGGGAGTTCAAGGCAGGTAAAAAAATCACCAGGAGGTTCATGTTTGATTCGAACATCTTTGATTGAAAAGTATTTCATGCCGCAAATGTGTATAAAAATATATGGTCCTCTTCATGATACAACTAATAAACATTTCTGTATTTTACTGCAGTATTTATTTAAAAATTAATTTGGTTCACAATCACGCTTTATGCCAAGACACCTAAAGTGCTTTCAGTTGCCTTCTTAAGACTAACACTTTCAGAAAATACTATTGGCACATCCATGGAAACAGTTGTGGCTATTATAAGCCTACGAATAATATATTAATCATGATTGTGTATATAAATGTACAATGAACGTAGCTACGGTCGTGAGTCAATGTAAACAAAAAAAGGCAGAGACCGTAACTTTGATTAGCACCAGTTAAGTGCCAATCAAGTTTACGGTCTCGGCTTTTTTTTGTTTACAATGATTTTGTGTGTTTAAGTACATCAAAAAACACAATAAGGCTGAAAGACATATGAAGAGGTCATGGGATGTTGAAGACTGTTAGAAGTCAAGAAGATGAGTATGAATTTTCTGGCGGCATGAAATGATGTAGAAAGAATTAAATTCACGTATTAGTTAGTGTAATTTTTGCAGTTTAATGACAAAATTTTCAATAGGTTTTCGAGGTTTCTCCAAACCCTCCAAGGAAGGGCTACCCAAAGTAATACTGATTAATAGCCAATGTTAATTTTTCTCATAGTGTTTATTGATATCATTATGAACATTGCCATCCCAATTCACAGAACTTCGTTTCGAGTCAACATCCTTGTGGAACACGTACTAATGAATTTGTCTGTGTTCCTCTCCCGGCTGGCAGTGGGAGGCGAGGAGGTGACGAGGGAGTGAGCTGCGGGCGACGTGACTTCCGGGCGATGGCTGCTGGTCAGCCAGAGACGGCGGCCCGGGGCGGCCCTGGAGCAAAGGGTGCGGGCAAGGGGGCCGCGGGGAGCAGAGGCGGCAAGTCCGCCACCGGCAAATCAGCCCCCGTGGAGGTGGGCGTGGAGGCGAGGGAGGGCGAGGCGCCCGGCGGGGCGGCCGGGGGCGAGGCCGGGCGCAACGACTCTTCGGCCGGTAAGAACACCCCAACCCCCTGCTTCCCTCGCCGTGTGACCGGAAGTCGTGACCCTGCGACTACGCCTCCCTCCCCCTCGGAATGAACCCATTGATTGCAGCCTTTGTAGGATGTGCTTTTCTCTCTGTTAAATATTCAGAGATATGAGTTCATTATTAGTTTTAGTTAGTACCCCGCGTGTCACCAATATGGTGTGTGGCAGGGGATGACTATATACCAGGCTACCCTTGCCAAAAGCACTTTTACCTCCTAGCTCGGTCGGACAAACGTTATTTTATTCTGATCCCTTATCGGTCGTGGGAAAAAGGACATCTTAAATTTGTCTGTTCTGCTTTTAATCTCTCGAATTTTATTTACGTGATCTCTATTACCATAATACGATGGGGCTAATAATACATTGAATTCGATGATTTGAGGCTTTACTTTGTGAAAATTCATAATCATTGAAAAAATAAACTGTTTTTTCACAAAAACTTTATTACACTAGGTTTCGACGCATGGCGACGTCATCATGCATTTCCTGGCCATAAATGAGATTTTATACCTAATGATGTCCTCTATGCGTCGAAATAAATAGTAGTGCAATAAAGTTTTCGAGAAAAAGTACTGAGTTTATTTATTCGATGCTAATAACACATTTTCAACATCGCTCCTGAAGAGACGTCCTTCCAATTTGTGCAAAAGATTTAATTTGTTAATTAGCCTTTGCTCCGAGAGTGAGTCCCAGCCTAGCTGCTCTAAATTTTTTGGATCTGGATTTGGACTCTACTAAGTTTATCATTACAGGATTTTACAAATCTAGCTCCTCTACGCTGCGTGCGATCCAATTCGGCAATTAATCGAACTTCGTGAGGATCCCATACAGTACTAGCAGCATATTCTAAATGAGGCCTAACCAGCCAAAGATAAAATTTCTCTTTGACCTTTTCATCACAATCATCCAGTACTCTTCTAATAACTCCTAACTTCCTGTTGGCTTGTCCACGTATTCCCCGTTTAATCCAGGAGAGCTCGAAAGATAAAATATAGCCATATTCCGCCTAACTTTAAGAGTCGAAATCATCATTCCCACGGCTACGAAATAACCTAACTCTTAAGGCTTCGGATTTGAGATTGGAAAATAAATGCCCATCTCATGAAAAAAACGGTGAAAGCTAATCTCCAAATGCGAGCAAGTGGTGTCGCTCCGCCTAAACACGAGCAATCCCGGAGGGGGGGGGGCGGAATCCTATGCACCAGGCAGGGTGCGTGATGGCCTCGCTTCGCCAGGGGGCGATGTAATACTCTCGTGTGAACCAAGCCGTTGCGCTCTTGAAAACTGGTGGTCATTTTAAATTTCGTCAGCGCTTACATCGTTGTAAATGTCTGCCTTGATTTATTTGCAATGGCAAACAGCTTATAGCCACTTCGTGAGATCCCGTAACGAAGATATTTGATCTATAAATCACTATGAAAGAATTCAACTAAAAATAGACGAAAAGAATAAAAAGTAAAATATTTTATAGCGACTGTTCTATTGTTACTGATACGTCTTGTCTTGTATACTATATCAGATTAAATGTACTACCATCGTATGGCCATTGCCATATGCTTAATTGCCAGATGGAATCATATTCGTAATTTAAAATGTGCGAAACAACTCTGGGAGTTTATCACCATCGTAACAAAGAGCAAGTGATGCGAGCGAGGTGTTAGCATTTTCCGTTCTGTTTAAATGCGAACATATAGCTTTAGAGGCCGTTCATTTTTGTCCTCTTCCTAGCATTGTTAAGCTTCCGACTGAGTTATTCTGGGCAAGGCCAACTCCAGGAAGGTAGATCTCGAGTGCTAATGTCTTGTGATGTATGTGTTCGTGTGCACAGTGGAAGATGTTCTTTACTGATTTTTCAATGAGGGCCCGAAATAACTTCAGGGGTCTGGAGGCCTGAAAAGAAAAATCCTTAAATCACGCTAATTAATGAGAAAATTCCTCCAGAAATACTTTTATTTCCTTCAATTTTCCACGGTATTACCTGTTGTCCTCAAATCGTTTATTTTAATGGTGGTGAATCGTTTATTGTAGGGAGTTTATTAGTACGAATCTTTTTGATATTTTTCGGATTCCGTTTTAAAGCAACAGTGGTCGAATAGATGGGATTTGTAATTGAAATTTGGTATAATTACGTTTGCCTGCTTGCCAAGACGATTTGAGATAGAATATCGTTGTAGGTTTTTAAAAAAATACCTTAAACCCATAGTTGGAACAATCTCAGCGATAATAATCCTGCCTTCAAAAACATTGGACGAACGATAGAATAATAGAAATGTGTTAATGGGTTTTAAGCTCTCCCATGTATTCAATGATCAAACTTTTCTCGAGACAGCGCGAAACCAGCAAGGTTGGCTCCAGGCATGTTTTATGTCCTAGCCTAATGTTTTTCCACGAGAAAATTAATGTAGGCAGCAACCTGTGATACTAATACGAACCTGCCTTCGCACTTTCTTTCTTCACCGTCCCTGTATTTTCGTCTACGGCTTTCAATATCCTTTTTTGGACTCGTTTACATTTCTCTTATGGTGTATCCGTCCCAAATGCTTCACTCAAATCTTTCTCTACAGCTTGCCGAGACTGGTTAATTATTGTACTGTTTAATTCTTCTACATTCCATTTCCACAACCACCTTCCTTGTTTGACTCCCGTGAATCTAAACTGTGCCAGTTTATCACGCTGTTGCTAAATCTTACCTTGGTTGTTTTGGTTTTGAGTTTTGGCGGTGTTCTTATATATCCCCTTGGTGCCGATTGGCATTTCCAACCAAAGGGGCCCAGTCCAAGTGTCCTCTCGGATAGCGAGTGCCCGACTGCTGTAGTGCTTCCAACCAGAGGGGCCCAGCCCAACTGTCCTCTCGGATGGCGAGTCAGCAGCGCTGATATCACCCACGCCACTACTTAGTTATCAGTCATTACTACTCTTGGCCCTTAGTCCCCATCGTGTCAGCTGCGGTGATAACGCATGCTTGGACCCACGCCTTTAATTGGTCACTTAAGGGGGGGATAATCATCCTGGCCAGTAAATTATACGGATGCAACAGTGTGTCTGAAGGGGAAAGGGAGGCAATAATATAGGCTTGTTTAGGCACTGGTAGAGGGGCTAATGCGGAAGAAGGTTTGCATGAGGTGGCGTGATTGTTGATGCGGGTGTAGAGGGGTGCGGTGCACTGGCCAACGTAGAAAGAGTGACAGAGTTCGCAGTTGAGTTGGTAGATTATATTGCGGGATGTGCTTGGGGGAGTGACGTGGGATGGGAGAGAATCTGTAAGCTGAGAGGGGAGGCAAGGAGTGGTGAATATGTGACATATTTTACATTTTGGTCTATAGCAGGGTACTGGCGTGGATTTGTGGATGTCAGAGTATTTGGATAAAGACTTTGTGGATTTTAATACATCCTATAAATTGTCCCGTCGTTTAAAAGTAACAGAGGGACATTTATTTTGTGTGATTTCCGTTGGTTTTTGGTTTTTTTCAGAATGGAGAAGAAATCTTTGGGAATATGTCTGAGGGATTGAATTCTTGTGAAGTACGTATGTTGTGCAAATGGAGAGGGTGTGCGAGTTGGTGGTGTCTTGGGAAGGTTTGGGCAGGTGGAAGTGTCGAAGGATTGTTTTACTGAGAAGAGACTCAGGGTAACCGCGGTATATAGGTAAATACTTACGTAGTCCTAATATATACGATTTCCAGCCCCTTCTTTTCCTCCGTTCTGTCCTTCTCTTCCTTGGGAAAGGTGGGTGGACCACCGAAAATTCAAAACCTAGTGAGTTTCTTTTCCTTTTTTTGTGTTTTTGTCTTTGTCCACTAGTGCTAAATTTAGATATATACAAATACATACATATATATATATATATGTGTGTGTGTGTGCGTGTGTGTATGTATGTGCATTGTAAGAGTGATCAGTGATCAGACTGGACCGTTGCCACCAGGAAAATTGCCTAATTGCAACGAAGTTTATGTAATAAATAAACATCAGTAGTAAATATTGTAATATATATATATATATATATATATATATATATATATATATATATATATATATATATATATGAGTGCTACGTGTAGTAAAACATGAAAATGGCGGGAAATGGAAAGTGTCTCAATGGGGAAAACCCATCAAGGTAATCATCATTACCGTCAATCCAGCGTACTGCAAACTTGGAAGTCACGAGTTTCGAGGAAGATCCCCTCGTAATTATTCCGGGAAACTTCGCGGAAATGCTAGAAATTGACATAAACGAATACCTGCTCCACAACAAAACCTCCTTGTCCATCGCGGACGATTCCTTTGCGAGTAATTCTCCGCGCAAAAAGTCGGACTGTATTTCTTTGGATAATCTAGGCGTACGGCACCCGAAAAAAAATGTGCCTACCATTTTGTTTCACCAGTGTGATCAAGGTAAAAGAGTGGATCGTGTGTTTTGGTACGGCACAATGAGGTGAAAAAGTCTGATGCCGAAAGTCAATTCACCCGTAAATCCTGAGATTCCGGAAAAGCCGCATTGAGGGAAGAAGAAATGCTTGAAATGGGTGACTCATGTGTGATCAAGTGGAACAATTGAACCTTGTAATCGGAGGGATATGACACATGCGATGTGTGAAAATCGTGGTGAGACATCTATCGGAAGATCCCGGAAATCTAAGACCACGGTGGCCTCAATGGAAACATGCTCGGCAATCGTCAACTTCGATTTCTCGAAAAGTAGTTGTCGTAGAGGAAAAGGCTTGGTACTAATCGTTCATTCGGACGGATGGCCAGCCTAATCTACTTTAAATCCGATTGGATTTGCTCATCATCTTGTCAACCGCCGTCTACAGTGTGTAAATCCTGATCAAGAAATAAATACTTAGCAACCAATTAAGCCCCATGTTTGGGCAGAAGAATAAATATTTGGATGAAAATGAGAGGCAGCTAAAATCCGAAAACGGAATATTTCTATGATAACCGTGTTCTTCATTTAGTCTCTTTTCGAGGCCTCGTGATTCTTTGCTCCAACTGCGCAAATTCCTTCACTCTCATTCCAATACTCTTTCCCAGAGTGATTTGCAAGCCAAAATTTCTATTCAAAATGGTGATGCGGAGAATCCTTACAATTGTCTGTGCTAATGTCTGCTGCATCCGGACAAATCATGTTCCTTTTCCCCCTAAAAATCCCGACCCATCAATCCCATATCCATTTTCATGTTTTCCAGTCATACATGAATCTTGATTGGACATCTCGAGTGCCATTTTCAATTTACGCTCCGGCGCGCACCTTCTCCGGCGTAGGCTCCTTCAGGAGTTCCGAATGGGTGACTTGTTTCGCTACGGTGGAGGGAGGGAGGTTCCATAATACCTGTTATTAAGGCAGTACAAGAGAAAGGAAGTGGTGAAATGCCTCTCTATTGGCTAATTATGCCGTCTATGTGGTTTCCCACCGCCTTCCGTTGGATGGAGAGAGAGAGAGTCGTGAAATTCATTTCTTTTTAGCGCATTGCCGCGGAATGAGTTTTTTTGCGCCCACCTGTGTTCTCTGTCTTCGCTTTTCCGAATGGTGACAGATTCTCCCTCTTTCAAAAGTTAATGCACCATCGTTGGATTTGGTGATTGGTGTTTGTGAGCGTGACGTGACCAAGTGTTTTTTGCGTTTGAAGGCGTTATTGGATCGAAAGATCGATTGGATGCGTGCTTTTTCACAAAAAATGACTTACTTAATAGGTGGTTTAACCCTTGTTTTGAATAAAGTCTTCCTCCAGCACGTATACAAATTTGCACGTAATTTGATATTTTTTTAACGAACATTTTTCCTTTTACCCTTCGTCTCCCATATCCTCTGTTTTCACTCATCCTTCCCACCTGTACTTGCACCCCCTGCCACACACCTTTTTGGTGGCTCGCGTGGTGTTTTATGTCGATTTCGAAGAGTAATCGCGTGCATTGCATTGACGGGAAAGAATTTTTAGATGTATGATAGAATCTGCTTAGTAATTTGCGTGAACGTCGATCAAATGTAGCAATAAATTCCGGGCCGAGGTGATGGTTAGTGGAATTATGGGCAAGCGACTATAACCTAAGAGATCCCCGATGCTTGTTCATTTAGTTGAATATCAAATTGTAAAGAAATTTAATTGTAGGTGATGTTTCAGAATTTGTTAAATACGGCTCGATATGAAATTCATCCGCCGACATGAGGCCTGTAGTGTGCTTGCTTCGTTGACTTTCATAACACCATTCTTTGAATCGGAGAACTGAGAATTTTATTAAAATTAATTATTCTTGAAAAGTGGATAAAATTTAAAAAAAAAAACAAAAAAATACATGTCAGAGGGCTGATTATCTTGCTTTCCCATTGCCCACCGGTTCCGGGCAATAGATTTGGAACCCCATTATGTAACATATAAGAAATTAGGCCCGTCTTTGTATTTTAAGTTATGGATTTTCTCACCAAAGAACTATCCAGTTTTCAAATTACGAGGGTGGACCAGAAAGTAACTAACGTTTCGGCCCAATTATGGCCCGGTGAGAAGGGCTAGAGCCACCTTTTTGGTGTCTAAATGTCCTTTATGGTGTCTAAATGTCCACTAAGTGCGCATCATGCTGTGGTAGTGTGCAGAATATGGCTCTTCTACTTTGCTCACTGCGAACTGTTAAACTTTACGCTACTATAGAAAATCCCACGAGTTGTGAAGTGCAATCTATGATTAGGTTTTTGCTGGCAAAAAATCACAAGCCAATTGATTCATAGGCAACTTTGTGAAGTGTACGGAGACGGAATAACGAGTGAAGGTGGAGTGAGGCAATGGTGTTCAGCATTCAGTTTCAAAATGGTAGCAACAATATTCACGACGAGGACCGCAGTGTCGGCCTAGCCTTTTGTTAGATGAAATGTCGGTGAAAATCTACGCAAAACAAAATTTGCACTTTTCCACAGATTTTTTTGTGAAAAATTATGGAAAAGTGCAAATTTTTTGAACTAATTTTTTAAAGTCTTTAAGGAATGATTTCAGATCGCTACCACGATAAATGGCATTGTGTAGAGTCGGCGGGATGCTTTTATAAGACTAATAAGGAAGTGACTGGTTATTAATAGGAAATACAACAACAACAGCAAATTTGAAAGAGTATCACACCGGAGTCAGCCAAGACATTTATAATAGAAATCCTTTCCTCAATTCAAAAGAGCACTCGCGGCCCAATCAAATCCCTGCCTCCCAATGGACTGCGGAGACGTTAAGAAATCCTTTCGGCGGAAATCCAATCAAAAGGTCGATTTGACGTTGCCTCACTCAAAAGAATCATCCGATGTAGGGCATTCCTATTCGTATAACTGGTATCACGGATTTCGTAAATCGGGCAATGGCAAACGCCTTCCAGTGGTGGATCAATGTGGCGACGACGGTCGCCAGAGGTGGGCCAGGATGTTGCGAAACGGTCCGTCCGTCTCTCGGATGGGCAGTCGGACGCTTCGTGGTGAGCACGATGGATGTGCCCGTGTTCCGGAAGACTGTCCACTTCGAGGACGAGTCGATCTCGGGACCGGACAGTTTGGACGACGAGCCCAACTGGGGCAGCACCGACCGCAACGCCCTCAACTGGGAGAGTTCGGACGACGAGGCCTTCGGGGTCGAGGAATTGGAGTTGGACGGCGCCGTTTTCGGAGAGTATTACCGGCCGGTGGATGGGTTCAGTACGGTCGTCAGTGAATTGTCTTCCAGCGGTGAGGTTCTGTGGTCGAATCGAAACAGCGTGGCTAATTTTTCCCGAACCCAAATTTGGAGAGATGCCTTATCCCGAGCGCTTCCATTTTTATAACTACGTCTATCGGGAACAAATTTGATCAGCGGTCTTAGGTTTGGGGAGCGGGATCAAGCGTAGCGTGAAGCTTACAGCTTCCAGGAAGGTTGTGATTCGGTTCGGCTGTGTTCGTCCGGAGCCAGCCATCAACGTGCTAATGCCAAGTCCCTCTCCACCCTGCCCCCTCTGCTAAATAATCCTGCCCTCTCCCAGAATTGTCCACCCATCACTAATGACGTACATCTACATAATACCCCGCAAGTTCCCCCAAGGGAGTGTGTCAGGAGCTCACTCTTAAGTTACCACCCGTAAATGAGAAGAAAAGCAGATGTAAAACCAACCATTCCATTATGCACCCACAGAGGCGCATATATTCATGCAAAGACCTTTTTTAACTTAAACGGATGCAAATACATATCGTATACTATCAACTAACATACACTTGGATCTACGAATATACCAAATGTCTATGGAACATTTAACCTTGTCCTGACTTGTAAGACGAATGTATTTAATATTTCTATAGTAAATTGGTTTCTTACTATTATGATTCCTGATTGTCCGGGGAATTTATTTATTAATTTATGAATGAATGGGTATTTGTATCTATCTGTACTGGAATCTCTCTATCTTATCTTTGTGGTCCGATCTACCTAAATGGTGTTTAGGCCATAATAATGCCTTTATTGTATTTGTTAAACTCGTTTGTTCTGAACATTTCAAAAAGTCTAAGTCTCGCTTGTTCTCCTCGCATCTCAAGTGGCTCCCAGCCTATTCCCCTAAAAGTCGTCTCACCCACGTATTCTTATTGTAATTTGTAAATTCCTCCCAAAAAAAATTCTGAGACAACTTTACCTTCTATGCCGTTCCTCATGTATTGATAAATAACAATAGTTGAGCTTTTTAAAGGTAAGTTTTTATCGATCACTCCCAAAGCGTTGTGTGTATATGCGAATACCTTCCATGCATCTTGTATCCCCCGCTAAACGCCGTTGCAGCGGCTTGCGGAATATAATATATGCACCCTCCAGGCAACATGCGATCGGTCACTTGGTATGGGAAAAAGGGGAAATTAGGGCTCAACTCATGCTAAGGGGAACTTGATAATGGAGCTTGAAGACAAGTAGCAAATGAGATCAGGATTAATTGTTAAGCAGTTGCACTAATTTAAAAAAATCCGTTGGGGTCACATGTCCGTGGATTGCTTCTCGCACTTGCTTCCCTCCATGAAACCGACAGTTCAAGTAGTACCCATGTCCATTAATCTCTCCGACTAGTGGTGTGTGTGTCCTAACTTCGGTGGTTCTTCTCCAGGCAGCGACACCCCAAAGCCCCGCAGCGGTGTCGGCGTGCACGGGGGCTGGCCCCGCGGCTCAACTCCCCTGGAGCGACTCCAGTGGAGCCTCCAGCACGATGAGAAGTGGCGCTCCGAGGTGGCACTGGGTCGCAGGGTTGGCCTCTATCGAATCAAGGGCGAACTAGGTGCCGGGAACTTCTCTCAAGTCAAAATGGGCATCCATCAACTGACGGGTGGTGAGTACCAATTTCCTGCATCTTTGGTCGTCAACTATGGCAATCGTGGTATGCCCATTGCCATGGTGACAAAATCAGGGCTTTATTTCCGAGATAAGTTATTGATTTCTTTGCTTTCACTTTTAAAAGATGAAAATAATTGGAGGTAATTTAAAAGTGAGTGATGCCAAAAATTTAAGGTCAAGTCAGATTTTTGGAACGCTTAACTTCCTTTGGAAATCCACTTGCATTCATCCGGGCTTTCCTCTCGAGAATATCGTCTGTGCGGTTTACGGGAGACGGCGGATTGCAGTGATGTGGGGAGTTGAAAGTCGACTTGTGGTGCTTCGAGATATCAAAAATTTGATTAAAAATGTGTAGGTGACTTTATTCAATCATAGTACGGGGGGAAAGTTTACTCTGAAATAGGGAAGAAATTTTTCAATTTTAAATGTATCATATTTTTCTTGGCGAAGCAATAACAACGAAATGTTTGGAGAATTCATTCAACAAAAACATACATTTTATGCTTCCCATTTAATGGTTACTTATTAATTAAATAGACCAAGGCTTAAGTTGGGATGGATACTGTCTTCATAGATTTAAAACAACGCAATTTGGCAAATCTTTTTGTTACTTTAATTAATATAAAAATTGGCATTTCGTAAATATATGTGATTTAAGAGAATGAATCTTAAATTCCAAACATTTAGATCTTCATCCCAGGATAAGCAATAGCGGTGTGAGGCTCGTAATATCCTCAGAAAGAAGCGAAGTTGAAGAATAAGAGCGTAGCGTAATAAAAATAGAGTGAATTACTGGACATTTGTTAAAGAAAACATTTTTGTAAGATACTCACCTCTGTTGGAAGTTTAATTGTCAATAAAAAAATGTATTATTAAACTCCGTGTCTTCCCTCCCGTGAAGAAACTATCCTTCCTGCACATTGTCTCTTCCACTCCAGTCAACGTCAACCACCCAACTTGCACCAACCCACGCCCATCCCCCTCCTCTCCCACGCGGCTGCGGGTTAGCTGATATTTCCCCTTCTCTCCGCAAATTCCCTTCCACGGCCCACCTCTCATCCTAAAGAGGATACATAAATGTCCTGGTCATGTTTTTATGCCACATGATGTCGCCTATGCGTCGAAACCGGTAGTAGTTTAATAAAGTCTTTTGTTTGAAAAAATACAAAGTTTACATTATCAGTGAAGCGCAGTTCATTTCCATTAGGACTTCGTCGTAGAAGGACGAATAGCGCGTGAGGGCTGGAGATTCTCGCCTCCTAAGGAGAGCCGGAGGAAACTCAGTTCTCGTCCTCTTCCAGGGATTCGCTTTCCTTGCCATTTCCTCATAACAACGTTTCCCAAACGCCTTCTTCCCGCTTTTCCTCATATCCGACCCCCCCACCCAGCCCTTCAGGGAGACGTTTCCCTCCCATCATCCCCCGCGTCGCGTGACTCCTCCAGTCCTCGGTAATCTGTTCGTTCCCCCCCTTCTCTTTCCTCGGGACCCCTCCTCCCACCAGCCCCTTCCCACCCGTACCCCAGGGGAGGAAAACTCGATGCCGCTCTCCATTCCAGCGATTATTGTCGACGTTCCCCTGCTAACCACTCCACTCCGCCTGGCTTAATGCATTAGCCTCCCTCTGAAATGAGAGCACTTGTTCCTGTTTTCGGAAAGAAGTGGGATAAATAAATGAAAGGCCGACTGACATTTAGAAGTGCCGCTCCTGTCTCTCTGGATTCGGGAGTGTTAATCCGCTCTCCTTTTCCAAGTCCCCTCTTTTCCATTTCCCGCTATTGACAATAAAATGCCACGCAGTTGTGAGGAGAGGAAAGGCTTTTCGCTTGATTTGGAGTAAATGAAGCTATTTCACCTGATTTTTGGAAGGCCATGGGTTCGACGCTCTTAAGTAAATGTGTTTTTCTTCAAGAGGATAGGGTTTCGTGCCCTTGTCCTTGTGTTTTTTGACTGTAGGAAATAATTATTTTAGTCGTGCTTACTTGGGAGTTTCACTTCACTTTGTTGAACCTAATTATATGCATTATTTTATTGCTTGCAATATGAAACACTACTCAAGACTCGGGCCTGTATCGAAAAAGAAATTAAAACGATGATATCCAGGTATGCCAAATACTGAATAAAAAATAGATAGTATTCTCGTTATGGAAGATCGAACTCGTTGCTTTATCAGCCATTACATAGGGAGAGCGCTTGCTGCGCTGTGCTGCGACTTTTACGTGTATGTTTGTTTATATATTATTATTAGGTAATCTACTGGTTAAGGTAGGTTTTTGGATAGACACAACTATCAAATAAACCAAAATCCAGCGACCTAATCCACATCAGGTCCTTCTTCATCTCTGTGTACTTCTTTCCTCCCTTCATCCCGTCCAACATCCCTATCCTTTTCATGCCCTTTCCTCGCTTGCCCAACATTCTCCTCTCTATTACCGTCTTCAACATTCCACTACCGCTCAATACGCCTTTCATCCATTTTTCCTGCCTCCATAGGATTTCTCCCAACAAACCCCTCTCCTCACCCACCCTCTCCAGTACTTCCTCATTTGTTTTCCTTTCGGTCCATTTCACCTTCTCCATTCTTCTCCACACCCACATTTCAAAAGCCTCCAATCTACGTCTATCCTCCTGCTTCAGTGACCACGTTTCCGCGCCGTACATAGCTACGCTCCATATCAGAGTTTTTACGAGTCTTGTCTTAACATCCCTACTCAGCGTCCCCGTCATCAACTCCCTTCTCCTTGAGAAAGCCTCCTTGCCTAGCGCAATTCTTCTCCTTACGTCCCTACCACTTTGACCGTATTGGTCCAAAACACTTCCGAGATATGTAAACTGTTCTACCTGCTCTATTTTTTCCCCGCCTATTTTAATATTTAGCTTAGCCTTTTTCTTTCTGGAGAATCGCATAACCTTTGTTTTACTAATATTGATTCTCATCCCATATTTATCGCACTGAACCTCCAATTCACTCAACAATGCTTGCAACCCCTTGGCTGACTGAGCAACTAATGCTTGGTCATCAGCAAACCTAACCGATTATATATATATATATATATATGAAAACATAAAAAAATAAAAATTCATAAATATATACATTTCTATATTCATATAAATATTTATATTCATATATATATATATATATATATATATATATATATATATATATATATATATATATATAAACACTTTTGTCACTTTTTTGAAAATCCCACGGACGTGCACAATAATGTAAATGAACTAGTCGACACAAACACAGAAACACATAAAAGAGGAACTCACTGTGTCTCGAATTTTCGGTGGTGCAACCACCTTTCTCAAGAGGATTTAGGAACAGCCAAACTCCTCTTGAGAAAGGTGGTTGCACCACCGAAAATTCGAGACCCAGTGAGTTCCTCTTTTTTGTTTCCGTTCCTTGTTTTTGTGTCGACTAGTCCATTTACATTATTATATATATATATATATATATATATATATTTTTTTTGTGTGTGTGTGGGTCGCAGTAGTCCAGGGGGTAGACTACTGACTACTGACCGGAGGACCCGGGTTCGATTCCCGGGCAATCTTCTCTGGGCACCTGCAGCTCCACCCAAGCTATGTGATTTTTCGGGTACCAATTCTTCCTGGGAAATCATAACTGGCACAGGATAAGGAACTGACTCTCCTACCATGGCGTTTGAATTTTACACACCGTCAGGCTGAACTTTACCATCTGTAAATCTTTATCAAACTGTGTTTATGGTTTATATATATTTATAAATACATATATATACATATTTTATATATATATATATATATATACTGTATATATTTGAGTTTATGCGAAATTGAACCACATGAGCATCGGAAAAATTAAATTATTTCATTCTTCTTTTAAGTAGAAAATACAGACCTTTAGATAAATTTCGTAATTAATCTATGTAATTAATGCAAAATATATTTCATGGCGATTGAATGTCTATACCACTGGATGTGCCATTACTATTGGTATTGCCAGATTTTTTTGTAGGAATCGTCCATCTATAAAAATGACTTTGTAAGAAGCGAGAAGTGGAAAGGTTTGGTTTACCCAAGGAAAAAATATTTTTTATGAATTTGGAATAATAATTTTTCCTGGATATTTTCGACTTAATTTAGGATATGAATTGCCCGCTCTGGAATTAATTTTTGCACAATTAACTTCGTTCAACATATTAACAGATACATGGGTCGATGTGATGGCGAATGGGGTAATCTTCATTTCATGTGGAATTTTATGAAATTTGGTGGGCAAAGCCCCTGCCAAGTAATTACTTCATCCTGCTTGTGATCAATTTGCATATCGCCGTATCGCGCGATTGCCCCCCCTGCACCCTGGCTCGGGAGCACACATTTCTGCGCGCCAGCTCCGTGTCGTGCCCATATTTCATTGGCTATTATCATTCTCCTAGCTTTAAACTTAGAGCGAGTGCCATTTCACTATATCTATCATGTGCAATTCATGCTAAAGTGTTTTCTTAAGTACATGTCATATCGCGTATTGCACTCGGTAGTCGTGATACCTTCCTTTCCCGTCCTCCAGAGGAGAGGTGTGGTGGCAGGGCGGAATTCACATTTGTACTATTTCCGGAGGAAGTCAGCGAGTTGAAGTTAATCCGGTGGGAAATGTATTCAACTAAATGAATTTGTGAAATGAATAACGCACTTATCTCTGTTCACGTATCAACAAATAAGAAGGAAGTAATATAAATGTTTCCTTCATATTATACGTTCCACTACAGAACCGAACACGTTTGAACTATCGTATTTTGTTAAATTTTTAATCGTTGAAATTTATAAATATTTGTTGCGTGGTTTGGTTCGTCCATTGTATTCGAAAAAATCAATTTCTCGGTTGTTCGTCGATTAATTAATTATGAACATTAACAATCGCAAGTGTCGGTTTGCAAGCACGTGAGCAGGAATAAAATTATTCTTTGCTTGCCGAAACCCGTCATGTTTTCTTCAGTCTTCGAAGCAGAAGATGATGGATCATTGGTGAAAACTGACGCCAGTATAAGGAATGGAACGGGTAATTTAAATTAGCTGTTCATTTTGCTTTTACGTTTTAGGGAAGAGGGGGGTGAATGATAGATCGTTTAGAGGGGGCATTCTTATGAGAAATTTGGTCAATGCAAGGAATGCTATTTTTCGAAGTAGTTTATCAGCCCATGTGCCACCACATTAATCAGGTAGAGATGGCGACCGTGAGCGATCTTCCTTTTATCATCGTCCCTAGAAATCTCGCGAGTCCGCCGTTTCCCCGGGGAACTTCTAAAAGTAGCGCCTTGAATGGGAAATGCACTGGTGGCCGGGGGGTGTGGATGGATATAGGGGCCGGAGGCGACATGGCCGGAATACGTGCACCCTGGCCTCTCCCGGGGACACGGAACCCGGACTTGTCACACTAATGGCGGGAGGAGAAGGCAATTTATTTCCCATCTTTATACGTATTTTCCCGGGCGAGAAATCCCCCCAAGGTCACAGATAATGGCAGTACAAGGGGCGTTTTTGCAGAGGGGGTGGCACAGCGAGGGTGCAGCGTCGTTCAGCTCCGCTTTTTGAAGTGCATTATGACTTTGCTGCACGCTTTCCATCCGTCGCCCACACACACTCCTCCCCCCTCCCGGTTTAGCCCCCTCCGTCTTCCTCCCGGGGCGCTGCACAATTTAGCATCGTCCTTCACGGGAGGCGGCGGCTGTGGCTGCGCATTATCAGTCTGGGGAGCGCCACATTGCTCCTTAAAACTCCAAAAATCACCTCTAATTCTCACCCATCCCTCATCGCCCACCGCCTCCCGCACCCACCTCCGACTTCCCGCACCCACCTCCGACTTCCCGCACCCTCCTCTGGCCTCCCCTCCGGGTGCGATGCGGATGTCTGGAAGCGTGGCTCTCGAGAGCGGGGATGATGACGTCAAGGGGTTGGTGCGGAACCCAATTTCAGCACGCTGCGGGACAGGAGTAGGTACTGCATTGTTGCGCAGGACGGGATTTTTTTCAGAATCCTCAAGGAGAGTCGAATGTCAGCGGTTTCATTCCGGACGCCCATTTCTCATTCCAAAAAGTTTATTTTCCAGCGATCCTGGTTAACTTGTCCAGAGCCTCTAAGAGTGGCAGTAAATTTTATAATAACTTTACTTATCTCTCCCTCCACTCCGCGGGTTAAAATTAAAATTTCTTATTGGGTTTCGGAACTGTTTTGTGAGGAGATTGATTGGGTCAATTGAGAAACGGACCCCAGGTGATGGAATCTTTTTTTTTGTGCTCAGGTATATCATGAAAAAATGACAATTACTTTCGGTGACTTACGCGTTCGTGGGGAGTGAATCTCAGGATCAGGAAGATTTAGAGAAGGGGGAGTTTTTGTTTTCTCGATTTTGGAGATTTAAACGTTATCCAAAAATTTCGCGTCACCTCGGCAGCGGTCCAAGACACCACTCGAGTTTGTCACACGGGCAGCCCTCTGATCTTCCGAAAGCACCTTGGGGATCATCTTAGCCCGCATATTTGTTTTGGCTTAATCATCTGTGAGAATGGGATGCAGTGTGGTTTTCGGAATATGGAACTCCTCTTCTATCAGTCTGACACTCACGCGTCGATCGGAATTGAGCCTTCTCTCACTTTTTGCACATTTTCGTATCAATGTGTCATTTACGGACGCCCAAGGCGTTCCTCGTCGTCAACCTCCTCTCTACACTCCATGAACATCTTGTGCCAGTGGAACAAACATTTCTTGGGACATTACTTCATCTCTGTAAGCATCGTTAGCAATGGTCATGGTCTCCGGACCTGATTTTCCGAGCTAAGCACAATTTTTTATCTCGTATTTACATCTACACAATACCCCGCAAGCCGTCGCAAGGGCGTGTGGCGGGGGCTGATAGGTCACCAACTATGCAGGTACAATCATGTTACCACCACACAAATATTAGTTTGATCATGTACTTGAAAAATGTTAACACCAGAGAAGAAAGTACTTACATGTCACAATATTCAATAACAGGATATGTATATTCAAACCATACTGTAGAACCGTTGAAAAGATCGACAAAATGTGTACACTACCAATTATAATTATCTCCTACGCGATTACTGTCATATCTATTTTGATCTCTAATGGTGCGAGGAAAAAACGAAATTTTAAATATATCCGTTCTACAATAAAAATCTCTGATTTAACTTGGTGATATGATCTACCATAGTAAGTCGAGGCCTGTGATATGCCTTAACGTCTTCAGAGTAACCTACCTCCAATGTACGCAGTAAGTTTAACCTGTATATAAGCCTACGATCAACTAGTGGCTCCCATCCTAATTCTTCCAGTAGTGTCGTCACACTGCTACCTTGTTCATGACAACTTTTCACAAACCTAACTACTCTACGTTGCACTCGATCTAGTTGTTCCAAAATTAAGCCTACTTCACATGAGGATCCTATACACTCGCAGCATACTCAAGGTGGAGCCTAACTAACGTGAAATAAATCTTGACCCTTTCATCACAATTCCCAAGTATCCATTTTATGAATCCTAACCTTTTATTTGCTATTCCGCAAATTTCACGAATGTGTTTTCCCCAGGATATATCCGTGGTTATCGTCTCACCCAAGTGTTTTACCGATTGTACGTTTGTTATGCTGGTTCCCTGAATAGTATAAAACGTGACTCGGCCGTCGAACAGGGATCCAGTCTAGCAGCGATTCGCTCACTGTAACGGCCCTCGGACAACTGACGCGGGTCGCGTTGATTTTTAAATACACCCATCAGCTTTCCCGCCACTCCAGCCGCAGCCGGCGGGGAAAAATTGTTCTACTTATTTTCGAGACAGACCCTGTATGAAACAAAAAGTTTAAATTATTCCGTGGAAAATTTTGTTGTTATGATTTGGTATCCTACCCATCAAAGTAGGTTTTGGATAGACACAGCCTTTACAATTGTTCACGCTATAGTAACCTGAAATCAGGCGCTACATTAAGTCCCTCTTCAATTCCACATACTTCTTTCACCTCTTCAATTCCATTTAGCATACTTATACTATTTCCGCCCCTTCCTCGTTTACCTAAAATTCTCACCTCTATCACAATCTTCAACGTCCCACTGACAATCATTATGCTCTGCATCCATTCTTCCTGCCTCCTTTGGATTTCTCCCAACAATCCCCTCTCCTCCCCCGCCCTCCTCAGCACTTTCTCCTTTGTTTTCCTTTCCGTCCACTTCACCTTCTCCATCCTTCTCCACACCCACATTTCAAAAGCCCCCAATCTACGTCTATCATCCTGCTTCAATTACTATGTTTCCGCGCCGTACATACCTACGCTCCATATCTTAGTTTTTACGATTCTTTTCTCTACATTCTTACTCAATGTCCCTGTCGTCAATTCACTCCTCCTTGTAAAAGCTTCTTTGCCTAATGCACTTCTTCTCCTTGCGTTCTGCTACTTTGACAAATTTTGATCCGAAACACTTCTGAGATACGTAAACTGTTCCACCTTCAATAGTTTTCGCCCTCCTATTTCAATGTTTAACTTAGCCTTTCTCTTTCTCGAATGCCGTCTAACCCTGTTTTATTTACATTTATTCTCTACCCATATCTATCGAATTGGCCTTACAATTCTTTCAGCAGAGTTTGCATCCCCTTGGCTGACGGACAAACCAGAATTTCATCATTTGCAAGTCGAACTGATTTTATGAATTCCCCACCTATTTTCATTCCTACCTCCAGTTCTTCCTATCAGAAATGTGATTTCTTGAAAGTAAGGTTTTCCGATTTTCGGATTAAATAATGTATTTGAGGATAAAATACGGTTCAGTGGCTATCATCATGATGAGAGATTGGCTATCATGCTTTATTAGAGAGATTAAGTTTAGAACAGATTTAAGGTGTTATTTTTTCCACGAACGATAGGGGATCATAATAACATCGTTCGACCGCGGTACGGTCATATTCGGGTAAAATTATTCTGGTGTGTATTCACCCCCTGCCACACACCGTGGCGGTGGCTTGCAGGGTATATAGAAAAAAATCATTTTATCAGTCGTCATTTCACTCGCAAATTATGGTTCCAAAATTAAAACCCGTATTGTAGAGTTAATGTCCCTGAAAGCTATGTTATCACCCGTAAACAGCAAGTAGTAGCCGTTTTGGGGGAGGCGACCGACAGCTAAGGCCATTTGCGCCGTTAGGGATGGATGGGAAAGAGGAAGGGTGGAGAGAAACCTGGCGTCGGCATTAGCCTACTCTTTAACAAAAGGTGTCAAAGGGTCCGCAGGTTATTATACCATATTTTAGCGTCCCTTCCGACGGACGAAATACCCAATCAAAGTGCTCTCCACAAAAAACCTCAAGTAGGGATCGGGATACCACTGAAAAATATCTGCCGTCTCGAGGATTCGAACCCGGGCCCTCATGATGGGAAGTCATTACGATTCTACCGCACCATTCAGATTTCCCCATTTACCGATAACAATGTGTTGGAGTGGTCCTTAGAGGAAAATTGTTACATGGTTTTCGATTCATTTAGTACTAGTAAAAGAAAAAGTACGAGTCATTAGATTCCATGACAATTTTTTATACCTTCGGGTATTGGCGTAATATGACGCTGATCAACTTATCATGCCTATTTTATTGGAGAACAGGGTTGCATCTGCTGTTAGCCTGTCTTCTCTAGGATTATAGTGTTTTTTGTCTACAATAGCCCGGAGCATCATTAACAGTTTTCTTTTCCTGGAAAAATATCAAATAAAAAACATTTTCCTCGAAAGATATCTTGACCGAATTCTGTAAATTGGTTGGGTTTCTTCCGAACTCGGAGTAATTGTTAACCCAGGGTTTCTCAATTTTCCTTGTACGATAGTAATATGCTCAGTTATGGCAGATTATTTTGATCTCTCGACATAATATGGTCCCTCCATTTTTCAGCTGATTTTAACTAGAGGGAGCGCCTTGGGCTAAAACGGCAGTCGTATGCAGGCAGGATTATAAAATGCAAAATCACTCTATCCATTACTTTTCCTGGGTGGGATGGACTGTGGCCTGGGAGTGGTCCCCACCGTGCCCCATTGACCCCGTAACCCAATGGGCCGAAAATCGTTCACACCCACCGCGGGTGACTCCTGACCTTTGGCTCTTGCTTTCCTTCAGATTCCCCCATCAAGCAACTCCTTGAACCTTCCTCCCCCTCCCACGCCCTTCCCCAGCCAAAGGATCCCACCCACACCAACACACGCCTGGGGCACCTACCCCATCCACTGTCGCCCATTAGACACCCCCTCCTCCCTCCACTCTGATTCGTCGCCCCTGCTGTCTGCGGCGGCAACTGTTGCTCTGGGAGCAGCTGTTGACCTTTCAACCACCCGCAATCAGGCGGGATTGTTTTTATTCCATCGCACTACCGAAACGCTAATGCTGACGCACAATAAACGGTTCTTTGATACCTAATGCGTGAGTTACTATTTTTATAATAATAAATAAATAGATATAAATAATTAATAAGATATATTTGGAGAATCTTAAGAGCAAACAGTCAGTAGGGTTTTTCTGATGATAATTTGTTAACTTACAATCTATCGTTTGGGTGTGGCAGGGGGTGAATGCACACCAGACTAATTTTGACTCGAATATGACTCTACTGCAGTCGGACAGGACAGTTTTATTCTAATCCCTTATTTTTCGTGGAAAAAATGTCATCGTAAATTTATATGTTCTACAATTAATCTCTCTAATTTTAGAAGGATGATCTCTCCTACCGTAGTACGATGGGGGTAATAATACATTTTCAGCATCACTGCTAAAACTCCTCCACTCCTTCCCATTTATTCAAGAGATTTAATCTGTAATTTAACTTTCGCTACGTGAGTGATTCCCAGCCTAGCTCCTCTTATATTTTGGATGCGCTACTAAGTTTATCATAACACAGTTATACAAATCCAGCCCCTCCACGCTGCACGCGATCCAATACGGCAATCAAACCAACTTCTTGAGGAGGATCCCATATTATACTTGCAGCCTATTCTAAATGAGGCCGAACCAGCGAAAGACCTTTTCATCCCATTTGCCAAGTGTTCTTCCAATAAATCCTATTTTTTTGTTAGCTTGTTCACATATTCCCCGTATTTGTTTCACCCAGGAGAGGTCGTGAGTGAGGGTAATGCCTAGGTATGTAATTGAGTCTGCACATTCCCTTTCGGTGTTCCCGATGCAATAGGCGTTCTGGAGGGAATTACTTTTTTTTCCAAAAATTCATCTACGCACTTTTTAAAATTTAATTTGAATTGCCAAGTGTCGCAAAAGCTTTGAATAGCATCGAGTTAGTGGTAACGTAATGGATATTCATGTGATAAGTTATATTTTTGCTCAGGTTTTCATTTTAAATAAACGCATTCCACAATTACAGGGTTTTTATGACATGCTGTGGCAGTGCATCGTTTGTTTAGCTGAGGGAAATGTAGCATTTTTTGTCCCAATCAAAATATGGAACTCTAGAGAGTGGATATTAAGGTCAGAGGCACCGGAAATTTGACTGGAGTCTCGGTCATCGTGGCACGCACTTCACATTTGGACGCTTTTCCCCGCCATCAGTCAAAGTCGGAAGGTGGGCATGTGGGTGGAAGGGGAGTGGATGCGGGGAGGGGGGAGGGCATGGCGAGGTTCTATTTTTAGGATGTAATCGGGTGAAACGAAAGGGTTGGAGGGGGTGTGAGGAGGAGGAAGCGAGAGACTGCGGAAAGGGGGTGGGGGTGTGTGCGAAGAAAAGGCCTTCTAGGTAAATTGATGTTCATCCGTCGCCGGTATCGCCGGACCCCCTAGATTACGCTCTGTGAAACTGGGCTTAAATTCGTGTTTTCGCCATTGCTAGTTTTATTGCCTTCTCTCTTTCTAATACATGTACTTCGCTGTAGTCGTCATTTACAATGCGAAGCGAGATGCCACGACAAACTGAGGAACCGAACTGGCCCTATGTGGGCTCGTCTTTTTACACTAAAAAGTCACTATGCTTTCACCCTCTCCGCCGTAGATTTTATTGATTCTGTCTTAAAAGTTTTTGCATTTTGGTGTTTAATGCTTGGGGTATATTTTCAGACGCTGAAATGGAGGTATGCAAAAGGTTATGGAATTGTTTAGGTGAAACATTATGGATTGGATAAAAAAATATTTAAATATGTCAACTTATGCGGGCCTCCGGCATAGTTACGGCAGAAGGTAGATTGTTGGTGTGTTTAATGAACGTTTCTGTCTTTCGTGAATGATTTAAAATTAGAATCTTAGAAGTATTTTTGTAAGGGAAAGAAATAAACATCGTGCCTTAGCAGTAATAATGTACCCGTGCTTGCATGGATGATGGATGTTTTTTAAGGTAGGCAATGTACAAAATCATCCTTTGGGATGTAGCGCTCAATACAAATGGAACTCCACAATGATAGAGAGTGTACTGATTGGAAGTATTTGACGATCTCTAATGATTTCCGCATATCTTCGTGACCATATGAGTACTTTCACTAGCTTCAGCTGGTTTGTCTCGTGCTATTTTCTTCTTCCGCTCTTCATGGTTCCTAGCACGTCTCCTAAAAATTCAGTACCATTCTTTGTGTTTTAGATATTTTAGTACCCTGCAAGACACCGCTAGGTAGGTGGTGAATATACACCAGACTAATTTTTACCCGAATGTGGTCCTTCCGCGGTCGGACAGTGTTATTTTGATCCCTTACTCTTCGTGGAAAAAATGAAATTTTATATATATATCTGTTTTACACTTAACCTCTAAATCACCCCCTGCCATCGGCAGGGTGTGGTGGCAGGGGGTTGAAAACATACCAGACTACTTTCGAACCGAATATTTTTATCCCAAGCGCGGTCGGTCTACGTTACTCTGGCTCACTTATCGTTCGTGGGAAAAATAACATCTAAAATCTATCAGCTCTACGCTTATTCTCCGTAATTTTATTGAAATGATCTCTACTACCGTGGTAGGACTGGGGTAATACGTAAACATTTTCAGCATCACTGCTGAAGAGCCCAGCCTCATTGCTCTAATATTTTGGATACGCTACTAAGTTTATCATGACAACGTTTCCCTCATACTAGCATCAAATTCTAAATGAGGATGCGAAATGTAGCATTTTTCTTTGACCTTTCCTTTGACCTTCCCATTTAATTAATAATCTTCTAATTAATCCTAATTCTTTGTTAGCTGGTCCACATATTCCTCGTATGTGTTTCACCCAGGAGAGGTCGTGAGTTAGGGTAATGCCCAGGTAGTTAATCGAGTCTACACATTCCATTTCGGTGTTCTCAATGCAGTAGGCGTTCGGGAGGGAATTGCTCTTTTTCCAAAAATGTATCACTACGAACTTTTTTTAAAGTAATTGCCAAGTGTCGCACCAGTGTTGTACAGCATTAAGATTCCACGTCACGCAACATTCTCCATTCTATCACGGCCTTCTACACGTCTGCTACTTTAATACAATATCACTATCGACATTGTTTTTTCTGTTTTTTTAATATCACCCGCAAGTCACTCTATCCCTCATTAAATGTGAACGTTGATGATTTCTCTCTTCAATTCATACTCTCTCTTCCCTTCCGTACGAACCCACACCTCGGAACCTCATATTCTACGCTCATCCTTATTCCTTAATGGCCAGGTTTCTGAATCTTCCCATAATGCGTTAAATGATGCTGCGTGCAATGTGCAACCAACTGCTCAAATAGCTAATTACGATAATTTTCCAGAGAAGATGTTCCACTTCTTCTGCAGATAATTGTAATCGATTTGGAATAATATGCTCTGCATTAAAACCAATATCATGCACTAAAAATATTTAATTTTTGTGGAAAAAGTAGAATATGTCCTGTTGAATACGAGTGACTTAAAATGAACTTATGGCATTGCAACGCAAAGTGACACAGTGAAGCTTTTAAATAGTATAATTTATATCCAGCGCCAATACTTTTCTGTTCATTTCCACTCAATAATTTTCGATTTTTCATTCAGCAAATTTTGCTACTAACCCCACCCATTCAAAAATAATAATTGGTATGTCACGTGAAGATCAATTAATTAGAAAACACTTTTCGAAAGTTCACACACCCTTGCATAAAAACACCTGACCGGTTTGGATTCTAACGCATCATTATCAAATGTTTGCAGTGATTAGACCACTCATGATGTTGATGCATTAGATAATTTTGAAAAAAAATTTAGTACCCTGCAAGCTACCCCTACATTTACATCTACACAATACCCCACAAGCCGCCGCAAGGGCGTATGGCGGGGGGTGTTAGGTCACCACCCGTGAAAAGGGAACAAAACCACATATAAAACCAACACATGATGTTTGTGGTAGGGGGTGAATACACACCAGACTATTTCGAACCGAATACGGCCCTATCGCGGTCGGACGATGTTATTTAATCATTTATCGTTCGTGTAAAAATGGCATCTTAAATCTGTTTTGTCAACATATCTGTTCTATCTATTTCTTAGTGTCACAATGTTGTACTAAATTGCGTGAAATATTGTTTTTGAAAATAAATTTGTTGGTATACGATTCCACGAAGTTTTGAGAGATGGTTGAGGCCGATACTTAGTGGAAATCCATTTGTAAAGCGTTTGCGTTTGCAAAGGATTTATTGTTCGACTAGTTTCGCTACACTGTAGCATGATCTGAACTTCTTGTAATCAGTCCAGATGTTACAACAGTGCAGCGAAACTAGTCGGCAATGTTAAATTCTTTCCATTGGAAACGTAAATTATTTGAATCTTTCTTCGCGCTTTCTTCCACGAAGTGACCCCGCCGGTCATCAAGTTTACATGTCCAAAGTGCGCCGTCATTTGTGAGGGTGGGCGAGTTTTTGTTAAATCGGACGCAGTTTTTTTATGGAACATTTTTTGGTCTTTGCATTGCAAATTTGCGTGCGTGCATAATAGCCCACCATCGACATGGTCCGTATATTTAGGAGCCGTGTGGTTTGTTCAATTCTTTTGCGATCGCAACGCGTGGGGAGGAGGCTCATCGTGATGTCGGTCGCCTTTCTTCCTTCACTCTCAATCGCCCGCTCGCCCTCCGCACCCAACCGCCGGCAATGCAGGTGTCGGATCCACCCACCCCAAGGGGGGGTCGTCGATAACGACGCCCCTTATCCGCTGCACTCCCCGCCCCGTATTGTTGAGGGAAAGGGGGAGGAGGAAGAGGAGAATACATTTCAGCCACTTATGCATTCAGGGCGTCCCCGCCTTCGATTTCGGGGTCAAGGGCGTGTGTGTGTGTGTGTTTGCGCCCGTGGTGGCTTCAAAAGACGGCGAGGAGAGGGCGCGGCAGCCGAGTGAGCCCCTTCGATCGGATCTTCCGCCCACGCGGCTGCCTCTCTCCTCTGGGTGGTTGGGGCCAGCCCTGCACTCGGGGGGAGGGGGGTACGAGGCGCCTCTCGCGTCTCTTTATCGCCTCGCCGCTTTTCACACGATCCCCCGCGAGTTTACCGAAGCCTCGGCTGAGGACTGCAGCGGTAAACGGAAGTGGGCGTGGTCGGTCGACTTTCCCTTGGGACGTCAACCACTGTACTGCAATTCCTCGTGCACGTCTCATGCCCCGTGCGTAGGGGAAGAGCACTTGGCGGATTGGGCCTTGCCGAAAAATGACAACTTCCGTCAAAAGCCACGCGCAGATATTTCCTCAAGCGATGAAGACGGTTGCAGTTTCTGCTTCGCGATTCATTTTGGTTATTCAATTGATTGTAATTGAAAATTTGGCCATTTAAGTTTACATCTTAGTATTTTAACAATAGCGATACACTTTTTAATTCATGGTTTGTATGAAATGTATCAAAAAATGTTTCGGATAAATAGATTAATTTCAGATATTGCTGCTGCAAGGCCTCAAAACTTTCAGAATACATTCCTTGACCGTCGGTACACTTTTTCCAGTGGCTTTTTCGCGACTCGAAGGTTCCCTGGTGGGCGAATTACGGAAGGACCTTAAGGGTATGCGTGCAGGCTTCTTTGGCGCCACTTGAGTTCCAGTGTGGTGTCCTTTGAGGGAGGATTTCACATTTGGGAATAGGAAATAGTCTACTGGTGCCAAATAAGGGCTGTAAAGGATTGGGGAATCGTTGTGATGTCGTAACAAAAGGTCTAGGCAAACATGCACTTGACTCTGCTCTTCGTCATCCGCCAAGACCTTCGGGAGGACGTGTTTAGCGCAGATCTTACGAATCGCCAAATTTTCAGTGATCACTGTCATCCGATGGTCTGAATTCACTTCACGCACACGTTAGGAAAAAATTGTTACCCAAAAGTTTTATAAAAATCTTGCATTCAGCGATAGACCATGAATGAAATTGTCTAAAGATTCAGAATGATTTTAGTTGATTGCACTATTATTTATTTAGCTTTTGCACAAAGTATATATTGCCCAAATTAACCAAGATTAACCAAAATGTGTTTCAAGCGCTATTGGTGAAAAACCTTCGCAAAATAGGTATCAAGGACTACGAATCCTACTTTCGTTGACGTGACGTTATAGTTTTCAGAAATACCAATGTTTTAAAAGTAATCCTTTTTTAATTTTCGGATTTTTACTATGCGAGTACATACGTTACTTTGTGTCTGTGACTTTAAACCGTAGTGACTTCTAGGCGCGTTTATTTGAGTAATTCAGGTAACGCCCACTCGAAAGTTTCACATTCGTCACGCTTATTTTATCAGGAGATAACCAGATCCTGCGAGACACAACTTGCGCTTTTTGTTCATGACATGCAGTATATTTGAGGAAAGCGATTTTTGTAGATTTTAAGAAGGCCCTCGACAAATTACCTAATATTAAACAACTCCCAAGCTAGAAGCATGTGGCATAGATAAAAATATCCAGGGTTGGATTAAAGACTTTAAATTTGAGTAGTCTTAGATTGAGTTAGTTCAAATAGAGTAGAATTCCCTTCAGTTTTTCTCCAGGGAAGTGTCATCAGACCTCTTTTATTCTTACTTCACGTTAACAACATTGACTCCGTGGCCACTGGTAAGATGCGTTTATTTGCCGTTGATGCAGTGGTTTACCGTGATATCCGTGATCCTGAGGACACAACAGCTCTGCCAGATGACCGTAATTCTATACAGCGCTGATGCGACACTTGGTAATTAAAATTAAACTTAAAAAAGTGCCTAGTCAGAAATTTTTGGAAAAAAGAGCAATTCCCCCCTAAACGCCTACTGCATTGGGAACACCGAAATGGAATGTGTAAACTCGATTAAATACCTAGGCGTTACCCTCACTGATGATATCTTCTGGGTGAAACATATACGGGAATATGTGGACAACCAAACAAAAAATTAGGGTTAGTTACGAGAGTGTTGGGTAAATGTGATGAAAAGTTTAAAGGTAAATGTCATATTTCACATCCTCATTTAGAATATGATGCTAGCATGTGGGAAACCTTGTTATGATAAACTTAGACGCGTATCCAAAGTGCTAGAGCAGCGAGGCTGGTGATCATTCGCGGAGCGAAGGTTAAATTACAGACTAAATCTCTAGGATAATTGGAAGGACGTCTCTTGAGCAGTGATGTTGAAAATGTATTGCGACATCCATCGTACTACGGTAGGAGAGATAATGCCAATTAGTGAGATTAAGCGTAGAACGGATTAAGTAAGAGGTCATTTTTTCCACGAACAATAAGGGCACTCGCGATCTTTCCTGGTAAAACACATACGGGGAATGCGTGGACAAGCTAACAAAAAATGAGAATTAATTAGAGGAGTACTGGGTAAATGTGATGAAAAGATCAAAGGTAAATGTTATCTGCCGTTGGTTAGGCCTCATTTAGAATATGCTGTGCTATATTGTATGAGATCCTCACGAAGTTGGATTAATTTCCGAAATGGATCGAGTGCAGCGTAGAGGAGGTACATTTGTAAAACGTTGCTGTGATTCCCCTAAGAGGACATCAAAATTATTATTGCCCCATCGTACTACGGTAGGAGCGATCAAATCAATAAAATTAGAAAGATTAAGTGTAAAATAGATTTTAAATGTCATGTTTTCTACGAACGATACGGGATCAAAATAACATTGTCCGACCGTGATAGGGTCATATTCGGGTCAAAATTAGTGTGGTGTGTATGTACCCCGTGCCATACACCCTAGTGGTGGCTTGCAGGATAATAAAAAATAAATAAACCACCGCCAGCTACGCCAGTCCGATTCATTCCTTCCTTTTTTATTTTTACTGGTATTTAAAGTTCGGCAGGGCATAAGCTGCTTGTATTTGAATGCGCCTTCAAGCGTATCTATAAATAAAACTACGATTCTCCGGTTTTGCGCAATTTTGAAAAAGGGAGATTTTTTATAACTTCTCGTTAATTTTATTTTTCACGGTTAAATATCCTTATTAATAGTTAATCGTTTTTGAAATGTCGTCTGTAAATCTGTTCTGCCATGCAACAGAATGAAGGATTTTTCTGAAGCTTTCTAAAAGTGATGTCTCGATTACCATTCCGGTAAAAGTAAGGATAAAAAGGGATATTGAGTACCCTGCAAGCCACTGTGTGTGTGGTAGGGGGTGAATACACTCGTGACTCATTTTGACCCGAATATGACCCTACCGTGGTCGGGAAAATGTTGATCCCTTATCATGCGTGAAAAAAACGACATCTTAAATCTATTTATATATCTACGCTTAATCTCTCTAATTTTAGTGACATGATCTCGCCTGCCTCGTAGTACGATGGGGGTAAGAATACATTTTCTACCTCACTGCTAAAGGGAATTCCTGCCAATTTATGCAAGAGATATAATCTGTAAAACTGTTGAAATGTTTAGGAAAATGTGGGAAGAAGACTGTATGGACTGATTCGTATTATCTATGAGGAAGGAATCTGGCCGGAAGATTTTGTGAGATCGCTGTTAGTTCCTAATCCAAAAAAGGCAAAGGCTACGTCATGTGAGGATTAGAGAACAATAAGTATGGTATCCCACGCAGCTAAAGTTATTCTCAGGATCATCAACAAAAGGATAGAGAGTAAGGCAAATGATTACTTTGGGGATGATCAGTTTGGGTTTAGGAAAGGAAGAGGTACGCGTGATGCCATTGCAGTAATAAGATCACTAATCGAGAGGAATATAGAATACAATCAGGACGTATTTGCCTGTTTCGTAGATTTTGACAAAGCGTTTGATAGAGTGAATTGTGAAAAATTAATGCGTGCATTGCAGAAAATCGGAAAGGATTGGAGGGACAGGAGACTGATCCGTAACCTGTACATGTTTTAGACTGTTCAGGTGCGAGTGGGGAACGGAGAGTCCGGATGGGCAGTGTTCGGAAAAGGTGTAAGACAGGTTTGCCTGGGAAGAACTGGAGGTAGGAATGAAAGTCGGAGGGCAATTCGTAAAATCTGTTAGGTTTGTTGAT
The DNA here is from genome assembly GCA_037158775.1 of Hetaerina titia. Classification (NCBI taxonomy): domain Eukaryota; kingdom Metazoa; phylum Arthropoda; class Insecta; order Odonata; family Calopterygidae; genus Hetaerina; species Hetaerina titia. The sequence continues at coordinate 13,296,405 of CM073777.1, read as the reverse complement.
GACCAAGCATTAGTTGCTCCGTCAGCCAAGGGGTTTCAAGTATTGCTGAGTGAATTCAGCGGAGGTTCAGTGCGATAAATATGGGATGAGAATCAATATTAATAAAACAAAGGTTATGCGATTTTCCAGAAAGAAAAAGGCTAAGCTAAATATTAAAATAGGAGGGGAAAAAATAGAGCAGGTAGAACAGTTTACATATCTCGGAAGTGTTTTGGACCAATTCGGTCAAAGTGGTAGGGACGTAAGGAGAAGAATTGCCCTAGGCAAGGAAGCTTTCTCAAGGCGGTGGGAGTTGAGGACGGGGACATTGAGTAGGGAGGTAAGACAAGACTCGTAAAAACTTTGATATGGAGCGTAGCTATGTACGGCGCGGAAACGTGGTCGCTGAAGGAGGAGGATATACGTAGATTCGAGGCTTTTGAAATATGGGTGTGGAGAAGAATAGAGAAGGTGAAATGGACCGATAGGAAAACAATTGAGGAAGTACTGGAGATGGTGGGTGAAGAGAGGGGCTTGTTGAGAGAAATCCTATGGAGGCAGGAAAGATGGATGAAAGGCGTATTGGGCGGTAGTGGAATGTTGAAGAGGGTAATAGAGGGGAGAATGTTGGGCAAGCGAGGAAAGGGCAGGAACAGGATAGGGATGCTGGACGGGGTGAAGGGAGGAAAGAAGTACACAGAGATGAAGAGGGACCTGATGTTGATTAGGTTGCTGGATTGGGTTTTGTTAGGAGTTACAAAATATTTATTTGATAGTTGTGTCCATCCGAAAACCTACCTTAACCGGTAGATTACCTAATAAAATAATCTGCAATTTAACTTTAGCTCTGCACTATTTTCAGAAGAGAGCACTCGACATACTGAGTTTATTATCTTGTTGTGAGCTTCTCTATGGCCCGATGATGCGCCACCTGCTGAGTAAACGGCCTGGGAAACGAAGGAAAGATAGCCAATTGATTTGTCTGACGATGGCAGATGAGGAGGTTGGAGAATTAAGACGCAAACCCGGGTGGACACCTTAATTGTAGCTTGTCAGGCTGTTTATATGTTAGTGTCGAATCATACGTTGCACAAACAAACTGTCATTCAAATATTTTGTTTCGATAGTCTCCTTTGTTTTCGTTATTGACGTCCTAACCTCCCAACGGTCTTTGAGATACGGAGTTGTCCACACGTTACATCACATTGCTTGTTTTGGGCCGCCCTCACTAGTTGCCAAGTCCTGTTCACAGAATTTTGACTCCAGCGACATTATTCTTCCAAAGCATCCCCTTTCTTTTCCCCTCGAAATTTGAAAATTGAATCATTCCTGTAGAAGCGCAATTCCATATTGTTCCTCCTGCATTCGGATCCTCATCATAGGTATTCTGCCGTGGTTGGCGGGTCCCTGGAAGCCTCTTCTCCACCACGTTTTCCTTTTCTGTGCCTTCTCTTTATTTCCTCATGCCCATCACCTTTCCCACATTGCCCGTCAATTTGTCCCTCCTCCGCCCTCTTTTGCCTCCCCGGACCTTACACTGTTTCTTCCAGATCCTACGTCAAGAGGCAGTCCCCCCCTTAGCACGTGTTAAAAGCCAATGTCTTTTTTCGATTGTTTTCAGCAATCTTCTCTCGTTCTCCTCAACACCTCATCATACCTATGAGATACTTTAGTAACCTGCCAGCCACCGCCAGGGTGTGTGGCAGCGGGAGAATACTCACCAGACCAATTCTGGCCCTAATATGGCACCTACCGCGGTCGGACAATATTATTATGATCCCTTATCGTCCGTTAAAGAAATGGCACCTGAAATCTATCTGTTCTACACGTAATTTCTGTAACACTTTTATTAGTATGATATCTCCTACCGTAGTACGATGAGGGTAATAATACATTTTCTACATCACTGCTAAAGAGACGTCATTTCCGATTTATGGAAGTGATTTACGTGTAATTTAACCTTCGCGCCGTGAACGATTTCCAGCCTGACACCTCTAATATTTTGGATACGCTATTAAATTTGTCATTAAAACATTTTACAAAACTAGCTTCTCTACGCTGCTCGCGATCCAATACGGCGATCAATCCAGCTTCGTGAGGATTCCATATACTCGCAGCATATTCTAAATAAGGTCTAACCAAAGATAGATAGAAGACATTTATCTTTGACCTTTTCATCACATTTACCCAGTACTCTTCTAATAAATCCTAATTTTTTGTTAGCTTGTCCACATCTTCACTCTTCCTTGCGTGCTTCCTCTATTTAATTACGCTTCCACTCATAAGACTTCACTTCCTCCTTCATAAAATACCCCTGAGCGCATCCTCCACGTGCGGAAGAATGTTTGTCGTGGCATCGTCATCACCAGACGACGCTCCCGCCTTCGGGATGCCTAAGGTTACTTATCTCTCTCCAGCTGCGGTCTCGGAGCGTCTTATCGGCAGGAGCGCGCTCCCGCCCTCCCTCCCCCCTCTCGCTCGCTCGCCTGCTTGCTCACGGTCGCCCGCCGAGGAGATGGCCGGAGAGCGGCCGAGGTGTTTACGTCTACCGCCTTGATAATAACCGTAAAGCGGGAGGATTGCGTCACTCCCGAACCCCTCCCTCCCCTAATAGGAGGGAGCTGCGCGTGCACACCTCGGTAATAGGGTCCGCCGGGGGGGGGGGGGTGATATGGCATGGGGGGTTCGGTTGGTTGGGGAGGGGGTGGATGGGCGTGTTCGCTCTCAGTCAGGGTCGAGCGGTGGAATCTACCGGAGGGGTTGATAGGGGGTGTGTGCGGGGAGGCGGCAACTGGAGGGGCGGGCTGGCCGTTGGTGCACACGCGCCTCTCTGGTGCCGCAGCATGCTACCCTTAATCTCATGTTACCCCACATACTTAGCTCAGCCCTCCCAGAAGCCTCGAAACTGTCTAGTAGTAAAACAAAGCTGACGGTGATGAGCCACTGACAGTGTCGGGGGTGTGATTGATACTTCAGTTCAAGTGAGAAATATCCCATTTGCGTCGTCGCGCAAATGAGTCGATATTTGTAATCAGCTTCCATGGCCACGAGTAATATTATCGTGCTGCGATCATCAATAACAAATGCATGTTTCTTATTTTGGCTACCCTTTCCATGCATTGTGTTTGATCTGAATTGAACCTCTGTATAGTTATGGTCAAAGGGGAATAGAAATATATTAGAATTATTTTTCATACCGTCGGCAAAAAAATGAAGGTTCTTTCTGAAAATATTGGTTTATTTGCAGTTTTAAAACTGAGGAAGTAATGAATGTGTATAGTTTACTCATGAAATCTAAATATAATTAAAAATGTTCAAGACTTTTCTTGTTTTACTCCCAAGTGTTAGGTAGATCAGACCACAAAGATAAAATAAGGGAAATAGAATAGATTCGAATACTCATTCTTTCCCCGAACGATCAGAAATGATAACAGTAAGAAGCCGAAGTCACTTTAGAAATATTAAAAATATTTAATTTACAAGCCGAAACAAAATTAAACATCGTAAAGACATCGGGTATATTTGTAGGTACATGTGTAGGTTAGTTGGTAGTTTGAGTGTTTGTATGTCTGTGAAGTGTAAGGGTTTTTGCGTGAATGTATACCATGTTTTGCTTGTGCATTGTATACATTTGTGGCTTTTGTATGCTCTTTTTTTCCTAACTACGGGTGGTGTCTTAACACCCCCCACCACACTCCCTTGCGGCGGCCTGCGGGGTATTAATTAGATGTAGACGTAGAAGCCATGGCATTAATGTGGAATCTTCCAGTCTAAGATCTGCATGCGCCTAGGATGAATAGCATTTCAAAGCATATTAGGTTTAATTATTTTTGAACGCGATTGTACTGGATCCTGAAACTTGATAAATTCTCCAGAAAATAATTGGATTGTTTCTTGATATTTTAGCACCCTGCGAGCCACTGCTAGGGTGTATGGCACGGGGTGAATACACAACAGACTAATTTTAACCTGAAAATGACCCTACTGCGGTCTGACAATGTTATTCTGATCCCATATTGTGTGTTAAAAAAATGACATCTTCAATATATATATCTGTTCTAGACTCAATCTCTCTAATTTTATTGGCATGATCTTCTCCAATTGGGGTACCTCACCTTACCGCAATACGATGGGCGTAATAATACATTTTCAACACCACTGCATTTATTATTTGGGGGAAATTGGTGCACTCTACTTGCAGCTTATGGATTTTCAGAAGGCCCTGATTTTAACTATGCATTAAATTAATCAAACTGAAATTTCTTGATTTCAGTCGCATTTAAAGTTTTCTCTTTTTATTTAATTCCATCATTGCGATCAAAGGGCGCCGCGCGAGGGATGAACAAGTTGAAGTCCACAGTGAATGATCGTGGAGATCAAAGGTATCGAGGGATTTCGATTGTTAATTAAATTTCATTTGATGCACGAACACATATGAGCAATTTATGTTTCGAATTTGCTCTTGGAGCAAACATTTAGTTCGAAACTCTTTTTTACCTCTTCGCTGTAAGTGAACTCCGGCTCCCTGTGCCTTTCTAAAGGTTTTAAAGTTTTTTCCTGCTCTCATCGAGAATCAAGAGGTTCCCAACCGAATCGACCCAGGATACGTAGACACCCTTCTCGCAGTGGTGTTTAACTAACCTTGCGGATTTCTGTGAACCTAATCCATTAATAAATATTTTCTCCCTCGGATCTCAGACATTTGCCACGTATTCTAAATATGGCCTAACTGAAGCGAAATGGTATACCAGAGAAGATAGCTTGGTATTATTCGGAGAAGTAGCAGCAGAGCTTGTTCTCACCGTTCGTAGTTATTAGATGATCTGAAATGTTAAAACCAGTCCCATCAATTTTTTAATTTATTTCTCGATTGTCTTTTCTTTTATTGCTAAAACGTCATTTCTGGATATTTTCCGACATTTAATTATGACTCCCACTTTTTAAACCACTCCAATGTCTGGTCTGAAGCGTTGGAGGGCAGCGCTCAATTTGCACGTGTCGAGTATTTCTCTGTAAATCACGGTGCCTCCTGCAAGCAATCTAAGATAGCTGCTGACGTGGTGGATTGGGTCGTTGCTGTATTACAAGAAGAGTAGGGTCAATATCACTTCCCTGGGGCACTCATGAAGGTACGTCTACCTTAATGAACTCGAGTCCTCGGGTGTCTGCATTTTTTTTTACGGTTACATATGTGTTATCTCTGCTGCAAATTCTTCCTACCGGGTGGTTTTCTCTCCGATGCTTTGATGGAGGACAATCGGGATTCAAATTTATATACAATGAAAGGGGTGGCTTTGGAATTTCAATGGCTTGTTTTGTTGAAAAATAAAATTTATTTTACATCTAGACTCCTCCGAAGCCGATTTTATAAAGATACTCAGTTTGCTGGAATGTTGATATTTTTTGGTAGTGTGCGGATGGTATAGAGCACAACTAATTTCGTTAGTAAACTAACATATCGGCGATAGTTATTGGGAATTTAAGGACATTTAAACCCATTATATATATGTATTCATAATTCACCTGGAAATAGATATAAGGAAAAGGGATATGAACATATAGTATATAAAAGACGAACCCAGGAGAAGTGGGGAAGCCGAAATCGAGCAGATCACCTACCAAACCGACCTTCGGTTATGGTTTATATATATATAACACTTGGGCGGCAAAATTGAACACAAAAATATCCAAGGAAAAACGTAAAAGGACACTCACAGTTAATAATGCTTAAATACTTAATCCTCATAATTCTGAAGCGAGTCATTAGTGAGTATTTGAACAACAGATTCTTGGGTGAGCAAGGATCATTAAAAATCTTTCTTTATTATCAATGGTCGAGATAAAGTAGTGGTAAACCTTGCCTGATGTACTTCCTCAACCCATGCTACCCTACGTAGGCCTGGCGTCCAAATGCTTCCACCGGGTGCCCTTATGCGGGGCGGGGTGTGGGCGAATGTACAGGCCTATATATATTTGTGGATTGTCCGTCCGGAATGAGGAGAATAGTAACCCGTAAGGGTCTGAAATGCATGTGTGCCTGCCCTCTCTTATTGAATTTTCTTGTCCTCCTTGTGTTGACATAAGCACAACTACTAACCGTGTTATACTCGTAATATGTTTAGGCATATTGCATAATTGGTGATCGGTCGCTCCTTTCCACGGGGTTTTTGGTGAATTGCAGGGTTCCAGGAGCATGAGGAAACAGAGGGAATACATGTAGAAAGGCTGGTGACCTACCACCCCCTGCCACACGTCTTTGCGACGACTTGCGGGGTATTATGTAGATGAAGGAAACGTAACACACGTAATTTACGAGCAACTTATCAAATTAAAGTACAGCCAAAAGAGAAAATAATAAAAATCACAGAAGTATTAGGGAAATAAGTCGCAAGTAAACTCAACTTAATTCGCCCGATTCCTTACACAATAAAAATTAAATAAAAATTATGTGCAGCAGGAAAACATCGTCTTTATGATAATCTCCAATATTTTGCATTATTACCTCAACAAATGAGCCAATGTGAAAATCAAATATCAATACAATGCTGAATAAATTGATAACAGATCAGAACACATAATTTTTATAGCTTAAACTTTAACAAAGTAGTCAAAATTTTAACGTATAAAAATCGCAGTAATCAACCCGAAGCCTGGTGTGTTGGGCGAGCGTGAAGTTGCCCCAGGCGATGCCAGAAGGAGCACGAGATTCACACATCAAGGCGGGGGAGTTGGCTGCTATCCCTCTCCCTTTTCTGCTTCCCATCAAGATCTGATCGACTACCACATCTACTCGGTGCAATCATAGAGCACTCAAGAACGTGAATATTTTGATAGTAAACATTTTACTTTAAACATAGACACAAAAAATAAACATTTAACACTTAAATTTTTGGTGGATCCACAGCCATTAGCTTTAGAAGTAAGGACAGCTAAATATCTGCATATTCCTCGGGCACACCGGATAGAGGGGGGTGGGGTTAGAGGGGAACCTTCCCGAGCTGGTATTTATTATACAGCGGCCCACTCATGCATAATGAGGCCGAGGCTCAAGCGTGACTGGCAATAACTATAACATATACATGTAAATTATGCCTATAAATTAAAATGGTGGAAAACGTCTATGTGGTAACAATCTAAGATAAAGTTCTCGTCCATTAAAAAACTCCCACGCTTGATCTCAATTGGAGAACTTGAAACTGTGACCTAAATATTAAATGCTTGATCGAAACCTGATTGCGCGCATTAAGTGGGTCTCCCAGCAAAATCGACTTTTTCAGCGAGTGTGCAATCGGTCATTACGGAGCAAAATGATTTCAATATTTCCACTGCTGAGGCAATGTTTGAATATTTTAGGGAAAACATTCGGCCAATACGATCAAGATCATGAAGAGAAACGGAAGAGGTCATGCTGCTGGAACGAGGGAGGGAAACGAGTTGTTATTATGCGCTGGACTTTGTACAGAGAAGGACGAATTCCGTTTCGTTTTGTTTTTGCCGGATTTTGTACCCCGAAAAAAATTACTTTAATTAAGCCATCGCAAGGAATACCTCCTAGAGTATACTGAAAGCGGGTTGTTAAAATTCCACAAAGAAAATTACGTTAAATAAATCTGCGAAAGCTAGAGCATGTAGAATTGAGAGTGACGCTCCAGAAATCCTACAACACCGTAACCTTCCTTAGAAGAAAAACATCAAATACAAAACATACCCGTATTACCGCATTCTTGGAAGACGCTCGAAGCAGCAATCTTGGTGAAGCCAGGAGAATGCCCGACTCAGAATGACAACAGTGCGACAATATCTCGTTGAAATTACGAGATGTCCCGAAAGCTCAATCCTGAGTTAATAATGTTTGCTCCATTTCACTGTGTGCACGATGACATCACTAAAATAAAAATTTTGTCATTGAAAGTAGTGCAAATTTCGAGTAGAAGTACGCAATTAATGAGTAAATAATCGCAGTAAAAAATTGTCAAAACTAAATACGCTTTCTTCTTTCTGTTAGAAAAAAGGGGGCTGTTTGTTACAATAACGTTATTGTTGATTCTTGGGGGAAAAGAGAGAGATTCATATTCTACGGATCCTTGCGAAGGAGGTGGGGAGGCTTAAATAATAATCCGAAATATGGTAACGTTATTTAAGGATCCGTCTGGTATTAATCACGACCCTTAGGACGTGAGGATGCTGAAGTGTTTGCGTGAACCGGAGGTAATGTGTGTAGAAACCTCGTCGGGTATTTGTTCTGTATCTGTTCAAACTCCTCGGTGGAATTGACTTGGGCCCGCGTGACCAAAACACCGCACTGAATTTCAAGAAATGTTTGAGTGAGCCGTAAGCAGGAACTGTAATGACGCCGCAATAATTCCGCTTCCAGTAATCAAGCAGTCCTGCACAGTGTCAGCACCGAACGTCAGTTCCGCTGTCGCTTAAGCCCGAGTTAAAGGTGGACATCATCATCTTGCCCTCCCACGTTCATTGGTGCATGTGCCCTGACGTCGATGAAATAATAAAACCAAGGGGGTGCCCACCCCTGGGTGAACCCTGACGTGACTGGACCGTTTTTGATACAGGCACGCAAAATGCGATTCGTTGGCGGTGCTCGAATTGTGCCGCTCGCGGTTCCCGATGGTGGGAATAAATGAACCGGCGCGCTTCTCCGGAAGGCGTCGCTATTTGCGACACTCGTTTTATCTTTTCCCTTGCTTCCGCAGAAACATGAGGATTTATCGGACGAAGAAATGGCATCTCTTGCAGTTGCATCCGCCGGGGGAGGAGGTGAGGGGGGGGATGTCCCGTCCATCCAAATGAGATACGGACGGAAGAGCGTTTCAGTGAGTGGAAGGGAAACGACAAAAAACCCAATTAATCGGGGGCATTCGAGTCAAATTGGAGATAATAATCAAACGGAAAATAATTTAAATTCAGATCAATTTCGGAGAGTTGTGATCAAATGGCAGTACGTACGACCTTTTGTGGAGGTTTACAGTTTTTTTTTGCTAATTTCGGTGATTCCAGATGTGCAAAGGATGAACTTTCTCTTGCTACCATCGATTCCTATTGGAAATGAAAAGTTTTTCTGCTTCCCTATGTATCTAGTTTAAGATTAAAGCTTAGGTGAAAATATAAGTATTGCAGTAATTATGAAACACTGAAATTCATAGAGACGTTCAATGAAGAAATTATTTTTCGGAAAAATAGCAAATTAAATGTATTCCAATGGAATAGTTAATCAATTGTTGTGAAGAGTACATGTCACGTTTTTATTGAGGAAATGTAGTATTTGCAGATGTGAAATTCTCTTCAGAAGTTAACGCTGCTGAAGATTTCTGCCAACGCATTTTTCGAATACAGTCACTAGACTTATTTTTAGTGATCTCGCGAAGGTTTTGAGATTGAATACAGTTTGTTGCTATTATTTATGCTATATTTACTGCTGTATTTATGTAATTACATAAGTACTACCGCATTCATTATTAAATACCCGAGCAACACTTTTATGTGCGAAGCTAGTTTATTCAGCTAGTAATCTGGGAAGACTTAATTTTTTTCAAAATTATTGAGAATCTTGTCGAAGTAGTCAATCTGAGTGGTTTTAAAAAATAATAATAGTAACATTATGGATCATCGATTGGATGTGAATCGATCCCATTCAGTCGATAAAAATAGTGCTCATCATTCCCCAAATCTGGTGGAGAATTAACCGAGTGTCAGGGGTGTACTTGGTGCGGATAAGGGTACTCGGGTGTCTGTCTGCGACATGAAGTCCGATTTGCCCGCTAAACACCGTCTTTCGCAAGTCCCCTTCCTTCCTCCCCTCCCCCCGGTGGTCACTGGTGCGATCTGCTTGGGACACGCGAGTCGGGGTCGCTATTGAGAGGCGAGTGAATACAATCTGCCATGCACCTTCGAGAGCCCACTTTCCTCCGCTTGCCCTGTTAGTGGTCAAGTCCCCCTTGGTGCCCTCTTTCTCTCCCTCTCTCTTGGAACCTCCGTCAAGATCCGAGAGAGTGTGTGCCGGATGGATGACCGGCAGTGCTCGCAGAGCGTCCGCATGTCGCGCGACGGACATCTGAAGTGCTCCTCTCTTACAATGCAACAATTTCAGAGAGTAAAAAATTATTCGCCTTGACCGGGATTCGAACCCGGATCCCTCGATATCCTGCCGAGTGCTTTAGCCAGTTAAGCTACCGAGACGTCCTCTTACAATCTGAAATTTTGGGAGCTTTAAAGAACAAGATGTTGTGACGAAATACCGTACATACTATGTCACAGACATTCGTAGTCGTGCGAGACGCGCCACAGTCCACGAGGTTGGACGTCTCGGTAGCTTAAATGGCTAAAGCACTCGGCCGGATATGGAGGGATCCGGGTTCGAATCCCGGTCAAAGCGAATGACTTTTACTCTCTGAAATTGTTGCATTGTAATGCACACGTAGCGGATGACTCCGTTAAAGTTACTGTTGCGGCATCTCCCGCAGTCTCTTGAAATTTGCTCCTCTCTTCTTAGGCTGACCAAGAAAAACCACATGACGAATCTCGAAAGAAATGCATCTAAGACGTGTTGATTTTGCATGTGGTTTTGTTCTCTTTTTCGGGTGACAACCTAACACCCCCCTTGTGGCGGCTTTTGGTGTATTATGTGAATGTAGATACATCTACACAATATCATACAAGCCGCATAAAGGGCGTGTGGCGGGGGCTCTTAGGTCACTACCCGTGAAAGAGAATAAAACCACGTTCAAAGCCAACAAATTCACGCAAATATACACCCATAGAGACGATTAGTGTTTAGAAATTACTGTGCAACTATTGCTCATAATCTCGGGGTAGTATCTTGGTTATGCCAATAGTATGCGGGTTCTAACCCGAACAGATCGCGTTTTCCACTGGTGATCCGGTTCATCACTGATAGGCTTGCTTCATGTTTTTTCTATTTCCGAGGTGGAAGATTAATCTGCATAGCTTAAGAATATTCTTAAGCTATGAAGTTTTCATCAACTGCACGGACTTCGCATATACGTAAGTGCGAGTGTAGGCGGAAAGGCATTCGCGCGGGCCTCTGCTGCCATCATCTCCATGAAAATGGAGAAATATCTTTTTAAATCGCTCTATCCTATGTGGAGGACAGTTGTGTGAATATCTTATTTAGTTCCACACCCTTTAAAGTGCTACGTTCCCATTATGCTACTTTGATTATTTTTAAGCCGTAAATCAAACGTATCTTAGCCTCGTTGGCAGTGACTGCAAAATCTTCCGAGAACCTATGATTCATTTATGGTGAAATGAAATTTAATTCGAAGGAAAATATTGATCGTAAAATATTTCACTTTTATCTCTTATTAAAAGGTCAAATATAGAACGGTTTTCCCTTGAGCGTTGGCATAGTAAAAGAATTATTCACCTTGAGTGACGGTGTATAAAATTGGAACGTATGCTGGCCTCTCTGAGCTGGTGCTTAAAAAAATCTGACGGAGTTTAAATAGCAAATCCCTGAACACGACAGCGCTCTCGTGGATGGACGGTATAAGCAATGAACGATCGTTATTCGCCCGAAAGCCTCGAGCCAATGGCACTTCTGCATCTCCCTTAAAGTAAACATTGACCTCGTTGGGAGGAAGTTTTTTTTTAAGCTGCCAAGTCCAGTCAACAGTTCAATGAATGAGTGATGGGGTGCTTAAAAAGTGCTGATGCTTAAAACAAGATGTGTTGACAGGAGCCCTCCGAAAAGATAAATTTTCACGCTTTAGGCATTTTTTTAAAAGTCATGGAGTTTAAATTATTTCTATGAAAATATTAAAATTCAGTTAACCGGTTAATGGCTACTTGGGATGGACTTGAGGACTCCTTAAAACTGTCCAGCAATCTAAAATTTGGATATATCAATGAGCGTAACCCTGTACAAATACGGAAAAATCTAATCTGCAAGTATTTCTTGCATTCAATTTAACAACGTTCTATATGTTTTTTCAATATTAATCAGTGTGTTCACTACATGTTCCTGAAGGTTTTACTCACTAATGGAGTTTTGGTTCGTAAAACTATTAGAAAATTAGACGTCAATTATTAAGTAAATCAAGCAATTGAATGATGGTACATTTATAACACACGATTCGAATATAAATCTTTATTTATAAAAGAGTGACTACATCACTCATGTCTGTGTTATCAACTAATACCTTCAAATGAATTTATTCGTAAAATGTATGCAATCTATTACGTAATAAAAGTAATATATGATGTAATAAATGTATACATTTTGTTTAAGGCTGTCATTCCATGATATACGTAGGCACGCATGTGTTTGTGTGGACAATATACTTACGTATATTCCCAGTGGTCCATACAATAAATATTATATTTTGTCTCAGGGCTACGTGATCAAAAACGTTTGGAGACCATTGGCAATATCCATGGCATGGTTTGTCTCAAAAGTAGTACGGCTGAATCGATGTAAATAAATTTATTACCATAATTGATGCATTCACTCAAGTCCTCGAAGTAGCACCCTTGTGCGTCCACACACAGCTGCCAGTGGGTTTTCAACGCCTCGTACGCCTTCTAGAAGGCGGCGCCCGGAATGATGCTATGCTCCCTCGTCACGACCTGTTGTAACGCTTCCACCTAGCCGTAGTGGCATCCTTTCAGCACAGATTTAAGGGCGTAACATTTCATCTGCGATCACTGTCCAGCAAAGCCTTTACTCTTTCAAGATTGTGGTCACTTGTTGAGGTCGAAGAGTGTCCTGAACGTTCGGCGTCTTCAATATCCTCTCTACCCTCCCGAAACAACTTGTGCCACCCAAAAACACTCTATCTGCCCATGCTGTTATCACCATTAGCTGCCTTGAGCATGCCATGAGTATTTTTCTCAGTTTTTCCCAGCTTCACGCAAAATTTGATGGCGCAGCGCTGTTCCAACAACCGGTTCATGACGGAGGTCACGTGATAGAAGTTTCGTAAACGAACGATCCGCACTCCGCAAAGGCTGGAAGTCAACTGTCACCGGCTCAAATCTTTCCTGAGACTCCCCTCTCTCGAACCCAGTCAGAGAAACCGCCGCCCGTCCGTCCATCTATCCGGGAAATAATAAGTCATACTACTTTTGTAACAGGCCTTGTATGTATCAAAATCCAGCTTTCTTTGTTATAATGGAGGTATACCTATGAATAAAAGGTTAAAACTATCTTATTCTTATAGTGTGTTTATTTAATATGTTACTTGAGAAAACGTATGGTTAATCTACGATGAAGAAGTGGGCTTCGGGAATCATGGTAAACCATGCACATCTTTGTTGCCTCTTGTTAACCTGCTGAACAGCAAGAACAACTCTTCCTGTCGCTGTTCACCATCATCATTTAGCTTCCTCTGACGTCCCCCACCTCATGCCTCCATCATAGATTCCAATAACTATCTCTACCCATTCCTTCATTAATAATAGGACCCCCTAACTTCGCCCTACCCTTGACGCATCGAGGAATTTTTCTTATACCGTATTGTATGTTCAGCTTATTTTTCAATCCTCCACATTTCATCACTGTTTTATAGGGAAAAATTATCAATGGATACTCGGTGCCTTCCTTCATGTTGGAATTACGCCGATGCATCAACTTTAAAGACCGCCGCTATGGCCACTAGTTACAGACACTGGGTGGCAAATATTTCTTCTGACTCTTAAAATTGGTCGTCTTGCGTAGATTAGTCAACGTCTCACCAACTGAGCTTTGAAGGACGATGGATCGCACAGGCCATGAAAACGTACTCTTGAGAGTTGTTTAAGTGTAGCTAAGAACTTTATTCTTTCGAAAGACATGTGTTTATAGGTTAATATTTGCGTAGCCATATTGACGATAGTTTACTTTTAGAATTTGCAAAATATTCCGTCAGATCCGTTGCAGTTAAATCACTGCATGACCAATCAATTTAATCGTGATTTTTGTCGATCCTGATACGTAATTATTTGTTTTGGAATTATGTTTACCTTCATCATAACTTTTAATCGCTGGGTGCGTAGAAGTCTAATGTTATTCAGGCTTTTCAACAGAATAGCAGTTTTATTTGGCTGGATAGCAAGCTAACCCACTGCAAAGAAAGTAAATATTCTGTCTGGTTATCCTTGAGCTCAAAGGCCACATGAATTACTTTGGGGTAATTGCACAGCTCGCTCAATAAAGTCACCGCAAGCATATTCGTAAATCACGTACTAAACGTATCTCTTCTACAGGGAAAAACTCATCACTTCAATCAGAGCAGCGAGCGCTATAGCTAACTTATATCGACGTTAACGATTTCTTTTCCGCGGTTTACTGTGCAAGCGACTGTAATCAGGGCCGGGAATTCTCTTTCACAGGTGGGTACGCTTAATAAGTGAACACGTGAAGAAAGATATGGACCTGTAACTGGTTCTGTGCGTTTTATGAGTGGCGGCTGTCACTATTGCCCTTTCTAGATGGTCTGCCCTGCTATGAGTAATACCCAGGTAATTAAGAATTTTCGCTCCTGTCCCCGGAGATTAGATGAAAACATGGCTATCGACGCAGGAAATCGTTAGTTTTTGTCCCTTCAATCTCACGAGATGGGAGTGCAGACAACTCGACGCCCTGGTGAGTGGAATGGTGGGGGAGCCCATTGGGGAAAGGGGCGTTACTGCAATCGTACCTAGCCACTTGGTAGTAGTCACACTAATGCTTTCAATGGCATTGGTGGGCCAGAACAAGATTTGGCGAATTCCTTTTCCGAGAAAATGTGCATATTTTTCATATATATGTATATTATTATTAGTAAAATCGACCAAATACCGCCTATTTTTGAAAGTGGTGATAGGAAGGACCCCAGTAATTACAGACCCATTTCACTCACTTCTATATGTTGCAAAATTTTGGAGCGCATAATTGTCAGTTTAATAATAATAATATATGAGGAAGTTGATGACGGGGACGTTGAGTAGGGAGGTTAAGAAATGACTCGTAAAAACTCTGATATGGAGCGTACGGCGCGGAAACGTGGTCGCTGAAGCAGGAGGATAGACGTAGACTAGAGGCTTTTGAAATGTGGGTGTGGAGAAGAATGGAGAAGGTGAAATGGACCGAAAGGAAAACAAATGAGGAAGTACTGGAGATGGTGGGTGAGTAGAGGGTTTGTTGAGAGAAATCCTATGGAGGCAGGAAAGATGGTTGAAAAGCATATTGAGCGGTGGTGGGATGTTAAAGAAGGTAATAGAGGGGAGAATGTTAGGCAAACGAGGAAAGGGCAGGAACAGAATAGAGATGTTGGACGGGATGAAGGGAGGAAGGAAGTAACAGAGATGAAGAGGGACCTGATGTAGAGTCGGTTGCTGGATTGGGTTTTGTTTGGAGTTACAAAATATTTATTTGGTAGTTGTGTCCATCCAAAAACCGAACTTAACCGGTAGATTACCTAATAATAACACAGGCCAACAGTGTTTTTGGTGCCGGAGCTTTTAATGTTGATTTAAAGAACAATTGGGGTGCTGAATCCAATTATGACACTAGTTTTTTCCTATCAGCTATAGTTTTCAAGATATAGATATGTTGTTACTTACGTAAAAAATCTTCTACATGATGATATGGGCATATTATATTAATAATTATCTCATTGGCCTACAATATAGAAATATACATAAAACTTATTGACAGTTTATTGAAAACAAAAGGAACACCGCAGAGTGGTTATGAATTAGTATACTTATAGATTTATTTAACTTTGAAAATTATTTTCCGGAATATATCAAATATTAAAACAACTAATCGTAAGATGTGCCATATCTAAAAAAGTAGAGCTGTTAAATAAAAACGGATTTCATATTTGGATTCAGCTCTACAAATATAGTTAAAATCATTACAAAGATTCCCGGCACCAAAAAAAAATGTTTTTTTGTAGGCCTGTGTAATTGTCAGTTCCATAATGAAATACCTTGATAACATTAACTTTTTAAGTGACAATCAACACGGGTTCAAGAAAACCCGCTCATGCGAGACCCGACTAGGATTATTCACACATGACTTACTTTTATCGGGTAAAAGTGATAGGCAAGTGGATGCGATCTTTATAGATTTTCAAAAGGCCTTTGATAAGGTTCCACATGGTACACTCATCCGTAAAATAAAGGGCACAGGTATACACAAGGGCGCAATAAGTTAGGTTGAAGATTTTATTTCAGAGCGGGAACAGAGGGTAGTCCTCGACGGCGCTAGTTCTGACAGCGTAAGAAGTGACTCGAAGGTCAAGGAACGTTATTACCATGCTCTTGTAAGGCCTCATTTAGAATATGCATGTAGTGTATGGGATCCGAGTGAAAAAGGCCTCATTCGGGAAATAGATGCCACAACTTCCCACGAACAATACGGTATAGTAACTGTAGGGTTAACAATATCAAAAATATCACTTGCCACCCTTAGCGTCTAGGGACAAATTAATTGTACTCAATTGCAGTTTTGTTGTGAAATCCCTTCCCGCTGGATCGTAATAGAATGCCATCAAATAATGTAAACGTAGTTTTCTTTACAGTATTGCTTACTCTGCTTTGTCTGTTTTTAAATTTTCCCTTCTTTACCTTGTCTCTCTCTTTGGGGGACTTCTCTGCTCCCTACAGCGTTGGGTCACATTAACAATCTGTGTCCTTGGGGAAGGAGACCGTTGTATGTTGCATTTTCATGTGTTACTGGAATTTCGCTTCTTACTTTTCAAATGCTAGCTTGCATGCTATTAGATAAAGTTTTTACTGCATCCTAAGGTGCAATTGTTTGTCTGTCGATAGTATATATATTTGCATGCGTGTAGAATGAGGGATTTTTTGCATGAATGTTTACGCCACTGCAGGTAGAGGTTTGTGTGGATGTGTTGATTTTGCATGTGGTTTTGTTTCATTTTACAGGTGGTGACCTAACACTCCCCGCCATACGCCCTTGCGGCGGCTTGCGGGTTATTATGTAGATGCAGAATTTCGTAACCATTAACGGCTTCAACGTGACATGTCCTCTTGAAATTCGAAGTACAAGAGGGGAAGTGTGGGAGAGGGAGGTTTTTTTAGATGGCCTCGCCGGGGAGGGTGGAGCGGGTGGCCGTGGAATGGAATGGGCAGTGGGGGAAGGGCAGGCGCCCTTAGGTCCGAAACAATTGAAGGAGTTAATTCACATACGTCTCTTCGACACGCAATCAAAAGATTTCGAATGAATTATCGATCTAATATCACTATGATCGTCTTCGCCGCCATCAGTTCTCAAGTTCCCCACGGAAGGTAGAAACTCCGCCTTCTCTCATGACCCTCAGAATCAGTTCGTCGTTTTTTTTACCATCCGGTTGTTAACCCTTAATGGTTCACTGCTGCGGCTCGGGCCTCACGGTTTTGGTTTGGCGTAGGAATGGCGATCCTTTGCTGAAAAATCCGCAATTAAGGTTTTATATAGTTTAGGGGCATATATAATGTATTCATATCGGAATCCTATATCAGATTTCTATTTTGAATTTATATTTCTGTCATGCTATATCCAATTTTAACTCTAAGAGAATTCTCGATAGAAAGTTATATTTACATTCTATGTAGTAAACAATACCGATTTATCGGGTATTCTTTTTAAATTGATTTCTTTGTATTATGTGTTTTTCTTTTTTAAATCTCTTTATCTAAACGTTTGACTCGTTATTGCTTCGTCTCTCAGCAGGAGAAAATTCTTGACTGGTTGCGATAAGCACCGATAGGATGATTATGGATTTCGTGACTGTGGGCAGAGAAGGAAAGAAATATATAGGCATGATTTTGAACAGTGTGTAGCTTTGTATGGTTCAAAAACTTGTATTTAAAGGAAGAGAATTAACGTGGATGAGAGACTTTCGCAATGAAGAGCGTAGAATGTCGAATAGCGTAAATAGAGAGGGGTTGAATGAGGTTGGGGAAGAAAATAAGGGGTGAGGGTGAATGATGAAGGATCTACAAAAATGTGTAATATCTCTAAAGACCTGAGAATGATAGGCCGACGTTAGAATGTTTAGATGAAAATCTCACCACGCTAGAAGACAGCAAGTGTGTATTAGAAATATTTAATAGATGTGGTTCTGGTCGAAGGCTCTAATACGAGGGAAGGGTGGTTTTCGGCACGAGCTGTCGAAAAAAGGGGTTTCCAAGATTTAACTTCCCCAAAACACTCTCCAAGTCTGGAATCCTAACGCCCCTATAAATAAAGTCCATAGTATTTGAAAATTGTCCGTCCGGAATGGGTAGAATAGCAATGAAAAACCTTCCCCTCCTTGGACACCCTTCGTCCCAACCTCCGCTCCGACACTTCCCCTCTTGTACTTCGAATTCCAAGAGGGACATGTCGCGTTGAAGCCGTTAATGGTTACGAAATTCTACATCTACATAGTACTCCGCAAGCCGCCGTGGTGGGGGGTGTAAGGCCACCACCTGTAAAAGGGAACAAAACCACATGCAAAATCAACACATCCATGCATCCAGCCATGCCCCCTCCTATTCCTTATTTACATAAATGACCTCAGTACCGTAGTTAATAGCAATCTCCGTCTTTTCGCCGATGATGCAGTAATTTATGGGGACATTCGAAGTCACGAAGACAGAGTCGTGTTAGCCAACGACCTAGATGCATTTCAAAATTGGTGCGACACATGAAAATTGGAATTAAATTTTTTTAAATGCGTATTAATACATTTTTGGGAAAAGAGTAATTCCCTCCTTTATAGTTACAAAGTGAAACAAACCAAAATCGCGAGGGTAGATTCCTTTAAATACTGGGGTGCAACAATTGCTCACGATCTGTCCTGGGGAGAACACATACGAGAAATATGCGGTCGTGCTGATAAAAAATTGGGATTTGTGAAAAGAGTGCTAGGTAAATGCGACGAAAAAGTGAAAGAACGATGTTTCCTTGCCTTGGTCAGGCCCCACCTAGAGTATGCTGTCAGTATATGGGATCCTCAAAATATAAATTTGATTTTGGAATTAGATCGAGTTCAGCGGAGGGGGGCTAGATTTGTCAAACATTGTTATGACCAACTCAGCAGCGTATCCACTTTGCTAGGCAATTTAGGTTGGGATTCTCTTACACAGCGGCGTTTACAATATAGGTTAAACTTATTTAAAACATTTAAAGATGGGCCCTTTTCCGATGACATCAAGGATATAATACGAACCCCAACGTATTACGGTCGAAGGGATCACGAATATAAGACTAGAGAGATAGACTGCAAGACTGACAAGTTTAAAATTTCATTTTTTCCAAGAACGATAAGGGACCAGAATGCTTGTAGCCGAAATTCCCCAGAACTTAGTTCATTACAATAAGTATTAACGTACAGGTTAGGGACTGCGCGAGGATATGTAAAAATATGTATGTATGTGCATGTATATATATTTGTATGGAAAGGTTTTTTTATATTTTTTTTCTTACAGGTTCCCCCCACCTTTCCTCACCTATTTGATAAACCCAACCCCCTCATCCTTTACCCTTTCCTCATGGTGCTACAACCCCTGCCACACGCCTTTTTTGGTGCTCGCTGGGTATTTATGTAGATGTAGATGCATATCCGCCAGATTCGTTAAAAATTGTTGTGAAAAGAACACAAGTGTGACAGGTCTCTTAGGGGATTTCTGTCTGGGAGCCACTTGAGATACGAAGAGAATAAGCGAGACTTAGACTTTTAAAAAGGTTCAGAACAAACGAGTTTAATGATGACACTAAAGGAATTATAATGACCCCACACTACTGATGTAGATCAGACCACAAAGATAAAATAAGGGAGATAGATTCCTATACAGATAGATACAAATACTCATTCCTCCCCAGAACAATCAGGAATCATAATAGTAAGAAACCGAAGTCATTTTAGAAACGTTGAAAACATTTAATTTATAAGTTGGAATAAAATGAAACATTGCAAAGACATCCGGTATACCAGTATTTGCAGGTGCATGTGTATGTTAGTTTGTAGTTAGTGGGTTTGAATGTGTGTGGACTGTAAGGGTTTTTGCATGAATGTGTACCATTACCAATTTTGTTTGTGTATTGTATGAATTTGTGCCTTTGCATGCGGTTTTTTTCTTAATCACGGGCGGTGCCCTAACACCCCCCGCCACACGCCCTTTCTGCGGCTCTTGTGGTATTAAGTTGGTGTAGAAGAGTAAGCAGGTAAAGTTTTCAAATTAAAATAATGCACAAAAGGATATTTACACCCTCTTTGGAGAAAGAATCCCATGTATCAGGACTTGCCAATGCGAGCGAGTGTTTAGGCCTTTACTTAACAACGGAACTTAAATGGGGAGTTCAAGTAGATAATGTGGCAAGGAAGGCATTTAAAGTTCTTAATGGGGTAATGAGAAATTTGAAAGGAAGTAGCGTAACCAAAAAAGAAAAAAGCACATAAGGAACTGATTAGCCCTATCCTAGAATACTCATCCGTAGTATGGGATCCGTATGGGGTGGGACATATTTAAAAGGTAGAAAAAGTTCAAAGAAAGGCAGCTAGATATACGAGTATACTCGGAAAGTACAAAAGAACAGAGAGTGTTACGGAAATGTTGGATTTTCTGAAATGGGAGATTTCGTAAAAAAGGAAAGGAAGGAGTAGGCCAGGCGCGATGCATAGAATTACTAAAAATGACGAAGCGTGTAGTATTTGTACGTGATGTGGACGAAGAAGTTGTATTGCAAAAGTGAATGATGTGTTAACGGTACCTGATTTTGAACAGTATATGAAATTGAAGAGCGCGCGATGATGGACGGAGCGGTGTAGGTGTGGTATGAACCTAGCCGGTGTGTGATGGTAAAGGAGCGGTTGGTAATCTTTAAGTGTCATTGCATATAAGACTATTTTGTCTCATATCTCTTCCTCTTGGTATGCATGTATGTGCAATTGTAAGAGTGACCGCTGAACTGACTTGACTGTTGCCGCCAGGACAATTGCCTAATTGCAACGAGATTTATATGATAGTAATTTTCTATAAATCTCCCTGATTTTACATTAGTGATCTGATCTACCGCAGTAAGTCGCGGCCTGTAATATGTCATTAATATCCTCAGGTAAGTAACCTGCCTCAAATTTACGCTGTAAAATTAACCTGTATTTAAGCCTAGGGTAAACTAGTGACCCCCATTCTAATTCTTCTAATAGTGTAGTGACATTGCTACCTTGTTCATGACAAATTTTCACACACTTAGCTGCTCTACGTTTCACTCGATCTAGTTACAAAATGGATAATGATAATAACTCTCTCCTGATAGGCCAGTGGTTTCGCAAAATTGTTAGTACTTGGAAGAGGGATTCCCTTGTCGGGAATTTGGATTTTTTTGTGGCGGTTGGGCGTCATTTCCCCTTTTTCGCCTCGACAGCGCTAATTGAGCTCGGTGGAGGAACTGGATTTGTTGCGACGTTAGCTCATGACAGTTGACGCCACTTAATTGGAGGTTTGATCGATGATGTGATACCGGAGTCGTCTTTTGCGTTTGTTTGCTAATTTTATGGTCGCCAGAGGTGAGGTGCGTGCGGGAATGGCGTCCACGCTCGATTCCCACTCTTCTCACTCATCGAGCCCTCTGTGGGGGCGCGGGGGCGGGTGCAGCAGATAAGTGCGACACCCCTCTCCTTGGACCGACTTTACCAAGTCTCCCGAAGGGCGAAGGGAGGAGCTTATCAATGTCGTGAAGGTTAGGCTAGGTCAATGGGCAGCGCAGAGCACCCGTTATCGGCGATGCCACGTGGCTGCACCTAATTAGATTTCCCGGAGGATGGATGTGCCACGCCGTCTGATATTTGTGAAGCTGGGAATGGGGAGGGGTAAGATGACGACGGTCGCTCGGGAAAGGAAAAGAGGATTACCTCGCATGTAGGAAGCCTATTTGCTCGCGTTTAAACGTCCCAGGCAGGGATGCTGGCTCAGGGAACTTCACAACTTCACGAAGGCCTCGACTTCTTACGTACCGTTCGGCTTGTCGTTGCGCGTGTCGTCGTCCCCCGGGCTGAGGTAGCTCTTCACCCGCCAAGTTGTCTCCCAACCCGGGGGCGGGCATACACTGAATGGATCCATTGGAATGGCGTGTGCTCTTTCCTAATCGTTCGTTATTTCAAAGCAAAAATAAATTAAGAATGAATACTTCATTTTATATCCGTGCATGTCTCATTTTCAATAATCGTCATACATAATTTGTATAAAAAGTGTCGGGAAAAGTTTCGGAAAATAGCTTTCTTTCAGATATTGCTAAAATTCCCCAAAATTCTTCTAGATATAGGGTTCGTCCGGAAGATAAGTGTACTGATTTCTTCCGGATTTTTGACAAAAGGGGAGTCGTCCACTACGAATTTGTACCTGAACGACAAACTGTAAATGCTGCATTTTACGTCCAAGTGCTCGACAGGCTTCGAAAACGAGTCGCCCGCGTCCGGCCACCGATCGAAAACATCTGGCGGCTGCATCACGAGAATGCGCCGTCTCACGCCGCGCTTGTCGTGTCGGACTTCTTGGCCAAGCACGGCGTGGCAACGCTGCCGCACCCGCCCTACAGCCCGGACTTGGCACCACCGGACTTCTTTCTGTTCCCGAAGATAAAGAGGAGTTTGAAAGGAACGCGATACGGGACTTTGGACGCCGTCAAAGAGGCCGTGACGACGTGTCTTCGAGAGGTTCCCGATGATGCCTTCGCGGGAGCGTTCCAGGAATGGGAACGCCGCTGGAACAAGTGTATCGACTCACAAGGGTCCTATTTTGAGGAATATTAGCTTAAGATATGTAAAAGTGTAATAATTTTTTTTCCTGAGCTCAGTACACTTATTTTCCGGACGAACCCTGTATATCCCTTGAGTCTTTTTCTCACACTTTTTCCAGTGACTTTTCCACGATTCGAAGGCTCCCTGGTAGGAGGATTCCGGAAGGTTCTTAACAGTACAAGCTATTTTGACGGCACTTAGGGTCCCATGTTGGTGTTCTTTGAGGGATGATTTCACTATTGGGGATGAGAAATAGTCTGCTTGGACAAATTCGGGATCGTAATGGGGTTAGGGAATCGTCGCGATGCCGTTGCAGGTTTTCGTAAGCAGACACTCGGCTTAGTTCTTTTGATCGTTCCCGGAGGACCTTCGGGAGGACGGGTTTAGCGTAGATCTTTCCCATCGCCAAATATTCGGTGATAATGGTGTGTGCACTGTCATTTTATCAATGCCAATATAACCTGCGATTATGCGCACACTTAACCGACAGTCTGAATTCAGTGCTTCACGCTCACGTCAGGAGAAAATTGTTGCCGATGCTTAATACACAACTTTTTGATGTAGTATTTTAATAGCTTAGAAATATTTGTAATTCGACCTTAGATTTATTGGGCCTATGATGCCTATTAACTATGTAGTATTTGCAATTTTCGTTTTAAATAACATGCACAACCGCTTCATCTGTGAAGAGAATCATTAGAGAATATTGGTTACTTATGGCAATAGCCGAGATGACTTATTGATTCAACTTAATAGATAAGTTTCAACATAATATTCCTTAGAACGGCAATGCGTACGCAGCGTGCAGAGTTGTCCATGATACCGGGTGTCGGCTCTTATCTCTTATCATTTCTAATCGCACTTTGGTGTTCTGGGTGCCCAAAATACGTTACTATTATATATGTCAACGGCAAATGTGTGTCTCCGAAGAAAACGCGTAGGAATGGGATGGGAAATGATGCAATGTTACCCATTAGTACGAAATACAATCTTGCTAAGAGATTATTCTCAATGTCTATAATGTAGCACTGCGTCAGTGAATATATTTATGTTTTATCTTTGCCGATAACAGAAGTCATGATTTATCGCCCTTTAGTATAATATTTGAATTTTAAATTTTCCATCGTGTTTCATTCGTAGGATTACTAAATATATCGACAGATATATCTTCTCCCTCCCAATAACAATAAATCGACGAAAACGGGAAAGCCGCGGAACACGGTCCGCTTAAAATATGCGTTCACTTGATTTATCTTCTCGGAAGTAATGGATATTGGAAATTAGTTGCCCCCAATCCATCTTGGTTAATAAAAGGGCACGGTGCGACTGTATAAGCATTCATGTTCCCAATATTCTTTTTTGGCGTTGTATCGATTTTATTGCAGGAGGACCCTTGTGTACGAGTGTATTGTAGGAGGACCGTTGTGTATAACTTGCGGAATAGTAATGTCTGCTGTATCTGGTGGAAATTCATGGAAATGTTCCTGATGAAATGAAAGGCGTGAGCTAGTTTTTCCACTTATTTAATATATTTCTCACAACCTCCTGATTATGTAGAACTTCAACGAAACCTAGCTCGTATGTTTAAAAGAAAAACTAAGTTATGTCCTTGATTTCAATATTACGGGATAGTGTCAGAAGTCATTGGGCATCAGCTTAAGACCATCCGTCGATTGGGAAATATCGCCCCTTTCCCTGTTCACTTTCCATACATTTTTTCGTATATACTTGTAAAGAATTGTAAAATTATAAAATTATTCGTAGTTTTACTCAAATTTGATGTCGCCTCAATTTCCCTAGTTTTCCAAATGACCAATGTGCTGAAACGCCTTGGTGATAAAAGTAATAAGAGAAGGTATATTGATAAATATGTATTTAATGTTATGAATTTTTATTCATATTTAAATCACCATTTCTGCTGTGTGAGACAGGGAAGATAAAAAGTCATTATTATTCAATGGATGACTAATGAAGCGTTTGTATACCTGATCGTGTTTTCGCGAATGAAAGAAGGGTACTTAAGAATTCTGCGCAGTTTCAATGCCGAAGAAATGTCCGGAAGAATGCGGTATCACGATAGTGGAAGCTTTAGAAAAAAATTTTTCCCACTTGGATTACTTTTTTTCCCTTCAAACATCGCCCATTAATATTCCTTACTCTCGGGGACAGGCCGAAGGTTACAAAGGCCAACGTTCTCGTAGAAGTGGGCCGAGTTCATCAAGGCGAAGCCGACCGGGGGGGGGAGTCAGGGTTTTCGCGCGGGATGTCCTGGCGATGGGTCGCCGGACATCGCAAGCTCCGCTGTCCGATGAGAACCCGACCATCCCACTCGCGGCGGTCTTCAGCCCTGAAACTCTTAACCGTCCGACGGGACACTGATCTGACTGATTTCTCGACAATTACCCTCCGCCGCCCCGGGCCGGCGTCCCCGGCGAACGGCCGTCGACGCCGCCCTGGACACCGACGCGGCCATCCATCCCTCGCCGAACCCTCACCCCCATTCCCTGCGACTCGGAGCAGTCCACCTCCGCGGAAGGTGGCGAGGGGCGAAGAAGTCGGCGCGCGCGGCGATTGGTGGATGGCGAGGCGGTCTGAGGGGCGGGCGGGGGGAGGGGGGAAGAGGTGATTTAGCCGGTTGTTGTTGCGGTGATTTCTTTTTATTCCCGGGGTTTGAGAGGGGAGGGTTAGGAAGGACCCCTGAATCATCGCGTGCTGCTCAGGATCGCACTTCCACCACATTAACATGGATGAATGTGTGAGAGTAAAATCGCTTTTGGAAAGTCAGTGGTATAAATTATGTTGGTGGAATATCATCTGCGTAAAATGCATGTGTTTTTATCCGAAGGAGTTAAACTTAAGTAAAACTTGAGGGCAGGAGGGCTACTGAAGAGGATTATGATGGAATGAGCAAGGAAAGAGAGTGATAAGAGTTGAAGTAACCAAATATTGTTTGACGAGATTGATATTTACGTGTGAAATGCACGGATAACAAGCTAGCCATTTTCAGGAGGCAAGAGTGAGGTACCTGATGCTACTAATCGGACGTTCATTGGGGTGGCAGTGTGTTTCTTGTGTTACTGATGCCGAAATATGGCCTGGATGATTCGCTGGGGCTCTTGAATACAAAGTCGTCAGTGAATACAATCTTCGCCATTCTTACGCATGCCCTCTTCTCTTTCTAATGAAACGTTTTTGCGTTTAGCGAGTCAGTCGACCTAACGTATCGCGTCAAGCATGCTACGTACCATTCGCATCCATAACTCTTAATTTGTATTTTTCTCGCACAGATGCGTAAAAATTGAGCTGGACACTCCTCTCACCACCCTGTCAACTTCGTGGTTTAGGCTCATCTCTCTGTTGTTCTGTAATTTTTATTTGTTTTGCTAGGTATATTTTTTCATTTACTTATGTCACGTATTTTGCTTTTATCTTTTAAATGTTACTCGATCAGTGCAAAATTGTTTTTAACAATAATTTCTTTGTTGGCGCTTCTAAAACATGTATTTCCAGTGTTTAGTTTGCGTAAACCCTCACATGTCTTCATTTCCATCGTCAAAAGCAATTAATTCGTCAATTCCGTTTTCTGTTTTATCACGTCGACGTATAGGTCCATTTATAACCGTCATAAAGGGCTACGTGAAAGATATTCTCAGTAATCAATAGCCATGACAAAAGAGATGAAGAATTAAAATTTCTTATGGAAACAAACTTACTTTCGGTTATTTAAGGTAATGCCACCTCTTATGCTTTATATCTTCTATGAGAACTCTGAAACCCTTAAATCATTTAATACTAGTTATAGTATTTCTACTTTTATTTACTTGAGTAATTTTATTTGACATCGTTTTTAATATTATTGAGAGTGAGTTTCGAAATGACCACATTGTCGAACCATCCTTAAGCACAGAATACCTACTTTTCCTATTCTTCTAGAGCTTTTTTTTAGCTTTTCTTATTATAATTTGTTATTATTAGCCCCACTAAATAAAATGCAAGTATTGGAATATGTGAAAATCATCAGTGACTGCGGATCATGGATCTATAAGATAAACGAACCTATTATGAAGCTGCATGCTAAGGTGGCATGAGGCATTAATGGTGATGATGAACCATTTCCCTTTTCTCTGTAGAATAATATAATTGTTTATGTCTCTAATTTTACAGTAATTTAACCGTATCCAACTTAAATAACATAATTTTTCGCTTGAAATTTTAACTCAATCTAATTCCACCTTTAACGTCTCTTTTAAATACACTCGATAACAAGTAAATTAGTAATAAATTGCACCATATTATGGCCTTAGTAACAGTGGAAGTCGTTTTTATAACGGCATTGAATATATTTATAACCATATGTGTGATAGGAAATTTCGGTGAAAGGTGACATTGACGGAGAAAACTATGTAATTCTAATGTAAAGCAATTTCTTAGCATCTTTAATTAGTCAAGCGCGGCGAAAACATGGACTGAAAACAGAAAACAATTCAAAAGACATAGCTGCCTCATTTAGAACAAATGGCGAACGAATCCAGGAATGTTAATATATTTTACATTTCAAAGAAGACGCGCTATCCTAAACGATTTCTTCACAGAGAAAATATATTTTTGAAATTATATAAATTTGCAGGAAGGATATACAGGGCCCTCTATAAAAGTAATCCACATTCTCTGGAAAAAATAGACTTATTGATCGTACTGGTACCAATGCTTAAAATTCTTCAAAACACTCCATTTGCATCAATATGCTTGCGGAGACGTGTCTGTCTAGTCTGGAAGGCACCCTGAAACTCCTCGACGGGAATGGCTTGTAGAAACGTTGTAACATGCTTTTGGATGTTTTCCACGGTCTCCCAATGCTTTCCATTCAGCTCTCTCTTCAGAGGGGGAAACAAAAACAAGTCGCACGTAGCCAAGTCGGGACTGTAAGGGGGCTGGGGGACCACCGGGATGGTCCCGGCCCAGGAAGTTGGTAACGATGAAGGATGTGTGGCTGGGGGCATTGTCATGATGGAACTTGACCATGTCATGCGTCGTGCTACAAAGTCGAAAAACACACTTCACGTGGAGACACGTCTTTCCGATCAGACTGCTCAGATCATACTGGCGACCGACTGCGTTGGAAGAGCACACCCCCCCCCACCACATATCCCGACCGGTTTTACCGCTCTGCCATGGATAGTCGCGTCACAATATAATCATGCGCACTACTTGCATAATGAACTCTGTGTGTATGTACCTGGCGCGTAGAAAGTTCAAATGATTGTTGTAAATTGGATCAAAATGTAACACGATGAACTCATTATATGTTTGATCTTTTAGGCGTATAAATATTTGGGGAAGGTAATAATTATATGAAAAATCTAGACGGCAAATTTAGAGCGTCGAAGTGATCCGAAAGGCACTTAAAACGTAAGCGCTCGGATTTGCCGAGAAGCGCTAGAATAAGGGTGCAACATTGGTTCGTAATCCCTCCTGACGCACGCCTCTGTAGGGAATGTTTGGCAGTTTGTAGAAGTTGAAAAGCAACCTAGCAATCAACTCGATTTCCTGCATACGCATTTTTAATGCGAAGGAGGATCGCCGTCCGCCCCGCACTGGGTTTCAAGGGCGCGAGCGATGCTCGGGGCGGAGGGAGGTTGAGGTCGAAACCATCGCGTGCCTCTAATCCCCTAAAGCCTTCGGCTGCCGAATTTTCCAACTGGCACCGCCTGCCACGCACCCTGCCCCCACCTTCGCTCCGTGGAGTGAATCCCTTCGTTTACACACTAACATTAAAGGTTAAACTTCCGCTCATTCACTACAACAGCACCCTATAAAACAATGAAATCCAAGTCCATGGCGAGATATTTGGAATGACTAGTCGCAGAGTGATAGATCAGGTGGGCAAAATGCAATAATACAAATTGGTGCGAAAACACCCCGTAGAACACCGCCTTGGGTTTTTAGTATGTATATTTTATAAATACTATGCTACAATGTAAACCTAATACAAAATTAAAGATAAAAAATATGTTAATTAAAGAAAAACATTGTAAAATACTTCTTAATTTTAAGATGGAATTATTATTATTTAAAAACTTATTTCAGATCGAATGTGATGAAAAAAAGTCAGGCGTGCAAAACTAAGATTTTAAATCGCATGATTAGCTAAGAGCCATTAGAACTATCCACCCTAGTTCTTTTAATCACAAAGCACGTACCAGCAAGCGTACATTAAAGAATGCGTAAGATTAAAATACTCGTATGATCTATTCCCTTATTAATAATAAGATATGGTCAAGGTTTTATGGCAGGATCGTATGACACCACGATTCTCCTGCGATGGCATTAAAATACGTGCCTCAGCTACGTCGTGTGGCTCCATGGTCGAGCCTCGTTATTGATTTAAGGATTCAAATCCGACACATGTGCGCTTGCATTCCAGTAAATGCCTAACAACGGTTGATTGGCGTTACTACGCGTTTATTTTGCGTACGACCGTGAGAAAGGCTAAATTTTGTTCCCTTCGCTGCTTAAAGCAAATCCGAGGGTGTATACGCTTAGGCAGCGTTAACTCGAATTTCCAACCTTCCCATTGAAATGACTTTGAACCCATCAGATTTATTGTTCAAGGAAACTCATTGGTGTCAACTTAATAATTGGCTGCGCCCAAAAATTGAAAAAGCAACAAGATATGAGATAAGCTCATACCACATTTTAACGGCATGAAATGACCAAAGCGAGAAGCTTATTTTTTGTGAGTTTCTGGATATTCTTATGCATTTTTATGAAATGCTCGACGCCGTTGAGGCAAACAGAGGGTAGAATGATGCTTAGACAAAGAACGTATTTTATTCATAAATCTATCCGGATAGAGAATTACACTGGCTGTTACTTAGACGGCCTTTCTCAGAAAAATAGATTAGGTGCTATAATTAATTAAAATTGCCAATTTAAATTAATCATGATATCCCTCCGTATCACTCCTCTTCATCTCTTTTTATAGGTACTACAAGGTGACATAATATACGAGGAAACCTCGTATATCCTTCATAATGTGACCTTATGACGAAAAATGGATACCTTGGAGTACATTGCATTTTGGTTTCATATTGAAAATATTTTTAACTCTCCTCCTTTGTACGGCTTGCAATATTCATCTATAAGATGTAAAATTTCATTGCTGAACACTGGTTAAGAAGTTGTAGGAAAGACAAAGGAGTCCACGTTTACATGAAAGGACGGAGGGTTGAAGAGAACCCGAGCGAGATAGATAGATAAAGGACTTCATTTGGGCGAAATTGAGACCTAATGGTCCCTTCTTCCATTTAACCCATTGTTATATACATGTTATAAAAGGTATAAAATTTATAAAATACATGCATATATACACATAAATACAAAAAGACAGACATATATATATATATATATATATATATATATATATATATATATATATATATATATATACATATACATATTGTCACTTTCTTGAAAAACCCACGAATGTGCACAATAATGTAAATTGACTAACTAGTCGACACAAACACAGAAACTAAAACAATTAAGAGAACCACCAAAAATTCGAGAACCAGTGAGTCCCTCTTTTATATGTTTTAGTTTCTGTGTTTGTGTCGACTAGTTAGTCAGTTTACATATATATATATATATATATATATATATATATATATATATATATATATATATATATACATATATTCATTCAAACAGAAATAGGTATAAGGAAAGGGGATAGGAAAACACATAAAAGGCGAACACAGGACATGTGGGGAAGGCGGTTTTTGAGCATATCACGAAAGTAAAAATATTTCCTTATCCGTTTGAATATATATACATATATATATATACACACACATACATGCTCGCATATACATACATATACATAAATAGATTAGTGATACACCAACACATACAAACATACACAGAGTAAAAGACGGTGATTAGAGAGAAACACTAGGATAAGAAAAGTGTAAGCAAAGAATGAGGTTTGTGGGAAGAGCTAGGGTGGAGGGCGAATTAGAGAGAAAGAAACTTTAGATGGAGAAAAATGGGAAGGCAGGGATTCAAGTTTGGAAAGCAGTTCTATAGACGCAGGATAATGCTGAGAAACACATAAAAAAGATGTTTTTAAGCAGTTTTAATGAAATACATACTTTTCAGAGTCTGAGATTTTAATGATGAATAATATTTTGTCGGAGCTCTAAGTATAACTAATGGTTAATTTTTCAATATCGCCATTTATCTCAGCATTGTACAACTTTCATGAGTCTTGAAATCAAATTTATAAATCCAACAATTTGATTGTGAGAACAAAAAATCTCATCCCGATGGATAAGTACGGCTATAGCGTCGAAACGAGCTGACATGAGGGAAGAAATAAAACGAAACTGGTCGTGGGGGGGGGATTTCTGTCGTGCAAGTTTGTCGAATTCTCTTGCCAACGTCTGATGGCCGTGTTGCGTGACTGTCCGCACCTCATTTCAACCGAAAACCCCGATAATCCGCAGAATAATTTAGCGATTGAAAAATTCATATACATATTTTTTTAAGAATGCAAAAAAATGTTGACAGCGGAATTAGTCAGTTTCTGAATTCAACATTTTCTCTGTTTTAAATAAATTAATTCTATGGATATGTATTCGAAATAGAACGCTCTTCGGCGATGACACAAATGTTCTGATGATTACGACCGTGCCGTTGAAATGTCAAAACAAAATATCTGAGTGTCCTTTCTTTCTGTTTGTGTTTAAATGTTTCAATCAATTTTTTATATGCATTTATATATTCGAGCATATTGCACGTATAATATATATATATATAATGCAAATGGACTAGTCGACACAAACACAGAAACACATAAAAGAGGGACTCACTGGGTCTCGAATTTTCGGTGGTGCAACCACCTTTCTCAAGAGGAGTTAGGAACAGGCTCTCTGTTCCTAACTCCTCTTGAGAAAGGTGGTTGCACCACCGAAAATTCGAGACCCAGTGAGTCCCTCTTTTATGTGTTTCTGTGTTTGTGTCGACTAGTCCATTTACATTATTGTGCACGTCCGTGGGATTTTCAAAAAAGTGACAAAAGTGTTATATAAATAAATAAATAAATATATATATATACACACACATACATATTCAAACACGAAATCCTGGCATACAGCGAACAAATATTCATTCACTTAGAAATAGATATAAGGAAAGGGGATAGGAACACACATGAAGGACGAACACAAGAGAGGTGGGAAAGGCGGAATGTTACGGGCGGAGGGTTACCCCCCTCCAGGGGGGTAACAGCTCCCTAACACCATCTCTTGGCCAAGGAATCGAGCACTTGGTCGCTTTATAAGATCGCAGATCTCAGAGTAAATTAGATTTTCTGAATCATAGCTCAGGTGGTTAGAGCATCCGCCCGGCAAGTGGAAAGATCCGGTGTTCGAGTTCCGGCCAAGGAAATATTTTTACACTAGTGGTCTGCTTGATCCTGCCTTCCCCACCTCTCCTGTGTTCGTGTTTTATGTGTGTTCCTATCCCCTTCCCTTTCCTATATTTATATACATATAAAGAAAGTCATCGTCCTCATGATTCCCAAAAACCTAATAATTTCCAATTTTTAACAATTCAGTGCGTGCTTTTTCTTATGAAACGGCGATTGATTTGGATGGGGACAAAAGAGAAACGCTAAGGAATGTATTAAGATTGATAATGCTGATTTACTATATTTGAATTTAAAAATAAAAACAGCCGTTTTATCGACCAATTCATTTCTATTGAATTTTATTTTAGAAAACGACTTGGCGTTTAGGGAAATTGTCTGATTGGCCAAAATAGATAAGCGCCATTTCTATATCCATTGGAATGAAGGGTTTGCCCCTATAAATACTTGCGTCAGATTTGTTGGATCCGCCCAATAGCCGGGTGTTCATGGGACGAGCGACTCATGCCGGCCGAACTTCAATTGCAGTTAATGACTGCGCGACTGGACGTCCGATCGCCGAGTTTACACCATATTCCTTGAGGGTCGCACTCGCGACCGCCTTAGTCATCGGCAAGTTTGAAACGGGAAGGGACACAAGAAGATCCCTGCGGTATGCAACACCTTCTTCAGATACATTCATACCGCGTGGTGCATGGATGTCAAGCTCCAAATCGTGAATTTCAATGCATAACTTTCCTACCACAATCATTCTAACATTTACTTTGTTTTCAAAAAAATTGTCGCATGTGAAATGATTTTGCCTTCCTATGGAATTATTTCATTTATGCTTTGTGTAGCAATACATTTATGCTTTGTGTAATAATACATTCATAATTTTATTGCCTAACGATTTCTGCTTTATTATCGTAGGTATTGTGGAGGTTTTTGGTGACATGGATGATTAATTATTCATTTCGAAAGGTGAAATAACTCCTAATTTTAGCGAATTTTTCGTGACCAATTACCTTAAAGTCTGGGGATTCAACTTAGTGAAAAACCATTTAATATGCTAGGGGTTGCAACTTTTCGTTATTAAGCTATAGAATATAACATTTTCTAACATATAGAATAATTTTCCATGAAACTTGCATCAGACTTGGTCGCATTTGAAATTGTAAGAGAATTACGATTCGCTCGTAAAAACGGCAATTACGAATAGAAGAGTGTTGGGGCAGACTCCACTTTTCCCTATGCAAGCAACTCCCAATCTGAACTAAACATAGAGTGATTATGGCACTCCTCTGCACAAACTGTAAGCGAGATGACGGTCGGAAACGGTGGCACAAATATTTACCAAGCTAGGGCTGAAATAAAGACGCCTCGGAGATTTTGTACCCAAATAGAACTTTACATATACTTGTAGGTATTACAAATAACTTACTGCAGCAAAGGTGAACACTGCTAAAATAGACCCTTCAAAAACTTCGCATGTGTCATAGGTAAAACGTATTGTGTGAGTTATTAGTGTACTTTGAAACATTCGACTGGAATGAAAATCAAGAGTAGAATTAAAAATCACGGTTTTGGGATTACTAAACCAAAGATCACCATTAAGAAATACATTTATCAAACCTCATTTGTTTACGTATTTTTTTTATCTCAATTGTTTTTTTCGATTCTACTAATGGTTGACCTCCTCAACGAAGCAGCTGGTCAGAGTGTTAGCTCATTTCAAAACCCCGCGTCTTCGCTCCACCCTCCCCAACTTTTCTCCTCGGACTTTCTTGGACTTAAAGGATCAATCTCAGGCGAAACAACGGGCCCTGTTCACCGTTAATGGGGGGCAACGGGCAACCGCGAGTGAAGGATGTCGTTTTGAACTTGGAGCATTTGAAACTTGGTCCGATCGACTCGACACATTCCAGAGGTTCCTTTTCATAATGGAAGGGGATTAGACTCGGACACGGTTTAAGTTTAAGACAAGGTTGAATGTATTTTAAAATCGTGCAATGCTTGGAACATGTGATTCAGGATACAAATTCAGGCACCTTTGATCGTTGTTAAGTCTCATGTGGTGAAGTGTACTTTCATTAGCCTTTTTTTGCCTTGCTGCAAACTTAAGTTACGCCTCCCTTCATTCATTATTGATGTTGTTAAGAGGAATCTGGGGGATATTGACTGCCCTTCATTTCTATGTCCCTTGTCACACTCCTTTAGACTAATTAATTGCCACTTCATCATTCCCACTCGTTCCCTTTGTGCTTCTACGTCACCCGTCACATTTCGCTCCTATCACGATGGGATCTAGCAAGTGATTTCTCGGCATAAACGCCTCGATTTTCCAGCTAAAGTGGATGCTCTATACTACGGTTATCTTTGCGAAAATATTCTTATCTAATTTCTTAATGGCTGTGTAAAAGCCGTGGTTCTCAGCGAATCTCGACTAAGAACACCTTAAAAAGTTTCTTAAGAACTTTCCCGGAAAAATGGCGATTTTATCTCTCTATTTCACGGAGATAAAAATTCCCACTTTCCTTTGTTTCCCTTCAAAAGATAGATGCTATTCAAGAATTACTTAGTAGAGCAAAATCCCTCCACACAAAATTATTTCTTAATGCTGTGCGACTTTAGTTGAGGACATTTAGGGATATGCGAAAAGGAATCTCAATATTTGTCAAATTCTTTGCGTTCTTCCGCAAGAATGTACGAAAATGGAAAATGTGCCTCGGAATATATTCTTGTACTATTGCCCATAAAAATTATGCTTTTGAGAAACTCACTGATATTGAGACTTTATGGAGTTATCGGAGGCCTTGACTATGCTTAAAGAAACCCGGCGTCTAAATGCGATAGTCTCAACGACCGCCGTGGCCCTCAAAGGGCCTTCAGAGGGCAGATCGGGTGCCTTCCACAAGTCAGTCTCCGGTCACTCTT
The DNA here is from genome assembly GCA_037158775.1 of Hetaerina titia. Classification (NCBI taxonomy): domain Eukaryota; kingdom Metazoa; phylum Arthropoda; class Insecta; order Odonata; family Calopterygidae; genus Hetaerina; species Hetaerina titia. Next base: position 13,261,353 of record CM073777.1, on the reverse strand, counting down.
CTCCACCGCCCTTCCCCGGATAGCTCTCAGAGACTCTGAATTGTGATTGGTCGCGGAAAACGAAACGGGGCTCCCATTGTGGAAATGTAGGTCATTAAATAAAGGATACAGTCACAATCTCCGAAATTGAGTCATTTAATGGGCATTTTAATGTCTCAGTAATCCATCCTCCTCCCTCCCCCCACCCCTCTCAAAAGAACCGATTTGGCTTAAATCTCTTGAAGTGGCGTGCATTTAGCACTTAAGTTCACACTCGGACCTGGACTTGAACCTGGTTCCCTAGGAAATACGCCCCTCCGCCCCGTCAACCCCACCTCCAAACTCTCATCGCTCGACTCCCCTCTCCCGCCGCCTCTTCCCTACACTCTCCCCTCACCTAGTGGGCAACCCTTCCGCTGACGAACGTGGTTGCGCCTCAAGGCAAATGTACGATAACAAATATCGAGTCTTTTTTTTTGTCCCTTGTCCCGTAGTCACGCCAGTGATTGCATACGAATCTTCCACGGCATAAAACATCCACAAACCGAGTAGGAATGAGAATGTTTTATATTCTTTGCCTCTGAATTCTTTCTACCTCTCTTAATCCATCCAAAATACCTCGCGTTTTTCTTCCTCTACGATCGCTTACCCGACAGTCTCCTCTGGATTACCAATTTTGGCGCCCTATTTTCTCTCGGCATTTCTTGTTTCCACTCGTCTTGCCTTCTTTTTCTGTATTTCTCCCAACGGCCGTCTCTTATCTCCCACTATGACGAGAAATTCATTGTTCGTTTTGATCTCATTCCGTTTTACTAGTTTCTTCATTCTTTTCCGCAACCACATCTCAAAAGCCTTCAATCTATACTTATCCTCTTGCCTAAACGACCAAGTTTCCCAACTCTACAAAACTACACTCCACATTAAAGTTTTCACTTGTCTATTCCTTATATCTCTACTTCAGGTGCCTAATATTAACTCTAGCCCCTTTGTACTAACTTCTTTAACCGACGAAATTTTTTTAATGTTCTTACTACCTTGCCCATGTTCATCTAAATCACTACGTACTATGATAGGTGAACTGTTCTAGTTTATGTCCCACAATTGTATCGTTTGCAAAAATACTTTAGATTTATCGCGTTCGTGGTGGTAGTATGGTCCATCCCCCGCCACACGCTCTTGCGGCGGCTTGCGGGGTATTGAGTAGATGTGTGGTGAGTCAGAAAACACAAGCGTTTTCGTGCTATTCTGATCTCGATAAATCCAATCATCTTACTGAGCGTAAGTTTGTTGTAAATCGAGCCAAATTGTGAAATTTCGCTGTGACGTAATTCAGTTTTTTCCCTGATTTTTGAGCCTTTGAATCTGATGAATGAGAATTCCCTAAACCGACTGATAACGTAGCCGATATGGTATTTCTATTGATTGACGAATCGTTCGGCCAGTCCGAGAAGAGAATAAACGACATTGGGACGATTGGGAGAATTCAAACGTCCGCGTGGGTAACTATAGCCGAGATGTGACGCATGAGATAGATACTGCTCGAACTGATTCGATGTCGTACGGTCAACCACGCCAAGCAATGCCGTCCGTGAACACGAATAAATGATGCCAGGTCAACCTCGTTTAACCCACAACTTATATAATATAGCCCACACGCCCATTAATAGTTTGTCTTAGTGAAACCACTTGAGAGTAATAATTACTGTGCAAAAATGAGCCCAAATACAGTAATGGCTGCCTGAAAAAAAGTATTGTGCTAGATGGGGGTGACAAAGGCATAAATGGAATGCTTTTATTTTGAATTATGAAACATTTTTACAACATTTTAAAACTATATGAGTTTTTTAAAAGATTTGAATAGTTAACTTAAAATGAGAATGTTTTCAGACACATTGATCAAATTGTAGAAAATTTGGCGTAGTGAAGACTCCGCTTCAATTTCAATCGTTATTTTTTCATCAAATTTAATATTTTACATAAATTTACTGTGCTGGTAGAATTAATAGCGTGCCTTAAAAATAGAGGTCCTAGCTCTTTAGCAATCAATTAATTACCCGCTGAGATCCATAGGCAACCAGCACTGGGTGTTTGTTAGACGATTAGATCTTAAATTTGAGCCGAGATGTAATCCGAGATGATGTAAGTATTTCAGAAGTCCTTCCATCTCCGGTTCACGTTTACGATCTGCATTGTTTTTCAGCCGCTTTAAGTGCGCTGCATACGATTTGTGGTGCCAAAGTCTATGTCAACTATGGAGATCTCAAGTGTAAAATGCATGCACGCTCTGTTTCCATGCTTACGACGCAGGCTCAGCCTATTTCCGTTGAGTAAACCTAACGGGAGAGTACGATTCTAATGCGTCCTTTTGGCATTTATCAAGATATTTAAGTTCCAAGAAACTGCGGGAGATACCGCGAGAGTAACTTTTAACGGAGTCATCCGCTAATATGTATTACAATGTTCAAACGTATTCAGAATGTAAAAATCATTCGCCATGACCGGGATCCCGGTCTTTGCGAGATTTTTATTTTTTATTTTTTTTAAACTTGGTTATTGCGGAGATAAGATTAGCATAGGGTGGAGACTTTCGAGATGGAAAGAAGGATGGAGAAAATAAATTGACAGAAAGGGATACAAAGGTATAAGCGCTGGAAAAGTAACGGAGGAAAATGGTTGTCGGAAGACATGTAAATACTGAAAGAGTTGATGGAGGAGCTACTGAGATGATGATGAAATGTGAGCACAACGTTACATGTAAAAGCAAAGCAGAGGAAGGTAAGATAGGCATTTTAGACTGCTATGAGAGTCTGTTGGATGATTTGAATTGTGCAACTTTTTTACGTCAAAGAGTGTTAAAAAAGTGTCAGTTTCCAGAGCCGAAGACCACAGCGTGCGTGATAGTATTAGAGGTCCACCAGGAATCGGCTTGTGATGACTTCTGCCAAAAATATACGCATACGTATGTTGGTATTTCTCCTAAAACGAATCGCGTAAATGGTCCACCCTTTTGGAAGCAATGCAGGTTGGAGGCAATGCACTGGATGATGATGCGTTTTTATCTAGCTTGAAAACTTCAGGTTAGCGGATAGAACCTTCGGAACTAGAAGACGAGAATAGCATCCATGGCCTCCCGAACTTGGAATGATTTACGACCTCTAAATGAGCGATTTGCGAAACGTTTAAATTTCCTTATGCTCTTCATGTGGGTCCAGGGACGAAAAGTGCGTGACAGCTGAAGGCGGGAGATTGGTGGAGGGGCGGCTGCCCCACCGACTTCTCGCGACTATCCGTCCTCTCTGAAACGAACAGCGAGGATTTATAGCAGCGGAGGAGCGAGAGGGGGGGGGGGGCGTTTCCGCGGAAATAAAAATATCGGGATTCGCCTAATGAGAATCCAATAATGGCTCTGGACTCGATTGCCTTTAGTTTAGTCGATAGGGGCAAATGACGATTCATCACGAACACGGTGCGTGGCTAATCGATTGAATCAATCTCTTGCAGTTTCATGTTTGAGGCTGAGCCTCGGTAAAGATTTGGATCGGCTGAGCGGTATGCTGGCAAACTCAGGGCGAAGGAGATTAATTCAGCTTCCCTTCAAGTCTGGAAAATACGAAAAACACGATTATGTCGGTTGGATTGATTGACACTAGATCTGGACACGGCGGAAAAATGGGGAAAGACTCACTGGAGCACTTTTTAGAATTTTACTGCTCAGGTAGCAAGATCACCAGCGATGAAAGAAGTAATAGAAATGTGGCAAGCTAAATAGGAATGGCGGAGAGGGAATTCTACCAGAGGAAGCAAATAGTGACGGCAAACTGAATGTAGCGTAGGGATAGGGAAGCGATTTGTTCAGAGCTGTATTTTTAGTCTACCTTTCTATCGATGCAAGCATTAAACGATACAAGCAGTAAAGAAAAGAGGGTTGGAGGCAATGTAAACTTATCAAAGAATTATGAAAATAAAATGGATACCCTGGAAAATATGTATTTTAAACAGGGTACAGCACATATAATAACATCTCTGTTAATGGATAGGATGGCCAAAGCTTGTTATGGGACAGGGAAAGGTGGAAAAGGGAATCTGACCGGAAAACTTAGTATTGGGCTCTCAATTCATATTTTTAACGAGTGCAAACTACTCGTAAAGATATACTATATTCTGCAGCAAAAAGAGGAATATGAGAGCCCCTCCGTTGCACATGCCCGTATCATATTCGTTAAAAGAAAAATGTGATGATTGCTAAAAAATCCAATAAAGTGTCATCTTCAGACTATTTAAATGGCTCCCACTTCAGCGCTCGAGTGGAGATGCCCACGAGTAGAAATTTTTGGATTGATTACAAAAGGTGGTATTGCTTTTTCCCGTATTCTCTATACCTGTTTTCATAAAAAAATAACACCTCTAATCGAGCCTAATACGGTATAAATGTTCCCAAAAAAATTAGGATGCGAAAATGCTATGATACGAAGATTAGTAAAATAAGGTACGAAAATTAGTGCTATGATAAACTGTGAAGAGCGGTCTGGTCGCCCACCCGCCCCGGTTGAAGCATTATACAGAGACGGAAACTGTTCCGCATACCTCGGATTCCTTTTTTTGAAAACCAAAATATATTTCAGCCTCACCATACATCACGATGCTAATTGCACTATCCTTTCCCACGTATCATAACTAATACTCTCGTCAAACTTACCCTCTACAATAATTACTGCATCAGTACAGTACAATAGGGGCATAGAGCAACCCCTACTTTATGACGAGAATTTCATTTCCAAATAATACTCAAAGACTAATTGCCTCACTGATCTGCTTCAAGCATCCTTGGTATTTGTTTCCTCTATGTTCACATGGATACATTTGTGAATGGGATTCGTGGATCGTAGCGGACGGGCCTGATGCATTGTATCGGGGGGCCCTTGAGTGTTTTTTTGTAATCCGGAGGAACGTATCTCCGTTGGCTCGGAGGTTGCTAGTGCTCGGAAGGGCAGTGTCCCGACCTCCGCCTGCGAAGGTCCTTCGCCCAAATCTGTCGTACGCATTGCCGTCACAAGATTTATTTTTTTCCTGGACGCATGGGGATTCATTTTCATGTCGCCTATGGTCTTGTTCTAAATCCATTTTGGATCGTCTCACTGTGCTGCTTCGCGACGGAACAACAAAACACTTCAATTAGTCCCAATTATCGGCCCCTCTTCACTTCGCTGCCTTCCTGACGGCATGCACCTCCTCCCTGACACCCTCTTAGTACGTATTAAGAGTTGGTCGGTCCCTTCGAAGTCTCGTCAGAAATAAATAGGGCTCAGGACTTGTGCCTTCATGAATGGCCCTAGAGCTCAAACTTTTTAAGTAATTGAAATTCGAAGCAAATATTTTTTCGATGAATTTTGAATGATAATGAAACTAAAAATGTACTGAAAAAATATGCTGCTCTTTTCGTTTTTTGGTAATGCGATTTGTTTAATGCAATCTGGGAATAATAATTAATTTGTTTACATTGAATAAAAACAAAGGGGACTCGAAAATGATCAGCTACTTATTAATGAGCATATTTTTACACTCATGAATGATTAAAAATTGGAAAAAGTTTGTAAAACAAAATAATGGTGATAAATTTTTTAACCAGGTATTTTTATTCATTATAATTGAATTTACGCCGATGATTTAGGGTTTCATCTGTTGAGTGAGATCTCCATGTTTCACTGTTTACACGAATGGAAGTATTTTCGGTGGAAGTTCGGCTTAAGTCATTCACTCGTTGCTAGCACTTAATATGCTCTACGTGTTACGTATGGTCTCTGTCTATGGATTGGAAATGGCGTTACTACATAGTCAAACAAAAAAGCAGATATACCGTGCTAACTCTTTTCTCCCCACATATACTCTATCAAGCAACTAAACTATCTCATTCGATATATGCGTTAGTTCTTTTAGTATCGCGTTTCATTAATCGTAGTCACCAGTTTGACGTCAGAGCTCTATGCCCCTTATTGCTCCAATGTACTCCATATTTATAAAATCTTCTTTTTACTCGAATTACCCTTTTGTGGAAATTGACGAGTTTATTCGAAAATGGCGTTCTTCGAGATTTGTTCTACCTTGATTTTGGAGCGATAGTCGCAGCATTTCTGGAGCACGAGTGAAAAGTTTAAATGGTTTTTCCACGCAACAGAAAGTTTTTCCGAAACGCTAGGCGTGCGATTGCGTCTCTTCCGAATTTTTGAATTGTATGATATGAATAGTGTTTATCGGCAAATTAAATTTGGTGATTTATTCCGAAGTCCCTCCCGATTAATTCTCAGAGAAGCCACTCGTGGCCTTCAATCAAGGAGGCCCTCATCCAGCGAAGGGAGGGCTAAGCCAGGGATTTGGTATTGGCAACGTCTCATCAATGTTGAAATTGTCACGTCAATGCCTCGACGCATCCAGGACACATCCAGTCGCGACTTTGACGTTGAAGCTTCCTTATCGTCGAGTTTTCCCTGATTTCGGGATTATCCGATGCCTCCCTCTCCTCCTCCGCCTCGAGGCGAAGTCGTGCTAATTTCCGCGAAGCAACAGCTGTTACCAATCACGCTGTGCGGTGGGTGTGTGAACTGCCTCAAAAGGATGAGCGGGCCACTGACAGATCGCATGCACGCCAATCAATGTGGGTCTTCTCTTATTCAGGTGGCTTGATGAAAGGTACTTAAGCTCTCCGAAATGTTTGGCGACATCAATTCTTACCATTAGTCACCATAAATCTCATCATTCCCCACATTGGATATTGTTACTTACACCTAGGCTTCCCCATATAATTTCCGTATTTCGTTCTCATAGATGGGATGGCGTGTTTGTGTTTGCTGGCCTATTATAATTAACGTGCTCTTAAGTCTACGATATACATGTTTAAACCCTCATTGCCCGAATGATTTCATTTGGATCTCATTTAACACCCTATGTGTCCTTACCGTCCTTACCTTACCTTATTTAATTGCAAGTCAACCAGAAATCATAATGCTAGCTAATCTGGCTATGGTAACACGCGCGCCCTTTGCGTATTTCGAAATGATTCGTGCAATCGTCGGATTAAAAGAAAATGAGAGGATTTTCCTAAAATCGTCGAATTTAATAGTTACATTGTTTAATGCGCATTCTAAAAGTCTTAAAATCCATTGTCTGAAGAATAAAATAGTACGAGAAAAAACCTGGAGCGGAGTTTTACTTTTGGGCATGTTTGTTTTGTGTTTATAATACGTCTTATCTAAGAGTATGATCAAAATATGCGATTTCCCTTTCAATTTTGCGATTTTTCCGAACGGAGGTATCTAATCTCTTCCGGATAGCTTTCCTAATGGTTTTTTTACTTGTAGTCCCACGAAAAGCTTAACCAGCTTCCGGAGCACTTTACATCAACATATATATATATAAGACCATGATCATATTCATCTTGTCGGTACAATTCCTACTAATGCACAAGCCTCATAACTCCCAGAAGGAAATAAGATAGTCGCATTCAAAGGTAAATTAATACCATACATTGTTAAAATTGGTTAATAAATATTCACCAAAGAAAAAAATAATACCAAGTAGCATTGCTTATTGTATGAATCAGCATGGCTTAGCATTGAACCGATCGGTTTCGGAGAACTGTATTATCTAGTGAATTTTTGCGTGTTTAATGTCTACAATTCGTCTGCAATGCGTCTACAATTTGTAGGACTGTTTACTAGTACCATTATCGCGCAAGTGTGTAGCACATACATACTCGCTGTTTACTTGCATCGCATGGAACTCGAAACGTGTCTTCTGTTCTGTAAGAAACGTGAGAGATTTCCTCGTGGCTCTTTGATTGAAAATAAAATAAAACTCGTGAAAAATTAGTAACGGTTCAGATACACATTTGAGCTTTATTTTTTTTTACAAATGCGCCTATTTTCGTATCCTTTTGGACGAGAGATTAACGGCTTTGTTCTCGGTTGGATGACAACGGGGAGTCAATCGGTGGGAAGTTTCTCCTTGCGTGTGGAGGGAAATGTAGCCGAAATAAAATGGACGTTTTAACGGCTGCAGAAAGAACTAAGCTCTCATCGGGCAGCTTTTTCATGCTCTGTATAGTTTTCTCCCCTCTGTCCTCTGTTCGGCTCATGGCGTTTCTTAAATAGCATTTTAAAAACACCTTCGGGAGACATGGAGGGTGAATTGAGGTAAGAACCAAGAGAATTATGGTAATTTTTGAGGAAAGATGAAATTCATAATTGTCAGTACAAATTTAGTCTTCCATGGAGGCGAGAATGAATGCATGATTAACGCATAATATTAAAGGAATATAAAATACAAGCTGTTGGAGGAAACTTGAATGAAAGTAAAATTACGGAGAAGACGAGACATTTTTGGGGCAGCGACGGGGGAGCTCCCATCGTGAGGGTGGATGCGGGGTGAAGCGTGCGGGAGGGAGGGGGTGTGTACGGTGAGGGCTTGTGCTCCAAGCGAGGCGGAGAGAGGGGGAAATTATAATAAAAAAGTGGCATTGATGAAATGCTCAAATTAAATGTTGAATGTATACGGTTCCCATTTGATCCAAATCGCTTGCAAAGTATGATACTTTTGCTATTTCTGTATGAATAATTAAATAAGTACAGGAGAAAGGATAGAATTCGATCATGGCAGATTAATAGATATACCCTGTCAATCAACGAGAAATTTTGAACATATAGATCCAACCATGATTTGTTACATTTTCAAAACAAAATGAAATGACACTGATAATTCGATGGCAATACGAGAAAATGTTACCTCGTAAATTTTACCTGTTATGAAATGTGCATATGAATAAAATTCCGCAAGATTTTTCCAAGCCCACAAGTTTGTGGAGTAGCACTGCACAGAAACCAGAAACGATGAAAGGGTTCTTTTCAAAACATTGAAATGCCATATTTTACATATCCCCAAGCACATGTAATAATGTATAATTTTGATCCGTCGGATTAATTCTTTCTTGCGTAAGCTTCCAATATGTACATGATTTGTACAAAAAGTATCGGGAAAAGTGTCGAAAAAAATAATTTACATCAGATAGTGCTAAAGTCCCTCAAAATTCTTCTAAGTACATCCATTGAAAGTCGCCTCGACTTTTCCACCTTTCCCTTTTTCGCGCCTTTTCCACGACTCGAAGGCCCCCTGGTAGGCGGATGCGGAAGCTCCTTAATGGTCCGGTTTCAAACTTCTTTGACGGCACTTTGGATCCCATGGGGGTGTTATTTGAGGTAGGATTTTTCTTTTGGGAATGGGAAATAGTCTCTTGGTGACAAGTCGGGACTCTAAGAGGGTTGAGGAATCGTCTCGATGCCGTTGCAGAAGGTCTTCGCAAGCAGACACTCGACTCTGCTCTTGGTGGTCCGTCAAGACCTTCAGAACAAGTTTAGCGCATATATTTCGCATCGTCAAATTAATCAGTGATAATGGTGTGCACTGTCATCTTATCAATGCCATTACTAGCTGCAATTATGCCCACACATAACCGACAGTCTGAATTCAGCACTTCACGCACACGTCAGGAAAAAATTGTTACCGATATTTTTTATACAAACCTTGTACTGTCTTATCGGGAAATTCGTGAAGGCAACAGAATAGATGGAAGTCGGGAATACGAATGCACGGGTGAACTCAAATTGGAGACATTTTTACAGCTTGTTTGCAATTTTCGCCGTGTGTTTATTTGCGTGTGAACACGAATGAAGTCAGCGTTGATCGGCGGGCCGACCAATTGTGTCCGGTCGGCGGCAGATTCTCATACTGTGTCATCCTTCCTTTTCTTGACCCATCCCAACTCGGCGGGTTGGTGGGTGGGTTGATCGGGGGTGTGGAATGAGTGCTTGCGTGGAAGTGCCCGCCCTTGGGGGTTAAAGAACTCTTGAGAGGGAACGCCACTCCGCAATTGGGGCGGACGAGAGCCCCCGGAGAGGGCCCCCGCTCTGCCCCGCGCGTGCACAGCGAAGGCCCACCCCCCACGCGCGCGTCGCACGGCCCTTCTGGAGCGGGTCTCGTGATCGATTGGAACCCTCGTCCTCCCCCCATTCTCCCGGGGGAAGGGGGGATCGATGCCTCCTCCCTCGCCTAACCGCCTCTCCCCCGGCAGTTGAAAGAAAAGGTGGTGGTGTTACCTTAACGCCCTTTTTGGAGAATAAAATATCTCCTACAGATGCAAATGCGGAAAAATGTAAAGCTCCCACTTTTCTCAAGGACACGAGAAATATCCCTGATTTATCGTGTCCGTTTCTCCATTCTCTCTCTCTCTGTGCCATGGGCCAAAACTGAGGTGGCAACCCCGCCGGCCAGAAGCAACACTTGGGGTGAACGCGTGCTCACACTGGAACAAATGCATGCAATCATCCAAAGGCCTCTCCACTATCTTCTGCCTGTGGCAGTTGACTCAATGATCAACTCAGGCTGCAAAGGCATATATTGCCATTTTAGTTAATTCTTCGAACATTAGCTAAATTAAAAAAATATGATAAAATGTCAAAACTCAAAATCAAATCAACATGGCATGCCAGCAAAGCGGGACTGATGAGCGAATTTGTGAAATGAAAATCTTTGGATTTTTTAAACCTATTTATTATTTAACAATTGCAAAAAAACAGCAGCAGAGTAATGCTATATTTTTCAAAGTTTTATGCATGTATGTAAAGTTAATAAGTAATGAATTTCGAGGTCAAATATATTAACAAGAAAATAGTTGTGCCGCAACAAATTGTATTTGAAAATTTAAAAAAACTGATAAACATGACGACATTTTTATACATAAAATAGAATGTGCAAATACGTGCGCATTTCTGAAGCAGCACCTCTTTAGTTCCTATAGCCTCGCCTCGTATGAAAATGATCAAAGCTTCACCCTTATTCCCGATAGGAATTTTTAGAAATATTGGTGAATAAACTAGAAAACTATTTTTACTCTTTATCGTTAATTCAATAAAACATTATGTATGGACGCATAAAAGTTGTAAGGACATCATGAATTATCGCATTGGAACTTGAGTAAATTGACTTTTTGTGAATATGAAGAAGCGTAATTTTTCTCCCTGTTCAGTACGCTGCCTAAAATATCATTGTCGTCATTGTTAATGCATTTAGATGTGTCAAGAGTGCATATCAATTTGATATGTCAGAAAGACATATTAGTCTCTAAGGTTAGTAGGTAACGTTATCCTGAAGCTATGCAGTAATATTTAGTTAAAAATCCGAAGATTAGTTTGCTGCAAATCTATAAAACATATCTTCAAATGACCACTTAGTTTCTTCTTGAATCTATTGTTTCATATCTATATCTCATTATTACTCTTATTCACTTGTAACTTTTGTTGTCTTTACGTATAGTCCTACAATTTGCTCAATTCATGTCTCAATTAGACTTTGAGAACTCCTGTAAAATCTTTTTTTTAATGAAGTAGAAATGAGGAAGAAATTGAAGGTAATGAAATCGATATATTTTATGAGGAAAAACTATAGCTTTGTTTTTCATTGCACGGTATGGTGTTTAGACAAGATGCGGGATTGAACGTTCAACGTCATCATCAGGAGACGATGGTAGACCCTGATAGTGACGTTGAGCGTCGAAACCCCGGTCGTGTCTAAATAAAATACCATGGAATTACAGAGCTATAGTTTTTCATCATTAAATGACGAAGTGTTTTCATTTTTGTCCAGTCTTGCTATGGCTACTCGTTACTGCTGGTCAACTAAATGTGTATTAACTATTTCTGAAAATTTTTACTGTGCAAACATGTTTAACTTAATATTAGTAGGAAACTCACATCCGCAGACACATAAATAGTCCTTTCTATTTCGAAGTATTCCAGTATGCCATACGATGATTCAGCTACCCTTCACTTTTAACTGGTTCTCTTCTTACCTATGTATGAAAAAATAGCTTTCGTGTCAATTATTTTCATGCAACAAGCCAAACCTTTTCTTTCGTTCTGTTAACCTCTTGATATTTCACCTTTTAAGCGTGTATTATCCGTGACATTTCCCCAGGGACAATTTTTCAGATAGGTCTTAAGTATTCGACTGTAATGATTGTATTATTTATGAAGTAATAATGAATGCGGCTGCGTACTCCTTTTAATAATGCGGCCATCAATAACTGGGTCAAATGTTGAGAAATAGGACTCATAGACTGGTACTCGGAAGACCAAAAATAACCTCCATATCAGTAGCGACGCCTCCCCGCGTCCTATATTTCAATTCACGCCCGTAATCGCTGTTCGGTGGAAGCACTTGGGAAATATTTATGTTTTGTAAATCATCACGATATTCCGAAACATTCTCACACCAGCGGAATGCAGATTTTTTGGAGCGTTAATGAATTCGATAAAATGAATCTTGATTTCTTTCAAAACTTTTTACTTAATTTCTATTTAAGTCTATCCGAGTATTTTAGATGCACGATCTGCTCGTAAATCCAATCCATGGTACCAACTTTCTTGTTGTTAATAATCTTGCGTGATACCTTTTAATCGCGTGCTTTTGATAGCAATTCGCGCCTAAGGATAGAACTTCACTAGGCACGTCAAATAGCGCCCCATACGAATTGCGTCCATCTTCTCGAAAAAAACACACGTGGCGAGCGCTACCAAATTGAAATTTTTACGGCGTATTCTGCCGGTGGCTGTATGACCTTGAAGCACAGAAATGGACGATTTAAACATGTTTCTCCCCCGAGGTGACATCAAATTATTGGCACGCGAACGATTCCCTACTCTTCGCAGACCTGTTTCGTTGGCACGCAAGGAATGGACTGACTGTAAATCCTTTCGACTAGCGTGACCATTTCACTCGTCGCGATCAATTTATGATCAAATGCATGATCGGCATGGGTTTTTTATAGTCTTAGTCGAGTCGAGAACCCAATGATGATGGTCATCATAAGTTCTTTGTCCTAGGACTGTCTCCCCTAAAAACATCTTGCTCACTGACTTCCTCTTCATTAATTCATAGCTCCTTGCCCTCAAGTCCACGCTGACTTGTTTCTCATCTATCGCTCTTCGTGATTCATGGGTGAGAATGCTGAGAATGAGCGATGCTTATGCGATATCGATATATAGCGATGAGCGATGAGAATGGGAAACGATGCTTATCGTTTCCCATTTAAATCCCTGCAAAAGAAATACCATTCTCACTTTTGCTAAAAAAAAACAGAGGTCCATTTAACATTTACCAGAAATTAGGAGGACTAATTAAGTTTAAATATGACATTTATTTACATGAAAGCACTCAAACGACACCTTTCTAGTACTAATGAAATTATTTACAGCGTAGACATTTTCATTAGAGCGCTTAATAAAATTCGTTGCCGAATAAAATTTTTAAGTAATAGTTTATAATTTTAAATAGGGAGCCAAAAATCATAGTCACCTGGTAGGCCAGATGAACCCAGTGCGGGTTTAAAGTAGAGGTTATCAGTACATCTGTTGGATGATAAAAGCTGCTTCAATTAAACGTTAGAAACAATCCATCAAACTAAGGGATAAATATGGTATAAAATTTTAATTTACCCAATGAAAAAAAAATTTTAGTGAGCGAATTAATAGCTGCTCCAGAAAGGCAATTTAATATCTACAGATTGCGCTAGTTTTATTCGATAATTTTTTATATTTCGGAGCAAGATAAATATGAATAAACGTTACCATTGACTGTCGCGAGAACCCAATTGTACTCGTGTGCACACTTTAGATCGTAACACCGGCCTGTCATTTAGCTTGCTTTAAAGTCACCATTGTAATTTCTCTCCAATCAATTATTTAACAAGACATTTAAATACTTCACGTTTGATATAAACTACAATGTCAGTGCCGATATTATTGTCATTATTGACTAAAAAACTCCGATGGTTTTGCTTCATTCTGGGGCTATTGAATGGACGGCCTACTGTCGCGTGCGCCATTCCCGGGTCCCTCTTTCCCGCTCACAGTAATAGCAGGACACAAGTCATTTCACAAAGGAGCATTGGCATATGGTATGAAGGCCTGTTGCCTTGACGATTTTATCATTATTATTAAGTAATCTACTGGTTAAGGTAGGTTTTTTGGTGGACACAATTACCAAATAAATATTTTGTGACCCCAAACAAAACCCAATCCAGCACCCACTCTACATCAGGTCCCTCTTCATGTCTGTGTATTTCCTTCCTCCCTTCATCCCGTTCAACATCCCTATTCTAATCCTGCCATTTCCTCGTTTGCCTAACATTCTCCCCTCTATTACCGTATTCAACATCCCACTGCCGCTCAATTCGCTCTTCATCCATTTTTCCTGCCTCCATAGGATTTCTCCCAACAAACCCCTCTCCTCACCCACCCAGTACTTCCTCATTTGTTTTCCTTTTGGTCCATTTAACCTTCTTCATTCTTCTCCACACCCACATTTCAGTGACCACGTTTCCACGCCATACGCCTACGCTTCAAATCAAAGTTTTTACGAGTCTTTTCTTAACATCTTTACTCAACGTCCCCGTCATCAACTCCCTCCTCCTTGTGAAAGCCTTTTTGCCCTAGGCAATTCTTCTCCTTACGTCCCTACTACTTTGACCGTGTTGGTCCAAAACACTTCCACGACGGTTTTATGGCTCTGGAATCCAGGCGGCTAGGGCGGAAACGAGAGCTATTCTCTTGTTTTCTGGGTCAGTCGTCCCCGCTGTGTCTTCAGAATCGGTCCTCAGTCTCTGGGAGTCATAAAGAATGGCATCAGGCGTGACATTAATCAACACCCCCGAGTGAAATATTTCACTCCTTTAAATTCTAAATATGGGTGTTCTTTAGTCATGATGCACCATTTACCCTGCAAAGTCCCTGGAGCCACTTTTCTTTGTTTAAAAAAATTAAATATTCTTTAATACGCACAGAAAGATTATCTAAACACCATTTGTATACGGTGCTTTTTAAGCTTGATCAGCGTGGTAAGCCTCTTAGTAAATTTTTTTAGTGCACGTTAATACCGATAAAAATCATATTAATAGATAATCGAGAGGAGGACCAATGGAAGTATAATACATAATACGATGACGGTGCAGAAAGTGACTTACGTTTCGAAATAAAATATGAACATAGTGCCATGACAAATTTTTATTTTATTTTTCAAAAGGCACTTTCTTAAATCATTTTTAGACATAGTCGCCATTCAAATTGAGGTGTTTATCATAACGATACACAGGCTTTTCAATTCGGTTTCGGAAGAAATCTGCCGCCTTACATTTTAACCACTTGTTTACGCATGTAATTCTGCTGCACTGCCAAAGCGCTTCGTTGTAAGCCATGTCTAACGAGAGAGTCGTAATCGTAAATCGGCGATTTTCACGAATGTTTTTGTTGATTTTCACCAAAAATTCACTAGAAGTTCATTTGTCACTAGGGAAGGCCGACCACTGCGGTCCTCGTCGTGAACATTGGTGCAGCCACTTTAAAACTGAATGCACCACTGCTTCACTGCGCCTTCACTTATTATTCCGTCTCCGTACACTCCACAAAGTAGCCTATGAAAATTCATTTGGTTTGTGATTTTTTTCCAGTAAAAACCTAATCACAAGTCGCACTTCACAGCTCATGGAATTTTCTATAGTAGCGCTCATTCAAACAGTTCGCAGTGAGCAAAACAGAAGAACCACAGTCTGCACACTGCCACAGTAGGATGTGTACTGAGTGTAGAAACGTTTTGACATCAAGATGGTGGTTTCAACCCTACTCATTACCCCAACAATGTTCTACAAATCTAGCTCTTCTACGCTGCACGCGATCCAATTCGGCAATTAATCCAATGTCGTGGGAATTCCATATACAGCCATGTACTTGCAGCAAATTCTAAATGAGGCCTAACCAGCGAAAGATAACATTTTTCTTTGACTTTCCATCACATTTACGCAGTAATCATTTTATTAGTCCTAATTTTTTGTTAGCTTGTCCTCATATTCCCCGTATGTGTTTCACCCAAGAGAGGTCGTGAGTGAGGGTAACGCCTAAGTATTTAATTGAGTCTACACATTCCATTTCGGTGTTTCCGATGCAGTACGCGTTCAGAAGAGAATCGCTCTTAATCGAAAAAATTATGACTACGTACTTTTTTAAGTTTAATTCTAATTGCCAAGTGTCGCACCAACGTTGTATAGCATTAAGGTCAATCGACAAAGCTGCTGTATCCTCAGGATCACGGTTATCATGGTAAGCACTGAATCGTCGCCAAATAAGCGTAACTTACTAGTGACTACGAAGTCAATGTCGTTAATGGAAAGTAGGAATGAAAGAGGTCCGATAACACTTTCCTGGGGAACTTCTGATGTAACTTCTACTGCATTTGAGCTTACTATATACAACTACTCTTTGTACCCCACCATTCAAAAAGTCTTTAATCCAACCCCGAATATGTTAATCTATGACATACGCTTTGCGAGTATACGGAACTTTGTCGAAGGATTTCTTAAAATCTAGAAAAATCGCGTCCACTGGAACATTGCTCTCTCTCGAAATAAGAATATGATGAACAAAAAGCTCAAGTTGTGTCTCGCAGGGTCTAACTTGTCGGAAACCGTGCTGAGTTTTCGTAAATAACACCTGATTATCGAGGTATCTCACGATTGAACTAGCAACTCTATATTCCATAACGTGCACAAAATGGATGTCAGAAAAATAGATTTGTAATTGCTCGGTTCCTCCTTGTTTCCGTTCTCAAATATAGGTATTACATTATGCATTTTCGAATTTCTGGGAACCTTGTGTCTAACAGCGACTTCTTAAATATTATTTTTAGATACGACGCAATTACCGAAGCTAGATCCTTAAATATTCGAGCGGGTATTTAATCGGGCCCGGAGGATTTATTAGGCTTGATATTTTTCAGCAAACGTTCTATTCCTTTAAATGAGATTTCAATTTTGGGTATTGGTTGCCCGGTTCGATTTGGTAAACTATTGGAGGAATTCGGTGAGATATTAGTGAAGACGCTTTGAAAGAAGGAATTTAATAAGTTAGTCTTTTCCAAACTGCTGGTTACCCTTTCGCATTCCTCATTTTTGAGTGAATTAACAGTTGACTTATTTTCCTGAACCTCTCCGACGTACGACCAATATGGTTTCGGATTCTCTTCAAAAATTTCCCCTAAAATTTTCTTTTTGAATTCGCGCGTTGTTTTAAGGTTTTTAAGCGTACATTTTCCCCTTCCTCTCCCTTATCCTCCCTTATCCCTCACCTTTCAGACATGGTGCCTGTACCCTCTACCACATGCAGTTTGGTGTATCGCGGGGTATTTGTGTAGATGTAAATTAATTCATGCGAAATGTTATCATTAAGATAGACTTGGTTTAACAATATGCGCACTGCACAGCCCAGTAATTGTACTCTCTCTTATTTTGACTTTTTATTTAAGCGATAAAAATATCTGATGCAGTCTAAATTTGACCATCTGTAAAATGTCATTGTTTACCGTCCTTTGATACATTTAGATAAATACTCTTTGAAATGTTACTAATTTTCGGAATTAGCAGCGCCTTTTTCTTTAATACTCAAAAGTTTCGCTCCTCTTACTAGGTATCTAATCAGGATAATGCTATAACTCCCCTGTTAACACGGTGTATATGCTTTTCGGGTTGACGCTTCCGGTAAGAGGAGGTAAGCGTCGAGTAACTTTTTTGAATAGCCGTAACTAATCATGGAAATGTGTAATGTATCAAAGAATATTGATCTGGACATCATAAAACATTTTAATAATGTTCAAATGTCGCATGTTAGAATTATTTATCAGTATATTTTAATTTATTTTATTTATTCATTTAAAATCAATCCGAAAATCCATGTTTATGCCTTTTACATCCTACTATGAATATGTAATTACAATAAGGACAGCCTAAAAAATTCATTCCCTAGGTTGAGGAAAAGCCATCTATGCTGGAATCGAACCCGTCTTTTGAGCTGTCCCGCGAGGACGTTGCCCCGGCGCCGGCCCAAATGATAAATGAATTGAATTGGTTCAAGTTCAATGTACGAGAAGAGGCTGTGGAAGCCTCCATTTGAAGATATATTTTGGATTATACGTGGTGCCCAGATAATCTTAATCGCATGAACACTCGTGGAGAGACAATGCGTGGATAACGGTCCTTGCGTTTTCCTCTGAAACGTCTATTTCCGACGAAACTTAGGATTCCTATTTTCTTGTAAACCGTTATTACTTATTATGCCAGAGCGGAATGCATTCGTCGCATTTTATTCGTACCACATTTAGCTTTTCCAAGCAGATAAACCTCATAGATTTTCCGCAAGGAGTCTTACACGGATGGCATAATTGCATCGAGGAAATGGAAACGAGTAATTGCGAACGAGAACAATGGCACTTGGAGCAGCTGGGCAGCTGGAGGGGAGGCATTTAGAAAGGAATGCGCGGACATCTGGGGGGAATTTTCTGAATAAGCAAGGGGCTGGCGCAATAAATAAATTCCTCTTGTATAGTCGAGGTAGAGCCTATTCTGTGCGGCGGATTTATAGCTCTCAGTCTAGCGGCCCCTGAAAGCGCCCCACTAATCATCTGAGCGCAGCTGCGGATCCCCACTGCCCTCTTTGTCATCTCGACATCAATAATTACGTGATACCACAGAGAAGCCAGTAACTCCTCTGCCAATTCCTAGAAAGGATGGACCCTTTGTGTGATGCGTTTTTGAGAAAACCGGTCATCTTCCGAGATTTCTCCGTGGTTGGGGAAATATAATTTGGAAATATACGTATTTTAAAAATTATCCCCGGAAGAACCTGATACGAAACACTTTGCGTGGCAATAATAAACTTCCAGATGTGGTACCGAGTGAAGGACGCGTGACGATAGAGTGAGACAACGCATCAGTACAGATAATCCAGAGAAACATACTAGGTATGATAGCATCAATGCTAATCGTGGTATACATTCCATTAACTTTTTTGAACATAATGTAGGTTAACATTATTGAACTATAATAATTTAATAAATAGCCCCATAAATGTTTTAATATTATATATGTATATATATTTACAGTAACGTAATTTGTATAAAAAATGTGCATCATCACCGAGTAAGGTAAACTATTGATCAGCGCTATTGTTTACTATTTACAAAACATTTTGGATTGGTTTTGGTTTTATTGACTTACTTTCCCGTTCCTTCGTACTATGAACGGCAAGGTAGCAATGGCGCAACCTGTGGCACCATGACCCTCTAACTAAATATATCTACCATACGTTTAATGGAACCTGAAGCACAATAAGTGTTTGTCTGTAATGGTTTCGACCCTTGGGAGCTGTGGAATTGCAAATTTTTTTGAAGAAAAAATATGTGACCCAGTCAAGTCCAATTACGGGATTCGAAACCTCATGGAAATGGAAAAATAAATGACTTTGCATAATGGTCGTACATTTTATGACCTGGACTCACTTGTCTTCTTCAATGGAGAGGTAGGAACAAGACTGAGTAGAACGGTTCGCCAACTTGGGGAAGTGTTTTGAAGGGAGGCGGGCGAAGTAGAAAGGGCACTAAGAGAAGAATCGCATTCGGTAAAGAAGTTTTTTACGGAATAATGTCGAAGAAGACAGGAAAAAACCTATGGCATATTGAGTGGCAGTGGAATGACATACAGTAGAGGGGAGAATGTTGGGTGAAGGAGGCAGATGAATGGAAAGAATCGGTGTGTTAAACGGATTGAGTGGACACAGGAAGCACTTGGAGTTGAAGAATTATTGTGAGTGCCAGAGACTTAAAGAAGAAATATTAAAGATGGAAGGGGCTAGGAGTACAAGGTTTTTTATATGAAGTATGGGTGACGATCATTTTATTTTTTACACCCTGCACCGTCAGGATGTATGGCATGGGGGAATACACACCAGAATAATTTTACCCGAACATGACCCTACCGCGGTCGAACACGTAATTTACGGGCGGAATTCGAGAGTGTTTCATGATGGTTGATCTTAAACACTGACATTTCTTAGAATGGGTGATAACACAAGTGAAAGAACCAGTTACAGAGTCATCTGCGGTCTTTTGAGTTCGCAAGTGAACAAAGAACGTTGGATGCGATTATTTCGATCGCAGACTTCTGCATTGAACGAGTGGTTATTTGTTTTTCTTCTGTCAGTTATTTCCATAATAAGCTCGATATCATTAGCGAACTTATGTCTGCAACGAGTCCACGAAATAAAAGGCCTCTCATTAACCTTTTGACGAAAATTACCGACAAAATCGTATAATAAATCAAGAGTATTCTTAATGAGTATCGGAATGCCCCCTTAATGTTGCACTCAACGAAGGCTAGATGTTAAGAGTGTCCCCTGTCTGTTGCCCCTGACGACGAGTCGAAGAGTCGATATCTTTAAAGGATAGTCCCTTCTGCACTGAAGTTCCCTTAACTTCCGGGATCCAGGAAATTCTGACTCAGGAGCATGTGCCTGCTTATGAAAGAACCACTGGAAGGACTAGAATTTCGACTCATTATATGTCATCTCCACCATCTTTAGATTTAATGGTAACAGATACCTAGACAGAGAGTATTAATCCTGACGTGTGTGTGAAGTGTTGAGTTCAGACCGTCGGTTAAGTGTGCGTAGAGTCGCAGATCGTGTTGGCATTGGTAAGATGACAGTGCACACACCATTATCACTAAAAATTTGGCAATGCGAAAGATCTGCCCTAAACTCGTCCCAAAAGGTCTTAACGGTGACCAAAAGCATAGTCGAAAGTCTGTTTGCGAAGACCTTCTGCAACGGCTTCGCGACGATTCCCCAACCCCCTTATAGTCCCGACTTGCCACCGGCAGACTATTTCCTAATTCCAAAAGTGGAATCCTCCCTTGAATGACACCACAATGGGACCCTAAGTGCCGTCAAAGAAGCTTGCACGCGTACTCTTGAGGACTTTCTGGAACCCGCCTACCAAGGAGCCTTCGAGTCATGGAAAAGCCGCTGTCAAAAGTGTCGACGCTCAAGGGACTTTGAAAAAGCTTGAGGCATTGTAGCAATATCTGAAATAAATCAATTTTTCCGAAAAATTTCCCGACACTTTACGTAATGCGGTGCCTTACTAGCGTAGACCTACTATTACCCCATCAATTAGCAGACTACGTGCCCCTAATGATAATAACAACAAGAAAAGCTAACTGTGGACTCTTTCTGCCCAGCGCAAGGAGAGTGGCGGAAAGGTACAAAGGGCAGTGGGAGAGTTTTGTTTTCCCCAACTTATTAGCGCGGGTTCCGTAAATGGAAAGGGGAAAAGCAATTTCCGGAAGTGTTTGGGCATAACCCAATTGAGGTCCTTCCCTGTTTGTTCCTGGCTAATCTCGCGAGAAGGGGGGCGTAGGAGGACTTCAGCGGTCTCAAGTGGCCCGTCTTAAGAAGAGATAAGCAGAACCCCAAGGGGAAGACCTACTCACGTCCACCCGGGCGAAGGCGGGGAGGAGGTGCAGCCCACAGTTTTCCAATACAAGTGCACACATCCTCGGGGGACTTGTTCGGGCTTCATTGCAGTGCCTGTCGTACACGGGTTGCGTAATTCGGACGAATGTCTCACTTGAACTCTTCCGTCAATTTTAGGCCCGCGGTACATGGAATAGAGAAAAGAAAAAATACCATCGACCAATTTCTTAAACAATAGACCGCAAATTATTTTCTCAATTCCGTTTTTCGACGAACAGCTGTCCTCTTTCTTTTCCCTTATCGTATTGGGAAATCCGAAAATTTAAATTTCACAACCGTCAAAATGCGTCCTGCACGGCAAGCCACATTTATTCGTCAGTAAGAAAGAAAGAAGTGTAAGCGCAAGTTTATTGAGCACTACTCAAATTGAACAAAGTCAGGAAAAAACAGGAAAAGGCGAGACTGTGCTTCGATACGCGCGCGACTACAATGTTGCCCGGCTACAATGCTAGAAGGGCTCGGCTAAAATGTATCCGACGCCCTCTCTCGTCTTACTCTGTTTTTTTGCTAGCTTTGTTCAATTTGAGTAATATTCTCCCAGTAGTAAGACCCCCTTTTGAATGTGTGATTGTTTTCCTGAGTGCTTGTGAGTGTGTCAATTCTGTGTTTGTCCCTGGCATAATATTTATTTCTGTAAACAGTCACGGATGGTGTATATCTGTTCAGAAACCCAAGTACGATGTCCTTATCGGAGTTCCTTAAACCCCGTGAATGATCCCAATTGGATTAGTGTGTTTGGGTCTGTAGTTGGTCACTGTCGAGGAAGTAACATTCCCGCAAACTACTGCAGAAGAGTGTTCTATTTGAGAGGTTGTGGTTGGTCACTGCCGTGCAATTCCTTTTCCCGCCAACCATCACAAAAATTATTTTCTGTTTTCATTGCGCGCCGAGTGGTGGTGCTAACTTATTACGGGTATAGGAGTTTTATTTTTATTTTATCAATAATTATTGTTGCTGCGCCAAAATAAAAAAGCTTGACTGAAGTAAGGGCGCAAACTGTAGACGAGCACTTGTTGGGTTTTGGAAATTTTATTTTAGGGATTAGCAAAGATTTCATACATCTTGACGTAAATAGAGGATTCGCCATTGTGTTTGTCTAACCAGGGGAATCAACAAGTAAGGGGAGGTGTGTGCAGCTGTAACGACGGCTTCGGAACAGATAAGGCGCTGGAAAAAGAGAACGTGTGGTAATGGGATTCCTGTGCCCTCGGAAGCTTTAACCTGTTGTTTTCTTTGTAGTCTCTCCCTCGAGGAGCATTAGCTTGTTGTTTCATTTACGTAAAGGGGAGCAGCGGATCTAAGGCTCGCGCCAGTCTTGGCAGGGTCAGCCACTCACTTGACCCGTATTTCTCGGCGACGTCCCTATTTTCGAGTGTGTGCGCCGAAGTAAAGAACGGGTCCATTCCTCCGCTCAGACCAAATGGGGACTATGCGGCACACTCGAGTGGGATATCAGGAACATTCACACTCAAACACCCGTTCCCAAACTGAAAGTCACGGCTTAGTGTTTAGTCTACCATTTACTTTCACATTCACCATCACTATTAACAGTTACTGTGCCAATGAAACTTGCTGCTTTAGCATTATCGATTTAATGCGTCTTCCTTTTTATGAAAGAAAAATGTTTTGAAATTTTTTTCATAGAATAAACCCTTTGGGTATGCACGAGGTCTGTCCAATAAATATGCGAACTGACGCCATGAAAACTTTATTTTGCAAAATTTAGTCAACATCGATTTTGTTCCCTTCAAAGTACTCACCATTCGTTGCTATGCACTTATTCCGTCTACTTTTCCACTATTTAAAGCACCCTTGGAAGTCCTTGGCAGTTAGGTTTTTTAGTTTTCTCGTCACTTCTTGCTTTATTGTGTACACATCTTCCCAGTGATCTTCCCTCATCACATTTTTGCATTTTGGGAATAGGAAAAAGTCGCAGGGGGCGAGATATGGCGAATAAGGAGGATGATCAAGGATGGTGATTGATTTTTTTTGCCAGAAACTGGTGAACAATCAATGCTGAATGTGCAGGTGCATTGTTATAGTGAAGGATCTATCCATCATGTTCGGTTAAAATAGTGTGCACCGCTGATTTTCCGAAATTCAGTTCATCAGCTAGCATTCGGACAGTTTATCGACGAATGGTAAGGACAAGGGGCCGCACACGATCAATGTTGTCGTCAACACAGGTGGTTGAAGGTTGTCCCGGCCTTACATCATCCGTGGCGTCTTGTCGACAGTTTTTAAAACGCTTAATCCACTTGAAAACGGATGATTGCTTCAGAGCATTATCACCGTAAACAGCTGTCAACATTTCAGTAATTTCATGATAAATTTTACCGCAATTCACAAAAACTTGATGTTGATTCGTTGCTCCGTGATTCCGTCAATTTCCATTTTCGACAAACAGTAAAAACAAGGACAACAGAAACTAACATAACTGGCACCATACGCACAGCTCGACGATCCGCCAATTTTGACTGCTCATTGGGTCTCGGGCAACTAGCGGAGGCTATTGTCCGCGTCATGGCCACCAGATTGCACCAGTTCGCGCATTTATTGCACAGACCACAAAAATCTTCTACGGTGATCTATTTCTTAGGTTATTTGGCCACCGCTGATCAAAACGATAATTTTTTATACATTCCGAGTGTTATTTCAATCTAACAGTGGGATATTGTTTCATTTGTCCGATCTATTCTTGAAGTGCTACAGTATGTTGTATCGATCCTAGATTTTTCTAAAGGGTAAAAGTATTATGTTGGCTTCTCTACCGCACTGTTCCAAACAAGGTCATAATTCAGTCTTCAATAAAAATCTTGCTCCGATAGACTTTTGTCGCAGTCATCATCAATTTCAAGACTCTTTCTCATGATATCACTCCTTTTTCAAGTCTTCTTTTCCTGTTTTGATGCCTACTTTGGATACAACGGAAATATATTGTAATTTCTAGATGGTGGTTTTCGGGAAATGACATTTTCTTTTCTTTGTCAGATTTGAATACGGCGGAATTAGTTCATTGAGGATCCGAAAGCGGGTCTTGAGGCAAGGGGATGAGCATAGGCTTTTTTGATTTAGGTATAGAGAATAATCGAGAAAATGCGTTGGACAGAGCATTAATTTATGGTGAAACTCGATAGAAATATCAATTTTTTATTTCACGACGTGTCTCACCTTATCAGAGGCGGAGGCGTCGCGGCGGTTTCATTTGAACATTTTTTAGATTTTAAACTCTTGGTCCAGATTACCGTATGATTATCCATTATTATTATGGTATGTGATCATCTATTATTAATATTATGTTAAGTTATAGCTCAAGTTGTGCTGCGAGAACATTGTATCTCGCAACCCAGCGTTAAATTTAGAGTTATTCAAATTTCCCATTCGCTGTGAAGACTCTGTAGGATCTCTTGTCTCGCATAATATACCCTTTTGGAAACCGTGCTGATTTTTTATGATTAACTCCCGATTATCAAGGTGTCTCACGATCGAACTAGCGACTATATGTTCCATAACCAATGGATGCGTATCCACAAAATTCAAATCCACAAAATGGATTTGAAGGAAATAGGTGTGTTATTACTCGGTTCCTCCTTGTTTCCGTCTTTAAATATTGATGTTCCATTAGCCGTTTTGCAATCTCTGGGAACCTTGTGCTCTACCAGCGACTTCTTAAATATTATTTCCAGATACGACGCAATTACCGAAGCTAGATCCTTAAATATTCGAGCGGGTATTTAATCGGGCCCGGAGGATTTATTAGGCTTGATATTTTTCAGCAAACGTTCTATTCCTTTAAATGAGATTTCAATTTTGGGTATTGGTTGCCCGGTTCGATTTGGTAAACTATTGGAGGAATTTGGTGAGATATTAGTGAAGACGCTTTGAAAGAAGGCATTTAATAACTTAGCCTTTTCTAAACTGTTGGTTACTCTTTCGCCTTTATTATTTGTGTTATGACCAACAACTGTTTTCGATTGCATTAATGGCTTCCTTGAAATCGGCCTCTTTGATCTTACGAATGTTGGTGTTCTGGCGAAGAAAACATGGGAACGACTGTTATTATTTGATATAAATATTTGTGCCTCTCTGAGGAAGGTGGCAGGGGGAATAGATGGGGAACGTGGAAGGCTGGTTGGGGTAGGGATATCGGAAGGCGAGGTTCTCGTGATAGAACTGATTTAGGGAAGAATAATAAGTAAGTGAAGATACAATATCATTGTGCACTATGCTGTGTAAACCAGGAGATGGAATATTCGGGTTTAACGAGGGCTGCTCTGTGTAGGTGGGCGCAGGATAAAAAAACTCTGCTGCTCGAAGGAGAGCAGGCAATTGTATTTAATAGGGAGCAGTTTTAGAAGAGAAAATGCGTTACAACTATCGGATATTTCTATTCCTTGCGTTGCCTTCATTTATAAAACACTTCAGCTTTTGAAAAGCTTTCTCTACGCATTGGGAAAGCGTAGCCTGAATGAATGAATAAATGATGTTGAAATGTGGGTATATTTTGCGGATCGAATCCAAGTAGCGTGCTCCAATAGGGTTGTCCCTTTTGGCTGCTTCCATCTGCTATAGCGCCCGTGAGCCATTTGAGTGTCGGAAAACCTATTTGAAGGGAAAGAGTGATCCGAAATTCCACGAAACGCTGGCTATATCAGGTTGGGGGCGGTTCCCCAGGTGTCGTGGACACGAAAGCTTCGATAAAACAACGTATTGCGTTGAATTAAAAATTCCTGCTGGCACATCACGGGCAAGAATCTCGGAATGAATTCAATATTTTCTCTAGTAGATCGAGGAACGGTGCTCATTAATTTTGACACGCAAGTCGTCATGTCATCATACCATCCACAAAGCTCGTGCGTTAACTCCACGTCGGCAGATACGTACATGAAGTTTGTTTATTTGCTGAACCTCTCTCGTGATGAATATCAAAGGAAATGAATGAGTGTTATTTCAACGCATCGATCCTTCATCTATTTGTTTTGATTGGGAGTCGAGATTTCTGAAGTTATGTCGCATGAAATCCACGAGGTTTTTTTGCTTCTTTTCGAAACATAACAATATTTTACATTACTTCCTGTCTCTAAATGCCAAATGCTGACTTGTTTAGCGCCGTAAACTTATAGGAAGATCAGAGGCCGGGACGTTGAGATATTTTCCATCGTTGTCACCTTATCGATTCAAAATGGGGTCAAAATCCGGAGGTTTTGTATAATTATCTCTGTCTAATGTAGTACTTATGGAGGGAAAGGTGGATGCGGAGAATTTTGATGGCGATGGAATGTTGTCGACCGTTATTGATGCGAGGACGTGAAGGGACAAGTAAGGAAGGGGGAGGAATGGGATAGATGTGTTGGATGGAATGAAGGTAGGGAGGAAGTATGTGGAAATGAAGGAAGGTTTAGTCTAGCTTAGTGTACCAGGTTATGTTTTGTTAGGAGAGGCGAGGGAATGTCTCTGTGTTCAGTCTGTTCATCCAAAATTTCCTCTAAACCGTCGAACACCAAATATTAATGCTGCATAGCCGTTAGAGTTGTCATTTATGTTCTAATATGATGTAGTTCCTCCAGTATCGGTTCTACATTCATATTTTAAACGAAGGTAGTAGGCAAAAAATTCATGTTAATACGCCTAGCACCGGACGCAAACCTTTGGAAAAGAGATCAAAACTGGGAAACCAGAGAACATATCAGTGAGTGTTGTGGAATTATAAAAGGGCATACTAGTACTCTTTAGTGGCTGGAATGATTCGCATTCATAAAGATGTGTGCCGTGCGTACGAGTAGATTAGATCGTAAATTTTTAAAACTTTAAGACAGTTGGATTCCATGCCCATCTATCAAACCAGACAGATTTGTTGCAGTGTTTTTTGATCAGATACGTATGCAATCGCATGAAGCAATACAGTTAACTATATCTTCCGAAGATCAAACTTCCGATTTCATCATTACTTCCTTCAAGCAGGGGCTAAGTGGAAATTTAGCTGCTGAGGACATTAATCCTGTTCCATAAATACCTAATCGTTGGTAATTTACTTTCTCAGTTAATTAAACGAATACAAATGAAATTTTCCTGCAAATGGCTTTTCATCCGAACAATCCCATAAATCCGTTGTTGCAATGGCCACAATTCATGAATTAAAGTTTGAATTGCTACCTCATACACTTTATTCGCCGGATTATTTTCTGTTCGCAAACATGACAAAATGGCTCGTTGGTCAAAGGTTTTCCAACCGCGGAGTGATGTGGGCGGTTAAGGGCTATTTTGAGGAGGAAGACAGTTCTTATTATAAAATGGGTATCGAACTTATTGAACATCACTGGGGAAAATGTATAGAGCTGAAAGGAGATTATGAATGGAAAAATAAATAAATTTTTTTTCCAAAATTTTTGTTTTCATTGTTGGGTCGGGTACTTCTGGGACCACGCACGTGTGCCAAGGTTTTTCTCATTAAAGACTCAATTTATGTTAGAATTGTGTACATTTACTCAGACCTTTAAATATTATAAAAATTATGTTCCTTTTGAGTCTGTCCATTATCAATGATCCTGCTTCCCTCTTCCGCTTCTTCCTCTTCTAACATTTATCGGTTACACTCTTAAATCCTTGGTGAATAATGTTAAAATAAAACTTTGTAAATAAACATGATCAATAAACTGTAATGCGATCCCGGTTTCACTGTTGTGCAGCATCATCAAGCCTGATGATTCTGCACCACAATGAAACCT
Source organism: Hetaerina titia (assembly GCA_037158775.1). Taxonomy (NCBI): domain Eukaryota; kingdom Metazoa; phylum Arthropoda; class Insecta; order Odonata; family Calopterygidae; genus Hetaerina; species Hetaerina titia. The sequence continues at coordinate 13,233,194 of CM073777.1, read as the reverse complement.
GGCTCGCATTAAAACTTAATTTTTCATGTGGATTAACAAGGTTTATTTTGACATTGTTCATCATGGAATAATTCCATAAAGTTACGCCTGAAATGATTAATTTGTTAAACCCGTGTTGCTTCTTACATTATAAAAAGATTGTGCTAGATAATGAGAGGAGTGGAAAACTTCGGAATGCCAGGGGGTAATTGGTACAAGAGAAGCAGCTTATTTTGTTTTTTTTCCAAATGGCGATTTAATGATTTTTTAGGGTGCCTAAAATTAGGCACACTATTGGTCCAGGATTCCAAGAAATGGTAGAAGGGAGAGAGTTTATCGGTAGTTTTAAATTAGCGCCAATACCAGGGCTAAACTTTTAGGTGTTTGTAACCAATTTGCGAGTGATTTCTAGCAATTCGACTTCAGTGTATCGTACGGGGGTTGCTCTTACATCTGAATTTACTTACTCTAACTTCTATCTATATATCTCCACATCTACTTAATGTTCGATTGGCACCTTTCGTAGGCATCTAACTCCTTTTTGGCGGTTAGGACCTCGTGAGCTGTCCAAGTCATGCGTACCCTAAATTGAAAATAAGTGAGAAAGGAAGGATTGGAGCTCTGGGAATTTCATTTAGACAACTTTTATGGCCTCGTGGATCGAACAATGCTTCCACGGTTTGTTGGATTCTTATGCTGCCCACCAAGTTAGAAAAACTTTTTTACCCATGAGTTACCGTTAACTATCTTGACTTAGATGACATATATATGCAGAGTAGGTTCGGCTCGGAAAATTGGTCGTCGTCGCAAAATTATAGGCGTTGTTTCGAGACTCTTAATTTTTTGGGTGTGGAGAAGGATTGGAATAAATAAATTGGATGAAAAAGAAAACATTCAAAGAGTGCAAGGAGCGGAGGAGGTGGAGAGAGGTTTGCTGGAGGTAAACCAAAGGAAGCAGGAAATGCGAATGCTCGTGGTTTTGTTAGATGATAGAATGTTGAAAAGTCTGGTAAGAGTGGAGAATGCTATGCAATCGGGGAGAAGGATGGAATGAAGGGGGGCAGGAATAGAAAGGGTTTTATTGTTGTGTGGGCTATTAGGATGGGTCTTGTCAGGTGAGGATTAGAAATGGAGCGGTGGTTAGTCAGTGTGGCTGTTGGAAACATTCCGTTAACAGAAGACTTCAGGGTATAAAGATAATAAATCGTGGTATCATTGTAGAGATTCAAAGCCACGATCATGGATTGCTGCCTATTTCGAGTATTATGCGCGCTATTCATCATTTAAACATAACCAGATCTATAAGTTTTTCGAGAAAAGTCGGAGACTAGTCAAAGAACTTAAGTTCATCTCAGAGTTCTGGCGAAAGCTTTAAAAAATACCGTACTCCTTGAAATTAAAAGCCGTTAAGATTATTTCGGCAATTCCTGAAGGGAAAACTTGAGTTTCTTTTCTGTCAGTTCGCTGTCGGCTGCAGTAGCTACGTGAGTTCCAGGAATATCGCATTTTAATGAGGAAGCGGGAATTAAAAATTCATTCGTGCCCAGCGCGCTTCTCAACCCCATGGTTCTCTCAGCCTTTTATTCCGCGACCGTCATACCTTTTCCCTCCCACGCACCACTCTTGGAAATACCTAAAAGGCTCCTTCCCCGGAATATTTATTATTACCGGCACACCGCCGTCCTTTCCCGTCAAATCTCCACCCATCTCCGTCCTGGCAATCAATCGCGTCTGAAACAACGCCCCCGTAGTCTCCGGGAGGACACGCCGGCAATTTAGCGAATGCTGCACGGCGTTGTGGAATTCACAGTGTCATTCCCGAAATCAAATTAATAATTTTATGATGACATTTGGGTGGAAGTTATTCTCATGATTAACAATGGTTGTTCATCCTCTGTCGTCTCTTTAATTTTAGTATTTTTTAAAAAAATTCATGCCTTTTACGTGTGCACTTATCCTTCTTTTAAAAATATCTTAGTGTCAATGGACCTGAATTTTCATGCCGACAAAAGAGGATAGTTCGCGATATTTTTCATCCGACCATCGAAATCCAAGTTAATTGACTTTTTTGTTCTTTGTTTCTATTAATCCTCACCAAAAAATGGCTCTAGTCCAGCGTGCATGCTGAACAAATTGAATTAAAAATCGTTTCACACAGCCGAAGCTTTTCTCCAAACAACATTGATGTAAGTTTGTAGTTGTAATAAAACTTATTGTTAAAAGTGAACACGGGTATACGCCAGATGAAATATTTTTACGTCGAAAACCCTAAGGTTGGGGATGATATTTTTTAGTTAATGATATACTCATTTATTTCTATTCTTCATATGCAATAGTAGTATAATCTTCATCATGTATGATATACAAGGAATTACAGACTATCAGTACTACATGCATTACACATATGCCGTAGTGGTATGATCTTCATAATATACAATAGTAGTATGAATTAAAAATGTATCAATGGAACACTCTCTCTGGTCCTGCTAAGCCAGTCAGTTCTGGCTTGACAGCAGGTGCCACATAAACAAAAATGCTAGCTTAAAGTGTTGCAATAATAAAGCTACTTTTATTGTGTCAAGTTTTGTTCCAAGCCTTAATCCATTCTGTATAATATCCAGTATTTTATTCTTCATTTCCCAGCATTTACTCACTGTAATATTCTTAAATCTTTAGGAATTTCATTAAAAATTAGAGTTACAGTAACCTCAAATTTTCTTCTACCTTAATTTGTATGATTTTTTTGTTTTATACTTAATATTGTCCCTTAATGGTAATTCCTTTTTATTTAAATAAGGTATTTTATATTTGTCATAAAAATAGTTTCTTATTATGATGGCGTTTCTACACAGCCTGTCTTTGGGCAGTAATCCTAATCTTTGAAAGATTTTCTTCCATCTTGAATATTTGTATTTTTCTATCCTCAGACATTTTCTCTAGGATATTTTACTGTTTATTTTTTAGCATATTAATTTTTGTAGAATCCCGTTGGATCCCCCGATGGTTATACCATGTCTTAAAATACTCTCAACCATTGCAAAATACACTATCTTGATGACATTCAATCTCACGAAACTAGTAATGTAGTGACTTGACAAAGGATGTAATTTAATTTGTCATTCATTTTTAAAATATGTATACCAAAGTTAATATTTTGGTCAACAATTACCCCCAAGTAATTATATTTATTTACTTGTTCCAGTATTGGACAATTACAGTTATTTGTGGGGTAATGCTGGCAGTATTGTGAATGAATCTGTAATTTAATATCTATGATGTCAGAGGTTTTGCATTTCACTAACGTGACTTTGGATTTTTTCTCATTGATAACGAGATTATGTTCATGTACCCATTTACTGATATTATTTAAGTCAGGTTTCATGTCCTGAATAGCTGCTTTTAGTTCCCCATGCTTCAACATGAGTGCTGCATTATCAGCATACAATATAAACTCGCAATGACCACTAAATAAATTTCAAGAAACTGCGGGAGATGCCGCAACAGTAACTTTAACGGAGTCATCCACTACGTGTGAATTACGATGCAACAATTTCAGGGAGTAAAATCAGAGTTCAAGAGGTCATCTCGGAAGCTTAACTTGCTAAAGCACTCGGCCGGATATCGAGGGATCCGGGTTCGAATCCCGGTCAAGGCGAATGATTTTTATTTACTCTCTGAAATTGTTGCACCACTTAAATATTTCATTTATATATTTAGCAAAAGCGGGTCGCGGTGGTCTAGTGGGTAGAGCGTTGGACTACTGACCGGAGGGTCCCGGGTTCGATTCCCGGGCAAGGCACTCTGGGCACCTGCAGCTCCACCCAAGCTAGTTGATTTTTCGGTTACCAGATCTTCCTGGGAAACCATAACCGGCACAGGGAAAGGAACTGGCCCCCTCTACCCTGATGTGTGAATATTCACACGCCGTTGGGCTTTGTACATGGGTGAGCTCTTCCATCACCTACTAAACCTGATTACTGTGTTTATAGTTTTTTTATTTATTTTATTATAGTAAAGAGCCAAAAATAGATCCTTGAGGCACACCTGATTCTATGTCATGATCTTCAATCCATACATTATTTATTTTATTAACTAACTTTCTATCTTTTAAACAATTAGAAAACCAAAGGTGGGTGGGTCCGCGAACTACTATACAGTATATTTTTTTGAACAATATATTGTGATCTACTTTGTCAAAAGCTTTTCTAAGATCTATAAATGTTATGACCATGTTCAGCCTTCTATCCATTACATCTGTGATACTTTGCTCAACTAGTTCAATGGCTTGTGTGGTCCCTTTATTTCTTTGGAAACCAAATTGAAATTTTGATTATATTTCATACTTATCTAGGAAATTCAGCAATTTTTTACATAAACCTTTCCATGATTTTTGAAATTGCGGGTATTGATATTGGGCAATAATTATTCTACTCTTTATGAGATCCTCCTTTGTAAATAGGCCTTGGCACAACTTTTTTAAACCATTAGGGATTGTTGCATTACATGTTGAATGATTTACAATATACTTTGATACTAGTATTATATTAACCATAAACACAGTAATCACCCCGAAGGTCGGTTTAGTAGGTGATGGTAGAGCTCACCCGTGTACCAAGCCCAACGGCGTGTGAATATTCACACATCAGGGTAGGGGGGCCAGTTCCTTTCCCTGTGCCGGTTATGGTTTCCCAGGAAGATCTGGTACCCGAAAAATCAACTAGCTTGGGTGGAGCTGCAGTGGCCAAAGTGCCTTGCCCGGGAATCGAACCCGGGACCCTCCGGTCAGTAGTCCAACGCTCTACCCGCTAGACCACCGCGACCCAGTGTTATATTATTATATTAGGACACCTTTTCAGATCCATTATTCTAATTCCATCATGATCCATTGGTTTTATATGCATGTCTTTATTAATCTTATGTACGAGATGTCACTGTGCTGAGATGTACTGAGATCTTACTATGTATGCACTCGTATGTCATCCTCTGTTGATAAATTTCTTACTATGCTATTTACTTGGTCCTTTGTATTTATCAAAGTGGTATTTTACAATTATTTTTCAGGCAAATTATTTCTTTGGTCAAATGTTTAGAGAATCTGGAAATGATCTCTTTAATGGAATTTATATGACCAAAATATCTTTTCAGGTCTTTATCTGTATTGCAATTGATTGTTCTTCTTGTTAAACTGTTCATAGTACTCAATATCTTTCTCATACCACCCTTATTTTCATTAATTTGATCTGTATACGTACATTTTTTTAGTTTTCCTTATTGCATTGTTGAGTTCCTATATTTATGGTATTTTATTATATATATTTTATTAGAAGGTGAGTTTTTCCATTTTTTTTAACAATTTATCCCTATTTGTTACCAGTGCTAGGAGATTATTTGTCATCCACTCTTGCATATTCATGCTTCTTATTTTGGTATTTTTTTAGATTTACTTTATAGATCCTGCGTTACATTTACAGTAGCCTCATAGAGTGAGTCGGGCACTGAGTTCAATGTCAATTCACCCCAATTATACTCAGATAGTAACATAGTAACAGATTTAGCACATATTACTTCTTTGATCTCATTATCATATTTTGCATTACAGTGTTTAGTTTTTTTGCTTGCATCAAATACACCAGCTTCTATGTAGTGATCCGATATAATTGTCTTAAAAATCATTTCTTTCACTACGTATTTACCTCCATTTCATATGTGATCTAGGGTGCTTTGGCTAAGATAGTCTTCCACAACACATTCCCTAGTATATCCAGTTATGACCTCATAGAACCCTTTTGTGGCCATCATATCCCTATAATTAATCATATAATAATAATTTTTATTCTTAAAATGGATATTTATTTCTCCTATAAAAATAAATTCCTTCAAACCTTCATTATAAACAACATATTTTACAAGTTATATGAAATCTTTTATACTTAAATGTGATGGTCTATATATAATCATTAAAGAAACACAAATATTGTTCAATATCAGTACTAATGAAACAGAATACCTTGCGTTATGAATGGTGTATAATGATATGGCGAATTTCAGGAGAGTCGCAGGGGTTGGGATCGACTCTGAATTCTGTGCATTAGTACTAGGATTTTATAAATCTGTAAGGATTAGATATCAAACGAATTCTATCATTCGTGAATGTTGATGGCAGGATAATGAAATTGTTTAAAGTTTGATAGACAATCTCACAATCGATCTAATATAAGTATATATAAACACACAATTATGTGTGTGTTTATACATATATGTGTATAAACACACACACAAGTGTCATAAGTATCGAAAACACACACACTTACACAAAAAGGATATCGTATATCTTCTACGAAAGTCTCACGGATGTGAATAATAATTATAATGAAGCAGCGAAAATACGTTACAGAAAAACAAAAAAATAGGTTACTCACATGTAATATAAAATAATATAGAAACATAAAATAAAGACGCCCGTACATATTGCGAAATTTCCGGTGACAAGACGACCTTCCTCTGCGGAAAGAAGGAACTGACTGATGAAGGAATACGTACGTGTAAGTGCCCTTTTTTTATGTTTTTCAATATTTTTGTTGCCTGACGCCATCTCGCTCCGTCGTTTGAATAAATTATATACATATATATAGGTAGTTCAGGGATAGAGCGTTGAACTACTCATCGGAGGACCTGGGTTCGATTCCCGGGCAAACCTCTCTGGGCACTTGCGGCACCACCCAAGCTGTTTTTTTTTCGGGTACTAGATCTTCCTGGGAAACCATAACCGGCGCAGGGAAAGGAACTGCCCCCCCTACCCTGGTATGTGAATTTCACACGCTGTATGAGTTCGGATGAAGTCTACCACCACCAAACCGACCCTCGGGTTAGTTGGTTAGTTGTGTCCATCGAAAAACCTACCTTAACCGGTAGATTACCTTAAAAAAGACATTGTGCCGTCCAAATGTCATATTGCTCTCGTGAGTGCTTCCACATCATCTATACACACACACACACACGCACAGTCCCTACTGGTAAAATTAAGAAATACTTGAAAAAAGCGAATTATGAGCAGGTGGTGAAAAAATACCATGCGAAGTGTATGTACTTGATCAAACATACTAAGCTAACCTCTGAGTTGGCACCCTCGTTCCCAGCCATCTGCGAGCTCCACCCATTGCCCTACTCCTTTTCCTTCGCGCCCCCTTCACCCTCCTTGGACACGTTCCTCCCCCTCCTGTCACCCACCCACCCACTCAACTCTATTCCCCCTCTCATCCATATTCTGCTCGTGTCAAAATATTCACGGTCTCGCTTTGGCGGGCGAAATTCGTCCGCATTCGGGGAAAAAAGGATCACGAAAAAACGTGAAAATGTTAAAAAAGGGTCGAGTGAATGTCATTAATAAAAATGCAAATCAAAGGCAGCGAACGCTCGAAAATGAAAATGTTTAGAGCGTTTCCTGTCTCCGTGAGAGAGGCGAGTGAGTGGTCGTAGAGAGACAGCAAATCATTTAGCGCTGACGTCTCCCCGAGAATCGTGTTATTCTTTCAATTTTTATTAGTTCCCCTTCCGCCGCCCTAGCTCCGTTTCTCGGAATCCACTTTTCATTAACTCGCGAAGGAAGTCATTAATATTTTCTGGCGGAACGATTAAGTAGAATGCATAAGCAGGGAAGAAGGAATATTTGTCTCTTTCCTGCGACCTTTTTACTCCTCGTATTCTAACGGTAGTTAGTGCTGATCCTATGCAAGATGTCCGTCTTGGGAAAATCTGAAAACATTAGACGGCTTTCGGATTCTGTCCTCGAGTAAGTCACGTCGCTAGTGAAGCCACGCGTAGCGCTAATAGAAGAAAAAACTCAATTCGCGAGGAATGTTTGTAGATGTTTGCGAGCGAAATAAGATGCCAATAGCCACCGATTTGAGATATGGAAATGAAGAAGCGACTGCATGATGGAAGACTGCATGCAATCGATCTTCGGATTGAAGATCGATTGGTTTACTTTGGTTGGTCAGATAAAGCATGTAAAATCAGGAAGATTCATTGTAGAACGGATAGATTTAAAATCTCGCTTTTCCCTCGTACCATTAGAGATCAAAATAGACACGATCGCAAGCGCAAAGGGGACAATTAGAATTGGTAGTGTGTATATATATATATATATATATATTTCGATATCCTGCGTGTTATTTTTTATTTAATAGATCTATCTTTTAGCATTTCTACTGCATGATTTGAATCTAAGTACCCTGTTATTGAATATTTTTTCAGGTTAGTACTTTTTTGTGTGATTAAAATTTATCGAGTGGAAGACCAAACTAATATTTGTGTTGAGGTAACATGATTTGGTTTTGCATGTGGTTTTATTCTCTTATTATGGGTGGTAACCTAACACCCCCCGCCACACACCCCCACGGCGGATTGCGGGGTATTATGTAGACGGGCAGAGTGAAAGACGTCTGCTTCCTAAGCCTGGCCTTAAGTAAGGAGTCAAGGCGTCTGAAATCCAAAGAAGGGACTAAAAAACTTGGGTGTGCTCTCCATGAGTCACTGTGAAGGTTGGAATGTTTGTCTTATCTTCGGGTGAGGTTTAATGCTTTGCTTTGATTTGACGGACGAAATGGATTTTGGCTAAGCTGCTGCTGTCTTTAGGGTGGACGGAGATAGTGGTCGGTGTTTTGCCTTAGAATTCTGTCTCAGCATTGCTACGATAGATTATGATGCCGCATCCATCCCTCGCCCGGAGCCAAGTCGAAGTAGTGTTAGTTCGATTTGTTCCGCAATGTGATGATGACCTGAAAACTTTCCCAAATCCTGGTTCAACCAGATCCCAAATCAATATCATTTGAAGATGTCATTTTGCCTCAAATTAATAGTAATTATTTTATTCGTAGCCATGTTAACTCTTAACCTTGAAAATTACAATTATTTTAGGATAGAATGCATGTTACATTGGTAGCATTGGGTGGCAATAACAAGGCGCCCATGAAGTGTATTTTCTATGGCCTTTGCTAGCCTTCGATAATTAAGCGCTTTATAAATGGCTCGACAGAGAAATGAACGGTTTTGGTTCTTTTGTGTTCAAAGTATTTTTAAAATTGATTTTACTAAATCTGTTGGAAAATATTCATGATCAATTAGAAAAACACATGTTCAGATTAAGTCTCGGTAAATGCCACACATTTGTTTTAGAAGATCATTGAAAGATTGGCTTTTCTTGTCGTCTCTGGTTATATTATTATTACATGTTATCGAGAACATAAAATCTGACAACTTATTTGAAAGGCTTCAGCGGAATGTGCATGAAGACGAGTACGTTTTAGTCATGATGCATATTGATATCATGTGGTAAGCGTAGGGTGCTTCTTGGACTGAGTGACTCTAATTTGTTTGGTGGAAAATTGATTGACGTAGTACTAGTTCGAAGGGGATTACCTAGATGAATTAATTGACATCTCGTACAACGCTCGGGATTAAAATTTGTATCGCAGATCAATAAACGTTTTTGCTTGGAAAATCTGGATGTGCTCACTGAAGAATCAGTAATTAATTGCTCCTAGAAACTTTTTTCTGACACTTATTCACATTATATGTTTCAAAATTTATCTATTTTGTGTTTACTAATTATTCCCTATGGAGTGGAACTTGGTATTGAAGTGAAAATCCGGAATTTCGGTTTTTAATTCCTCCCCGACAAAACTGTTCTCTCACCGGATTCATCACTTTTGTTTCTCATTATTTTCAACTGGAAATTGTGTATTCATCAGTGCACTAGATTGTAAACACTTCGTTTCCTTTCGAGGTGAGAAGGGTTTGGGCTGAGAGTAAGTTAGTGAATACGGACGGCCTCGGATAGGGTTTCGCCGGGCGAGCAACCATCGGACCTCGAGCATGTTTTGTATACGATGCGTATGCTAGTCTCTGCTGGCTTTTGGTCATCGGTGCTGTGCAACAGGGTTTATCATTCCAAGAAATCTCATGCTTCACGTAAAATATGTAATGTGATTCTCCCACATAATGTTTGATCGATTTGTCTAACCATGCAGCCATCATCATCACGGGTTGTCAATCCGAGAATTGGTTTTCAGCGGCAGTTTCCGTGTTCCCATGAGTTGCCGGCACCGGACGTACAACGTTCATTCCTTTATGTAGGCCACTGTGATCGGATTGGAAGGGCGCCCGACTATCGGGAAAATAAGCGATCCGAGTTCCATTGATTTTCGATTCAATCCTTGAGGGATCGCGTTTATTATTCCACGCGAAAAAAAATTATATCGCGCCTCAGGAAAAAGGTTTGGAGCCTCTGAAGGTCGGACGACCTTTAAGGATATCCAGAATGGGAACGCAAAAAAAATCCAGTCCATCCAGTGCTCGCTTTGCGTGAGATATTACGGCGCGAAATGATGGCCTCAATGAAATCTCAATGAGGTAATCTTGTTTAGATGTGACCGTGGGTTGTGTTTAAACATTGATGAGAAACATTAAAAGTTGGCGTATTCATTGGAGGCTAATATTTTTTTGTGGGTTCCTTTGCAAATCCACGATTTCAGTCCGACCTCTTTTTATTCTTTTCAGGCATTTTTCAACCTTTTTAATAAAAGAGTTTTCTCTTTAAACGCATCCTTTTCAAAAAAGTAATTCTTTTTAGTTTTATAAATTGGTTAAAAAGGAAGAATTAATAATACCACCCGCAGATTTCGTAAAATTTGAAACAATGACGTGAAAACATAATATCCTGACGTCTTTCTTTGTCTGTTTTAATCACCTAAAATATAGTAAGGATAAATTGAGCTTCTTGCGACCTCTTTTTAGACTGATTGTATTAAATAATATTTCCTTAAGCCGTAAACTTCGTGTGTATTTGTAAGGTCCTGAATACGGTCTCTGGCAATAGGATTAATTTCCATGTAAACCTATTCGGGAAATACCTCCGTGTAAATGCGATCGTTTTAATATTTTAAATGTGCGTCTGATCCCTGGCGAGGGATTAACTTTCCCCGAAAATCACCACACACATCTCTATCCCCCCTTTTTGCTTTCACAGTGCCGTAAAAAAACCTGTAACGGCTTAAGGAAATATTATTTAGTATAGTCAACCTAAAATATAGACAAGTAATCTCACACACAAGCCAAATCAAATTTGAGAACGAGAGGTTTTCTTAGAGCAAATAATCGGAAGAATAAATGTTTCCCAGCCAGTTACTCCATAAACGGCGATTCAAATTCGCATATTAACATTCCTTGTTTGACTTGCTGCCATGGCAATGAATCCAGGATTGAATAACGTCAGCTAAAGGCCTGGAGGGCACAAAAGTAGAATAGAGAGGGGAAACATGGGATATGCTCGCTTTGGGGAATATTCAGCGAGGACGATGTCGAGAGAATTGCGGCAGGCGGGCACCTCGTCAATCGCCGCGTCGGCCAACCCGTCCGGCTAAGGTTGCACGGCGCTGTGATGACGCCGTCCTTGAGAGGTTTCGACGGGAAGTGAATTTTAAACGCTTCCCGTCACTCCTCAGCTTTCCCGCCCGAGAAGTCAGCAAATCCCAGTGGCCGTCGTTCGCCGAGAAAGAGAAAGGCCTCTCTCCGGTCGAACGGATGCAGAAACTGGACTGGTCTCTTTTCATAATCGTTCTTTGCCAACGCCTCGAGATAGCCGTGATCGTATAGTGGTTAGTACTTTGCGTTGTGGCCGCAACAACCCAGGTTCGAATCCTGGTCACGGCAGTGTTTCACACACTGAAACGGCACGAGGTATATTTTTTTCGTCCCAGATTTTTAAAAATTTCTCACTTATTTGATTATTTTTTTCAATTCGCCCGGTATTCGCAAAATAAAATTTCTTCTGATTGTCACATTTTATGTTTTCCATCGCGCATCTGTAACATTCGCGCATATGAATGGTTCCATTATCGGTCCCAGTGAAACTTATATAAAGTTCCGGGAAAATATTAGCGTAACATTGCACATGCATCGAAAAAAATATTAATATTAACAATTGCAGCCTAATATTGCTTAGCATGTTTCCTCTTGGGTAAAAACTACTTCAGTGATTAATGTTACGACGAATAAATGTTAATATTTGTCATGGATGTACTCCCTCATACTACAGCATTGATTCCCCACATATAACTGACACGTTAAATCCTTTTTATTAGTCTTGTTATTTTGGAGTACTTTCAGATGACTGCGTTTTTTGTGCTCGGCATCTTTTCCTATTTTATGGTGAATACAATCTTAATGTTTTGAAAACAATCTGAACATGAGTTATTGAGCATTATTATTATGAAAGCCCGTTTTTTGTTAACAATGTATTTTCAACGAGTAACATGAGGTAGAAAATTTCGCTTTTAAAAAGCCACGAGTTAAAAAAGTGGAGGGGAATTTCTAATTTCTTTATAAACACTAGAATGATAAGCAGTTTTATTGTTTCCTAGTGATAGTAAAATATCTCATTAAAATGTTATTAATGGTCAATCTATGTTATGTACCCGGAAAGGGTAGGCATACTATTTCATCTGAAAAATTGTGAAATACTTAGGGTGAATTCTCAAACAATACAAACCCTTCCGTTTGTTCACTTATGATTTTTTCGAACATGTCAAAGGATCACAAGCATACTTTTTATTTATCACTGTAGTGTGGAGGCTAAAATTCCACACTTGTCTTTTGCGTGAAAATGAATGCTTTAAAACCTTACCTCCTTGATTTCAAACTCATAACTAATAAGTTGATATTAAACTAATGTCGTTGTCTACATTTTGGGAATACTGAGCTCTTACGCGTTTTAACGCCTTTGTTGCATCCATTTGAATGCAATTTTTTCAGGAGTCAGTGTCGAAATGTTTTCATAGGAAAATAATCAATTTTTTTTTCTTGCCATGAAATGTATTTACAAATACTTAATTGTATTCAGTAATCCGTGCTATTAATTAATACCGCTTTGGAAAAAGAAGAATGTTAATTTAAATTCTGCGTGTGACCTGAAAAGTCAATTACGTTCCAATTTTTCCGGAATATCTTATTTAAATCTCTTCAATTATCTTGAGTTTCAACGTTTACCAAAGTTATATAATTGAAGAACCTCGCGTGCGTTAAGTTAAACAACGGTTGTGGCATGGATGGCGTTGACTTTACTCTTACTTACTTTACGCGTAAGTCCTATCATCTACGTGTATATCGCAGCCTAGTAAAAGAAATAAAGTTCCTTAAAAATGGTCTGGAAAATCAACCAACAGTAGTTAATACCACGTAAGATAAGTTTCATTGAGGGGCTTCACATATGAAATAGCATAACTAAGGCAATTCTATTGCCTAGTTCACATGTTGTTGTATAGTCGATGACTTGATAAGTTTAATAGTTTTTTGGCATTTCCATATTGAATTTCCCTTCCATATAATATTTCAAAATAAAATAGTCAATAGACTCTAATGAGTGATTCGTTAAGGACCATCACGTCAACACACATGTATTTAGGAAACCATTTTATTCGTGTAATCAAATCATGTATTCAATGAACTTTATTCGTGTCTCAACCTTTCCTTATGAGCAATCACAGCACTTTCCCACATTTTCTTAAATTTAAAATTAAATTACCACTCTTTGTTTCCTGTGGTAATATTCCGATAAACATTTACCCTTAAACGTCATTTGGAATCCATCAGGTCCGTGATTCATACTGCCCACAGCGTTTTATTTGTAAATTACGAAATACGCTCTTTATGACACTGCACGTAAAGTGTGCTTTTGCTTATCATTCTTACTTCATACTTTTGGAAGATCAATATTTTACTGACGACTCCTATTTCAATTTAAATTTAAAATGTCCACAGTCTTCTTGTCCTTTTCTAATGTAAAGAAGGAAAATGGTTGATGCAGTCATGTTGCTCACAACAAATAATGTTTTCACTATTTTGAAACGCAATTTATGCATTGGAGAAATCTCAGATAAATGACAGAATTAATCGAAGCAGTTGTTAACTTAACGGGAGCGATTGCTAACTTTATTTAGTAGCGGACGGAATAGGGTGATAGATGACGACGGAAACGCGCAATTGTTCTGAAATTATTGAGGCTTTAATTTAGTGAATGAAATACACTTTTAAGTATTGTAAAAGTAATTTAAACTTCATACGACCGTGCATTGCAAGAAAGTAATAATGACTTAACTATTTTAAGCATAATTTGTCACGTGTGCTCATGGCAAAGTCGATAATGACTCGAGAAACTAAACCTCGGTGTCAAAACATGGAATTACTCGTTTGGACATTTCCCTGATAAAAATTACTCCCCGTTCGTGTCAGTTTCTTCGGAGATAATCCAAACATATAACTGCATGGCCCAGAGTTATCAATCAAGATAGTACTTGCAAATTCTTTAAAGAATTATGCATGAAATAGCTTAAATTAACTTGACTTCAATTAGCAGTGCTCCTTAAATTACGATAATCAGCGTGTTGTTCGGTTTTTTATCGCTGCTGTTGGAGTCGCTTCTCAGGACGGCGTCAATTAACCGGAAAATCTCGATGCAACGTCCATGCACTCAGAGAGGCTTTGTTCACGCACCCCTTTAGGTTCGGGTAGGGGTGACCTCCCCCCGCCGCGCCGTTTGTGTGAAACATTCCAGGCCAATGCCCTGTTTTCGCATGCTTACATGGCCATTGGGACGATGTGAGGACGGCCCTCGCATGCCACCACACACGAATGACATGAAGGCGTGTGGCGAGTCCCATGCCCCCACACCCCCTTCCCCCACCCCCTTCCGCCCGCCTCTCTCAAGCAGCCGCATTCCTCCCAAGGCCATATTCCGGGGTCCTCGCCCATCGGCGTCTTCCCCTTGCCCCTCTCCCGCCCACTCCAATCGAATTCCCTCCTTATCGCCTCCGCCCCCCTCATCCCCTCCTCCTCCATCCCCCGTTCCCTCGCGGCCGCTTTCTTTTCTGTCACGCAAAGGCAATTGCCACGGCCCCAACCCTTCCCCTTCCTCCCTCCCTCCCCTCGGCCGTATCTCCTCCTCCCTCCCTTCCGCACTTCCCACCACCCCTTTCCATATCCCTCTTTAACAAATCCCTGCCTCTTGAACCAGTGCTACCAAATTTGGGGATTTTTCGAAAAAAATTTACGCCCCCCCCTCTCCAATCATCACGACTGTATTCATATTTATCCGGCTATGTCATGCAATTGATAGATTCTTTATGTTCTCTGACATATCTCATCGCCGATTTGTTCGTTACCGATGCGAAGAGAGTACAGCTGTGGAAGCGAATATCCCAAACTGTCCGCCTGAACATTAATTGCTCCCCTGTGAAATGTTAAATGCGAGTTAAAGAACACCAGGACACACATGGCGCCACCATTAACCAACTGGGAGCGTACCATGGGAACAATAATGTAAAAGGAAGTCTAAGATGAACACAAATGAAGACTCGGGAGGCGCTCCTTTCATGAGGACACGGAAAAATAGATGGGACCACTTGGAAAAGGCTAGATTCAATCTGACGGGTTTTACGCGGGAACATCTAATGGGAACGTTCAGGATAGGTCCCTTATCGCATTGTTCAGGTCACATTTGGTACATGTGGCAAGTAGTTGGAATCCTTAGGATGAATTTGTAAGTAAATAGATGAAGTACTAGTAAGTTTTTTACTTGTGAAAAGTCGTCGGAGGAAGTGGTGTGCCTGTGATACACGATAGAGGGGTGTGAGTACCTTCTGACGCTTAAATATTTGACTGACGATGCATAGGTTTTCATAAACTTACAGAATCATACTGGTAACACGAGATTATTTGTAAAAATGAACTCTGTTGACAGTTTGAAACGTCCTTATAAAGGTATCTAGATTTGAGTATCGTGGTGACAACTGAAGTACTTCTCGGAAAATGTTCGATCATTACAAAACCTAAAATCCCGATACAGCGCACGATCGAATAGCGCACTGGTTGTCTCCCATTTTTTTAACGAGCGTCATATTGCCGCATATTTTCAGTGTTAAGGCTGATTTTCTAACACCCATTGCCCACCCACCTACATGACAGTTTTTAGGATATGGGATATATTTGCAAGTGTAGGCACGTGATATAATTATCATGGCTGGCGAAATTCTACTGGAAAAGTAGATAAATTGGATGAGTTGGAGAATCTTGAGTATTAGGCATGAAAAAAGTCAACTTCCAGTTTTATGGGTATATAATTCGCCAGATATGGGTTCTGTTGCGGTGAATATAAAAATATTGTTACTTAATTATTAACCAGGTGACAGGAGTTAGAAGTATGTTCAAGTGCGACGTACCACCCTAGCCGAAAGGCTCCAATGGAGTGACTGCAGTTTTATCAGTGTTAGTCATTTATTCGGAGTTTCGGCCGTTCTTGTGAGAGTTTTTCCTTCCTGCGCTAGAAATGAATGGTGGCCAAAACCGAATTTCAAATCTTCAAAAGTAATGTGACATAATAGACGAAATATAGCGCTCGAAAAAAAGAAAATGAATACATAGAAATTCATTGTGTCACCTCTGACTAGTCAGCTTTATCGAAATCGTTTCCTAGGGGGAGGTATTTCAGATCAAGCGGAAACAGTTTACGTGATAGAAAATGGTCAAATTTGAATGAATGAGTCGATGATTTAATAACTGAATTTTGTCTCTCATTTGATAACTCCAAATCATCCATTTCTTATTCGCATGTTATCAACTTAAAATCAGCAACAGTTAAAGGTGATTCCGTTCCAATTTCCTTCCACGAACTGTTTTAGACTTTCTTTGTTATGAGAGAAAACCCTTGGTCTATTACCGACTCCCTATGAATTCTTTTTTGCTATCTTTAAACTTTTGTTGATCCAAAATATTTTATATTATCTGAAGCATCTCGAAAAAGGATCAATTGTTCTTCCATTTATTCTTCGGTCACAAACTGACTTTTGATGGAGTATGACTTACACTTTGATTTACATTATACTATGAAGTGGTGACATAATGTTCCAACGACTACAAGATAAATATATAGATAGAGGTCTTTTTTAGGGCGAAATTGAGAATAATGGTCCGTTATTCCATTTAACCCATCATCGTATACATTATATTATCCCATAAAATGTATAAGTACTTTCTATTGTTTCAGGCTCAACTTTGTGGAAGTTCATATGAATTATTTATTTTATTAAGAACACAATGTATACATCCACTGTAGTTTCAACGCTTAGGCGTCGTCATCAGGTACCTGATGACGCCTAAGCGTTGAAACTAGTTGTACGATAATAAAGAACAGTGAATGTATACATTGTGTTCTTAATAAAATAAATAATGTAGAAGTACGTCCATGCAGAGTTCCTATACACGTGCATACACTGAGATACTTAAAGACAGACAGACATGCATTACGCACAGATTTGCATGTCTTAACGTATCCGTATTTATTGCAAAAACATATATCAATGAATATGCAAGCCTCATGGAGCAAAATAACGAAAGCTGCATAAAATTTAATAAGATATGCAGGAATTTCTTGCTGAACTCTGAGGGAACCCGAGGTAAAAATCGGAAAAAACTATGATTTTGTAGGCAGCCCGCTGAAAATTTTAGCGTTTGGGATTATTCAAATCGAAGAAAAAATTCGAGTGTGTTTGAAGCATGGCGCCGTATACGTATTATATATATTATTAATTGAGATGATGTAAGATTCGGTTTTACTTGTTGCTCCGGCATTCAGATGCTGAAGCAAAGTCAAAGAGAGAACTCTAGTTCTACGTTAGTATTTCTACTAAATGGGCTTAATTTTGCCGGAAATACACGAGGAAACCTATGAGTCGTCAAGGAAAGTCTCCACTTCGTGGAAATGAAGGGGAAGAAGCAATGAAAAAATGGGAACCAGTGAAGTGTTAATTTACAAAGAAAGGACCAGTTGATAGGTGGGATTTCAGGAGTGAAGGCTGTTTGAAAATTGTTCTGGTTGGAGAAATTGGAAGGACAAGATGAGATGAAATGATTTAAAACCTTGCTCAATTGATGCCCGCATCTCGGATATATCACTCAATTGCGTGGAGGCACGTGGCCGAGGCTTGTAGGCGAAAGGAAAATGAAAACTTGTTTGAAGTCAGAAGCAGAAAAATTCCCAACTTGCGCGTCGCGAAAAAAGTGATTGCATGATTAGAGATTAGTTTTCATTCTTTATTATTTTATTTATCAAAATTCTCTGAAGGGAACGGGATGGTGCGGTGGCTAACGTAATGGCTTCCCACCCTCAGGGCCCGGGTTCCAATCCTGGAGGCGGCAGATATTTTTCAGTGGTACCCCGATCCCTGCTTGAGGTGCTTTGTGGAGAGCA
The DNA here is from genome assembly GCA_037158775.1 of Hetaerina titia. Classification (NCBI taxonomy): domain Eukaryota; kingdom Metazoa; phylum Arthropoda; class Insecta; order Odonata; family Calopterygidae; genus Hetaerina; species Hetaerina titia. The sequence goes on along the minus strand of CM073777.1, from coordinate 13,214,917 downwards.
CTTTGAATGAGTACACCGTCCGTCGGATGAGACGTTAAACTGCGGACCCCTTGGTGCCTTTCGACAAGAGTAGACTATGCCGACGCCGGGTTTCTCTCCACTCTTCATCCTTTCCTGTCCATCCTCAAATGACCTCAGCTGTCGGTCGCCTCCCATAAAAACTACTACCAATTCTCTGATACATTTTTTCACTTCTCATTCGCCTTTACCTGAGAGGGTTTGAACTGTTTCCCAAAAGTTATCATGACCATAAAATGTTTTTGTTACTGGTAGAATGTAATCTCTGTTATTGCTTCGGCCACGTAGTCGTTCATGGAATGCGAACTCTCAAATCTTCAGAAAAGATGCGTGCGCACACCAAAATATTCAATCTAATTCAAGACATAATTTTTCTAAAATATTGGGTGGCTTCTACGCAGTGGTTCATAGAACTCCCAATGACCCGATATCTCATGTCTACGTCTAAAATAACTTGAAGTACGTCATTAAACCGAGTGTGATTGAGTCACGAAATCCATTCCGTAGGATCTCCTCCATTTTGAGAGAGTGAGTGGTTTGACAAAATGATCAGGGGTAAGGCTAAAATGACAATAGAGCGACACTCTACAGCCAATCCCACCTTCAAAACATGTTCATTCACAAAAGATTGCAGGGGAAAGTAGGAGAAAATTTATTTTTATCAATCTGAAGTTTAAATTCGGTTGCTGAGCGGGTGTGAGAGAGCGTTTTCATGGAGATAGGGTGAACGGGAAGGAAGCTGAGGGACTGTGTTAAACAGCATCGCTCCTGTTTCCATGACAGAAAAACAGCATCCACATTTGCTAATCATGTATTTGGCAACGGCCACGAAAGTCACTTCACTGGATCCAGGCCTATCTTCCTTGAGCTATGAAAAGCTTAGAAGGTGCTAGTCTTGAATGCTGCATACGTACCTAGGGACCTCCTCTGTGTCCTACTCATTTTTCCTCAAACTTTCACCTTATCGCTAACCCTTCCACGATCCCAAGTCCCCGGAACCTCACAGGATTTCCCGGCTCTCCTCCCACCGCCCCCACCCCTATCCACACTTGCCCCCATCGCTCTGCTTTTCCCTCGTTTCCATCGCTGCATCATGGTTGAGGTTAACTCTCTCGTATCCTATTTGCGTTTCAGCTAGCGACACAACTCATTGGTTTTGCAGCTATTACCAATGTTTCATCCATTTCAGTCGACACTAGATACATTTCAACGAACGATATTTATTGGGGAAGTTACATGCTTTCATCCTTAGACAAAATATTTCAATTTTCCATATATATATTAATAAATAAAAATTATGCTAAAAAATATATTTCATCAATGAAGGTTTGAATAGGGAATAAAAATAATTCCGTTCGAACTGCGACACGTGTTGATGGATGGGGAAGATAACATAACAAAATACTATGACAATTGATTAATTATGGCTTATTTGTATGTACAAATTGTCAACTGAGTTTTTGCCGCCTATATTAAAAATTCCACCCGCTCAAAACATCACACTGGGTTTTCTTTTGAGAAACCATTTGATCTGGCCACGCATTTTGCTATTCAAAAGTTTTCCATGATACGAGAACTTAACCATTTGAACAATGCTTCAGGCGCTCAACTCCCCTTTCCGCCCCCCCTCCTCCAGTTGCCCTCTCCCATTCCTCCTCAGGATATGAGCAGGCATGGCTTCTTCAGCACGTTAATGATTTTATTAAGTCGAAGTTTTAGATTTTGTTAAGTATGAAGTTAACTTTCCAATAAATCCCAATTGAAATCATTTATTTTTTCATCTCACGGTAGAGATATTGACCAATAGTGATGGACCACTGATAATAGCCCCGACGGTTTACGAAACAATTTTCGCTGTCATGTTTGAAAAAGTCTGTTCGAATTAATCTGGAAAATAGGTATCCTCCGTCAAATATTTATCAGAGAATAAACTGATTAATTTTTGATGCATTAATTAATATATCTTCTGAGTTGGGTGCAGATTTGTTTAAACAAACAGTGCAATAAATGCGTGGATGCTGCCCTGAATTGGTTTTCCAAATCTCATTTTGTCGTGGATGCTCGTGTTTCGTTGCCTATGGCCCAATATGGCTCCACTGCCTCGAATAAAATTCCCAGCCTCGCCCCCCCCCCTTCTAGGCCCCATTTCCTCTCGCCCCCCTTTCCCCCACGCCCTTCTCCTCCACCCTCGCAATAATACCTCAAGTGTTTTGATGGAGAGATCTCAAGGCGGATTACACCGCGTTCCCTCGCTCCGTGAGTCACGAGAAATACTTATTTTTTCCGCCGTCACAACCATTTCGCACTCCACCTCTCCTCCCCGGCGTTTGCGCCGAAAAGCGACGCGCACACACGCACACACACGCGCGCGGGCGCGCGAAAGGCACATAATAATATCTCACCGGCGCCGACTCGGATATTTTATTTATTTTTGCGCCTTCCTCTAGTCGGGTGAAAAGGAATGCAGCATTAGTGCCACCCTCGGGCGAGCGGACACTCTCGGTACTACGAAGCGAGAAACGCCGATTTCGCGCCTCCGAGGGCGTTATTTGAAAAATGGACTATAGGCGGCTGGTGAAGAAAAACCGTTGGACTCGTGATTAATTATTTCCAATAAGATATGATAGTTCAGAGGAATAAATCGCTTTTCCGCTAAAGTATAGTCAGTCACTAGTATAATGCAATCAATTTGGAAATAATCAATTTTCACGGTAATTTTTTTCAAGTAATTACTATTTGAATAAGATTAATGCCTAATTCTTTTAATTTTTCTCGCATCTTTCAAAATTATGGTTAAGTCGACCGTGAAAATATGTAACAACATATTTTACTTTTAAATACTTTTCTTCTTTATTGTATGATATAATTCTATTCATTTGAAATAAGAATTAAAATGTGTCATATTGTTAATATTCGAAAACAAACGACTTAGCTTTTCCGCTTAATTTTTTTATTCTCACTACCTTGGTTTCGTTATAGTAAAAAATCATCAGGTTGACCTGATGATGTTATACTATAACGAAACCTAGGTCGTGATTAAGGAAGTAAAAAAAAACGTAAGTGGAAAAGCTCAGTCGTTTGTTTTCGAATATCATCAATATGAAGATTCAATATGAAGATTTTCCACTAAGTTACGCCATAAACTGTTTTATTTATATGTCATATTGTTTAAATGTTGTCCAATTAACACATTGGAATGTAAATGTGACTAAAAAATATCTCTGAAATATTAAGGTTTCAGAGGAAAACTGGGGTATATTGATTTTAATGAGCATACTATAGGGATCTACGCAGGAGTGGTAAAATAAATTTTGCATTTCTTACCGCTAAATTCCATTTACCAATCAAAACTAGTTTAAATCAGTTGGAAAAAATGCTCTTCAGCATTTTTTTAACAACCATATCTTTATGATATTCTGTTGATTGAGTAAGTAAAATTCCTCTTCAAGTACCCGGTAGTTGAGTATTTTTCTTGACTTTAGAATTCACTCAAAATCTTATTTGATCAAAACTTTAATTGTTCAATAAAATGAGAGGAATATCGTATTAGATGCCCAAAAAATAATGCCAAAAGAGTATTCAGAGTTTAACAATGTGTTTGCCTTTGTTTTTTATTCCAGAACGGGTCGCTATCAAGATAGTGGACAAGTCGAAGCTGGAGCCCAAGACGCAAAGGATGCTGAATCGGGAAATAGCCACGATGGATTGCCTCAGGCATCCCAACATTATCAGGTAGGGTGGAAATGGGCGTTCGATTGCGTTACACGTGTCAAAGAGAAGCTTGCATCTTGTTTTCATCTTTTGTGAACTGTCGTGATTAAAATGTTCACCAAAATTGCCTCCACATACCTGTGATGCGACTGAAGTGGTCCATCGCAAATATATCTGACTCTCGTCTTCTTTCTCGCTCCCGTCCCAAGCGCCAAGTTTATTGAAACTTGCGGTGAATTGGCTAGCGTTAATTAATTTTTTGAGGAAGATAGGAGTAGATTGGAGAGATAGGAGGCTCGACTGCAACCTGTACGTGTCTAAAGACTGCTCTGGTACGAATGGGGGATGGAGAGTCCAGAGAGGCAGTTTTGGGAAGAGGAGTAAGGCAGGGGTGTCCATTTTCACTGGTGCTGTTCAACCTATACATTTTCGTACGTGGAGGAAATGGTTAAAGAAGCGTGGAAAGAACCACAGATAGGAATGGAAATCGGTGCAGAATTCATAAAATCAGTTACATTTGCGGACAATCAAGATTTAGTTTTCCAGTCAGCCAAAGGGAATTGCTGAACGTATTGAAAAGTCGGTGCAATAAGTATGGGGTGAAAATCAATGTAAACAAAACAATGGTTATACTGTTTCACAGAAATATGAAATCTCGATCAAATGTTACATTGGGGTGGGTGATGAACTTGAGCAGGGGGAATAGTTTACGTATCTCGGAAGTGTTTTCGAATTAAATGGTCAAAGTAGAATGGACATGGACATGCAACAGGTGAAGAATTGCGTTACGCAAAGAAGCTTTCACAAAGAGGATGGAATTCATGATAGAGACATTGAGTAAGGATCACTAAATACATAATCTTGGTATTTTTTCACACAAAAACTTTATAATACTATCGGTCTCGACGCACAGGCGACATCATCAGGTATTGCCGCATATGTGTCGAAATCGACAGTATTTTAAAGTTTTTGTGTGAAAAAATACCAAGTTTCTTTATTCAGTGATCATGAATTTCCACAAAGCAGAGCCTCAAATCATTAAATTTATCGAGTAAGGATGTAAAGAAAATCCTCATCAAAGCTTTGATATGGTGAAGAGAAATGGCCTTTGAAGCAAGATGATAGGCGTAGATCGGAGGCTTTTGGAATTTGGAGAAGGCGAAGGGGACAGAGAGGAAAGCGAATGTGGAAGTGTTAGGTTGGTTGGGGAGGAGAGGGGATTGTTGGGAGAAATGCAAACGAAGCAGGAAAGTTGGATTCAGGCGCTTTGATTGGCAGTGGAAAGGAAACTGTAATAGAGGGGAAATGCTAGAAGGAAGTTTGCGGAATTGAAAAAAGGTTCATTGAAAATACATGCTGATTGTACCCCATCTTCTTCTTTATTAGTGACCTCATTACTATGGTGGCATCACGCATGCCTCTCCCTTTTCTGAACTTAAAACTATCATCCCATAATTAATTAAATTATGGTATAGTAAAGGGCTTCAAATATCCATTTCACCGAACCTGGAATTCCATCGTTAATTGAAAGGGATTTCAAAGAGCATCCGGTAATTTTGTAACTCCGTGGAAATTACGTTGCACGTTTAGCATTTAAAGTTGACGGGTTTGTGACAAAGAGGAATGTTACATGTATGTTACGTGCTTTTGGCATTTATTCATGTTTGACTGATTTATTGTTGCGATTTAACTTTTATTATTAATCTGTGAATACTCAAACGTGATATTGCCGGTGAGAGTTCATGTTAATGTTTTTGTAATTGGCCAATCGCATTACGTCGGCACGCTAAAAAAATCAACATTCTACCTGCTACCGTAGATTATCGTGTAAAAGCCGCTCTTGTGATAATTGTTGGTCCGTCGCGGCGATGTCATGCGACCGCCTCCGCCTCCCCCTTCATTCCCCTCCCAAGTGTTTCGCGACCCGAACCCCAGTCATATGAACTCTTTTAAGGCCAGTCAGCCTCGTAATATTGAGCTGTGGGTCAATCACCTCTTTTTTCCGAAAACTTTTTCTCATCTCATTTGTTTGGTGCAATTAATACGTCTTCTCCCTGCCGAATTAATATTTCGTCGGTCCCTTTTTATTTTTGGTTTTCAAGTCATTGAATTTCACCGAAAATATTTTAGAACCTGATAATCATCATTGACTTCCGTTAGTACACGTGCGTATGTTCGGTAATTGTAACTGTAATACCTTTATCCACAGCATAATGCTGTCGTAAAAAATAAATAAACTTTCTTCATTGAACTTAACCTAATTCTTGCTTTGACTCCAATCGTAAAAACACTAGATACGGTCCAAATGGATAAATGAGCAAAAGTAGTGAAGCCGTCAATATTAGCACCATACTGAAAAATTCCCTGTTGGTATAATTCAAAACTCGAAGGGATACTTGAGGGATCGATTCTCTGTTGGCCATTCACTCAAGTAAATTCAGCTGAAAGAAGTGTATAGCTCTTATACGATATTTCTGGTGAAATAGGCCACGGATTCAGCAAATGCCGGAGCGGATCGTTTGTAAGCGAGAGGGAGGCTCTAAATCTGTTAAAGAACGCAGAGCGCGTTTACTGGGCGCTGCCATGCTACTCTTTTTTGAACTAACTTGAGTATTTTTTGTTGATGTCGCACAGGATTTCCACAGATTTACAATTTAGTCGGTTTATTATGTAATCGTAGCCTCACCAATGAGGCAACAAGTCGCATTGCCTCTGAATGTCGTCACTAACGCTTTCACCGATTTGTTTATTTTTTCTCGACATGCTCAAAAAAAGAAACTACAATCTGGTATACTAGTGAATACAATATGAATTTTAGCATCTGGTTGATTTTCTTAAAACATTAACACAACTTCCACACCGATAAACTGCTGAAATAAATCTAGATGAGATGGGAAGGACCTGCGAGTTTTCCACATATCTCACCCAGCTTCCCTCTTGATGATTCCAAAAATTTGCATCTCTCACCCGTACCTCTTACTCATATGCCATCGGTAAAACAAATGGATTTTCGGAGAAAAAAAGGATTTATTAAGCAGTAGTTTAATGCAAAGATGGAGGTTTCAACATCGACAAAGACCATGAAAAGAAGCCATATCAACCAAAGTGGTCCGAACTGGTTCGTTTGAGTGTTATCTGGAGAGTGATTGGCTCGAGGCGAAAAAAGATCAAGTCAGAAGAAGAGATTATTGACAGTCAATGGTGATGATAGTGCTGTTAGGAGCAGCAGAAATGGTTGATAAAAACCTGCGTATATGCAGTTTAAATTTAAGAGTTCTGTGAGACTTAGAAGTAGCGGCTTCAGAGAACAGGAAGAGATTGAAATGTCCTGCTACTGAAGAATGAGGAGTACAAAGTAGACGGACCGAATAAGTAATGGAGTGACGAAGAAGTAGGCGAAAGGACAGGATGCGGAAGTGGACGAGGAGAAGAGGGACTAATTGGAATGAGTGAAGCATTTCACCGAAGACGGCGAAGAGAGACACACACAGATTGAATTACGAGGTGGATATACAGTCATGGGAGACGTAACCGTAAGGATGGTGTAGGAATGGATGAGGGATTGGAAGAAGACAGAAGAGGACAGCTAGAAAGCAATCCTAACCCTAATTAACAACATATCCGAAAAGAAATACGTAGTTATTCCACATATATTTTATGATGACTTAGTACTAGTAGACTTAGTAGTAGTCGACTGATGATGACTTTGTAAGTCGAAACCGCGGTCGTGTTTAATAAAATATATGTGAAACAACTAAGTATTTCTTTTCCGATATGAATCGCTTCCACAAAGTCACGCCTGAAACCACTCTATTCACAAATTAATAACTTGGGCCAAAAACTTAGCCAGTGGAGTGGAATACGGATTTAATTTTCTTGATGTCTCCCTCTGGGGAGAGCCTCGGTTTCATGAATTCTGATGAGTTTCTACGCATCCCGGTCTCTCGTCGTGGTCGACTCAGGGCGACCAAACTCACGGCTTCGCTCCATGACGGCATTAATAATTTAATTCTTCCACGACTATGCACTCAAGGAGTAATTTATTCCCGAAGGCATCCATTCGGTTGCTTGAGATTATGAAGACGAATGGAAGAATACGTTGCACTCTGCGGGCACTGGGAAACGGGTTAACGTTCCGATTTTTAATTGCATAATGGTGGGATCCTTGTGTTGGAGGAATGTGATGAGCTATAATCGCGATATTTGGTTCGCTGCGTCGGAGACTATTCCGCCCCTAATTCGTTCCCGTCTCGCTTGCGAGGGCCTTCAAGCGAGTCGAGATAATGAGGAGTTCATTGGACCCTGTGATGAATAATGGCGACAGGAACGATAGGGGTCGGATGAACTGAGAGGCTGGATGGGTTCTTCGGAATGAATCATAAAATTGACCGGATGCCTTTGACTTCAGATAAAAGTACTGTCAAACAGTTTGGCGCAACGGCGTTTGGGCTGTGGGGATGGGGATGGGAAGACTGCGGTAAGGCTTAAACGAAACGGTTTGTACAATACATGGTGCGGGATTTAAAATGGATTACATGCTCCAATCGCACTTTTCTGGGTTAAAATAGTGTCAGTTCTACTGCTTCGTTTTATAGACTCATAAATTCACGAATCGCCAGGTGGTCGGGACCCAGTGCATGCAGAGGTGATGAGAAGAGAATCATCTTTTGCTGATTTCCCGAAATAATTTATTTGGGATGAAATGAAACCCATCGCAATGTACCACTTCTTCTTCAGGCGACAGGGAGACAGCTGTATTTTCGGCACAGAAAATTAATTACACATGGCTTCCCTGCGACTCAAAGGGCACCTTAAGCACGGAGAAATTATTTTCTCGCGGAAAATCACACTCATTGAGCAATTTTGTTGTTGTACATGTACTCTGACTGAAAAGGCTGGGTTGGTTCTAAGCACTAGTGCACCGATGGAGGATGAACAATCTGTATTTCCCATTTCTTTTTTAATTTGATTTTCATGGTACACTAATTTCAAAATAGTACTTGAGGCAATACCTACGGAGGGAACTAAATGACTTACGCGCGTACACTTATCGTAGTTAAAGTTTTCGAGATGAATGAAACATCAGTTATTTATTACGAATTATAGGAAGACCTCGTTGTTCACATCGGACCGATATTGTTTTCTTCCAACTGGGTCTCTCTGAACAACTAACACTTCAACAAATATACTCTTGGCCTTCCATTTTACTCACTCCCATTCATCGTACTTTCACGGTTTTAATAAACCACTTTGTGAGTCTATATTTGTAAAATGATAATCGTCATCTCTTACTAGAAATTCCCTCTTTTCTTCTCTCCTTTGCTTTACATGCGGCGACGAGAGAGAGAGAGAAAAAAATCCGAAACGGGGGAGCTTGGATTTGTATTTCTTTTTGCGTACCTGTTGCACATCTGTCAGTTAAAGCAGAGAGAACGTGATGTTTTGAGCTCCTTGCGGCCTCGTCAATGTCAATTACACTTCCCGCGTATTGTATCAAAATACTACGAATCGTTATACGTCGCTCGTCGGTGGATTTTTAGAATTTCCTTTTCTTTTCTAAAATCTGTTTTAAAACAAAGGTTTCATACGGAGGTGTGAATAAGTGGAGACTTGAACGAGGTTGTAGTAGACGGACTTACAGGGTTCGTCCGGAAAATAAGTTTATGATGCTCATTGTCTTTTTTGACAAAAGGGGAGTCGTCCACTACGAATTTTTACCTGAACGACAAACTGTAAATGCTGCATTTTACGTCCAAGTGCTCGACAGGCTTCGAAAACGAGTCGCCCGCGTCCGGCCACCGATCGAAAACATCTGGCGGCTGCATCACGAGAATGCGCCGTCTCACGCCGCGCTTGTCGTGTCGGACTTCTTGGCCAAGCACGGCGTGGCAACGCTGCCGCACCCGCCCTACAGCCCGGACTTGGCACCACCGGACTTCTTTCTGTTCCCGAAGATAAAGAGGAGTTTGAAAGGAACGCGATACGGGACTTTGGACGCCGTCAAAGAGGCCGTGACGACGTGTCTTCGAGAGGTTCCCGATGATGCCTTCGCGGGAGTGTTCCAGGAATGGGAACGCCGCTGGAACAAGTGTATCGACTCACAAGGGTCCTATTTTGAGGAATATTAGCTTAAGATATGTAAAAGTGTAATAAATTTTTTTCCTGAGCTCAGTACTCTTATTTTCCGGACGAACCCTGTAAGAGGAGGACATGCAAATAAGGTTTTGTTCTTTTCGCTTCCGTTTTGGTATTGGATGGATAGCATTTTTCAAACGTCTCTTAAACACCTATACGATAGCAATGTAATTGCCCAATGAGTGTTACTATTCCATGACGCAAGAGTTGCTGTGTACCTGTGTAAGTGCCTTAGTCTAAGGCAAGTACTGCTCTGTATACCTCCCTAGTTTCTGATAACTGGTCCATTAATTACGACCTGCTCGGGTAGTTAGCGGGCTCGAATAACGCATCGTGGATGAATATTGCTTGAACAAGTGTCTGAGTTTCTATGTTAGATTTCGTTTCAGTGTTATGGTTTACGGTGCGACATTGTATATTCCTTCGAAAAACCTAAATGGACCAAACATTTCTAAAAGTCAACATGGAGATATTTAAAAAAGTTTATTTCCCTCATCTAATAGACTCAGGGCTCCGGTGAAACAGCTGATAAGGTCCTACGTAGAAGTTTATAGATGGACAAAAAGCATTTACCAACCAAAATGGACAAATGAAAACAAGCAATGGAAAATTATTTGTTGCTCTCTCTTCTCCAAGCACCCCGTCCAATGAGCGCCTCGCCAGCTGACCCTGGTAGGAAGTTATTGTTTGAGAGCTTCTCTGGTGGGGAAGGCCATATTACACCTTAAATTTGAAGTCGGAGGTCAAAAATACAACATTTATCTCTTGTAGATTGGTGAGATGAGTGGTGGGTTTCCGACCCAACAAAGATACTAGACGTATTTCTGAAAATTTCTGAGTCGGAAACTTTTCAGACCACCCACGTATTTCATTCTTCTTTTCTTTCATTTCTCTCTATCTTCTTCACCAATTCCCACTCATTAGTTATCCATCCTCTTTAAATTTGTCAAGGTTCTGTCACGAAAGATGTCCCATGAATTCAACCTGTAATTTTTGTCCATGGAATTTTCTGTTAATTAAGTCTTCACGAATCGAATTTAAATGAAATAATTGAATAATCTGATTATTTAATTTTATCTTCGGAGGGGAGTGCACAAATACACCAATGGTCGTTTAATCAATAGTCTCACTTAATCCTGAATGGAGAGAGAAATTAAAAAAAGGGTAACTGCGTAACAAATAAAACTAGCTGGGAAATATATATCTAAGTGCACTCGTGGATTATAATTTATTGCATTTGTGTCATTTCATTTAGTTTTCTTTTATTGACGAAAAACGAAAACATTAAATATGAGACCATGAAACTGCACTAAATACACTCCAACGTACGTGAATTTATCGGTGCTCTCCCATTCATTTAAACCGTAATATAGCGTGAAAATTGGGAGTTATCGGAAGAAGGAAACAATCAATCAAATATAAATAAAGAATGTTTCATTTTTTTAAGCTTTAACTTCTCATGGGCAAAATGTAAGCTCCAATTAGCGATTGAATCATGGACGTACTAAATTGCTGCATTTTATACGTAACAGGAACGTTTATTTCCCGTGACTCTTTTAAACGGAGGTGTGACGCCATTCCTATTCGGGTGAATTTGGCTTATAAGAAAATCGGAAGTGCAGGGGCGGATGGGAGGTTATTAATATACGGAACCCCCTCGGCTTGATTCTCACAATTCCCGCTCGACTCGTGATTTGTGGAAAACAATTTCAAGTCGGAAGTGATATATTTCTTCGAATGCATGTTAATGATTGAATTTGCAAGTTAAATTCGCGATAGTTGGAACGCGAAGTTTATTATCTTTATGTGCTCTTGCCCGAATGGTTTTCCATCCCGTAATTTCTGCGAACTTTGAAGGTAGCCACGGGTTCAAGATGATACGCATCCAAGAGAGTTCTAGGAAATCAATGAAGTAATTTTCGCACAGCAACTCTGAAGAGCTAAAATGATAACCATGTTCTGTGTCCAACGAGTGGCCATAATAATATCACTGATACTGAATAAAGAGCAAGTAAAATTTGATAATATCAACGATACGCTTTTAACTTTATTCATGGTGGCACGCTGTGAGACTTGTTAGACATCTACCATGGCCTCCTCTTTTTAAAACGTACGTGTCTGATCTTTTTTGTGTCTTAATAACACTTCAAGGAATTCAATAATGAACATTATTGCGTTACATTTCGCAAATACTGAGAAAAAACTAATATTAACAAAACATCAATAATTGTATCGGATTTACATTTAGAATGTTATCTTTTCGCTCTTCAACATTTCGTCATTCATTGATACCAGAGATTCATTTGCTTGTTTTTTTAAAGAGTTTTTTCTCTCTTAAACAAAATTGTTAAACTCATGCCTGTATTTGCGTCATATTTCTTCCGATACTTATTGACTCACTCTCTCTTTTTTGGCATGGATTTAACCGCTGGTGTGACATGAAGCGAAATTGATGTCTAGATTTGTCAAAAACGACACTTATTTTAAAATCACCGAATCGCATGATTTCAGGTAGTAACCGGTGAAACTTCTGGTTATATAAGGTGAACTTGCGCTACTTAGGGATTAACTTATGAGGCATTGTATGATGATGTGATTTGGCGTACAAAATATTATTCGCGTTTCGTTTCCCATGAAGGGCCATTATTTCTTGCGGTTTTTAATCTCTCTCCATGATGAAATACATGTCATGACGTTGTAAACTTTATGAACAGCAAGTATAATATATACTTCAATATAATGCAACAATTTCAGAGAGTAAAAATCATTCGCCTCGACCGGGATTCGAACCCGGATCCCTCGATATCCGGCCGAGTGCTTTAACCAATTAAGCTACCGAGACGTCCTCTTCGGTCGGCCAAGGTCGGTCGGTCAAGGCGAATGATTTTTACTCTCTGAAATTGTTGCATTATAATGCACACATAGCGGGTGACTCCGTTAAAGTTACTGTTACAGTTTCTTGAAAAATATACTTCAATAGTTATTACTTATTTTTAGTTACTGCTATTTCATGGGAAATACAACTTGGAAAGGACAGTTCAACCGATTTTGGCGATTTTATTCGGTATTTTTTTAATTTTGATATTTACTTCTTTTTAAGTCTTGCATTTCAAGTTCATCTTTAAGAGTCTTGAGATAATAGACTTTTTATCCATCAAAATTTACTCTAACATAAACTAGTTTCACATATCTCATAAATATAAAAATTTATTGAGATGAAATGAAAGAAACAGAGCATATGATACGAACTTAAACTACGAGTTTCTCGTGGTTTCATCAAAGGTTGAAAAAGTTCTTTAAAGCTGGCCGGAAATTCAAAATCCTTTTAATAAGATTATTGCAGAAATGGAGAATGTTAAATGCGATTATTGTGAAATTATGCATACTCCTTATCTCTTCTCTTACCTCCTCTTCTATATCTAGAAAGATTCCGTATTTTTGAAGTGCGTTTTGATCTCCAGTTATTGCCGCAGGACACATTTCGCTATTCGTATTCTCCACTTGATCCTAATATAGAGAAAGGGGTTTTGCGCGTATGGCACCCGAAATCGGTCAAGGACAAACACGCAGTGCCGAGTAATTATTTCGGAGAGGCATGATTTTTAGAAATGAAACGGCTCACTTTTTAGCAGAAAAGCACTCTATATCAAAGTGAAACATGAAAACAAAAAGATAAAATTATATCGATCAAACCAAATTCAGAAAATTTATTAACCATCCCTGAATTAACTATCTAACTATCGCATTTATTGTAATTTCAAAGAAGCTTTGAAATGGTATTTCCTTTCAGACTTTATTTAACGGTTAAAATTGCAATTCAATCAGCTTGTTATTTTTTAAATCATGAGAAGTATTAGCAGCTATTCCGTTAGAATTTGTCAAAATTAGATGGGCCAATTTTAAATGAATACTAACATCGATAATTCATGGCGTTACAGTACATCTCCATCTTTGTTTTCTTGGGTCTCCTACTTTCCGCAGTGCATAATAAAATTAAAGGTAGCAGTTGACCTTAAATTTTCCGGAACAATTACATGGGTAAATGAATACATGCATAACATAAAATGTTCGCGCAAAAGAACATGGAAAAAGGTTGAGGCTGGAAACTAGTTCACGTCAACTAATGTAGCCTCGCAAAGACTTAAAAATGGTTCGTGAGCGAAATTGAAGTTTTTACCCGAATGATTAGATTTACAAACGAAGATGAAAGGGAACGGAGAAGGATCGGCTCAGAAAAAAATTGAGGGACTCAAATGCGTACTTTTTACTGATATTTCGCCCTAGTCGAATGTCCGCGTCCAACTTAAAACCGGAAAGTGAGTTTTTTTTCGTTTAGAGCTCATTTGGGTCGTGGACTCTACACTCGGGTCGCACCCGTGCCCTCTCATCTCCCGACCATCTGTTATCCTGGGAATGAGGTCCGTTAAAATGGCCAACTCCAGACTGCCGGGTGGATTGAGATACCAAGGGTGAACGACATGACACGAGCGAGACGGAGACGAAGAACTAACATTGAAAACATCCCTTAGAGGAGATTGAAAGGGGAAACATGTATGCGATGGGCGATGAGAGGAGCTTGCTCGAACTGCAGGCAACGATGTTATTCCGCAGTATGTGTAGTGAATGCCTCATGTTGCATACAGGTTGTGGGAGAGGGGGGAGGCCGAAGCCGCTCGGAGAGGAGGGCGCCGCTGCGACTGGGTGAAATTGTCGCCGCCAAAAAAGCCGAAATCCTCGGGAGAAGAATGAAACACCTCTCTGGCGTTCATCGGCAGGGAATGAGGTGCGGGCAGAAAAAGCTAGAAATCCATGCTAACCAAAAGTGCTATTAAAGCATAAAAAATTAAATCGCGATTTATTTTGTGGAATATTTCCACATCGTTTCGTCACCAAAACACTTCCTAGTATTTTCTACTTCCTATTACCATCTATATAGCCGATATTTTAAGTGTTAAAATAAATGTAAATGGTAAAAATGTTATGATAATATTGTAGAGTTGCTCAGAAATAGATTTTAAAAGAATAAGTTTCAGAGGAGGTAATATATTTTAAATACTTTTATGAAACAAATTGAGTACTGATGTCTAGTTATTTAACGTTGAAATGTTTTTCTCAGTTCTCCGCTTGTGATAGAAGGTACACCCTAATTCTAAATACTCATCGATGATGCTGAGAAACATAAAAAACTGCCTATGGTGCCGAATACCTTTATGGTAATGCCTAGCGCATTATGAACCACTCAACCAAGGCTGTAGCTTCTAGTCTTTGTAAATCATTACCTGTCTGTCGGTTCGTAAAAGGAAAGGAAATTTACCAATAAGATTGGTATTATTATCCTACAATGGATAACGGCATAGCCATGATACTAAATTCTAATTGCGTAACATGACGGGTTTACTTTCTTCGGTAGAAATCTTTAACGTGGGCGTGAGGTTATCAAATAAAAAGAGGTACGTCCAGTGTCTAATATATCCTATTTTTTTCTTACGAACTACTTTCACTAGAAAGTTGAAATTTCTGTTTCTTCTCGACGTAGCATTCCAGTAAACCTGGAATTCAAAACGTTTGTGTTTCAAAACGTCGCCCCCATGATTTCACGACCGCCCAGAACGCTCCCCTTGTTCACTGCTAAACCCTCCTGTCAAACGCGACCGAGGCTTCTCGACGCTCGTCGTCACGTGACGCAGTGCCGCAGCGTATCCCCTCGGTTCGACAGTCAAGCGATTCGATGGAAGCACCGGCTCTGCCTCGAGAATCCGCCCTCTCATCGGGAGAGGAGGAAGCCGACCGAGGACCTCGACCCCACCCGATGCCGGGGAGGGCTGGGGGTCCATCCTTATCTCGGCGATGGCGGGCGATTTTCGAGGATCATGACCCAGGTCTTTCAGATCAACAGCGTCATATTCGTGGCTCATGCACTTGGATCATGGTTATTCGCTTGAGCGTCCCATGTGTCCCACTAACTTTCACTCAGTACTCCACAACATGCACCACGTGTACCAATTTAAATACCAATCGCAAGAAGATTGGTTTAAGAAATATCTAAGGAAATTATTTGATACAAGAACACTTTTTTGCTGAGAAACAATAATCATTTTCAATAATATACACTTATGTATAAATCGCATGATGTGCGTTGATATAAAAATCCAGTACTTGTAATATCCTTCGTCTTTCCAGTTTATCGTAAGTATTAATAGTGATTTCTGCTATTAATCTTAACATTCCTTCTGCGGATTCTTCAGATAGAAATTTATGAAACCGTTGGTTCAATTTAAATGAAAAAAGTTCTGATTGTGTCTTTTTTACTACCAGTGAACTGCTGACCTTTATTCCTCAAGATTTTCATGCCCTTCTTTCTTTAAAAGGCGCTCACCCCTGTGATCACATTCCTGTTAAAATATGAGCCTTGATGTTTAGATCTTACGTATAATGAAGATGGCGGAAAGTTTGGAAAACACGCGTTCTTCAATCATGAGTGAGCGAAATTCTCATTTCCTAGAATTGCAGTGTTGTACGAGCGTGACTCGTTTTAGCCCACTCTTGAATGATTGCGGATAATTTTCCCCGCTGGAATGGAATGCCATGCGAAGAGCTATTTGTCTAATGAAAATTGAAAGAGTGTTCAACCAAAGTTTTATTTATTCTGAGCAGACATCTTCAATTCTAGAGTTGGAGCTGATTAAGAGAAAGAAAGTGATCCTCTAGGTGTCGGAACATTTTAATTGGAAACCAAATTAGATATATTTGAACACACCAGTCTTTCTAGCCGACCAAATACTAGATAGAGGTCCGACCTTATTCATTTTTAAAAGAAACACAAGCGCGACTTGCGTCACTGAGAGAAGTCATGGACACTCTAAGCCAGTCGCGCATCACGAAATCTCGCGTGTTCGGACCACGGGGCAGTGCTTGGACTAGAGCGTCCGATTCATTCCAATCGGCGCAGGAAAGGAAGGATTTCTCGGATGAAAAAGCTGCCGTCTGTGAGGGACATGGGAGAAAGCGCCGTGTGACTCATTCAAGGGAAGGTTTTCGTTTTTGTGAAATAATCCGTTTCATGGAGGCTGTGGACCTCTATATCGGAAGAGTGAAAAAGATAGAATTCCCGTCGATAATATTTATTTTCGCGCCGTGATAGCTCTGCTAACCAAATGCTCTTTTTTTAAGATAGAGGCTTTTTGACCTTTTAAACGATAACCTAAAGTTTTTATTGCTGAATTTAGCGCTCTACTTAACAGATTTCAATGATCTAATGAGGTCGCTTAATCATTTGTTGACACTCACAGTGTTGAGACCTTTGGCATCCGGAGCGAAAAAGGCTGTCGTGAGAATTTCTCTTCTCAAGATTTCTCAAAGTATTTCTCCGCTCTTGTCATCTCATGACCATTATTTCGGCAGAAATGGAGACTGTAAAAGTGGTAAAAGTGAGCAGTGAAGCCTCTGTCAAGGTTTTAAAATGAAATTAAAATAAATTACAAAAAACGGTAAAAAAATGCACTATGGAAGAGAAAATTATGAAAAATGGAGAGATTTGAACCGAGGAGTGGATACTACCGAAATTAAGTCAGATTGAGCACATGGCAAGATGGGGGAGGAGAAAAGGGGGTGATGGGACACCCTCCCACCCCATGTCAATGAATGCATTAGCATGCTATGCTACATGTATCCAAAGGATGGAAATTGAAAGCAATCTTTGGAAGGTTTCAAGTGCTTACTAACTAAATTTTGTCTTGTCAAATGAAACTAGAGTTTTAGCCAAATATTGGTGGGGGGGATATCATTTGGCCCCTTGCACATGGGCCCTCAACTATCATTTTACCCCTTGTAATTAAGTTAGGATATGCATGTAGTGCTGAAAAGAAAACAATTCCATTATGTCCAAAGCAATTTAAAGAGAATTTCTGTTAGACTCTTAAATGAATTTCGAGTACATTGTTTGTGAAGAGGGCTGTGTGAGTGGATCAAATCCTCGACTGCATAAACGATCCTTTCTGTAGTTGGAAAAAAACTAACCAAGATGACTAAGGATATTATTATGGACAGTAGAAAATTGTGAAACATGTTTTCATTCCAATAATTGCTTCCTCGGAAAATATATGTTCCTCAATGCATGCCTAGACTTTGTCTACTTAGAAGTTGTTCAAAATGTAGCTTTATTTATTTAAAAACTATTCTATGCTATGACTATGATTATTTCCTTTTTCATGTTAAATATTGTTGTGAATAGTATGTTTTCTGTGTAATGCTTTAAAAGATTTGTTATGCAACAGTGGAAAACACTGTTGTGTAAAAACAATATTTTGTAACATGATGCCATATTCTTGATTTTTATGTGTGGTTTAATGACAAAATACACTTAACAAATTAAAACTGAAACTACAGCTAAAATGTTTCATAAATTTCCATTTATAAATTTTTAATCCATCCTATATGCCATAAAATGATGTATTTTCTTGAATGCATTGTGATGTAAATTGTAAATTTTAACCTTCTTTAAACATTGAGATGTTTTGATCAAGGATACTTAGGAAGCTTTGATGGATTATTCAATATTGCAACATTGGTAGTATTTCAGCAAAATACTTTTGAGGTCCAGCCATTGGGCATCAAGTTATTACATTTTAGTTCCGTCTGACTTATTGATTTTGCTCTTATTAGACTTGATATTTACCTGTGAATGTATGCATGAATGTGGCCTTTCATCCATCTTTCCTCCCAGGTTATATGAGGTGATTGAGACCCTTGGCAGGATACACTTGGTGATGGAGTATGCAAGTGGCGGGGAGCTGTTTGCACACATAACAGCAGAAGGTCAACTCCCGGAACCAGAGGCCAAAAGAGTGTTTGCTCAGGTTATTGGTGCTGTGCAACATATGGTGAGTGCCCTTCTCTGTTGAAAGAGAGAATATTTTCACATTTGTCTTCTGGACAAAACCCTCTATCGCAATGCAATGACTCACAAACCCAAGCAAAGGGATCAGTTTTAGATAATTTTGTAAGGGTGGAAAGTGATGTGATCAGTCACCTCTAAGCTGGATCAGGGTCCTCCGATTGATCAAAAATACTTACCAAGACAAGGTTGAAACACTAAAATGAACATGGAACCTGTTTCTGGCAAGAATGGCTGTTTTGTTGGAACACATACTTGAATAATTTGTTCCTGTTCATGCTAGACTAGATTCCAACCACACTGCTATAGTTGTGACCCAACATTGGATTAAAGAACACTTACTTCGTCGTTAAATGGCAATCAGTGATGACATTTGCATATAAACATACTTGATGTAATCACCAATGACCTTAAATGTACCCCAGAGAGTGAAGCTGATAAAAAATTAATTATTTTCCTTTTGAATGAAGATCAAGTATCCCAAACCAGCAATGAAATCTTATTGAGATGCTGAAGTTTTTTTGTGATGATGAATGGACTTCACCTCTCATAGTTTTCATTTTTCTGCTTTTTCATTTGTTCCTGCCCTTACCTTGCTTGCCCAACATTCTCCCCTCTATTACCTTCTTCAACATTCCACTACTGCTCAATATGCCTTTCATCCATTTTTCCTGCCTCCATAGAATTTATCTCAACAAACCCCTCTCCTCTCCCACCATCTCCAGTACTTCCTCATTTGTTTTCCTTTCGGTCAATTTCACCTTCTCCATTCTTCTCCAAACCCACATTTCAAAAGCCTCCAATCTATGTCTATCCTTCTGCTTTGGTGACCACGTTTCTGCGCCGTACATAGCTACGCTCCATATGAAATTTTTCACAAGCTTCCTCTTAATATCCTTACTCAATGTCCCTGTCATCAATTCCCTCCTCCTCGTGAAAGCCTCTTTGCCTAGTGCAATTCTTCTCCTTACGTCCCTACCACTTTGACCATTTTGGTCCAAAACACTTTTGAGATATGAAAACTGTTACACCTGCTCTAGGTTTTGCGATCCTATTTAAATGTTAAGCTAATTCTTTCTCTTTCTTGAAAACTGCATAACCTTTGTTTTATTTTCATTTTCCTAAACCTTTAGGTAGTTTTGCAGGCATGTTGCCTACCCCCATTGGCTTATTTCATTTAATTTCCCTTAATACCCTTTCTATCTCACAGTCCAGTAAGTCTGGACCTAAACTATCTTCATCTACATGATATTCTCTTTCTATGTGTAACCTTAGTGGCCTAAGGTCTTTACCATACAGTTCTATCTCTCTTGGATCTTTTCTACTTCTATAATTATTTTCCCAACTTCTATCTGATTACTAGCCCAGATTTTCCCTTCTTACTTCCCAATAGTGTTTTAACCTTCTTGCATAATTCACCAATTTCACCCTTCCTCTTCAAATTTTATATATCCTCTCACTGTGTCTTCCACCACGCTTCTTTTGCTGTATTTATTATTTAACTCTTTGTACTTCCTTTTACCTAACTCAGTATTTACATTCTCCCATTTCCTTCCCTCATCTGTCTTTCTAATCATCCAATCCACAATCCATGGTTTCCTTGTCCATTTCCTATTAACAGTTCCTATAGTTTCTTTTGTGACGTTCGATATCCCATTTTGTATGTATTCCCATTTTTCCTCAATAGAACTCGACTCCCTTCCTCACTCATAGTATTCTCCATAGCCTGCAAGTTCTCTTTCCTTTCCAATCCTTTTAATGATTCTATATACCTTTTTCTCAGCTGCCTCTTCTGCCTTATATTTTCGAAATGAATGCTACACTTCATGAGTTCTAAATTGAGATCTGAGCCCACATCTGCTACTGGGAAACCATGCAAACTGATCACACTGTTCCTAAATCTGTGCCTAACCATAATAAATCTAACTGATCACTTTTTGAGTCACCTGGCATCTCCCAAGTATACCTATGACTTTTATGATGTCTAAACTAAGTGTTGGTGATGATTGACTGTCTCCTACAGAACTCAATTGCTTTCTCTCTGTGATCATTCCTTGTACCTAATCTGTAATCCTTTACCTTTTACTTCTTCGCCAACAATGGCATTCCAATCCCCCATCACCATCAAATGTTTCTCTGTGGGAACACATCCTATCATGTCCTCTGGTTTTATGCCCTAGCAACTTCTTCCTCCTTAGGATTGCTTGGGGGCATTAGTACCTGAACAATGACCAAGTTCATCGGTTCCACTTTTACCTCTGCTAGTAATATTCTAACTGTTGCTTTCTCTAACTAATTTGGTCTTCTTGTGCATCTTCTGTGATGCTGCAGTCAGTTTTCCTCTACAAGGGTTTCGTGAGATGACGACCGCAAAAGCCTTGCCTCTCACTCTGCTGGACGTGACCCACAGCCAATTGGGCCGAGTCCTGTAATTGCTAGGCCTCATATTCTCTATCCTTTCCCTCATAATAATCATGGGAATAATAGTTGAGGTGGTTTCTTGTTGCCTTCCTCCATAGTGCTTTTAACATGATACCATCATTCAATTGGTGCCCCACTGGGATCAGATGCCTTTGCATTCGCCTCGCTGAGGAACTGAAGCAGTGTGGACTACCTTTTGTCAGACTCCTAATATTTAATCTACCTGGGCGTGAGTGACCCTACCAGGAGTAATTATCATTACTCCCACCAGTACAGCTCTAGGGGTCATCAGAATGCATGAGCCCTTCCACCACATTGAGGTTGTAGTCCATAGGGAGGGACATGCACTACATGAGCTTACATAGTAAAATATTTTAAATGTTTTTGTGTTCTTTATTCATGATAACTGTAGTCTCTGGATAAAAAAATGCATAGAATGTGGCACATAATTTGTGATATTAAACACTGAATATACTAAGGACAGTCCATAGTTACTCATTGCAAAGGCTAGTATAAAGATGCTGGGTAAAGCCTTATCATTGAATTGCTGTTAAGTATGGATTCAAATGCTGGTAGAAAGATAATGGAGAAGATCCACTTGCTTTTCATTCAAGAAATCTTGTTTTTTATTTAATAACTTCAAAATTAAATAAATCAACTTCAGTTTAAATTAATTTAGTGACTTCATCTATCTAATAATTGCATTCAGTTATTGTTTATTTGTTTTCCTCTATGCTGCTTTCATTACTGGCACCTTATTTTCCTGCCAGATGGCTGGGATGCATTTCATGGAAAGAATAAGCAGTGTGAGAGGGCAATTTAGATTTAATTCCTTTAATCATTGAAGATGCACTCTCTTTCATTCACAGCATAAGCAGAACATAATCCATAGGGATATAAAGGCGGAGAATGTGTTCCTAGCAAGCAATGGGACCGTGAAGGTTGGAGACTTGGGCTTTAGCACTCGGGTCCAGTCAGCAAAAGACAGCAAGTTGACAACCTTCTGTGGTTCCCCACCCTATGCCGCTCCTGAATTATTTCGGGACTCATCCTACACGGGGCCCCAAGTGGATGTTTGGGCCCTTGGCGTACTGCTACACTTTGTAGTATCTGCAGCTCTTCCATTTCGTGCTTCCACTGTAGTTGCTCTCAAGGTAGGTGTTGCTGTGTGGATGTTAGTTGGTCTACATTTGCCATTGAGCATCCAGGGACACTCTCTTTCCCCTATATTCTCGTGACTTTAATCCTCAGTTTAGATATGATATCCATTAAAGACATTGCCCATATATCTCTGGAATTATGATTTAGATAGTTGAAGAGGGCCTATTGATGATAATATATATTTTCGTATTATCAAACTTGTGTCAATCAAATGACAGTATATCAATTACAACAATCAAAATCTAATATTATAATGTGGTCCAATTTAATTGTGTAAGAAGCAGGTCAAGATATTGGCGTGGATGCTGGAAAGTATAAGCAAGAGAATCTCTCAAGTAGAAGTGCATACAAATGTATGCTGGGGGATATTTCATTTGTCCAATGGTTGTCTTTCAAGAAATTAAGTTTTTGTACATTCATTTTGATAGGAATTGAGCTCCTACTTAGTCGTATAGAATAAATGAAAAACTCCAATAGCTGTAAACAGTTAAATAACTGTAATACTAAATAACTAAATACTGTAATACTAAATAACTAAAACTGATAACTGTTTACGGCTATTGGAGTTTTTCATTTATTCTACATTCATTTTTATTCACTTTTCATACATGTATGTACTTTTTTATATTACTTTTTTTGTGTACCAAAATGGAATGGACTTTAGAATTTAGTTTCTTAAATTAACCAAGGATTTATTAAATTGATGAATTCTGGTTACCATAATGATTCCTGGATTCACTGAGCAAGTGAATGTTTTGTTGCTCCATCTCCTCAATAGGTGAACATATTTTAATGTTAATTAAACATGTGTTTGTCAGAAATTTGAATAGCTGTTGAAAATATCCCTTTATTTTTCTTGTATAATATATGATACAAGAGAAAATAAAAATCCAAAAATGTTTTTCATTCAGTGGGTGCACGCATTAACACACAGTTTGTGTTAAAATAGCTACACTGAGTTTAGGATATCACCCATCTGTGCCAGCAACCACAGTATGCCGTTTTAATGAAGGAAGATATGAATATGCATGTGTTAAGACTAGAAGTATTTTATGCATGTGTTGACCATTTATTGATGCTCATACACTCACTTTCTATTTAACAGAAGTTGTTTTTAAATTGTAGTTTGGATGTACTATTAGTTAAATTTCTCAAGTAATAAATTTCTAAAGTAATAAATAATGTCCATGACCAAGTTACTACACAAGTTTAGGATATATTTTGCTGTCTAACAAAAGAAAAGCTGATATGAAGATAGTTCATTTTAGGAGGAAGGATCTAGGCATGTTTGTAGGGGCCTTTTTCTTCAACTAAGTCACAGAATGTACCCTATGAATTGAGCAATGATTTTTTGCACACCCTTTAGTGTAGTAATGATCCAAGGAAAAATATTTATTTTCATGCATTTTTTATTTTGTCTGTGTTTAGCTCCTCAATTAAGTGAGGAAGCTAATAGGGTTTTTTTGTACTATCAGATTGTCTTCCTCAATAGTGTTGTAATAACACAGTTGCCCATGTAGAGTCACAACCTATGCATAATTTACCTGCCAGCATGATAAGTCACTCACTCACCACTTTTGATTCCAGGAGAAGATACTGGATGGCTCCTTCCCGGATCCGGATGGGGTGAGCAAGGCCTGCTTGGATCTCATCAGGGGGATGCTGGAGAAGTCTCCCAAGGACAGATTGTCAATTGACCGCATCTGTGCTTCACGCTGGATGTGCAATGTGGAAATTCCTACTGCGGGTGGTCCAGAATTCTGGTTGACTCCGACAATTGTTCCTGATGGTGAAAGCACAGATGTTAAGATGCCAGCACTCGAGGTGAAGGCAAGGGAGCGCTTGGAAGAGCTGGGGGTGGCTGAGGTTATGCTGATTGATCACGCCACCAATGGTGCCAGGAGTCCACTCATTGGTGCTTATCGGATAGTTGTCCACATGTAAGTGCTGCTGAATGTGCCGATCGTGCTTTGTGCCATTTACTGGCACAAAGAGGTTGAATGGAACCAGAGAGATGTAAAAATTGCCTTTTATTTTAAAGCTCATGCTCTCTGAATGTTGAGTCAAATGAAGGTTTTTCCGTTCAGTTAACCTCACTATCCACATTTGCATGTAACTTTTCACCAATATATGAAAGAAATAAGGATACATGAATTGTTTATTGCATGATAAGGAAACAATCAGGAAAGCAGATGCATAGGCAGTGAAGGAAGTAAGGAATGGGAAGTGTTTTTCAAAGTGTGAATAAGCTGTATTTGGCATTCTCATATATATGTTAATTTTGTGAAACGTTAAGATTGATACTCTAGGAATTTAAAGACACTAAGAGTCAATGCAACAATGTCAGAGTGTAAAAATTATTCGCCTTGACCAGGTTTTGATCCCAGATCCCTTGATGTCCGGCCGACTGCTTTTGCCAATTAAGCTATTGAGGTGTCCTCTTACACTCCAAGATTTTGGGGGCTTTAAAAGAATAAGATCTTGTGATGAAATATCATACATACAATGCCACAGGCATTGGTAGCTGTGGGCGAAGGGCCACAGTCCATGAGGTTAAAGCCAACTTCAAACACTTAAGCTGTTTTTACCTTGACAAATTCCAAGAAACTTTAGGAGATGCCGCAACAGTAACTTTTAACGGAGTCATCCATTAAATATGTTTTACAAATTGATTTATCCAAATGCCTGTGACATTGTATGTACGGTATTTCATCACAGCATCTTGCTCCTTTAAAGCCTCCAAAATTTCGGAGAGTAAGAGGTAGCTTAATTAGCCAAAGCACTCAGCTGGACTTCAAGGGATCTGGGTTTGATAGGTTCCCAGTTAATGAAGATGATTTCACACTCTGGAATTGCTGCACTGTAATGCACATCTAGCAGATGACTCCATTAAAAGTTACTATTGTGGTATCTCTTGCAGTTTCTTGGATTGTGAATGCTTCTGTTTGTCCAACTATTCAAGTCCCCCTAGAATATATGCTGGAAGAAAATAATGTACCCTAAGGACATTAGAAAGGGTCAAGGGATTGTTATGATTAATGAGGAAGGTTCATTTTTCTTACATCCTCTTCCTTCAGGATTTAAATTTGCTGATGCCCACTGGAAAAATTAATTTTTATGTATGTGTTTATGTTGTTACAGGAAATAATATTAATGCAAATAAACCAAAGCAAATTACTGTGTGTGTGTAAGAAGAATGAGTAGCATGGCCATTTTTGCTATCAATGTTTTGCTGAACCATTATATTCTTTTATTGGATATATATTTTATCATGGAGTCTTTGAAGGGTAAAGGTTATGTGTAAATTAGGGATAGATCACATTATTAACCTCTAAATGCAACGGAATGGATTTCAGGAATGCATGGACTTCTAAGAGTGAGCTTGTATTTGCTAATTCCAGTTGGCAAAATTATTATTATTGTAACATCATATTATTTCCTAACGAATTTTGAAACATACTACCTCCCTCTCATTTTTCTGAATTTGAAAGGTTATAGACATCAATGATGCTAAGTATGTGAAAAGAGAAGTTAATTGAAGGTTAATAAATTAATCTAGGGCATGCATAAAGATTTTGTATTGAATATGTTTCATATCTGTTAGTTACAACTTAAAAGAGTTCCCTATAGCAAGAATATTGCTAGCAAATAATTTTCTGGATAAAGAAAAATCATTTACCAAATAGGTAGCTTAAAGTATGACTAAGGATGTATTCTGATGCACAAGCAGTCTATGTGCACAGTCCAAGTAAAGGTACACCTGCTTGTAATACAACTATTTCTGAGCATTGATTACATATCCTATTTCTGTCAGTATCTCACCCTCGTAATGTTTAATGGTAAACCCTTAAACCCAAAAAAAATTCAATCACCAAAAGTTGTTCAGCTCCCAAAAACATGAAAATGACTAGATATTTAAGGCTTGGTTGTCATTTACACAGGCATGCCTAAGCCCTTTTGCTTGGTTGACCATTACAATGTGCTCCAGAAGGGATTCAAATATACATCCTTACCAGCTAAGATAAAATCTAGCTAGCAATCTTTCTATGGTATTTGATAATCACTGGCATAGGTATTGGGGAATTGGGGAGGGGTCAGTTGCCCCAGCCTACAAAATCTGACATGTATTGCTGAGTATTGTTGAATTTTGATGTTTATTTGGGATTGTGTAGGTTAGATGTCTTGGTCCAGCCAGACTATTGACTCCAGTTGACTTCAGATAGATGATAGAATTTAATTTAAACTATGTTTTCCTTTCTTCAAAAATTGAAATTCTATGGGACCACTTTTTTAAAAAAAGTATCATTGGTTTAATCAATGACTGCAAAGTGTCATTAAGGTTACATTTTAATGGGGTCAAGTTCTGTCAAACAGTAGACAAGATAATATCTTTTGAGGGTTTAATGTCATCAAAATGATTTGCTACCCTGAACCCCATAGCTCCAGATTAGCCACTGTGGATAATAAAAAATAAATAGTATTACCTTTGACCCTCCCATGGACTACAACCTTGTCGTGGTGGAAGGGCTTGTGTGTTCCGATGACCCCTAGAGCTGTGCTGGCGGGAGTAATAATAATTACTCCTGGAAGGGTCACCCATGCCAGATAGGTTGAAGGTTAGGAGCCAGACGAAAGGTAGTCCACGCAGCGTCTGTTCCTCAGTGAGGCGGCTGCAATGGCGTCTGACCCCAATGGGGCGGCCATTAAGTGATGGTGTCACGTTAAAAACACTATTGAGGAAGGCAACGGGAAACCACCTCAATTATGATTCCCAAGAATATAATGATGGGCACTATAGATAATATGAGTCCTGGCAACTACGGGACTCGGCCCAAGAGGCTGTGTGTCGTGCCCGGCAGTGGGAGAGGCAAGGCTTCCGGGGTCGTCATCCCACAAAACCCTTGCAGGGAAGAAATAACTTCAGCAGGATAGAAGACTCAGAAGAAGGCGAAAGTAGTTATAATAGGAACCTGGAACGTCAGGACAATGTTGAGGAGAGGCAAATGAGAAAATATTAAGCGAGAGATGGAAAGAGGTAACATAGATGTTTTAGGCCTCTGCGAGGTGAGATGGAAGGATAGCGGGGATTACTGGAGTGACAATTATAGAGTGATATACAGCGGCGGGGACGAGAGCCAACGAGGGGTTGCCGTAATTTTAAATAAAGGGGTAGGAAGAAGCGTAGTCAACATAGAGCAAGCAACAGATAGAATTTTACTCGTAGAGATTAAAGCAGAGCCGACGAACTTGGTCATTATTCAGGTATACATGCCACCGAGCAACCACAAGGAGGAAGAAGTCGATAGGATGTATGATGAGTTAGAGGATATCATCGCGAGTGTTCCTGCAGGGAAACATTTGATAATGATGGGGGATTGGAATGCGACGGTAGGCGAAGGAAGAGATGGTGGTGAGGTGGGGGACTATAGGTTAGGCACGAGGAATGAACGCGGGGAGAAAGCAATTGAATTCTGCAGGAGACAGGGGTTAGTCATCACTAACACATGGTTTAGACACCACAAAAGGCGTAGATATACATGGGAAATGCCAGGTGACTCAGAAAAGTATCAGTTAGATTATATTATGGTTAGGCACAGGTTTAGGAACAGTGTGATAAATTCGCACAGTTTCCCAGGAGCGGATGTGGACTCTGACCACAATTTAGTTGTTATGAAATGTAATGTTCGTTTCAAGAAGATAAGGCAAGGGCGGCGGGTTAGGAAATGGAATTTAGAAGCAGTAAATGGATTAACGAGGAAGGAGTATCAGCAGGCCGCAGAGAAAATGATAGATGACGGTAAAGAACTGAGTACTATCGAATAAAAATGGGAATGTACCAAGTAAGGGATATCGAAAGCCGAAAAAGACACTATAGGAACCGTTAACGGGAAAAGGATAAAGAAACCATGGGTAACGGATAAGATGATTGCAAAGATGGATGAAAGAAGAAGATGGAAGAATGTAAACACATAGTTAGACAAAATGAAGTACAAAGAGTTAAACAATAAATTGAGAAGGGCCACAAATAAAGCAAATGAAGAATGGTGGAAAACGCAATGCGAGGATATGGAAAGTTTACAGAAGAAGGGTGAAATTGGTGCTCTATACAGCAAAGTTAAGTTATTATCGGGAGGTAAGAAGGCAAGATCTGTGCTAACAGTTAAAGATAAGTGGAGTAAGATAATAGTTGAACCAGGAAAAATCCAAGAGAGATGGAAGGAATATATAGAACACTGTATGGTAAAGAAATTAGGCCGACAAGGTTAGACATAGAAAAGGAACATGACGTAGAAGAAGATAGCTTAGGTCCAGGCATACTCGACGATGAAATAGAAAGGGCATTAAAGGAGATGAAAGCAAATAAGGCCGTGGGGGTGGACAATATTCCTGTAGAAATGTTGAAATGGTTAGGGAAAGGTGGGAAGAAGGCCATATATGAACTGATTCGTAGTATCTATGAGGAAGGAATCTGGCCGGAAGATTTTGTGAGATTGGTGTTAGTTCCTATTCCAAAAAAGGCAAAGGCTTCGTCATGTGAGGATTACAGAACAATAAGTTTGATATCCCACACAGCTAAAGTTATTCTCAGGATCATCAACAAAAGGATAGAGAGTAAGGCAAATGATTACTTAGGGGATGATCAGTTTGGGTTCAGGAAAGGAAGAGGTGCGCGTGATGCCATTGCAGTAATGAGATCACTAATCGAGAGGAATATAGAATACAATCAGGACGTTTTTGCCTGTTTTGTAGATTTCGAAAAAGCGTTTGATAGAGTGAATTGGGAAAAATTAATGGGTGTATTGCAGAAAATAGGAATGGATTGGAGGGACAGGAGACTGATCCGCAACCTGTACATGTCTCAGACTGCTCAGGTGCGAGTGGGGAATGGAGAGTCCGGATGGGCAGTGTTAGGAAGAGGTGTAAGGCAGGGTTGCCCATTGTCACTGGTACTGTTCAACGTATATGTAGAGGAAATGATTAAAGAGGCATGGGAAGAACTGGAGGTAGGAATGAAAGTCGGAGGGGAATTCGTAAAATCGGTTAGGTTTGCTGATGACCAAGCATTAGTTGCTCAGTCAGCCAAGGGGTTGCAAGCATTGTTGAGTGAATTGGAGGTTCAGTGCGATAGATATGGGATGAGAATCAATATTAATAAAACAAAGGTTATGCGATTTTCCAGAAAGAAAAAGGCTAAGCTAAATATTAAAATAGGCAGGGAAAAAATAGAGCAGGTAGAGCAGTTTACATATCTCGGAAGTGTTTTGGACCAAAATGGTCAAAGTGGTAGGGACGTAAGGAGAAGAATTGCACTAGGCAAAGAGGCTTTCACGAGGAGGAGGGAATTGATGACAGGGACATTGAGGAAGGATATTAAGAGGAAGCTTGTGAAAAATTTCATATGGAGCGTAGCTATGTACGGCGCAAAAACGTGGTCACCGAAGCAGAAGGATAGACATAGATTGGAGGTTTTTGAAATGTGGGTTTGGAGAAGAATGGAGAAGGTGAAATTGACTGAAAGGAAAACAAATGAGGAAGTACTGGAGATGGTGGGAGAGGAGAGGGGTTTGTTGAGATAAATTCTATGGAGGCAGGAAAAATGGATGAAAGGCGTATTGAGCGGTAGTGGAATGTTGAAGAGGGTAATAGAGGGGAGAATGTTGGGCAAGCGAGGTAAGGGTAGGAACAGGATAGGGTTGTTGGACGGGATGAAGGGAGGAAAGAAGTACACCGAGATGAAGAGGGACCTGATATAGATTAGTTTGATAGGTGGGGAGTCACAAAATGTTTATTTGATAGTTGTGTCCATCCAAAAACCTACCTTAACCGGTAGATTACCTAAAAAATTACCTTTGAGCTGTACTCCATTATTGCTTAATGAATGATTTAATTTGAAAGCTGCAAATGTTTGATTTTAGTGATATGATGCACATATGAGAGACCTGCTTGCTCAGCATATCTTGCCTCTATAACTTGCAAAATAAAATAATATATAAACATATATATTTTAATATATATGTTTATATATTAATATATAAACACGATATATAAACACTGTTTTTTATTCTATAAATGGTGTGAACATTTTTCAGATCAAAGAAAAGCCATTTACAAAATGGGCCATTCAAAGCAAACTTCTTTAGGATGCAAAACTTGCAAAGCAAAATTCTTTAGGATGTATTCTGATGAGCTATCCATGTACATAGCAGTTATGTCATAAACCCAGGGAGGTATACCTGCACATAATGCAACTACAGAAAGCAATTATTATATGTCTCATTTACCTATCCATTCATAACATAGAGTATATCTTTTCATAAGTTTAATGGTGATGAAAACCTTGGAAAAAATATTTATTTATGTATGTGTCAATATTCAAATTATGGGATCAAAATTGGAAATGAATGAGGAAAGCATTGGCTGAGTTCCTTTCTTCAGAAAGATTTGCTCAGGAATGGTCTTTAATGTGCAGCGCTCTAAAAACTATGGCTAGATATTCACATTGAATTATATATTTTTTAATCATAAATATAATAATGAAGTTTAATAGTGAATCTAAGGAATTCCCTGCTCCTACATTTCTAGAGTGAATTGCTCAAGTGAGTAAACTAAAATGTAAAGATGAGACTAATTGAACAACAAGGCACTTCATTGTATTTGCGGACTTGTGGAATATTTTAAGTTTAAAACATGGCTATGTTTTCCAACTGTGTGCCATTATTTTGTCACCAAATCATCAAGCATCCAAGAATTAGAGTAGGAGGAAGAGTCCTCCTACTAAATCCTAAGCTCTCAGGGCTTGGGATCCAACTGAAGCGGTTTGTTGCTGGTGTGGCAGTAACTCATGATGTCATGACAGTATTCTATAAGGTTCCGCTTCCAGATAGGGTGTGGTGCGAGTTGCCATTTTTGATGTGCTCGCTAGTGATGCCATGAGTTACTCTACATATGAAAAGGATGATTTGTTTTGTCCTCTTCCAAGCATCAGCATGAAGGTTTTTCTATCTGTATAATGCTCCAAGGTTCATGTCATGAGTGTCAGCCTACCTTGGCACTGAAAGTTTGGTCAGGAAACACACCCAGCAAACCAGTTTCCCATGCACAGTATCAGCGCTTATGATGCGTGTGTGAATTTTTATACTTTCTAATTCAAATGATTTATGCAGGAATAAGTTTGGCTTATGACAGCGACTATAACCATAAACACAGTAATCAACCCGAAGGTCGGTTTAGTAGGTGATGGTAGAGCTCACCCATGTACCAAGCCTGATGGCGTGTGAATATTCACACATTAGGGTAGGGGGGCCAGTTCCTTTCCCTGTGCCGGTTATGGTTTCCCAGGAAGATCTGGTACCAGAAAAATCAACTAGCTTGGGTGGAGCTGCAGGTGCCCAAAGTGCCTTGCCCGGGAATCGAACCCGGGACCCTCTGGTCAGCAGTCAACGCTCTACCCGCTAGACCACCGCCACCCGCTGACAGCGACTATATGTGTATTAAAATTTCACCATCTAAGTGATGTCAAGGGGGGAGTAGAACCTGGTGAATTCTGAACGGTAAAGACACGTGCAGGAATGCACCGTGCGTTGTTGCTAAATATGTACATATGTAGAATTCAATCACGTAAATGCCCTGTACCCTTAATTGAAGAGCTTAAGTTAGTCATACATGTATACTTGTATCTCCTTAAGACATTCTGAATATTAGTCATGAGCTGTTTCCATCTTCCTTCTCATTGCATCTACATTGACAGGCATCTGAGCAGGAAGGGCTCTCATGGTGTAGCTAATCTCCTTCCCTGATTATGAAGGAATGTCAGGGCAATGTAAAGAGGGATGATATTACTGTCCGTTTCATATCTTTTCCGTCATAAGTCCACTTTTTTCACAAGGTACCTCAAAATTGCCGAGGAAGAGGCTGCTAAACTGGAAGCAGAGAAGCAAAAGGCTGAGAATGGGGACTCATCCAAGAAAGGAAAGAACAAGAAGGAGAACTGTGTCACTGGGCATTTCCGCACCAGATGTGGGTCTGGCGGTACAAACTGTGTTTCCCTAGGCAATGGAAATTCAAAGACCTGTGTTCTTTTTTAGGGAAAGTTGCACAAAAAATAACAACAGCCATGTCATACTCATGTCAAGTGAAATGTTTAAGAAGTGTTTGTTTGTGTGTGTATGTGTGCATGTGATTGAGTGAATCTTTATGTGATGTTTTGTGATGTAAATTTTGTATGTTTATTGGTTCTTTCAGAGGCGACTACATTCCCTCAAGAAACATATCTTTTGGTGAATTATTTGGAGTCTGGTGTTATTGAACAATTGGGATCAATAAGACCAAGTGGATGGAAACTGGAAAGCCTCCCCTTTTTCATAAATTATTCCATGTATTAAAAAGGATTTTTGTTGCTTTAAACTGCAAGTGTTTTGCATCAACTCTTCCACTTAGAATATTTATTTAAAAATTTAATTCAAATGCCCCTGAGCAGTGTAAAAATCCTTAGCGATGGTATGACAATAGGACATGGACTTTGCGATGAGAATCTTTAGCAGATCCCTTCAAAACCAAGCTTCAGTAAGTGATCCTTTTAGGCAAATATCTTTAGCAGAGTTTATTTGAACCAATATGATGCATATTAATTTTTTAAAAATAATAATTCTATCCTGTTGTCCAAGTAACTTATGAAAATTGTTCCTGCATGATCTCTCTTCTCATACTTTTCAGTTTCCTTTCACACTGTTGATGCACTTCTTCAATTGTATTCTCATTGTTCCACTGAGTAGAAACACTTTCTACTTCTTTTAATGTTCAATATGATATGCGATTCCATTCAGTTATCACTCGTTATGAATTTAAATTGAAATGTGATTGTTTCAACTGAATTTTTCTCTCAAATGGAATGGTATGAATGTGCCTTTTTGGCAATTTATTCGTGTATATTGTTGTCAAAATACATGTACCTACTGTGTTAAGGGATGTTATATAATAGAGATTATATTTTGTTAACATTTCAATAGTGAAGTAACTGATATTTTGCTATTTATTGCTCTGGGATAAGAAAAAAAACATTGTGATTCTGCAAATCAAGTCAAGTCCTTTATATCTGTGATTCAGTCCACATATTTGTAGAGGTGCCATTTTGATTACACTTTCTTTACAAATAAAACTTTCCAGCAATTCTACCTACCAAGATAGTTTAACTGATTGATGTGCCGTGCATACTTAATCATTGATAAGAAATTTTCATGAAAAATAAATTTTCAACAAGTACTATTTTGATTTCCTTCCACTACCATTATTCCAAAACAAATTTAGAATTGTGCTTGATTCATTTTAATCCTGTAATTCTAGATTAGGATGGTTGAAGATGATTTTCAAAAGGTCAGAATGAGATTATCTTTTCAATAAAATATTACTTGTTTACATTTAAAAAATGATCTAATGGCATGCAAATTTACTTATCCAGTTACATGGGATGATTATTTGGATATTAAGACTCCAATATTGAATGTTTATGGAAGTATGTTTAAAGACATTTTTAGGGAAACCCAAGTGCTAGTTAACATGAGGAAGGAAACAAAATAAAGTAACCATATCATATCAAACACTAGTTTTTCACTTTTGAACAAATGATGCAGAAGATCCGTGATTTGTTGACCAAAAATCCTACTTACTTGCCCAGCCCACTATGAGTGTTGTTTTGGTGGAGGTAAAGAACAAGGTACCTTCAATGTAGAGTATTTTGTAACAATACTCTTTGAAATCATGACTTCATTTGATTATTCACTTGCCCTATCTCTTAATGACTTCATACTTTTTCACCTCCTTAGTTGTTTTCCATCTACATGTGTCTTCTCATCTGTATCTGTGTGTCCTATGGACTGCCTCTGGGATGTGTACCAGAAGGTGTTAGGACAATAGCCATGGTTAATGGAGCAATATAAGACTTTCGATGTTTTATTAGTACCATCCATTTGTGTTATGGTGGTGATTTGTCTAAGGGAAAACATGAATCACTCAATTCATCTGTTTAGTATCACATCCCTCAAATCAGATCATTTTGTCAGATCTTCCTGACTTGCAAGTTGAGATTGGAACATAAATTATTTCCTGAATGTTAAAAGTGAAATCAAATGCCTGTGCAGTGGCTTTAATGCCTTACTTGACATTTTTAGTGCCCTATGGAGCTCATTTCAAATTATGACTTGATTGTTTCAGTGTTGCTCTTTGCTCTATGTCGTAATTTTTTATGAACCAGGTGGCTTTTCTATGTGCTATCATTTTGTGCAATTCTTGAATCATTATTTTTGCATGTGAATTACAAATATCTGTAGTGCATTTACAAATATGTTAACCCTAACTATCGACAAAAAACCCGTTTCCTTCACTTAGCATATTCAATTCCAAAACTATTTTCTATGCCTCAAAATGCATTCGAAAAGTCATTTTCTGGATATAATTTTTTTCATTGGCTCGTTTATTCTCTCAAACTTCGAAGATCTTCTATTTTTATTCGATCTTTATCAGTCTCAATTTTGAACCTTTCTTAACCCTTCCAATCTTCTTTCACTTTCACTTGCTCTGCTCTCCATGTTCCCTCATCCTTAGGAAGAAGGAAGATCTCACACAAAAAATGTCCTTGGATGTGACTCGCAAGTCTTGTGTCGATTTTCCAAAGTGAGACCCCTTCTCCGTCGGGAAGAATAAAAGGCGGGTGTTGTGCCATCACCACGCGTGACGAAGTTCCCCCGGGCGGATCGGATGACCTCCCTACGGATATCTGGCGGCCCCAAAGGGAAGGTTTGACCCCCTCAGATTCTTGAAGAAAGAAAAAGCTGCCCAGGGGAATCGGCGCTGTCTCGCACATTGCCACAATAAGGAAGTTGGTTGGAAAACTCATCTCTCCCTATCATTCTTCTCGGTTGAAATTTCGGTCGATGAGTCAAATCACCGCCGCAACTAATTCAATGAAGACAGACGGTGGACGAAATTTACCCAAATTCAATTTTTTCAATTTAAATTTACCCAGCAAGCCAAGGTGTGTTGCAGGGGGTGAATACACACCGGAATAATTTTACCCGAACATGGCCCTACCTTGGTCTAACAATATTATTATGATCTCTTACTGCTTTTGGAAAAAATGACACCTTAAATCTATTTGTTCTAAAATTAATCTCTCTTATTTTACTTACATGATCTCTCCTACCGTAGTACGATGGGGGTAATAATACATTTTCAACATCACTGCTAAAGTTCTCCTTCAAATTAATGCAAGAGCTTTAATCTGTCATTTAACCTTCGCTCCGTGGGTGATCCAGCCTAGCTGCTATAATATTTTCGATATGCTACTAAGTTCAAAATAACAATGTTTTGCAAATCTAGCTCCTCTACTATGCACGCTATCCAATTGGGCAATCAATCGAACTTCTATAAGATCCCATATACTTGCAGCATATTCGAAATGAGGCCTAACCAACGACAGGTAACATTTTTCTTTGACCTGTTTATCACACTTACGCAGTACTCTTCCTAAACCTAGGGATTGGTTCACATTTCCATGCGATGATTTTTTTGTTTGATCAATTTGCTTAATTGAGTTTAGCATAAATTAAACTTTGATGCTGATTCATTGTATTCCAAATCTATGGGTTTTCTGGAATACCTTACCTCTGACTCCTAGTTTCCTTTAAATGTATTACAAAACATGATCAATTATCGCTGGCGCGAAAGAAGAATATCATTGGAATATTACTGAGAGTTGAGTTGAAGAATGGCTGGGAAACAACGTCTTCGACTTTAAAGTTGATCGTGGGTAATCTTTTGCTTTAGCTACGTTTAGTTCTTGATACACAATTTGAATGGATCCATGCTCACGCGACTCTATTCATATTACGCTGCGTTTCTTACGTTCAGTTCTTACGTTCGCCGTGAACCAACCATTGGAACTTGAAGATGACCCCTCTCCCGTGGGTGGGATTCATTGAACCGGATCTCCCGCGCTCTGACTCACCCGCTAATGAGCCATCCCTTACCACGGCAACATCACGCGGGACCCACACTCTCTCTGTCTAATCTCTCGGGGTACGCCATTCCACATCACTCATTCAAAACACTTCCTCCCCGACCATCCAATTTCGCGAACGTAAATTGCCACGACCTGAGCGGCGGCGACGTCATCCTCGGGGATAACCCAACGCCGAACGCTCTTTTTTTCACTTCGAACGGAACTGGTCCGTTGCGACTCTCAGGGCTTCGAGGGCATTTCGATCTCTCGACTTGCCGGTCAAAGGGGCCCAATTGGTGAATTAGATCCTGAAACTTCTGAATTCCAGCAATAACATAAGTAAAATTATAGAATCAACGATGTCAGGCATTATTATGCGATATATTATCATTTTTTCAATTGTAAAAGCGATTGTACTCTCCGCAATTTGACTATTTGAACAACGCTCTACGTTCCAGCACCCCACGTCATTTTTAAGCACGTTTGTTTGTGTGTGTGTAATTAAAATTACAACTTTAAGTGGCTCTCTCCTCTTAAATGTCGAAAAAATTCTCAAAAGAGCACTCTTCTCCCTTGAAAGTCGCCGGAATAAATCTTTAGTTAGCATTTCTGTTCTGTGCACCTCCCAACTTCATAATGCCCCATCATTACCCTCAACCCTCCTCCTACCCCCTTAAAAAACTGACCTTGCGACCCTTTTCCGCTCACCGCCCCCACCGCTTGTTTCCTCCAAAACGCATTCCTTAGCCGGAAGATCGTCCACCCACTCTTAACCAAGCTACGGATCTCTTTGATCATTCTTCCGATGAAGAAGTCTTAAATATCTCTTCGACTCCCATAACCTGTAGTGAAAATTTGCTTGTAAGTATGGTTCTTTCTTTTTCACCAACCCTCAAAATCAGCAAGCCACGGCCAGGGTGTGTGGCAGGGGGTGATTACAGACTACCCTTGACCCATAACACATTTCCTTCCTAGCTCGGTCGGACAAACGTAACTTTATTCTCATCCCTTCCCGTTCGTCTATCTTTTCTGCACTTACTCTCTCAAGTTTTATTGACATGATCTCTCCTACCAAAATACGAAGGGGTTGATAATACATTTTCAACATCATTGCTTAAGAGTGATTCCAATTTATGAAAGAAATTTAATTTATTATAATTTAAATTATTATTTATGCAAGAGATTTAATTTAGTCTTCGCTCCGTAAGGGATTCTCAACCTAGATCCTCTAACATTTTGGATACGCTACCAATTTTATCATAACAGCGTTTTACATCTTAGCTCCTCCACGATGCACGCGATTCAATTCGGCAATCAATCCTTCTTCATGAGGATCCCATGAACTTTCAGCATATTCTAAATGAGGCCTAACCAACGACAGACAACATTTCTCTTTAAACTTTTCTTCACATTCCCCCAAAACACTTGTGATAAAATCCTAATTTTTTGTTAGCTTGTCCACATATTCCCCGTTTCACCCAGATTACATAAAAAAGACCAAGAGACAGCTTCATGAATCCTCCTTATACGCAGCCACCCAGACTGACCCTATCTTTCCAAAATACATCATATCCTTTCTTAAAGACAGAAGTCCTCGTGAAGGTCTATCTGACGGAGACATCTCAATCTTCTCCTCATCCTTTAAGTACCCTTATGTTCTTACGTCTTATGTTATAAGTATATTATATTATATATATATTGTACTATATATATATAAAACTTAGCAACACACAGCACGAGAACGCATAAAAAGAACACTCACAATTATATCTTGATAATTTCAACGGACTCGAACTCCGTCTTCTTCGGAGGATAAGATATGACTGAGGGATATATATATATATACGAATATGCCTCCTCCGGAAGGTGGCAATGGCTGATGGAAGGGGTTGGGAGAAGGCCGTTCGAGGCTGGGATTGGTGAAGAGAGAGGGTGGGTAAATAGTGCAAATGAAAAGGCATCTATCATCGAGTCTTCTTATTACAAGGGTTTCAGTTTTAAAATCTTCTCCTTGAAAGATAGAGGACATCGGTTTAGAGCTTTGGAACATTGGCAGTGCATCAAAAACAAAAATATGAGAGCACTCCTCCTCTCTGCGAGAACAGTGTTAAAAGTCCTCCAATTTATCAGCTTTTATTTTTATTAAAGGTTAACTCACTGGATTTTTGCGCAATCCCTTCCCTTCCCCCTCTTAACTCACCCCATCTTCGCACGAGCCTCCACGACTCCTTATCTTGACCCATCATTCCCTTCACCAGAAGGTACAATCCCATTATTAATTCTCGTCCCTTGAAGATAACGCAGAGAGTTGAAATGCTCTGTGATTTTTAAATAATTGTTGATAACAAAATAGTTTTTTTCAGTTTTAAAAATTACTGAACCTGTTAAACTGAAGAATGTTCGCCTACAAAAATGTTCTATCGTGGTGTAACATTCGCAACGAAATTAGCCACCTTTATACGGGAAGACGAGAGTATGTGAATAATCCTTCATTCAAAAGGAGTTTTTCCAATGCGATTCTCTAGTTTCAAAAAGGAGAAAAAATACCATTGGATTTTATTCATTTTCACGATTCGTTAATCAGCGCTTACACATCCCAATCACTTCTTCACGAGCCAATCTTGATCTTCAATGACCAAGTTAAGGGAGGTGATATTCAAGGTTATGTCTACGCTGCACTTTAGCAAAATGTGACCCCGATGCAATGCATAATGGGCTCTGTGACGTAACTCAGGATGAGGTATTACCTGTCCAGATGCAACCTCCAGGCCTTTCAACTTCATGAGTCGTTTGATGGTGTCATTGATTGATAGGTACGTAATTGACGTTTCATGAAACGAATACGCGGCGAATGGGCTTAACGAAAGAACTGTGGCTGCAAATCTCTCGAATCACGTATTCGCACGTACTATTGATTTTACGGCAGAATTCAAAGTGGCGTGAGTGGGATAACATTCATGGGATGGGTTGAACATTCATTCCGACACCTTCCGCGGAGACGGGGAATCTCAAAATCATTCCGATAAAATGTCAGTTTTGTCCCTTACAAGAATCTGTATCTATTTTTATATTCCATTTGGAGAATAAAACACGTTTTCTGCACCAGAGGGCATAAATCTCAATATCTAAACCACAACAGGGGTGTAAATTATTGCCAGGCATGTAGAACACTTGCAAAATACCCTTTTAATCTAGAACACTAAATTTTTGGGCAATAGTGGTGCATTGATCATTTCAAACAAAGTGCATATTACGTTCCGTTTGTAGAGGCGACACCCGGAATCGAACCCGGGCCCTCCGGTCAGTAGCCCACGGCGCTCTATCCACTGAAATAATCAGCTACCACACCAACCCTCGGGTTGATAACGAGAGTTTTGCTTGGTATTTTTCGCAGAAGTGAATAAGAAAATTGTTGGTACTGGTCTTCACCTCGTCCGTCGTGTGATTTCACCGCCCCTACGCGCAGCGGCAAAAAATACATTCCCTCGAATAATGAGAAAAATGGTGGTGCATGTATATTTGGGTGGGGGGGGTAGGGAGGAGGACACTACTCGCAAACTCGTTCCCTCCACTCTGGAATCCTGTCGAAAGTGAACTGCACGCGGATGGCCCGAGGTTCGTAGCCAACCACATAAACACAATGAGTCCAGAATCGTCATTTAGGCGCTTAAATCGCTCAATTTAGGGAGGATGCCATCTTGAAGTGTCCAAACTCGTTAGGCAACGAGGAAGTGTAAATTTCCGCTTCCAGATTTAGGACACAATAAGTGTATCTTAAATACGCCATATCGCAACCCCATAATTCCATATACGAGACGAGAATTCAGAGAATACTGTGTATTGTAAGATATGGAATATGGTGAACGTATTCTTCATTGTGAAGGGCGTTGACTTTCTAGCGGTCAGGTTCGGAGTAAATTTTGTAAATTTGAAACAGGAAATAGTAAATCGCTTTGGAAGGAGATACAGTTGCGAAAAAGCGTTTTCATCCATGAAATTGATCAAAAGCAAAACATGGTTGCGGGTTACTGACTCGAGTTTGATGAACTCCCTGCTGCTTTCAGTGACAAATTTAACACCAAGCATCGAAACGAGCGAAATCGAAGCAGGCGCAAAAGTTTTAATAAAGTTAATTAATGTCTTTCTGCTGTCATAGATTTTATTTTTCATACAATAATTAATTAATTTAAAAATGTTGGTTATTTCAATAAGCCTACTTTTATTTAAAAGGGCCACCACTGTTACAAATCATCTTCCAGGACCCCTTCCATATAATAAACATGTGTCTTTTGAAATGATTAATTCAATTGCATGATTGAGTTATTCCTTTTCTCCCCTTCAGGCAAAGCAGATCCTACCCCTATTTTACAACCCCAAACGTGACAGTGAACAACTTGTTTGAGTTGTATGGCGCATCTGAGCTCGCCTCCCAAAAATTTGGCGCATTGTATGCTTAAGACTGGCCACCACTGGGTGTCCAAACTCAAGCTGCCTTTTCACTTAAAGTTCCCAACATTTCAGGCACCGAAATGCATGCTCCCTAATGCCTAACCAGTTTGAACTACTATACATCCTCTCACCTTCGCGGCCCCATCCAAACCCCTCGCAAGTTGAGGGGCAGATGCGCGGAGAGTGGCGGAGCCACCGGGTGTGAGCGGAACGACGCTTCGAGGCACGGGGAGGGTGGGGGGCATCCGAGACGTGCTAGCGACGCGGTGTTCGGGTGCCGTCGAGGTTAATAAAGCAATACACGGAAATAATCACTGGATGAAGAAAGTCGTCAGATTCTCTCTAAATTCTTACGATAGTGAATGGAGGTTTTAAAGGAAAAACTAGAATTGGTGCTGCTCCTCTGGTCGCGAAGAAAACAAGATATATTTTAAATATTTAGAAAGACACTAATAACGCGAGCATATTTTTGTTACCGAGGAGAATATTAAGGTCTCAGATATCTGTTGATTATACAGCAAAGAAATAGGTTGAGGAAAAAAAAAGAAGATTCCGTTATCGATTTGTTTAAAATATCAAAGAAGCATTCCAAATAAATATGCTGTTGTCTTCCTTTCAGTTGACGAACACTTATTGAACAAGTGAGTGATTCACAACATTCATTGAATTTAATGACAAGAGCCACACGTCAAATCTTCCGCATGATGTAAGATAAGATTTTTTACCTACGACTATGCACTCCCACAAAACGAACGACATATTCCAAATTATTTACTATGTGTTGTGATAATCGCTACGGAGAATGTTTAATTGGAGTATTGATATTTGATGTGCAAAGATTATGTTTAGCTGGCCAGATGTGTTTGGAAACCCTACTTTTATCCTGTTTCGATCCGCGATTTTAATTAATTTTATTGAATGACACTGACATGGAATTTCTGAGGGTAGAGCGACGGCTATTGACCGGAGGACCTGGATTCAATTCCGGGTGTCTCCTCTGGGGACTCTCGGTTTTACCCAAACGGCGTGATCGTTCGGGTACCAGATAATCCTGGGAAACCCCAGGCAAAAGGACAGGTACTGGCCCACCTTGTTACACTAATGATGTGTGAATTTCACTCACCATTGGACTTAGAACACAGTGTTCAACCCGAAGGTCGGTTTGGTAGGTGATGGTGGAGTTCACCCAGTAGTAAGCCTGTATTTCCCACTCCTCATAACTCCTCAACTTTCTTTTTGTTTCATTCAATATGCATTACACCCATCCCTAAATTTATCTGTTTATCTTTAGCCCCAATCCTTTTCAGAGATTAAAATATTTGGAATTAAAAGCTTCTAACTCGATAGCGCACACGCCCTCATCAACTGAACGTGTCTCGGATGGGGCGGCTGAAAGCGGAAGAGCTCTTTCTCACCTTGCTGTTTTCTTCGTGGAACCGCCGGTGCATGCTATAACCGCGCATCTGATCCATCTTCATCATAGGCTGTCCGATCCGATTAGAGGTAGATTTGGACGATCGCTAATCATTTTCCACGCATCTCCTAGGTCTAAGGCCTCTGAGCATTTACTCTCAGAATACATTCTTATATGCCCGACATTATTCGCTTCTTCGGTGCATGCTTCTACCATCCATCATATCTTTTACCGAAATAATCTCATCCCTTCCTTCCCCTTCGCAGACAATATTCCTTCTACCACGGCGTTCATCATCCCGTTACCACCATTTGTAAAGCGAGAGGAAAGAATCAAAGACTTGCGTTTCCAGAGGAAAGAATGAATTATTGTCGACTAGTTTTAAGTATCGGCCTCGACCATTTCTGAAATCCCGCTACCGCAAAGTGTCCACTCACCTCTTATTCTGCCTTTTCGGAACCTCACTCTGCACCTCCCTCTCTTCCCTATTCGCCGCTCGGAAGTCAAATTAAAATGAGATTTCTTCGAACTTTAAGAAAGATCCGAAAGAACGTAAAATATTAGACAAATTGACACTTCACCGTGAAGGATAGAAACGGGAACAACGCATCGATTGATGAAAAGGTAATTGAATATTAACTCCCCCCGAAACAGATTAAGAAATATCGATAATATTAATTGTCGCATGCAAAACGCAACAAACGAAGACATACTGGTAGTCCGGGAGAGAGAAAGAAAGGGGTATGGGGATGGTGCGGTGGCTAACGCACTGGCTTCCCACTCGGGTTCGAACCCCGGTGGGGGCAGATATTTTTCAGTGGTATCCCGATCCCTACTTGAGGTGCTTTGTGGAGAGCACTTTGAGTGAGTACGACGTCCGTCGGATGGGATCTACATCTACTTAACACCCCGCGAGCCGCCCTTAAGGGCGTGTGGCGGGGGGTGTTAGGGCACCAACCGTAACCAAGAAAGGAAAAAACCGCATGCAAAAGTCACAAATTTATACAACCCACAAACAAAACACGGCATACGATACATTCATGCAAGAGCCCTTACACCCCACAAACATGCAAACACTCCAACTACCAACTAACATATAGACCGTTTGGTTTTCACGGCTGTATAGTAGGTTAGTTAAAATTCATATAATTTTCTACAATGTAATTTTATGACTGTTTCATAGAAACCCCATCATAAAACCCTGAAGAAAAACAAATTATAAACCTTGAATTTTATTAATTGTTGCAATGAAATGCATGTTGACGGATGGCCCCGTTAAAAGTTACGGTTGCGGTATCTCCTCCC
The DNA here is from genome assembly GCA_037158775.1 of Hetaerina titia. Lineage (NCBI taxonomy): Eukaryota > Metazoa > Arthropoda > Insecta > Odonata > Calopterygidae > Hetaerina > Hetaerina titia. The sequence continues at coordinate 13,171,417 of CM073777.1, read as the reverse complement.
TCAGTTTCTTGAAATATAGTCATGAAATTAAAAATAATTTTATCCCAAATATTCCGTTGATTCATTGACAAGTTTGTAAAAGATTAAACCCATTCATAGAATCAAGCATGGTCCTTCAAGTGCGGAGTGAAATAAAACTTTTGAAATTTTGGTTAGTTAGTTTAAAACCTGATATTTAACAATGAAATCGTAAATGAATACGCAGGATTTGGATCCTTCGTCCGACGTATTTGTGGTCAATAACAATTCGTATATAGGTAGCACTGATCTAAACGCGGTACTGACAAATTACCATCCTAGTTCGGCCACCGTATGAAAGACGAAGGTCTTGTACTCTGGCGGACGCCGCTTCGAAGTGAAGGAGAGAGAGAGAGAGGGCGCTGGAGGAAGTTGGCGTTTGTGCGTGCGTCAGTGAATCCTTCGCATCCTCCTCCCCCTATAACCTTTGCCCCCGGTCACCTGCCGCCCCCCCCGCTCCTCCAACTCACCCCCTCTCCCCCCGTCCGCCATACTCGCTCCCCATCCCCTACCAAGGTCGTTTCGGACCTTGAAATATGTCCCCGCATTCCGACTGAGGTTATCCAGCCGCTCATCCCGACTCTCGCCTCCCTCCCTCGCCCGCGAATACTTCCACAGAACGAGAAGCCCTAGGATTCTTCTCGCCCACGTTTAAGCTCCCGAGTATTCTTGGCGAAAAAGCAGTACATATATATAGCTGGACGTCTAGCTGTTCGCAAAGGTATCCAGTCTGGCAACCAACTGCTTGGCTGCAGAAATCTTCGATTAGTATTTTTATCCTGCAAGATTCTAATTTTATTTGCAAATTAGTTGAAATGACCGTCGAAATTCAATAGGGTAATTTAATTAATAGAATTAATGGTCGCATATGTCAATCAATAATGGTAAACATTAGCCATTTCTTCTGTTTAAAAAAATCATGTTCATATAGTGGAATCCATTTTTTTCATCATCTAAAATCCAGTGATAAAATTGTTCATAAATGTAATTCTGTAACTCACTGCATGCTTAACGTGTAAAGGCATTTTGTAACTTTGCAATTTGTCTCTTTTCAATCATTTCCTCGACCCATTTTAGAAATCGGTTTAATGTGCCTCTTAGAAAAGTATCAGAAAACTTGCGAAGATTTTCAAAGGAATAATCGTTTTAAGATATACAAAGTAAGTCGCTCCAATCCCATAACGGCAGATAAACTGTAGAAAACTATACGTATTGCCTATCTATGGAGCCCAATCTCAAGAACGTGAATGAAAATCGTCATAAATTGACGCTTGAAAGGAATATTTTCCCAAATTCGAGACAGCAACGGAAAGGATTGACGTATGTGAAAAGTTCGATTTATTAGCCGCAATGTTGCCCAACACTAATGGATACATTATTATATATTTTATGGAGTGAAAGAAAATTGCTAAAAATGAAAAATTTTGTCTTATCGATTAAAACATGTAACATGCCAGAGTAAAGCATAAACTTAATGAGGGTCTTGCCGTCTAAACGCCAACTAGATAGGCGAGTGTCCTTTCATTGTGTTTCTCTGTCTAAATGTTTTAATCAAAGTTTATATTATAAATATATACATATTTTATATATACATTAAAACACGAAATCCCGCCATACGTTCTCAAACTCGATCTTTGAGATAGCCTTTAGTTCTTTCAGCGATGCGCTGTTTTGTCATTTACGGCTGTAAAACGACGGCCCTTCAAGATTCTCTTAATTTTTGGAAATTGGAAAAAGTCACACGGAGCCATATCTGGCGAATATGGAGGCTGGAGCATCGTTACAGTATTGTTTTTGGCCAAACATTCACGAGCAAGCAATGAAGTGTGAGCTGGTGCATTATCGTGGTGCAAAAGCCATGAATTGTTTTTCCACAGAGGCGGGCGTTCTTTCGGATTGCTTCACGCAAACGGCGTTGAACTTGTAGGTAGTACTTCTTATTGACCGTTTGACCTGGCGGCAGGAATTCATGATGCACTATGCCATTAAAATCGAAGAACACAGTGAGCATAACCTTGACGTTCGACCGCACTTGTCGAGCCTTTTTCGGTCTTGGCGATCCAGAATGCCTCCACTGGGATAATTGAGCCTTATTTTCAACGTCATATCCATAAACCCATGTTTCGTCACCTGTTATAATACGTCGTTTCAGTAATTCTGGATTGTCGTTTACTTCATTTAGTGACTCCTGAGCAACTTCCATTCGCCGCTGTTTTTGTTCAAAATTCAACCATCTTGGAACGAATTTTGCTGCCACGCGTTTCATTCCCAAAAATTGGAAAAAATGTTATGACGTGATCCAATAGATGTGCCCACATCATCAGCGACCTCTCTAATTGTGATTCGGCGATCCTTCATAACCATTTCCTTCACTTTTTGCACGTTTTCATCGATTGTTGATGTGCCGGGGCGTCCAGGGCGTCCGTTCGTCATCTTCAAGGTCTTCACGGCCTTCTTGGAAACGCTTATACCACTCGTAAACTCTTTATTTACTCATAGCAGACTCACCATAGGCCTTTGTTAACATTTCACCCGCTTTGTTACACATTATTTCATTTTTTACGCAAAATTTGATACAAATTCTTTGATCCATTTCTTTTAACAAACGAAAATCGCAGAGTTCAGAATACACGTCTAACCTTAGTGGATGTCACAGACAAAGTCCACAATGAAAACAGCTGAAAGTTTTGTCATACTTCAGGGGTATGTATACCAACATAATAAAAAAAGTTTGACCATCGGACTCTCCAAGCCCGCGAAATGAAAAAATTCTCGATATGTTTTGAAAATACCTCTTGTATGTGTGTAGCATGCTAAATTAAAACATAAACTTCCTGGATGCGAACCCGGGATTTAAATTTCAGTGTGCTCAATAAAAAAGTGCGTAGTGATAAATTTCTGGAAAAAGAGCAATTCTCTTCCGAACGCGTACTGCATTGGAAACACCGAAATGGAATATGTAGACTCAGTTAAATACCTGGGCGTTACCCTCACACACCATCTCTCTTGGGTGAAACACATACGCGGAATATGCGAACAAGCTAACAGAATTTAGGTTTTATTAGATGTACTTGGCAAATGTGACTAAAAGGTCAAAGAGAAATGTTATCTGACGTTGGTTAGGCCTCATTTAGAATATGCTACGAGTGCATGGGATTCTAACGAAGTTGGATTAATTTCCGTATTAGATCGCACGCAGCGTAGAGGAGCGAGAGTTGTAAAACTATGTTATGGTTAACTTATTACTGTATCCAAAATATAAGAGCGTCTAAGCTGGGAATCACTCACGGAGCGAAGGTTAAATTAAAGATTGAAGCTCTTGCATAAATTGGACGGGAGTCTCTTTAGCAATGATGTTAAATTTGCAAAAAATGTATTATTACCCCCATCGTACTACGGTAGGATAGGTTAAGTTAATAAAATGAGAAAGATTAAGTGCAGAGCAGATAGATTTAAGAGGTCATTTGATCCACCAACGATAACGGATCATAATGACATCATCCCACCGCGTTAGAGTCATGTTCGGGTAAATATATTCTGGTGTGTATTCCCCCTGCCACACACCGTAGCGATGGCTTGCAGTGTACTGAAATAAATGGGACAGAGGGATGAATGAATGGGGCAAAAAAATTATAGACACCTGTCTGGAGATACGTTTCCATCTGAGCAGGAGCACCGTCAATCATTGCACTAAGAACACGGGGTTTTGAAATAATTTGTAACTGATAATAAAAAGCCTGGCACCATAGGGACGGAAATTTGGACTAAAGTTGGAAGCAGGGGTGCATAAGAAGGCATGCAGAATGAGGGAAGGATCACTTAGCAAGTTCGGAATTATCAATATCAATCGCCCGCTCTTCCCTCTAAAGTGCAAACCACTCTGATGCCCTGATACTGTATGTTTCTCATGTAACTAGCGCTATTTACTCGACCCAAGTGTCGGGAGCATCCTTACGACCTTTGACCAGGGACATCCAGGGTCTTCCCCCTCTCACCACCCCTCTGTTGTGCTCCTTTCGAATCCATTTTGTTTCGAAGGGCGCCCTATCTATAGGGCTCTTCTTTTCCTTGTGGTACTCCTCAATGTCTTTTCATCCTCTGCTCTCCGCCCTGACTCTTCATCTCCCCGTTTGACCTCCAGAACCAGGTTTCAAAGCCTTCTATTCTTTCCTTAACTTTCCAATGGCTCATGGCTCTGAACCAAGGCTTTCACCTATACTCCCTATTCTGCGAGCTTATTTCATTCGTGCCTAGTATGTGTCTCTATGTTCGTAGGGGAAAGAAAAATGAAGATATGGGTATGTGCGACGAAATTAGGAATTATTTAACTTTTGGCCATCCATTAGCGGAATTACTTCACAGTCTCTTTCTTTACAAAATAGCTGGAGTTGACCGATAAGTAGTCGATTCGGTAAAATACCGAGGTGTTGCTATAACTGATGACTTACTTGGGGGACCCACATGCGTAAAATCTGCGGGCAAACAAATGTAAAATTGGCATTTATTAAACGCTTTTTGGCCGGAGTGAAGGAAGGTAAAGGTAAAGGAAGTTGTTACCGCGCCCTTGCAAGGCTTCATTTAGAACCTACATCTACATAAAACCACGCAAGCCACCGCAAGGGCGTATGGCATCCGTAAAAGAGAGCATAACCACATGCCAAATCAACATATTTATGCAATTCTAAACCCATAGTGGTGTACGAGTATACATTCATATAAAGACCAATAAAATGCATATACTATTAACTAGCAAACACATGCATCTTAGATTGTAGTGAAAATTTATCCAATAACGTGCAAGCTAGTATCTGATAAGTAAGAAAGCGAAATTCCACTACCACATGGACATCCAGCATTAAATGGTCTCTTCCCCCAAGGACACAGCTCATCGTACATGTATTTGCATGCGTGTGAGTTAAAACGGTTTTTACATTAATATATTCGCCACTATGGGTGTAGGTTTGCCTAAAAATACGTTGGCTTTGCATGTGGTTTTATTCTCTGATACGGGTGGTGACATAACACCCCCCGCCACACACCCTTGCGGCGGCTTGCGGAGTATTATGTAGATATCTCACGGCAGTTATTTCTTTTGGGATCCGACACGTCTTCCGAATGGTAGACTGCGCAAATTCTGTCGGAGTAAGCAAGGAGTGGGGAGGGAATTCTCATTCCTAAGATGGGCTATCTTGGATTGTGCCGTGAGTCTGAACTGTGAACCGAATATTTAAGGAGAACTAACAGGTTTGCCATTTTCTTGATGGTCATTCATAACTCATTTGCTAACAGCTCTAGCCCCGCATTTTTTTAATTGTTTGATTTCCCTTTTTTTAACAATTTTATCTACCAAAATTTTGAGTTTTGCTTTTACTGGATAATGAAATTTGAAAAAAAAAGATGGCAGGACCATTCCGATTTCAATAGTTGCGATTTGCGTTGGGTAAAAATGTATGTTTTACTTTTTTAAATGTGTGCTCCATTAAAATATATTTGATAATCGCATTCAGTAACTAAATAATAGTAAAATCAATGTAAATTTGGCCTTAAGCGACAAAAAAGGATATTTCAGATCCATTTGAAACTTCGTGCGTATATATTTCGATAACTTTTTTTAAATACCAAGATGAAAGTTCATGTCCTAAAAGGAGAGAATCAGGTTAATTATGTGGTAATTCCATTCCATTTTTTTAGAGGCATCCAGATCGACCCATCAACACCACGCCCTGGTTTTCCGCCAGCGGTGCCCTTAGCGCCGGCTCTAGGCGCTCATAGCCCCGGTTCCCCCCTGTGGTTAGAACGGTTCCCCTTGTTGGCGGGAACCAACTCCTGGCGCATCTGCGGTCTGCAAGTGGATAATTTTCCAGGCTCTCTTTAACTGCCATTTCAACCACCACCGCAATGGTAGTGTGAAGGAAGAATTAGCGACAGTGGTGAAAATGAATATCACTCTCGTAGATCCCGACGAAAACTTTCTTCACAAAAGAAGGACGTACGCATTCATATATATCGGGCCTTCACACACAAAAGGGTGGCCCTCGGTTTTAGCTGTTTGCTCAAGATCTTTTCGAAGGCGCGGGGATTACGCTGCAGGAATCCCTCTGGAATTTCTGCTATCAGTAACCACGAGAGCCTAAAAAAATAGTATATTTCGTAACGATTCTCCGGGGAGCGGTTTGGTATGGCCGTGGGGTGGGGAAGGAGGGGGCGCCCGAGAGAGAGACCGGCGCCGTCGCCCGTCGCATTTCGACGCCTCCTGGAAATTCCTGGCGCATCCGCGTCGCGTCTCCTTCCCGTCGAGTCACTCTCCCTCTCTCGCCGGGCCCTGCAACCCCTCACTCGAGAGCAAACCCCTTCCCCACCCCCTCCGATCACCCTCCACCACCCACCCTCCCTCCCCGCCGAGCCTCCGGCATCGGAGTTCCGCGTGGCAGGCACGAGAGGCAACAGGTGAAGCCAGTTTGAAAAAATAATCAAGGCGAAATACACTTGAACTTGACGTTATGTGCAATTCAAACCGTCTGATCCCAACTTGTGGTTGGGGGATCCAAGGGTGGGAGGGTGAACAGCCCCCACCCCTTTTCAATCAAATTAGAAATTAATATAATTTGAATATTACCCGAAACTAATCTTGAATATCCGCCGTCCCCTGATCATATTTAATCATCTACTGTAGGGTTCATTGGGGTATCTACATTAGTGTGATTTATACAAGAGTTAATACAATTTTCAATTTTATTCGTAGAGGTCGTAAAATCATTTTTGTTCGCTTAGGAAAATATGAGACTTGTGGGTCTACGAATGACGTGAAAAGCTAATTCAAGTTACGGAAGCAAACTCAGCGCAATCCAGTATTAACTAGCGCATGACTACGCGCACAAAACACTGATTTTCTTCCCTTTAGAGCACTTATGCACTCCTATGACAACTTAGGACCCTGTGACCTCTTGGAATCGACATTCCAGGATTAACATTTCAGTGAGTACATCATAATTATTATTTCTGTGACGCGGAGAGAAGCCAGACCAGCACCCAAGCTCGGTAGCCACCAGACTAAAGGAAGTCGCTCATCGAGTGAGTGCTAAATCTAAGCTTCTAAGCTAGTCCGCCCATGGAAACCTAAACTAATATGAATAGTACAACGATACTGAATGAAGATGCTTTAATTGTGCAAAGGAAGGTAGAATATCTATCGCGGTGGTAGCGTTCTGTTAGACTTTGGAAGCTTTCATATAACTCTGATATGTGCATGTAGGTAGCTGAAACTTGAAGGTGAATATTATCAATTTACAATCCCCCTCAAATCGATGCTGGATGTCAATTCACTCGGAGATAAGAGAATAACTGTAGCTTTTAAATGAGCAAAAGAATTTGATGGTAAGCATTTCAGGAATTGCTTTCGCGCGTCAAGAGATGATTTCGTCTTTCTTGACGAGGCCACGTAGGAAGGCCCTTGTCGCCGAAATGATGGGGTTATGGCGGTAATCAGCCCGAAGGTTGGTTTCTGATAGCTCACCTCGTTCTTGTCCCTATACGGGGTGTGAATATGACACGTCAGTGTAGGGGAGAGGGGGCAGTTCCTTATTCTCCTTGCCTCCTGTTTTCCCAACCGACCGGTTCTATGCCCGAAAAATTACTTAGTCTGAGTGTACGTAGCTGTGAATCCCCACGGGTGGCACCCGTAATTGAAGCCGACACTTCGCATCAGTAGCCCAGCAATCTACTCATCGGCCTATCACTCCCCTCCCTTTTAATTAGGTGAATAAAAAAGCCGTACTGCTTAGAATACTTAGCCTCAGCTGGCACACAGTGCTCAAATAATAGTTAGGTATTCGTTCAAATATTAATAACCAGTATTAACATTAATACTCAGTAGTTGTTAAAATGATGGAAAATAAGATGAAAGTGTTAGTAGATTTCGTTAAGTTTTATCGGGTACGCACTTAAGTTTTTTTTTTAATTTGGTTATTAGTCTTAAAGCTGATTTGATTCACATTATTAAAAAACTGTCATTCAAACTGGTCGGCGATAATGCTCCGATGATTTCTGAGGTCACCTTCTGCCATCCAAACTTTCGAATTCTCAAATTCAACGAGAGCAAAGTTGGAAGCATGTTTCGGAGATTGGCGATTCTCTCCTGCATTCCAGAAACAGGCTACTTTGGCATCCAATTGGACTTCCGCGGCATTAGAAAGTTTTATGCGGTAACCGACTCCACCAGCGCATTACGCGTTTCCCACCAGTCCTAATGCCAGTTTATGAAAAATGTGAAATAAGGTAGCTTATAATCTTATAATCATATACGTATTAACTTAAAAGTTAAGGATTCGGGTAAATATTAGCAACAATTATTATCTGCTCGTTGAATATAATTGGAGAATATATGCTTAAAAATTATCGCCAAATCAACGAAATATTATACTATAAAAGTTAAATGAGGATTACACCAAAGTAACACTTTAACAGAACGAATTTAACGAACCCTCAGTGGAACTTATTCATATAAATTACTCGTTGTCGCTTAGGAATAAGACTGTAAAATTCACCAACATTTTTTCAATACGGTATTATCGCTTTCATCACATAGGTGACATCTTCAAGTATCTTCATCTTTCAGCACCTAAGTAATGAAACCGGGAGTTCCGTATTAATTGAATTTTGGTGAATTTTACAAATGGGATTCTTCAGCACGCCCCACTAGCCCATGATAGTCATTATACGAGCGTATACTTTTACACGTGCATTGTTTTCATGTTTATCATATGTTCCGGATTTTTGCAGCAAGCAGGATATCTCTATTTCGAAGGTTTTAAATGGAATTAAATTTATTTGTTCAAGTATTCTAACTTAAGTTGGTCTGCCACATCTGAAATGAGTATGCGATACTGTCGCTTCACCCGCATTCCGAAAAGTCAAATTTAGCTCGACTTGGAATTTAAGATTCAAATATTTTGGGGCCTCAAATATTACTTTTAGTGACAACTTTGTTTTTATATACGCAAGCGCAGGGATCTCGGTGAAAATCATGGAAAAGGCGATATTACGAGATATCGTATGAGATATATTCACGCCATTATGTTTCTTTAGTTTTTACATGATGTTTTTCCTCCCTTCTTTATGTTCTGTTTGTTTCTATCTTCAGACTGAAGGGCTTAATTCCCGACCATTTTCAGTTTTGACAGTGCCATCAGGCCATCCAGTGTTTTTTCCACTTCATATTCCTAAGTGTCGGCATTGCTTTGCTGTAATACCTTAGTGAGTGAATGTGTGTGTTTATTATTCCCTCAAAGTAAGTATCTGTCGTCTGGGTTAATTTCTTCGCATACCCGTTCGGTCTCTTCTTAGTTCAGACGAGGCTAGGCTACATTAACCACTTACGTGGTTAATGTAGCTCAGAGCCGGTTCCTGACGAAGAAAAAAACCTCCCTGGAAACCACTAAGGGTAACCAACCAGGGTGACTGAGTGGGTATGTATTCGTTAGATTCCGAATACGGTCCCTGGCAATAGGATTAATTTCCTTGTAAACTTATTCAGAACCCTTTGTGTAACCGTGAGCATCCAACTATTTTGAAAGTGTGTCTGATCACCGACGAGGGATTAACTTTCCCCGTAAATCACCAAATCAATCTCAATTGTTCCCCTTCATTTTTCCCTTTACAATGGTGTGAGAAACCCTTTAAGTTTTAAGGAAATATTATTTAATATTGTAATTCTAGAAAGAGGCCGTAAGAAGCTCAATTTATCCTTTCCAAATCCTCCCATAACTTGCCTTATCGGCCTTTTGGCCACGACCACCTTGCTTTTCTCAAAAACTCTCCCACTTCTTGTAGTCTTGGTTCTTCGATTTTATGTTTGTTTAACCTCCCATGTTTTTCATTATTCGCGCCTTCGATTTCTATCGATATACTTTCTGGCTTGGTCTTTGCATCACCTCCTCCAAGCTCTTATGCGCTGATTTATTTTCTGCGTGGATGTAATATCTGCCTGCCACCTTCTCGATGTAGGCGTCGGGGTAATGGGTGGGTGGTGTACGCATCCTCGCCTCCCTACTTTATTTTTTCATGATGTTCATTCATGACGTCGTGCTACATTACGCCCTTGAATAATATTCATTCGCACTGGGATTATTAAATGAATATCCATTTATTCCTTCTTTATGCTTAACCAAAGAAAACATATTGTACATGTAGTCTCATAACAGTGTCTTCAAGTAAAATCTTTCGGTTTAAAATAACCTGCATTTGATTAATTTAAATTTCATATAGTCTTAGGGCTAATTTTTTCTTCAGCATGAGAAACTGAGGTCATGAAATGTGTGCCTTCAGCATAAAATTACTGAAGCTCTTCATAACTATCGGGCAAATTTCACTCGAAATTTATCCCTTTAATGCCATTATTATTACTATGGATAAAAGTTATTATTTAGAGAAATATGGTAATCAATGGGAAAAGACGTTTCTTAAGGGTAATGTTATCTTAATGGCGGAGAAGTTAGGGAGTTTTATACCAAGATGATGAATTGTGAAGAATGCGTGACGCCTCCAACACGTGGATTACATCATGGCTATTTGGTTTTGAGAGCTAGTCTCGAGAAAGTAAGAACATATGTTATTAGAGCGTCCTACGTTGATTAATAATTATTAGAGGGGGGTAAAATATTCTATTTGGGATATACGTATTCTTGGGAAGAAAAGATAATGTAGGAGAGATGAAGGAGAGAGGTCAACATCAATCGACGTTAGCCCATTTTTAGACCATTAAAGGCACAAAAACCATCATAGAGTTGTATGAAATCCACCAAAAATATACACGGAACCTGTTATACACATGGTACGCCATTTGGGACTGCATGCTTCGAAAATATCCTCAGGCAAAACTGGCTTCATGTTATCTCGCCGTTGTCCGTGTATGTATACAGATTTTCCTAGTTGATTAAAACTTCGCGGTCCGTTGACGAATAAAAAAAATCTTTTTACGCCTCAGAAATTGGGTTTCGCCAATTTTTCTTCCCACCTGCTGTAAATTTCGTCATGTTGCAAAATGATTGTGACACCAAGACGAAGTCTACGGCGGAGGCATAGAAACGGTGTAATCCGAATCCTGAATCGAAAAGTCCAAGAATCTCTTTCTCAGATATTAATATTCTAAAATGGTAAGTTTTGAATAAACATGTGTTTTATAACCGTGATAAAAAATATCAACAATCCATATATAATGAGAGGGCGCACTCCGTTTAAGTTATTTCTTAATGTCTGGAGCCGAAAGAGTGGAAATGACGCACGTAATCCAGCGTCTGCTACTTCGCCGGTACTCGCAATGGATGCGCTTTCAATTTATCATAATTTCAATGAATGGCGATCGAACACGAAGGTAAGTGACAGTCACTTCTTTTTCATCGCGCATCAGCGGCAAGGTCTCCCGGACGCCGCCGTTGACGAGTCGCTTCACCCGTGGAGGATTTAGGGTTTCCTTGCTCGTCCCTTAGCAATTCCCCTCCATTCCCCCGCCCTCCGCGCAAAAGTCTTTCACCCCTGGGTCCGTTGTCAAAGAGCCAAGGACGTCTGCATACACTTACTACAACCGTCCACAAGAGGCGCCACGAATGAAACAGATGAGTCTTGCTTTGCGACTCGTCCTCGACTTTTACCACAAATATCCTTGCCACCAAAGAGCAAGTTTTCCTTCTAGCGAGAGATTTCCACGGAAACGATTGCGTATCGAGCCTGACATTTTCGCGTGTGAATGACCATTCTCCCAAAGGAGGAGTAGAGTTGTTCACGGCGAAATTCGTGGAAGGTTTGACGTGACCTCTACGGATGGGGCAAAGGCGGTGCATAATTATGCCTGTGTCTGTTTTTGTGAATGTGGCAGCGGCAACCATTCGGGGTGGAAGCATAGAAAATGCTTGGGATGAAAGAAATTTTTGCATGAAGAGAAAATGTTTCCTTAACGGAGAAACAGCTCTAATTACATAAATGAAGCAAAGAAACCGATTTTTTGGGAAGTTGTTATTCGTTTAATTTAATATCTTCGATAATTTCAATATGTACGTTTAGGAAGTTTTTTCTTTTTCGGAAACACGCCATTTCGTTTATCTGAAACTCTATGATAGTTATTGCGCCATCAGCTGAGACTTTTCTCTGTCAACATTAACGTTGGTTTGGTGTAAGCGTTAAATCTCAAATGGCCGTTAAAAGTACTTATAATTGTGGTATATTCATTGGGATTGCTTACAAATAATAAACTTGGCCTCTGCGGCCTTGAAGGGTCAAGGGTCAAGAGATTATGGCTCAAGAAAGTGATCGATATAATTGATGTGCGGATAGCATCGCAAATACCTGCCATAAAATGAATTAATTCATAATCAACAATTTCATTAAAGCATCAGATGTTTGCGTATAAGGCAAAAGTGTGACGTGCGCCTGAATAAAGTTCATGCTATGGATTTGTTACTCCTAGTAACTACAAAGTGGTATAAATATTTCCATCGGAAAGCCATTTTTTTGTGATTTATTTATTATCAAAATCATTTAAAATACTTTTTATATTTTTTATAACACTGTTTAAAAATGAACTATTCTTCTTGTTTATAGTTGTGCGAATATTTATTAACTATTGTGAAACATATTTTCCATGTACTCATTTTGTGATTATTTTCTTGACAAGAATATATAGATGAATGTAATTTTATACATTTTTGGGCCCTCTACTATGAGTTTAAGTGACGAGGAATTGACCAAATGAGGTCAAAGACAAAAGAAACAAACAAAACCTGCGATTTTTCAGCTGTGCACGCATATCAATGAAGGATTTGATCTTGAGCCAAAATTTATTCCTTTGTTGACACGTTTGTATTCCTCCGTCTGAACTGATTTCTCGTGAACGCCCACTTCCAGGTATTCATGACCGCATTCCACAAATTATAACCTAAGTTTACACCTCCTATTGTAAGTTTACGAGCAATTAAATTTGGCATAACCTTTAACTTCTCATTTGGTTCCATTTAGGATACACATCATATGTTAAGGTCACAAAATAAAATTCGTTGAATATTTTTCAAACGCCATATGTCCTCATCTTATTTGCATGACGTTGACGTCATTAATTACCATCTCTTTGTCAGCGTCAACGATTCATCAGACATGTGCCCATAATGAAACAGTTCTGAAGATGGCGTACGTGCAATATAAATTCTTTTGAATGGAATAGGATAGGAGAGCTTCTACTAAATGAGTTGAAGGTTTTTGGGCAAAAGATATGAAAATCAAAAAGTAATCTATGGTTCACCTCACTCACGTTGCATAAGATGATTTTTTTCATTAAAACAATTGCAATAAGTTGATAAGACAGAATCTTTAATATCATAACGTTCATTATATAAAACACTGCACTATTTTGTGTTACGACACATTACGATTACATCTTTCTATATAATGCAAAAATCATTTTCGCGCCAAGGGTTTAATTAGTTTTTTTACGAGTATTTTACATTCGAGGAAGATGCAAAACATTATATTTATATGCACCCTTTGGATTTTCTAATGCAATACTTCTCCTACCTGACGTTATCTCTTCCATCGTCATCAATATTCCGCTAACTATCTGCACCTATGCATTAATGACCTTGAACTAAGCACATTGTAATAGCATGGACATATATCTGCACAAATCTTAACAGCTATCTCACGTTTCTCATGAATTTAAAATTATAAATTATGCCTATACGCTTTTCCCAGCTGTTATATACTGCCTAAATCTAGATTCATCGCTGTTGAAGTTGAACTGTTTGTCAGTTAATCCACAGAGAATTTCACATGTGAAATTCTTCGAATACACATTGAGCGATGATTAATATCCAATTAACTTTCCAGTGTTTCAGATGTTATCCTGGGCAGACGTTAGTTCAATAGCTAAATATTTTTAAAGCATATAAGTATTACCCTTCAATTAATCACGGGGTGTTTGACGTAATGGATACCCAAAGCGTCATTGCGTTTATGAAAATATTTAAATGATGAATATTAATGTTATCAGAAAAAACTTTGATTTTTGTAAAAGAAATGATTTAAAGTACTACTATTAAAATGCAGCAAAAGAATTACATACTAATTGTTTTACACTAGTTTTTGGAACATATGAAACATTGAAATATGTGCGCGTATACAAGATTTGTATTAAAAGTATCGGTAACAATTTTTTCCTGACGTGTGCGTGAAGCGCTGAATCCAGATGGCCGGTTAAGTTTGCGCATGATCGCAGATCGCATTGATATTGATTGGCACTCACCATTATCACTGATTAATTTGACGATGCGAAATATCTGCGCTAAACTCGCCTCAAAGGTCTTGACGGACGACCAAGAGCAGAGTCGAGTGTCTTCTGCTTGCGAAGACCTCTTGCAACGGCCTCGCCACGATTACCCAACCACCTTACAGTCCCAAGTTGCCACCAAGAGCCAACTTGGGACTGTAATTTCCTATTCCCAAAAGAAAAAAACCTGCCTCAAATGACACCACCATGGGACCCAAAGTGCCGTCAACGTGCCGTGCACACGCGTACCCTAAAGGACCTTCCGGAATCCTTCGACCGAAGGGGGCCTTCGAGTCGTGGTAAAACCGCTGGCAAAAATGCGTCGTCGCTCTTGAGTTGTGCTATGAGGTACTGTAGCAATGTTTGGAGAAAAATGTTTTCCGAAACTTTTCCCGACACTTTTTATACAAACACGTATTTTCCAAAAACTGGAGACTGCGGAGTTTTTTTGTGTACGTTTCATGATGAATCGTCTCTAAAAACAATTTAACCTTGATAAATTTCTCCTCCATTAACTGCACTTTCATTTAAGTATTGATCTCGTAGGACGGGTCAATTGATCGAACCTGTTGATGACCCTATTGTTTTCGAATCTCTTTTGAGTGAAGGATGAAAACGTGTCACCTCATGGTGACCTTCCACCAACCACAGCGCCGAATGACCAAAACCGTCAAAGGTCCAATGGCTCAATTTCTCTTTCCAATCACGCGTTAACGACACTGATATTTGCATTGTCATACCAACACTCGTCGTCTTGAGCAATCAATGCGGATCAAATATGGCCGCTCGTTACAGCCTTTTGTCTCTTTTACGGCCTCAGTGACATCCGTGACCATTCGCGATGAACGCAACTCGTTTGATTTCGAGTGATATCGCACCGAATATCCGTCAAAGAGTTGCGCCCTGGGAAATGGTGCTGGCGACGCCATCAACTTGCACTCGCTTCCGCGTGAGCCCCAAACAAAGGAGAGCTGACGAGAACAGAGGCAGTGCTTCGCTGCCATCGCTTTCACCGCTGTCAAATTATCGCACTCGTTGATGATCACCTGGTTGACCAAAGTATCGGTAGAGAGTTCTTAAAAATAAATAATGGCTATAAGGATTGACAACAAATTCAAAACCAACTGTTCTAACCCTCTTCGTCTCCTCGTAACTGTTGCCTAGATGGAGTTTAATATTCATGTCAATTTTATTAAGCGAGGCATTAATTTTGCTAGCCAAGCGTGGATTGCATGGAAATGAGCTAATCCTTGAGCGGTGTTTTTTACTACTGTGCAATTAGGTATATTCTACACTCAGGTTGAATCATTTACATAATCTTATTTTATTTTAGTAAGATTCTACAGCCAGTATTTTTATGTTTAGTAAAATGGTGAAATATAATATTTCTCAGAAATAGTAGATAATACTACTCATCAAATTCAAACAAAAGACGACAGAAAACAATTCGTAAAAATTGATAAAAAACAAGTTTTACTCTTGAAAAAAAGTAAAATGTTCTCTCTCAGTTAAAATGCAATTAATTACACTCGTGCGTTACCACGATTGATCCGGCGGATTTGGTTATTTTTCACTGCACTCACAATGCGATCAGTGCCCTGATGACTAGCTGTATATAACTGTATCAAGTATTCATCAAAGTACATTTGGCATGGAAGACGTTAGCAAAAGTTGAAAGTTCTGTATCATTACCTAAAATCAGAATGCTTCACTCGCCCTAACTTGTTAGGGAACAGGGCGATGTAAATGATGTGCGTGTAAATGTTATCGATGTTTTCGTTATTTTAAAAAATTAATTAGCTTTTATTTCTTGCCTGTAATAGTATAATAACCCTGGGACAATATTTACGCCACATATACTAGGGTCAGTCATATGAAAACCGAACAACCGCCATAATACACGGTTCACTAAAAGACAGCTTTTTACGTATCGTCACTGCCATCGCTTTGGTAGGAGAACTGCATAGTGACAACTTGCAGGCGCACATAGTTGTTGGATTATGCCCTTGTTGGTGCGCGGACTGGTTTTTTTACCAATTGTTCGGTTTTTATTTTTTTTAAACACTATAAGTATGCAAAAATTCCATAAGTTTCTCCCCATAAACACATTTTGCTGCATAACTTCGATTAAGAATGCACGAAAATGCTTAAATAGTAGTCTCCTTTGGCACTTGGCTTTTTAACGATCTCTTGACTGTAGCATTTAATACTCTGTAACAGTTTCTACAAAAGGAGGCGAGGAATGAAATAAATGTACATTTTATCTGACGCTAAATAATCTTATAAGTTGCAAGTCTAACAAACTTTAAGATTGTGGGACTGGCTTGTTAAGAAACCGGTCAGAAGAAGTAGTGAATGTTCTCTACTATGCCAAAAACCAGGAATGCTTACGGAACCGTTTTTTTTCTGCAGAAAATCGGGCCAAACATGACCCACCCTTGAGAAAAAGTAGGCAAAATGCTGCAGTTCTAGACCGCTTCGACGGCGAATGTTAGGTCGAAGCACTCAGATCGATTGGTTTATTATCTTAGAGTGTATACTTGACCGAGGATTGAATCACGGCCTTCCGCGAAGGAATCGCATGGCCCATCCCATCGTCGATGGGACGGTGAGTCGGAGGCAGGCAGGAGTCGGAGACAACAACGATAGCCTCCGACCATCAAAACCATCAACCCGAAGGTCGCCATTATGCGTGAGGGCCCAATTCTTCGCCCGACAGAACGTGAAATTCACACAATCACGGCAAATCACCGCCATTGCTCTTCCCCGTGTCGCGTTGCGCGGTTTCCCAGCATAGTTCTGGTCAACAGAAAATCACTTGCGCCTCTGCTGTAGCCACGGGTGCCCGGAAGCATCAGTCCGGGTTTGAATCTTGTACCCCCTTTTCAGTAACCAAACTCCCCATCCACTAGGCCACCTGGTCTCTAAATTTTTAAACCTCGATCTTGGGTCAGCGGGGAGGTCAGGAGAGGGCTGTCGAGAGGCTTCGAGGGATGACCTGGCCGGGAGAGGGCCTTGATTGGCGAGGAGGAGGCGGGCAGGAGGAGGGAACTGACTGACCCTGTGCCCGATTCCCAGGTGACCTCCGGTGGAGGGAATCTCCTCGGCGAGCAATACGACGCCCCTTAAAGAGCAATCGACCGAAAGGGAGGCTGGGAGAAGTGTGAGGAGAGGCCCTCCGGGAGGAAGGGGGAGGGGTCTCGGGCCGCGCGTTCATTGCTAACGAGATGGTGAAACAGGAGATATGTATAGTTGTCATCTGCGACTGCATGCAACATTTGCCTAAGTCTCCGCTCTGGGATGATCATAAAGCACTCATCATTGTTTTTACATAATTGGGCTTACCTATCCTGAACGGCATAATTATGATTCCTCCTTGCTGACCTTCAATGCGAAAAATTGCACCGAAAATTTTATCAAATTAGGTCGCTAACTCACCCGAAAGGGTGACTATATCTATTGTGTTGATTAAAGTCTTCATTATTTCTTGAATCAACAATTGACAAAATCGATAAATTTACATGAGTAATGATTCTCCGAAATATTGGACATTTAATAGTTTAGTTTCTTCCGTTATATCGAAAGAATTGCTCAATAGTAATGGATAATTCAAGAAATATTATCTTGAGAAAATCATTTGTTCCATGAATAATATTTACCAACTCGGCTTTTAATATGTGGCGTAAATGCTCAAATAATTTCTGAGTTAATTAACACATTTGGAACGCAGCGATATAATGATTTACACTTCTACGTTAGGTGTCTATTTGTTTATTTATATTCTTATTATTTCTACTTTCGTATCTATATTTTCTTTCATTTTTTTCTTTTGTTATTTCTTACTTCTGTATTATTAAACAGTAATTTCATTTTCATTAATTTTTCTCCCCATTAATATGTGCATTAGTATCAATTCTTCTTTTGTTTCTTTCCTTATTTTTCATACATTGCTTTATTTTTTACTGCAGTATATTACAACATTAGAATTATCTATCCGCAGGTTTATCACACTCCCCTTCAGGTGTGGCTGTTTTCCTGCTGTGGGGTTCTTCGTCAAGGATAAAAGTCATATTCCTTACATTTTTCCCGCAACAGTGCATATTTTCGTACACTCTCTGTACTCATGCATATTAATTGTACATCGATTGCAATTACCTATTTTTTAATATTATTTAATCACTCAAAAATGTAATTATATTCTCCCTGAATATATTTGAAGATGATTTAGATGAAAAAAGGAACTTCCACATTCTCAATCTCGCCCGAATAAAGCCTAATTATTATCAGTTTCACTATTTAATTCAACTCTTCAACGCTAAATTCATATACCATTGTTTTACGCAATTCAGTGAATATAAATTGTGAAAAAGTTATCCGAAAACAATGAAGAGACAAGAGATGGATACATTGGACATGCTTAATGGACAGCATTTTGCCGAATTCCGGCCTCGACCCTGAAACTGTCATTTTCCCACGTCTAAGGACTTGGTTCGAGGTGAGCTCTATCTTTCCTTAGCCGTCAGAATCAACCATTCGAGGTGATTACTGTGGAGTGCAAACTTATAATTCATTCAAGAATTTCCAAGATTGTGAGCATAGCAAATGTTATCTAACTGTCGGATAGGAAGTTGAATAATGAACCCTTTGGGGTTTTTCCTTAGAATCAGAGATATGCTAGCTCAGGATATTCCACTACCCTTCCTCCAATCTCCTTAATCTACATTCAATTATGAAAAAAAACAGAATTTGTACTTTTCCACAGATTTATTTGTAACGTACAACGCGTTTCAGTTCATCGAACCATCTTCAGGTACAGGACAAGATTCAACTTGTGATACATCATATTTATACCTGTTTGAGGAAGGGGAGTGGGAGAAAAGAGTGAGGGGCAAGGTAGGCGGGCACAAAGAGGGTCAAAATCTGTGGAAAAGTGCAAGTTTTATTTCTCATAGTGACGAACCTCCACTACATCTCGCCTGAATCTATTGACGACATTCAATTGCTCATCGAGGTGCAATTGGGAAAATTATCTCAGGTGCCAATCAACTCTCTAATAACAAGTACCTAATGGTGGTAACTAATGGATATTTTGGTTCATTTAAATGTTGATGAACTTCCTCCTATGAATTTGTTGTATCGGAAGTTTTTTCGATAAACGCTCATCCACAATATAGTGTTTAAACATCCCAATAAATTAATATTTTCCATTATTATCTTCATTCGAAAAAACAATGTAATGTTTGCGAGCTTCACAAGGGATATTGGCGGATTCATCGCCCTGGGATTCAGTATTAACTTTACAGAGAGCATTAGAACGCTATGAGGAACACTGCAAATTATTAAAAAGAATTTTTTAAATTGGCCTCATCCCTTCATTAACCTATAAGGGGAAAAAATAGGCATAACATTTGCGGAATTTGTTCTAAGCGGAGCGGTAGCCTAGGAAGAAGCAGAGTGTTACGAGTTCCAATCCATGCGATTCCGTGGGAAAAACGCAGCAAGATCCGAGATCTGTGGCTTTCAAGGTACCAGGTCTTTCTGGGACACCAAAGATGGCACAAGGAAGATAAACTGAGCCCACTTCCCTGAGGAGTGAATCTCAAACGTCACAGGTTATATTGCAAAGTGCGTTAGAGATTCCTGACACATCTTCAGATTGGTGCACTTTGAAATATTGATGAAATACTTTGAAAAACACGTTTTGAATAAAAAAAAGAGTTTTACAAAGGGAAAAGAGTTGAGAAAGTAATTAAGTGGTTGCACAATTAAACAATCTACGCATACATAACACAACTTTACAAGAATTATGAGAATTTTTGCAAAATATAACTATGAATAACCCCGAGAAATAAATAAATTAATATGAACTTCTTAGAAGTGCTTTTGAAAAAAAATGAAAAAGGACACAGAGCGAATGGTAAAGTAGGGCGCTTTGACCGTGGTCAGTTTCACCTGCAAGGCTTGATTTTGATTTTATAAAAAAAACATTCCTGCTTGATGTTTAGGAAGTTATATAGTTTATGTAATATGTCCATTGAATATTGAATTTTTATTCCCACACCCCTAACGAGCAACATAATTTTTCTCGGTAACTAATGAGCCAGTCATGTCAGTTTTAATGGCTGCTATCTAACAGAAATATTTTACAATTTAAAGGGGATTACTTTTGTTCTATTTTTAATCTTCCATAACACAGCGTACTTGGAAGAAGCACGTCTATGTTACGCCTTTTCAAAGCTCCAACAAATTGGGTGACGATCATGTGTAGTTTATTATTAGATCCATTCCTCGTTAAAATAACAAAGCAATTTTACAATGATATGTGAGCGATGGCTTATCTCAAGTTTTGCAAAATATTAGTAAATTGCAGGAGAACGATCAAATCGGTACATTAGAAATGAAAGATTTAACGTAATTAGCGTGGCAAATAAATTAATGTAAAATACGATGATTTATAAAATTTTGCGAGAGTGCTGATAAGAAAAGAATTTATGTGAATTAGACAAAAAAATGAACATCTAGGTAAACCTCATCCATGTCTTTATCACCATTTTAAGCGTAATAAAAAATGTGTGAAAATTTCAGATTGGCTGTTGCAGCCATTTTCAGACAACTGTATTGTTAAGTCAGAAATATATAGGAATAATGGCTGCCATCACTATCGCTGGTTATGTTTTCGTGATAGGAAATTAATATTCAGTTATTTTGGGCAAGGAAAACGAAATATATTTTTATAAAATTAAAACATCTCTTATGTATGTATAAACTTTTTCTAATGTCTCAAAATCTACAATTTGGTGAAAAAAATCGAAAGCATAATACTCATTTAGCAGTATTTTCAAAAGCTTGTTGTAGATATTAAGGTTTTGTTATTTTGAGGAGATACGAATACAACACAACTGTGCGAACGAAAATTTCAAAATATTAATGCATTTCAGTCTTCAATTAAACTGCCATTACATTTCCTTTTTTTTTGAAACCAGACAATGAGATCTTCTCGTTTCAAACTTCAAGGATATGAGAACCCAGATGCTATTTCTTATTTTTCGCTCAGGCTCGAAAGTGAATACTATGATAAAATTCGTTTTATAATCCCCATGACATTTCGAGCTAACCAATGCAAAATCTTTCCACCCAGCGCTTTCATGGAGAGGACGACACCGCTAAATTTAGCGGAAAAAAATCACCTAAAGAGCGAGGTGAATTATCTGTGTTGACTAATACTTCTTTTCCACGTGTTGAGATTTATGCATTGGGTTTTGGATAACGCTGCATATTTTTAATAGCTTTTAGATTTTATCGCTTGTTGAAGTCTCCGTAATTGACCACTGGTGCACATGGTATTGTATGTGGCTAAGCATATTACGAGTCACTCGTAATTACCTCAAGTAATATTCTATTTATGATTCCTTATTGCTTCATTTAATGGGGCTATTTCTCTCTTGAAAATGTATTCATACACCTCAAGACATTTAATTAATTTTATATGAAATGGCTATTAGCTCGCCTGATTTCATAGGAATCAATTATGTTTATTGAAGATAATGCCACTTCTTTGGGCTTTATGCAGTGTAATTAAGTTATATAGCTACTGAAATAAATGATTTCTGCTATTCATTGTTCCAGTAGATATTAATATTCATGTAGTCATAAATATAATAACAATTCGATATACATTTACTTGTATTATGATTCGTAATAAAACTGTAAGTCATCACGAATGAAATATTCAGTTTTTTCCGGAGTCTCAGTTTGAAGAATAACAATTTCGCCTTACGTATCTGCAAACTGAACCGTAATATATTTCACGAAAACCATTTGGACACTTTTAGTTATTTTTGACACGCTTAAAATTTCCAAATGAGTTCTAATATATTTTCTGCAGAAAATATAAAGGAAACTAGCACATACACGTGTATCTGAATCTTTTTTGGTAAAATGAATTCAACCTGGTGGGTTTTTTTGTTTAGAAAAAATAAGCTAATGTAACAATTGATTTAAGTGATGGACAGCCTAGGGGACACACATCTTAGGGTATTCCATTTTATTTAATTACTTAGCAATCTAAGATAGAAACAAACAGAGGTCCAGAGAGTCAATTGATTAGAAAAATGGGATACAACGCCGATGGGTTGAAACTAGTCGTACACATTTGGTGGTAAGATTCATTGATTTTCTACTTCAGTGAGAATGGATTTCCACAAAGCTGAGCCTGAAAACATAGAATATATTAAAAATATCTTCTTCGAAGAAATTATTAGCATCTTAAGAAGAGTTAATGCGTGCTATTTGAAAGACCCTCCGCCGCGTGCTGCGCCTCCCGATTCGCAGCAGGGTTATAGCTGGCTGACATGGAAGCGGACCGCAGTCGGAAATTATTACGCGGTGATTTGAAAGTGATACAAGATGTGAAAGTGTCCAAGGACCCAAAGGGAGAGGGGAGGGGAAAGGTTGTGGTGGCATGGCTCGAGCGCCCCAACGGTGATGCTCACTTCTGCTGCGCCGTGATATTCGCGTGAGGCTACATCTCCCGCGAAGGACGTCTCGCCATGCAGGCCCAACGATTATCCGGGAGGCATCGTTGCGAAAAAAGAATTATTCCTCATATCATCATCCTGCCGACTCTGTGTCATATGCTGCTGCTCCTTCCTCCGCTCCCCTGCGACCCGTGGGGTCCCGACATAGTTGTCGCACAAGTTGGAAGGTTATGTCGCACCTCCGAGGTTAGTCCCCCTTTTCACGTGATGATACAGTGGCAGCTGCCCTTTCTTGGTCATTTTTCACCGAGCGCAAATGGTGAAATAAACCCAGTGAACCAATTTCGGCGCTCGTCGTGTACGCCGATGGCCACTAGTTCTACTTGAAGAAGACCTCAATCGTTCGCTGGTGCAGCGATGGCGTTGGGATTCATTCCACATTACCAAAGAAAGAAGCAAGTGTATGGCTAGTTACATTTTAAGTACCAAATACCTAAATTTCAAGAAACTGCGGGAGATGCCGCAACAGTAACTTTTTACGGAGTCATCCGCTAATATGCATTTCATTGCAACAATTTCAGAGGGTAAAAATTTCGTCAAAACATCTTGTTCCTTTAAAAGCCCATGAAACATAAGAGTTTCAGAGGACACATCGGAAGCTTAACTGGCTAAAGCACTAGGCCGGACTAGACTAAAGACGAATGATTTTTACACTCTGAAATTGTTGCCACGAAATACCAAATACCTACTTTATCTCCACCCACAACATCAACCCGAAGTATAATGAAAACTTCGTTGCAATTTTCCACAGTTAAAACTTTATTGCCGACCATGGTTTCGATACACTGTATCATCTTCAGGTGACCTGAAGATGATACAGTGTAAACTCACCTGAAGATGATACAGTGTATCGAAACCATGGTCGGCAATAAAGTTTTAACTGTGGAAAATTGCAACGAAGTTTTCATTATGTCTCGATTCCACAATATCACGCCTGATTCTTCACTTTTCGTATCAACCCGAAGTTTTCCGTTAATAGTTGAGGGTAGAACTCACCTAAAATTAAGGCACCACGGCGTTTGAAATCCTCGTATCAGGGCAGGAGGGCAGGGCATGTTCCTTCCCTGCGCCACCTTGGGTTTCCATGAAGACCTGGTCCCCGAAAAATCACATCTCCGGTGAAGGTGAGGGTTTCCCAAACATCCAGGTTTGACCCTACGACCTTAGGCCAGTGGTAGAGGATGTGATGAAATACCCTAAAAAGTAAGCAATTTTCCAGCGGTTAATGAACCGGAATATTGAGTTTCGGGCATAAAATATTTGAAGCATCACAGCAATATCTTATATCCGGAAAATATCCAGCCATGCAGAATGTTGAAAAAAAGCCTGCCTAGGACATTTAGGTCTTATTGTCCTCCGAAATACTACCCATGGAACCTCGGGCACTTTTCCTAGCGTCTCTTCCACTGTTCAAAACATTCGGCATAGTCCTTTTTGTTCGAAATGGACATCAGCTGCCTCATCACAGTCTCTTTTATCTCGCCAATGTCAAGAATTTCGTGCTACAGTTGCAGGAGACTTGCTCCAAGCCTCAACGGATGACCCAGGTTTTACAAAAAAAAGTCATTACTGGAGATGAGTCATGATGGGCTATGGCCCTGAAACAAAAGCCCACATTTCCCAACAGTGTTTTTAATTTACGTTGAGACGGAATTTCAGTCATTTAAGGTCACCTAGAACTAATATTTTTTCTATTTACGTGTTCTAACTACCACGAAATAGTCGATAAATAGTCACTATTATGTATCAATGATCCCAAATGTAATTGTAATACTTCTATGCAAAGCTCTCTAAGACGCTATTCACATCTCCGGTTCCTAACCGATTTCCGTTCGCAACTCGTCCTTGACCTTTTTTTATCAGTTCATCCCTACCACCGGATCACCCATCAAAATGTGAAGTGGCTGCATAGTGTGCATCGGAATAACTACGCATGGGGTTACTCTTCAGAGCTCTATTTGTCTCCCTCCAATGTTCCAAGGACTTTATTGTCTTCATTGAATTTTTAATTATATAATCAAGAAATGTTGAATTTTATGGATCCGTAACATAAACATTGATCATAATTTTTTTAAATAAAGAATGTTCTAGTATGAATGAAACACTTTTTCACTACATCACGGAGTACTCGTAATTCTCCAGAAACCGAAAAGGATCATAAATAATAGGTTTTTCAGAGTCGGAAAAGACTCAGGTTGTCTCTTAAGTGCCATTGCTATGGTAAATATATCTCCTAAACGTATAAGTGAAGGATAAATATAATTACCAGTATAAGTTATTTCATTGAATATTGTCGCAAGGAGATTGGCCGCGCGGCTGCAAGCTATTAGTTGCAAATACATAACCCCGAGTGACCAACCGTCCTGCACTGCTGGTGTCCAGATGCTGCACAGGACATGAACCGGATATGACCCTGCCAGTGCGGGCTACGTGTTCCTGAACCTCGGTAACCCCCGCAGGGCAAGGGTCCAGGCGTGGCTCGCGGCGACGTCATTCCTTGAGGAAGATTAACGACGTCCCCTACTGGACAAGACGGTATATAAGGGCCTCATGCCTAAGGGTCCGGGTGTCTTGTGCTTTGCGACATAGAGTGTCTTGTGATTTGTGACGTAGAGAGTCTTGTGCTTAGCGACATAAGGATCGTTGGTTCCGACGTGTTCCCAGTGCGACCAGCCGGTGACCATCACGACCGAGCACAGGACAACGGGGTACTGATCGGCTCGCTCCCGACTTATCCCGTGTGTGTCCACCAGGTTTAGTTGTTCGCCATGGATTAGTTGTAAATTGTTCTCCATGGCTTGGTTGTAATTGTGTTCTCGATATATGTCTCTAGACAATAAATGTATTTAAAGTAAGGTTGTCTTCATACATTATCGACCTGACCTCCCCCACCTATGTCCGCCGCGACAATATTACATTGCCATCAGACGGCTTAAAGCACAGTGCCGACTTATCGAAACGACTTCACGATACTAATGTTTTCAGGACTTCATTGAGTAATAAGGACAAGCGATGATAAATGTTTCACATATTCTGTCGTAATATTACTGAGAATATTATTTATATTTACTCTTTCGGCAATTTTAGTAGGGAGCAGGTTAGGCAGGTCTCTTTCAAATGTGAAATATGAATTTCGAAATAAGTATAATGCATTTTCAACAAGAGGGGTTACCCCTCTTGTTGAAAAGAGGGTTACATAAAATTACCTAGGTTATTTCAGAATTGGTAATGAAAATAATTATAATTAATTAGGAGGAATTAGAATTCATTAAGGTAAAACAATTTATTTTCTCACACGATAGTTTAAATCGCATATTCACTAATGAACTATCATTCATTCTAAGTAGCCAGGTCAAATTCAGCAGCCTTTTTAATAACCCTCTTTGTAATCAGGCAATAGTGGCAGAAAAGAAAAATGAATCCTTTTGTTCTTTGTTTATAGTTATATTGATCTGAAATAATGAACGTCGGACAATGCTCATTTACAAGAAACTGCGGGAGATGCCGCAATAGTAACTTTTAACGTAGTCATCCGCTAACATGCATTTCAACGCAACAATTTCAGAGTGTAAAAATCTCGGTCAAGGCGAATGATTTCTACACTCTGAAATTGTTGCAATGAAATGCTCATTTAGTTTCATTAGTTGTAAACTGGTACGCAATGTGGAAATTGGCATCAGTACGTTTATTGAAATGATATACTCTTCCACATGCATTTGTTTATATGTCACTATTCATGAAAAAATGCGGTAGCCACCAAGATTTGCATCTAACGATGATAATACATTCATCCTCCAAATGATAATACATGTTTTACAACCATTGCCTTGGGTGTTCAATTTAAGGAACCACTGAAAGCAGGGTTCTTCAGAAAAGCCTAAAATACTAAAGTTTTAATTTAGTTGACCATAAAAATCGGCCTGAACAAAGGAAGATCGTGAGAAGGTAATAATGAAAGACTGAAAAGTGGGAAGCGTTTGCAGCAGCGATTACTGTGGTCATGCGAGGACTCTCATGGCCAAGAATGAAAAAAGAGTTTTCTATGGTTGGTATTAAATGTCGTTTTATGCAGGCGCCAAGAGAGATAAGTGGGTCATAGCGAAAGGAAAACGGAGATGGCGGACAATACGTGACAAGGGAAGACAAATTAGCATCAGCGGGCGATGTTAGGGAGAAGAAAGTCTTCTTCGTCTTCACAAACTTAAAATAAGAGTCTTGAGAGAGCTCTGGAGTGACGAGGAGTCCTTGGCACCTACTACCACTAAGAGAGGGGAGGGGAGGGGTTTTGACGCGGTTGGGTGATTTCTTTCGGTGTTTTCTTGCTTGCAAAACTCTTATGGGTATTTATTTAGAAAGAAGCGCCGATTTTTCACTCATTATGAAAAGGAAACAATTTTGAATTGTTTACCAATTGGTTTTATTTAAATACTGAAATGAAAATTGTTTACAATCTTATATTTTTCAGGGTGGCGCATGAGAAGTGATTTAAAAGAATTACAAATGTAATATTCAGTCGAAGTTTACAGTACTGAATGTATTTCAGAAGTTTTATTTACAATTTCCATCATTATTCAATAAAAATTATAGTTTTTGGCGATTTTAGGAAATAAAAAACAAACCTACTCAATTTCGTAAATTTATTGGAATAGAGAATATTTTTCTGGAATTCTGTGTGTGTCACTAAATTAGTTGGCTAACTATTCAGTTGAGCAGTGCTTCTTGCAGGATGAGCAACTAGTCGTCGAATGCTTGCATACGAATGAAGCAGCACACTCAACTGTCGAAAAATTTTAATTCCAAAATAGAAAGCTGTGAAGAAGTAAGCTTGAGATTTATTATCTCAGGTTTCTTGATTTTTGGAAAAACGTTTGAATCTGCTTAAAAATACCCTCCTCTTGTGTTTTCCGTAGATAATTCGAAATGCAAGCATTTCGATCAACCATTTGTACGATTACAGAGAGTATTTAAAGTTCATCTCCATCAAGTAACAGAATGCGACGTTTTAAAATATTTCAAAAAGCTAATTCGTTTTTAAAAAAAGCCTGCGTGACGAGGGACACTAATCATGAAGGTGAATAAAATCCGTAAAGAGAGGACTGGTCTAAGAGTTACAATATTTCCGTGTGCTTGCGCTGTTGTCACGAATAGGACGAACGATGAAAGTGTAGACAAATAAATAAGTCAAATAAAAACTCGGCGTCTTGTTTTGTCTTTGCTGTCTGATCTTCAGGCGTAGTGCGGAGTTGGGCGTGGTTGCTCGATTCCGCCAGGAAAATCACACGATTGATACCTTTGCGAGAATTGTGTACGTAGATAATTTAGCACTCAGTCTTTTCAACTCTTATCCTATAGTTTATTGAAATTGAACGATATATTGCACATATTATCTAATGGCAGTGGTCCTTGAGTTGGGCGCTATTTCGCGCCCTCCGTTTCATTCTTTAAGTTACCCGCCATTTCGTACGTGGCTATTTGGTCGAAAATGAAGGTAGCACCATACTATACACACGCACACATGAGGGTAGGATGAAAACAAATACACACATGCTTGTAGGGCGCGAACGAAATGACCATCAGAAATATGTCTGAAGACATTTGGAAGTAGCAGTTCCACTCAACACGCATGCGCAGGATTAAGATCGTTGGATCATCCAGTGTATTTCGAGAAGCGGAAGTATGAAGACGTGTTCTAGTGCTTTGTCTACGCGAGTTGAACAGCGTGCTGTTATCGAATTTATAAATGCTGAAAATGTGAGTCCTACTGAGATTCATCGTCCTTTAAAGGCTGTTTAAGGTAACGATGCTGTTGATAGGTCTACTGTAAATCGATGAACAGTAAAATTTCGTGGTGGCGAGCCTGGAAAAGACATAATTGTTGATGAAACTTCTTATGAGAGTGTTTTGGTATGCTCACCAAGTTTATGTGACCGAATATCTGGAGCAAGGGGCAACGGTAAATTCTTCTTAGTATATACTGACTCTAAAACACCTCCGACGTCGAGTTTGCCGCGTTAAAGTCAGCCTGGCGTCAATAATCTTGCAACATGACAACGCTCTTCCGTACACCTCGCGCGCAACTGAAGAGGCTCTGCGAAACCTGAAATTTAAACTGATTCCACACCCTCCTTATTCCCCCAATCTTGCGTCTTGCAATTTCAATTTTTTTCCTTAACTCAAGAGGCACATCAAGGGTAATCATTACACCTCGGACGATGAGGTGAAGGCAGCTCCCAAGTCCTGGATTCGAGAAAAGCTGGAAGAGTTTTTCAGTGACAGAATGAAAAACACTTGTTTCGCGTCTGGAGAAATACGTTAGCTTTAACGGTGACTATGTTGAAGTGTAAGTATATGAACTTAAGAATTGCACTTTAATGTACTTTTTGCCCGATCTTGCTATTTGTTTTTGTTCGCGCTCTACAAGCATGTATGGATTACTTTTCAGCCTACCCTCGTAATATAATTTTCTTAATCATAAGTTATTCTCAGGATCATCAACAAAAGGATAGAGAGTAAGGAAAATGATTACTTAGGGGATGATCAGTTTGGGTTTAGGAAAGGAAGAGGTACGCGTGATGTCATTGCAGTAATGAGATCACTAATCGAGAGGAATATAGAATACAATCAGGACGTTTTTGCCTGTTTTGTAGATTTCGAAAAAGTGTTTGATAGAGTGAATTGGGAAAAATTAATGCGTGTATTGCAGAAAATAGGAATGGATTGGAGGGACAGGAGACTGATCCGCAATCTGTACATGTCTCAGACTGCTCAGGTGCGAGTGGGGAACGGAGAGTCCGGATGGGCAGTGTTAGGAAGAGGGGTAAGGCAGGGTTGCCCATTGTCACCGGTGCTGTTCAACGTATATGTGGAGGAAATGATTAAAGAGGCATGGGAAGGACTGGAGGTAGGAATGAAAGTCGGAGGGGAATTCGTAAAATCGGTTAGGTTTGCTGATGACCAAGCATTAGTTGCTCAGTCAGCTAAGGGGTTGCAAGCATTGTTGAGTGAATTGGAGGTTCAGTGCGATAAATATGGGATGAGAATCAATATTAATAAAACAAAGGTTATGCGATTTTCCAGAAAGAAAAAGGCTAAGCTAAATATTAAAATAGGAGGGGAAAAAATAGAGCAGGTAGAACAGTTTACATATCTCGGAAGTGTTTTGGACCAATTCGGTCAAAGTGGTAGGGACGTAAGGAGAAGAATTGCGCTAGGCAAGGAGGCTTTCTCAAGGAGGAGGGAGTTGATGACGGGGACGTTGAGTAGGGATGTTAAGACAAGACTCGTAAAAACTCTGATATGGAGCGTAGCTATGTACGGCGCGGAAACGTGGTCGCTGAAGCAGGAGGATAGACGTAGATTGGAGGCTTTTGAAATGTGGGTGTGGAGAAGAATGGAGAAGGTGAAATGGACCGAAAGGAAAACAAATGAGGAAGTACTAGAGATGGTGGGGGAGAGGAGGGGTTTGTTGAGAGAAGTCCTATGGAGGCAGGAAGGATGCATGAAGGGCGTATTGAGCGGTAGTGGAATGTTGAAGAAGGCAATAGAGGGGAGAATGTTGGGCAAGCGAGGTAAAGGCAGGAACAGGATAGGGATGTTGGACGGGATGAAGGGAGGAAAGAAGTACACAGAGATGAAGAGGGACCTGATATAGATTAGTTTGATAGGTGGGGAGTCACAAAATGTTTATTTGATGGTTGTGTCCATCCAAAAACCTACCTTAAACGGTAGATTACGTAATAATAATAATCTATGGTCACCAACCGTAAAAATAATTCTCAGCAATTTTCCGTTCGGCTCCTTTCCTATTCGATAGCATATCAAATTCGACGACGAGGCCTTTTACATTAGGCTCAATGGATAAAATCCATCTTCAATAAATAGCGTAACGGAATAAGAAAAGAAACAAAATAGAAATAGATTGGGAGATACGAAGCAAGGAGACTTATCAAAGAGGCGGTGCTTGATGAGGGAATTGAAGGTGCTGCGTGGAGAGAGGAGGTCAAGGGAAGGACACAGCCATCGCTCAGGGAATCAGTTGAATTGGAGAGAAATTCGGTTGAATAGGGCTCGTTGGGAAGTGGATGGACATTGAGGGATATTCGGAGATGTGCTGAAAGACTCATGTTACTAGTGGCGCGGGGAGTGGGGCGAAGGAGAGCGGATCCATTGGACGGAAGGATCCATTCGCGAGGCAGTTTGGGAACTGCGAGTCAGGTGCCAATCCCTTTAGGTAGACACGTGAAAGACGATGGGTTGAACAAATGCGTTCACACGTGAGCGGAGTTAGTAAAAACGATGACGGACTACAGCTAAAAAGAAATGATACATGAAGATTGAGTCATTCGAGAGTGTTGGGGCAGCCAGTCAATCAGATCGGTGAGCAGCCTCGCATAATGTGGAGAGATAATGCCTACCTGACCTCCGCAAGTCCTCTATGAACTGCAGCTGGGAGGCCAAAATGAAATATTTAATGCGAAAGCCATCCAAAAAAATGAAATCCGTTTTTGTCCAATAACCTATATGAAAACCTAACTAGTCCTTGAGCCAAATATTACAAGGTGTGTCCCAAAAGTAGTATGACTTATTTTTTCCCGAATAGACGGACGAACGGGTGGCGGTATCCCTGGTTGGTCTCGAAGGAGGGGTCTCAGGAAAGGCTGGAGGCCAGTGGCAGTTAGCTCCAAGCCTTTGCGGAGTGCGGACCGTTCGTTTGCGAAACCTCTGTAACGTGACCTCGTTAATCTCTCTGCCATGACCTGTTATTGGAATAGCGCTACGTCATTCAATTTTGCGTGAACTGAGCAACACCGGGAAAGAGACTCATGAGATACCCGAGGCAGATTATGGTGATAATCCCATCATGGATTAATTTTGAGTGGCACGTTTTGTTTCTGGAGGGTAGAGAAGATGCTGAAGACGCCGAACGTTCAAGAAGCCCTTAGACCTCAAAAAGTGACGATAGTGTTGAAGGGGTGACGGATTTGTTGGACAGGGATCGTAGATTAAGTGTTCGCATGGTTTTTGATGAACTTGGCATCCCTAAAAGTGATGTGCATTGATTTGTGACCGAAAACATGGGCATGAGAAAGGTGTGTGCGACGTTGGTGCCACGAGTGCTCTGTTCGGAATCTGCCAAGAGCTTTTCGACCATGTGAGTGAGGATCCAAATTTTTTAGACAATGCCCCATCGGACTTCTTCCTCTTCCCCCGCCAGAAATCCGTGCTGAAAGGACGTCTCCATGGCCCGGTGGAAGCGTCACATCAGGCTGTGACGAGAGAGCTTAATAGTAACTTAGCTTTCGGGTGCTACCTTCCAGAAGCCGTACGAGGTGTGGAAAAACTGCTGGCAGCGGTGAGTGGACGCACAAGGGTGCTACTTCGAGGACTTTTGAGTAATCGTATAAATTCTGGCAATATATATCAGGCAATGTATAAATTCTGGCAATTTTTTTAAATCGACTCAGTCCCATTACTTTTGGGACAGACCTTGTATGAAGTACGGAATTGGACAAAAATTGACAACTCTTCATTCACAGGGTACGAGGATAGATAAGTTCCATATTAGAGTCTCTGGTGTGTTTTGCAAGCACAGTGATTTTTCCTTTCTCGCATTATTATTATCGTACTCTGTGAACAAGTACGGTAAAAATTTCTTTCTTTACTCGGAGTAACTACTACGTATAAATATGCTGAAAGTGTATTACGTATGTTTAGTTTTCTCTGGTTTCAAACCCTTTCGTAAATAATTCTCTCTCAAGCTGAGAATGGGAGCGTTTCCTAACAGAAGGCGAATTGAGGTGCAAATTTGACTCTCCCTGATGTCTACTGGAAGCAAAGACCTATCCAGAATCATTCAGAATATATATAATATACATTCAGTCTATTAGCATTACAGGTAAAGAGTCCGGATATACAACCGGGTCCACATCGAGGTACTTCAATCATTCACAATCCGTGCGACGTGGTACTTCTAGCTGAATCTATGCTGTTCGAGATTTTTATTACCATAATTGACTGGAGATATTTTACGAGTACAAGAAAATGAGCATGACGGCTATCGTGGTTGCGTTCTTTTCATTTGAACCGTGATTTTTTTTCGCAAACTAGCCTTTGGATTGATAGCTATGATTAGTTTCAAGTTTGGAGTGAAATTAAACGAAAACCATCGACTATCTACCTAATTTTGCTCTCTTGTCCTTGTTCTCTTGGCGTTCGTCTGTCCATGCTCTCTTAGAACGGAGTTCGGTCGTGGGGAAGGATTGAAAATCGCCGGGGTGCATGTGCCAAACTCAGATGGACCCCCACACGGAGAAAGGAAATGTCCTGCTGCACTGTCTGTGTTTATTTCATCAGCCTTAGGGCTTCGTATGACCTCCGCCCTCACCTACCCGTCCGACCTTCGTGTCGAAGACAGCGAAAAACTTTCAGCGGGAATGTCCAACATCCTTTCGGACCCCCTGCTTCCACGTCTGCAGTGTATTGATCCCGGATCCGTCTCCTGGATGTGATAATTAATGTGCCATTACGGTCTGCACCTAGTCTAAAATAAACACCTTCCCTCAGACCCCATAATAATTTCCTTTGGAAGCCCTCGACTTGCTCTCGCGTGTCAAGCACCCCCCTAGGGTTGCAAACACCGCGGTTGGTTGGTTGGTTGGCTGTCGGGCGTTATTTGACCATTCGCTTCAAAACAGCGGACGGGGTGCGTGGTGCGGAGGGGTTGGAGGACAGATGACAATCGGCCAAGGTGGCGTCGGGGAATCCCGTCTCGACGTCGCCAAAGGAGGAAGAGGGGTGGCGACCTTCAACCGGCAGTGCCCCCTCCCCCCCTGTTCCCCCCATCCGCCTCCTGTGGATACTTTCGCCCTCTGCGCACCCGGACGCGCGTCACGGAGCCCTTCCGAAGACGTCCACGACGCCTCTCTCCGTTAACATAACACGACGGAAACACCTTTTAAATCCCTAACCCCTACGCGTACACACTCGCGCTCGGATCATCCTCAATCATAAAGACCAGAGCTGGGCAATACGTACCGATATAACTCCGCATGGATAACTTTTCAGTTTTTATCCAATCCCCAAAAATAACGGTTTGACGCTCTCTTATCCAATGTTTCCCCCTTATAAATAATAAAGGTTTTTGATAAATTATTCTTATGATTCAGCTTTTAAGATATAATTTTGCAAATTAAGTCTTCTAAATTTTTAGCATGCGCACTCTTACGCTCACTTAGTCGATGGCATCTTGCTGGGAATTAAACTCTTCCACCAGTAAAATGGTATACGACATGCGAAAGAAATGCAGATAAAATCTCAAGCTTGAAATTAGACATTTGGCCATCTTTCACCTACGATGATTAGGCTTCATGGTTCGTGTTCCTTTTTTATTAAATATAATCTTTATTAATAAATAAATTTAATCTCGGAACTATGAGTGCATTGGAAGGTTCAGGGAAACACTTTCCCGTGCATCATATAGGTACTTAATGCAACTTGAATTCGATAGAGCAATTTATCGTAAATGATATTAATATGATATTTCATCAAATACAAATATCGATACAGGCCTATGGATTATTTATGTTCATTTGCTCGTAACTGCCTGTTATTTCCCCTCCCCCCTCCACTCATGCCTGGTCCAAGACGACGTCTTAGGACAGAAACAAACTCGCGCCAATGAAAGCTGCTCGCACGAGGGAGTGAGGGTGGAGAGGCGGCGATCCATTTGGGGTTTAAAGGGGGGTTGGGCGCAAACCGGCGGCCGGGGTGGAAAGCTACAAACCGTTTTCCATATGTTCTTTTTATTAACCTCGATATTCACATTGTATATATTGCATATATATATAAACCATAAACACAGTAATCAACCCGAAGGTCGGTTTAGTAGGTGATGGTAGAGCTCACCCATGTACCAAGCCCTATACGGCGTGTGAATATTCACACATCAGGGTAGGGGGGCCAGTTCCTTTCCCTGTGCCGGTTATGGTTTCCCAGGAAGATCTGATACCCGAAAAATCA
Organism: Hetaerina titia; assembly: GCA_037158775.1. Taxonomy (NCBI): domain Eukaryota; kingdom Metazoa; phylum Arthropoda; class Insecta; order Odonata; family Calopterygidae; genus Hetaerina; species Hetaerina titia. Next base: position 13,136,536 of record CM073777.1, on the reverse strand, counting down.
ACTAGCTTGGGTAGAGCTGCAGGTGCCCAAAGTGCCTTGCCCGGGAATCGAACCCGGGACTATATATATATATATATATATAAGAAACTGGCCCCCCTACCCTGATGTGTGAATATTCACACACCGTCGGGCTTGGTACATGGGTGAGCTCTACCATCACCTACTAAACCGACCTTCGGGTTGACTACTGTGTTTATGGTTTATATATATATATATATATATATATATATATATATATATATATATATATATATAGGAAAATGTGGGAGGAAAAGTCTACATGGACTGATTCGTAGTATCTCTGAGGACAGAATGTGGCCGAAAGACATTGTGATATCAGTGTTAATTCCTATTCCGAAAAAGATAAAGGATACATTATGTGAGGGCTATAGAACAATAAGTTTGATTTCACGCAACTAAAGTTATTCTCAGGATTATCAATAAAAGGTTAGAGAGTAAGGCAAATAATTACCTAGGGAAGGAAGTAGGAACTAGGAAGTATACAGGGATGAGGCAGAATGATCGTGTTTTGTGAGGATACCCAAAGTATTTATTTGGTAGTTGTGTCCAGCCAAAAAACCTACCTTAACCGGTAGATTAGCTAATAATAATAATTAAATATATATTATATGTCAAGTATGTATATATATACTTGTATATATAATATACATTTAATTATTATTATTATTAGCCACCTACTTGTGGTTACTCGGTGGCATGTACATGTACGTATACCTGAACAAACACTAAGTTCGTCGGCTCTGATTGAATCTCTACGAGTAATATTCTATGCATTAGTGGTCTGCTTGAATCCGCCTTCCCCACCTCTCCTGTGTTCGTCCTTTGTGTGTGTTTCTTTCCCCCTTCCTTATATCTATTTCTATGTGAATGAATATATATATATATATATAGTCACTTTCTTGGAAAACCCACGAACGTGCACAATAATGTAAATTCACTAAATAGTCATAGCAAACACAGAAACTAAAACATATAAAAGAGGGACTCACTGGTTCTCGAATTTTCGGTGGTGCAACCACCTTTCTTAAGAGGAATTAGGAACAGAACTCATAATACAAAGAACTTCTGTTCCTAATTCCTCTAGAGAAAGGTGGTTGCACCACCGAAAATTCGAGAACCATTGAGTCCCTGCTTTATATGTTTTAGTTTCTGTGTTTGCTATGACTATTTAGTGAATTTGCATTATATATATATATATATATATATATATATATATATATATATACACACACACATTTGTGTGTGTATATCTACAGATACCGAAACAAGTATATTTGAGCATAAAAATAACATCTAATGAATCTTTTGGACTAATTCATTAAATTTTGCTTTTAAATGAAACATTTTGGGGTTTTGGGTTCCTGTTTGTTCAGAATATGTGAAGGAAGGAATAGAGGGAAGAAAGTGTACTTGAATCTGTCACTGATGGTAGAAATTTCTAATGCACGATATTACGTTCGTCCAATCTTCCAAGATAACGTTGTTCTTTTTCAATCTATTCGGTGTCGCAAGCAAATTACGTCGTCCAGTACCTTTATAGTAGTAGACTTTATTATACCTCCTCTCTTTGTGTGTCTAGGGGCTCCAAACCAATGTCCTCCAACGAACTCGTCACGATTAAGCGTTGGTTTTTTCCTGTTATAACCGCGCAGAAGTAATCACCCGGTGGAGGGGGGAAGCAGTGGCCTTGCGTGATCCGCGGGAGTAGTACGCATATTTGAGAGGTCGGCAAGGGGTTAAGAGGGGAAGTGGGTGGGAGGTCATCAGATTTTGGGGGCGGGAAGGGAGAACGGGGACTCTTCCCCGATTGATGGGAGGAGGTATGGTTGCTGCTGGTCAGACAGCGGGCGCCAACCAAGGAATGCTGATCGCGATGCGGAAGGAGAAGCGAGATATGGGGAGGGTCCGGGGGGGAGGGCGTGGAGAAGCGGGCTGCTGGCGAGCGCTTTTCCCAGAGATAGTGCCGCCAGAGGAGGTTGCGAAGTGGCGGGGATATTTCTCGAAAAAAATACGCGAACAAAAATGTTCTCCACTCTTCTCTTCCATTTTTTCCCTGTTGCACGCCACACGCTCGGGTTGAGGGATATTTCTGTGCCGGCGGAAAGTTGATAGCCCCTCCACCGCCTCCCTCCGGCTGAGAGATCCTCTCCGCTTGACCTCTTTCGTCGCCATCGTAAAACGCTCGCGAGGCGTGACTTTTTATCTCGCGTGCAAACTCGCGGTTTAAATAGAAACGTCCCTTAAGGATAAGGAAAGTAGTTAATTGGTAGGGTGGGAGTTGGTAGGGATTGGAAATTAAATTTACAAGGAAAATGGAGAACGGAATTGGAGATTGCTTCTTTGGAATATTTGAGGAGAGATAAAATGTGAAAGAGAACAGATTTGATCATAACGTAATCCAGTCTAGCAACAATTTAGACCGGGGGAAAATATGCATAAAAATTGAAGACAACATACATGTATTTGGAGCCCTGATATGTTGTACTCAAAATAGTAATATATTAAAAATGCGTTGACCATATGATCAGTTAGGAATGATTTAAATATAATTTAAAATGTACTCATGAGAAAAGATTAATGACTGAATTTTGATTTAATCTTCTTGGATTTAATCGGATTTAGGTGGTCAGTGGCTAAAGAAGGCAACATTCCCCTACACATCTCGCTACCGTGGCTACCAACCTCCACCTATGGATAAATTCTCTGACGTGAGCTATTCTTCCTGGAATTCGTTACACAATTGCCTAAGTATCAAGGCATCATTAAATCATGAATTTCGACATAATGGAGTACGTTTACTGTATTCTTTAATTTAACTGGAGGCAAGGAATATTAATAATTGTCGGCTTTGAAGATGACCATGGAAGTATGTATTTGAAATATTTTATAATTAGCAGACTTAAAAAGGGAAGTTCCTTATCTCAGTAATTTTGTGTAAATTTAACACTTTCAGACGTAACTTTGTGGGGTTCCTTCATGATGAGGGTAAAAAATAAGAGAAACTATACACTTCCACACACTTTTAATATTCTACGACCATGGTCGCAGCATCGAAACCAAGATGAAAAGACGGGAGGATGCTGGATGGAAGGGGCGGCGGGGACAGGCTTGGGACGGTAAGAGTTGTAAGGGGAAGGTTTGGAAGTGTGGGATTGATATGGAAAGTTTTGGGAGCGGAGGGGGAATGTAAAGATCTAGAGATTTGGGTAATTAATGCCGGATGTCCCTGACTCATCCCAAGAGTTGAGGAATCAGATGTGCGTCTGTACATCTGGTTCCTAATACATATACTTTTATATATTCCTTCTAATGCGTTTATGTCTTGAGTGTGAGTGGAGGGTCGGAGGTGAAGGGAGGAATGCTAGAATAGAAGTACCTTGGTATTTATCAAAGGGAGTTTACGTTCGGAGGCATGTTTCGGGATTGAGGGCATCCAAAACGTGGAAGAATTCTTGCACGAGGCGCGGTGGTTATTAAGCCTAATATTTAGAGGTGTGGTGCACTGTCAAATATAAAAGGCAGGGCATTATAGGCACATTAGATGTTAAACTACATTAATGGAGGTGCACGAGGAGTAGGGAATTGGTGGGAGAGAGTTAAAAAGCGGGTGGGAGAGGGATGGGATTCGAGTTAAGAATATAGGACATGTTTTACATCTTATTTTATTGCAGGGCATGGGAGTGCCTTTGAGACGGGGCGGGGATTTATTGAGTGAATTGAGGAAATCTGGTATCTGAAAAATTGGCGGGGCGTTTGAAAATAACGGAGGGACGTTTGGGAAAAAGGAAAAAAATGGAAAGAGAATGGAGGAATGAAGATTAAAGTGATAAAGGTGGAAACAGTTTTTCTATTTTTTGTTGGTCAACGCCATATTTCTTCTTCATTTAAATTATCCCTCACATTCTTGAGAATTTTGTAAAAGATATGTACACGTGTATATATATATATATACACGTGACTAACTAAGATATATATACTTACACACACTCGTGACTAACTAAGAGTCCTAACTAATCTTCCGAAGACGACGGAGTTTGAGTCCGTCAAAATTCTCAAGATTTTACGTGTGAGTGTTCCTTTTATGTGTTCTAATGCTGTGCATTGCTGTCTAAGTTTTATATATATATATTTATATATATATATATATATATATATATATATATATATATATATATATATTTCTGTTTGAATGAATATTTGTGCGCCGTATGGCGGGATTTTAAAGTTTGAATATATATATATATATATATATATATATATATATATATATATATATATATATATATATAGAACTTTTGGACGGCACAATAGAACACAGAATAAAACAGATAACACGTAAAAGGACACTCACACTGTAGATGATTTGAGCTTTCGGCCTACTCCGAGGCCTTCTTCAGGTCAGACCCGGTTTATCTGTTTTATTCTGTGTTCTATTGTGCCGTCCAAAAGTTATATTGCTCTCGTGAGTACTTCCGCATCATCGATACATATATATATATATATATATATATATATATATATATATATATATATATATACATATAGTATACATATATATAATGTCGTTTTAGTATAGCAATATTTTAAGAGGGATATTTCCGACGAAATAAATAATTCTATTTTTCGCGTTATGAAAGTTTATTTTATATTATGAAATCATAAGGTAATATTTTCCTGTGCGCAAGTAAGTTGGACCCGTACCTACAAGGTACTTTGTAGTTTGAAGTAATTTACGAGGGAGAAATGAGTTTAAATGTGAGTAGAGAAAATTTAATTTACCTTGGGTGTGTTTCGTGATATCCAGAGTGTATCCTGTTCCAGTTTAAATGGACACCTGAGTTTTAAAATCGTATCAAGGACAACCTAACAGGTCAAAATGAATGTAATGACGTGACGTATTACACTTTGATGACCTTCTTCGTCGCAACTCTTGGAATTCTGGAAACACCCACACGAAGATGCTTTATCCTAAGTAATTCGAGGTAAGGCATTCAAATGATATTAGCTGTATTTTTGCTTGCATTTAATTACCTTAGTCTAGTGTATCTATTCAGTTCAAAGAAAGTAACTTGATTTTGTGATGGACGTTGCGCTTGCTTCAAAAATTAAAACAATGAAATTTGGAACTTACAATCACACATTTTCAGTAGAGCGACAGTGAAATATCCTCCCGCGGATCCTCACCAGCGGATGCGCTCCTGTAATCCTCACCAGCGGATTAGCTGAACAGCCACTGCCCCTTTTATCATTTCGCGTGATCTCGCTGATCCCTGAAACACAAAATGATCCAAAAAATGAAAGGTTTTAGCAAATGATTTCTGTATATTATATATGTATAGTGAATACATTTCAATTACAATTGGGTATTAAATCATATGAACAGCATTGGTTTATTTACCAATTCAATTAGCTGTAAGGCGAAATTACGTAGTGCAATTATGCCCAAGGTCTATTTAAAATTCCTAAGTATAATTCATGAAAAAGTAATGAATTTTTCGTAAGAAAGTAGGTTAGTGCCGACTTTAAAGTTTGTTCCACACACGGATTTTCCCAGAATTAAAAGTGGGTGAAGAAAAAATGCGACGCTACATAGCGAAATCTCCTTATAATTCCCCCATGGACGCGATTAATCCCAACAATAGAATGTAATTCTGTGGCTTACATAAAAATATTCACGCTCAACAAATATGTTATATTTAATGAAGTGTATTTTTCTAAGATATGGTGAAATTATCTGTTGATTTTTCACAGAGATGAATAAAAAATTTGAGTGGAGCGCTGTTTAGAGGGAGACGCTTTCCTTCCTTGGACGAAAAAATATGCAACATGGCTATAGGTGGCGGGATTATAGTTATTTCAAGGACATGCGGAATCTCTTCATCAATTGAAACGGGATAAAACTAATGAAAACTTTGTTGCAATTTTCCACAGTTAAAGTTTCCACAAGTTGCAAGTTTCCACAGTTAACTGTGGAAAATTGCAACAAAGTTTTCATTATGTCTCGATTCCACAATATCACGCCTGATTCTTCACTTTTCGGGATAAAACTACTTTTAGCTGTTTGATGCGAGTATTTCTGGATACAAGCAAAGAATAACAGTCAACTCTAAATTAATTAACTCCTGAAAAATAAAATGCCCAAGTAATAGGCAGCATTAACGAACCGACGGCTCTTTAACTGGCAATGGATGGAAAAAAGTTTTATGCGAGCTAATTTTCTCGATTTGGGAAATCTTGGATTGTCCCTTTTTCGTCAAATAAAATAAAAACATTTTTTTAGGTTTAAAGGTCCATTTTAGATTAAAGTTAAGAATAATCCGTGAAAGATTATGGTCATGAATTGCCTGGGTTGGACACAATGTTGGGAGCTTAAAAGTTGTATTTATCAATGTTCCATTTGAAAACTATGCAAATTAATTACTGCTGCAATGGTCATTATCATACACTGTCGTGGTATGCAGTAGACAAGGCAAGAGCAGGAAAAGGCAACATTTTTTTCACGAACGATAAGGGATCAGAATAACATTATCTAACTGCGGTAGGGGTAAAAATATTCGGGTTAAAATTAGTCTGGTATGTATTCACCCCCTGCCACACACCCTAGCAATAGCTTTTAGGGTACTAAAGTATTTGAAAATAGTGGTAAAACAAAGTGATATGCACTGCATCATGAGCTAAAAAGCGTCACAAGCATATGGTGTACGGACGAGGTTGTTAGTACACCATCCATTAGTGGCAGAAATTTTATTAATGATTACGGCTGTTTGCTTAGAAAAATAACTCTTATTTGGTCAACAAATTACTTTCTCCTTTATTGTGGTGGCGCTGTTTTTGAAAATAACACTAAATGGTAATTATTAATGTGTCTTGATTTTCAAATTTATTTATGCACGCCAACTGTGCAAAGCTCTGTATGGACGTGTGGAGTGGTGAAGTCGCCTCGCAGATAGAATTTTTTGAAACCTGGGTTATTTCGCAATATTCTTCTTGTTTCTTCAGCAACTTATGATTCTGCTTACCACTTAGCTACCCCCTCCCATTTCTTCTGAATTTAGAATTCTCAGTGTTTTAGTGTCGCTTCTATCTCCTCGTTGGAATCCGAACTAGGTTTCGTAAGAATATCTGTGCTTATACTTCTGCAAGAAATACACAGTATTCAACCCGTTGAGGACAGAGCTCACCGAGCAGTATGTCTAACGGTTTGTGAAATCGACACGTCTTTAAATTAAGAATGAGCATCACAATAATATGCTGAAAGAGTATTTTATCTCCGATGCAACAATCCAAATCACAGTTTTTAGCGCGAAGTTCGGATAGATGGGGGTAGAGTCACCTCGTCCTATACACCCCTGTTCGGCACATGGAGTACACACGTTGGGGAAGGGAGTAAAAAGGGAGGAGGGGGGCAGTTACAATTCCCCTGTCAACTGCTATTTCCTAGGAAACGTATATACAAGTGTACAAGTAAATATGAAAGTGAATTGTCTCCGTTGGAAATATCATACTATTTTGAGTAACAGAATTGTCAAGGGAAATAAGAGACTTGTATATTGCTGAATTAACCTCTCCTCCAATGATCGTTTGACATTTACACTGCTATTATTCAAGTCAAGAATATAAGTTATTAAGTGACTAAGCCACTCGCATGCATTCCCTTACATGTACAATCGCCTCCTACTTAGGTAGAATTGGTCTTCAGTCACCCTTATCACTTAAAAAGTTCCTGAATTTTGTCAACAGTCCCTGAATACTAGCACTTCTCGTTGCTTATAGCCACTTCCCTTCTAAGACTTTGCCCTAAGGGACCTGTTCTCGTCCATTGACGCCCACCTTTCATCTACATCTACATGATACCCCGCAAGCCGTCGCAAAGACGTAAGGCGGGGGGTGTTAGGTCACCACCCGTAAAAGAGAATTAAAATACATGCAAAATCAACATATTCATTCAAACCTACACCCACAGTGGCGTATACATTCATGCAAAAACCTTTTCAACTTACACGCATGCAAATACGTATACTATCAACTTACATACACATGCACCTTAGAATGTAGTAAAAATCTATCCAATAGCGTGGCAAATCAGAATTGAAAAGTAAGTAGCGGAAATTCTACTGTTGCATGGTCTACTGCAACTCAGGGTCTCCGCCCCCGAAGGGACAAGTAGGGAACGCGGCACACCGCCGTAGGTTGGTAGGCGGAGGCGTGCCCCCCACAGAGAGAGAGACGAGGGATGGAAGGAGAACCTTGAAAACAAAGCAGGGTAAGCAATACTGTAACGAGCACTACTTTCTTTAATAGCAGTCCCATGCAGTCATGGGGGAAGGGTTTTGACAGCAAAACACATGGGAATGAATTCTCTATTAAAGCATCTCTTGTTCATTAACCACGCAAGCTCATGGTCGTGACTTGCTCTCCCATCGTTATATATCGTACGGCATTCCACTAAGGACTCTTGCTTTAGTGTCCGAAAAATGAATGTTTGGTTTTCGAAAAACAACCTTCAGGGTTCATTACTGCGGATGGCCTTCAATGTAATTATTCCCTCTGTGCTTATTGTCTTTTCTTCTCATTTATTATATGTCTTTTTTCTCGCAATCGTATCTACTACCTCTTTATTGTCGTGGGACTTTCATGCGATTTGTAAGTTTTTGTTATTTATCTCTTCTCAATGCTTTTCATCAGTATGCGAAATATTTGTTAATAAATACGCCGGCGTTTCACTCACGCGTATTTTCCGTCTTTTGACACCGACGCGTTTCTTCAATTTCGATCACCATTGGCTATGGACTTCCAATGAAATATGACCATTGAATACTTGAAAAAAAGCCATACGTGATTTCTTCGCACATTCATTCTTAGAAATCTTCAGCCAAACTGATTTGTTATGGATCAGATATAATAATTCTTTCGTATTCCGGTCAGGTTATTCATTCGTCTTGGTATGCGATACTTCTTTTGCCTCTTCGTGAGCACTTATTCCCCAACCCTTCAAGGTCTGTGTTCTTTTGGCCCTCTCTCGCTCTCTCTGTTGTCCAGCGGCGAACTAGCAGAATCGGTTTGGTTTGGCGCACGCAGGACATGGGTTCTCAACGAGTTCCTCTTGATTTGCTGCTATTATGCAACCGAGGAGTAATATACGATTTCGGAGAATAACGAATTAATTTTTCTCTCTTCCTTGTAGATAGTTTTTTCTTTTATTAAGCTCGGCAATATAATTTGTGTGTAGCCTAAGATTTTTTTGTTATTTTTTTCTCTGGATATAAACATTTATTTCAATGGCATTTGTCATAAAGTGACTTTCCACGACAATTTCCTTCGGACAATGTCGAAATTCAAACGATTTAAGATTTTTCTGAGCGAAAAATATTGCATTCATTAGAGATTCATTCATCTGGGGCTTGATATCATTTCACGGAAATGCGTTGGTAATTTTTCAATCAAAATAATATTTCATTCGCATAACAAATTAAACAGTGCATTAAGTGTGCCCGTGATAATTTTTGTTTATTTCATATAGTATACAGCAGTTTACAATTATGAATCTCAGAATATTTGATTCTTCTTCGCTCGGGAAAAAATGTGTACCTTTCCTCATTTATCACTTAATTATGTTTCACATCAACAGAACCACTTTTACGCATAAGATATTTCATCTCAAAGTCATTATGCTAACTCTCACCGATTTGAGTGTTAAATGCGAGAACTGGATTTTTCTATGAATGATGATTACCAGCTTATTGTGCAAGTTCACGACGATGATAGTTTATTGAAGGCACTAACTGAAGGCTAGATAGATGGAATGAATTTCAGGGAAATGCCTAGGATGAAATAGGAGTTCACTCGGCTGCAACAGACAGCATCCAGAAGGACAGAGAAGGACCATTCAAAAAAGCGGGAACGAGCCTGTGGCAGAGATGGAGAACTACAGAACGAAAATAGAGAGGACGACTCTGATGGTCTATTGGGGTCCCGATAAACCTCTCTCGATTTGTCATCAGCTGTACCCCAGGGGCCGAACCATCGTTGTTTAACCAGAACCCATGCCTTAAGCGAAACGCAAACCCTCGACTCTGGGTAAGCAGGCTACTTACAACACCAACCATTGTCGGAAATTATGTGAAATTTTAATGCACTAAATATTTAATTGCATTCAAATATGCATTCCTACGAAATGCAAAACGAAAGAATTATACACACCAGACTAATTTTGATCTGAATTTTTCCCCCCTTGCACGGTCGGACAATTTTATTCTGATCCCTGATCGTTTGTTGAATAAATTATATCTTAAAAATAGTGTGATGGGGTAATAGTACATTTTCGACATTATTCCCGAAGAGACATCGTTCCAATTTATGCAAGAGGTTTAATCTGTAATTTAACCCTCGCTCCGTGAGTGATTGAATGCCAAGCCTATTGAATGCCAACGCCGTTGTTATGATAAACTACCAAGTTTATCATAACAACGTTTTACAAATCTAGCTCCTCTACGCTGCAGCTTGGACTGAGATTTATTTCAACGGACCCCTTAGCCAAGGAAAGAGATATCGACTACGTATTCTCCCATCTTCTCCATGTCAAATAAGCAAAAAGTCAAATATCTGTGAAGCGCCTGTACTGGAAATTATTGAATGAAAAGATTGCCAGGAAAAGAGGTAGTTTGAAGAGCTGCTACAAACCAATCCTTGAAATTATTACCCATGTTGTTGAAAGTTTTGTCTCATTTCTGTTTTTAAAATGGTGAATTTGTCGATATAAATACCAAACACATCGAAATACCACGCAAGTAATCTCGTCAATGCGACTTTCAGTCCGAGTCACCTGAGACCTTGTCGGTGGCTCAGCCGTCGTGTCTAAAGGAAGTATCGAAGGAAGAAGATTCGCTAGGATTCGCAAGTTTGGATGGCGGAGAGGCCAATGACGTCATCTACTCAGTGGAGTGACGATTCCCCGTGCTTTTAGCGCCGCAGCGCTCCTTGCATATCAAATACATCGACACCATCCTTTAGGTACGTTTTTTCCGGTAAGCTCTATCCGACACGTAAGACGTTTTGGCTCTCGTGTTGAAAATAACTCGTCGTCGACGGTACCGGCGTTGGAGTGAGGGTTCTTCTTTCAACAGTCAGCGAGGTAATTGTCCGATTGTCTCTCCTCTTAAGGCTAACAATGGAAGGCACTAGCGCTGTCCTCTGCCTCACTAGACACCACATAAGTACCTCACAATCGTTATGAATCATTCTTAATGTCATCACCCTAGAGCTCATAAAATAGCGAGGCAGTAATGACAACAAAGGGTTCGACGTAGGACAATCGCACGACAGTTGGACAGACCGAGAGTAAACTTTCTAGACAGTTGCTGGCTGGCAGACGTTACGAAGAAATAAAGAACGTAATAATGTAGGGCAAACTAGAGGCAGTTCTAATGACACGTAGAAGTAAATAGTCTTTAGAGAACCGTCCAAAACCTACGTTTACCGGATGGAATACATTGAATGGACGAATTAAAAACCCACATCTGGCGATGGGGAGCTCTCAATCTAAAGTAGCTTTAATCACTTAAGGAACAAGAGGTGCAATATCATCCCAAGAATTGATTTTTTCAATTTCTATGAATTTCCATATTTTTTCGCGGAATTTTTTCCGCTTTCGTTTTCACTATGCTGGTGGCAAAGGGAAGATATTTTTCTTAGAACAATACCCAACTGTATAATGGTTCCACTTCAGAATTTTGATACTTTCCTGGAAGTTAAAGGAAATTTTGGAGTCATGGAATGAAATGTGGAAGATCATCTCCTGGTGTCAAATCTTCAAAAAAATTCGGAAAACAAAATAATCCGAAAATCTCTCTTCGGAAGGATAGGTGATCTCTAGGATGTTGGTTCAAACAAACCTTGCGCCATTTCAATTTCCATGCTTGACCCCAGAGATGAAAAGCAACTCGGCGCATAATTTCGGCTAAAAGAAAAGTAGGAATGATCAGAGACCATCTCAATGAAGAGCTGCACCAAACTGTGATCAGATCAAGAGTTCTATCTTTAGCGTGCTGGATTATTTGAATAATTTACGTAGTTATGTGTCACCGCTCCACTGGTCGAAAAGAGAACGACTTTGATCAGATCATTGATTTGATCAGCAGTATGACTGCTTTATTTTCCCAGGCGTATATACAATTTCTCCAGAGGGTTTCGAGACCCTTAAGATAGATTAAAGGTGTCACACGTTGTTCCTACAAACGACAAGGGACCAGACAAACGTTGTCCGACCACGCTAGGGGGAAAAGTATTTTAGGTCAAAAGTAGTCTGGTGTGTAATCACCTCTTGCCATACACCCTAGTGATGGCTGGCAGGGTAATACGTAAATAAAATTAACCGCATCTCGAGGTCTTGAATGTTGGGGACGTCCCGTCGCCCAGGGAAATCTCGAGAGTCCAGTTAAAGCGCTTCGAGAAGGCTCTTATAACCGACGCAGTCCGCTTGAGGTACGTATTTTCCACCCCACCCACTTCCAGTTTTGTTCCTGTTCTCAAAGCCACGATCCACAAAGTTGTGTGCCCTCATTCACTCACTTCACTAGCGGATGTCTTCTAGTGATGAGCTCAATCTGGATCAGTCGAAGGGGAAATTAAGCTTTGCTATTTGTTATTTTGAATAAAAGGTGGAAAAGTTAAAATTTTCTGTTGTCAAAAAATAATCAAAATTGGTCCATTGGACTTCTATATATATTGAAGAATTCTTTAGGATTCTCGGACTCTAACATGGCCGATATTCTGGCGGCATTCACAGTAAATAATTTCTTGTTATTTTCTCCTCATTATCTACTCAAAGAGAAAAAAATCCTAAATGTGCCGAAGTGAGAGGAATGTCTTCAACAATTTATCATTGTGGATGTTTAGAACTCAAGTCACGAAATGCTGAGTAAAACTTAGCCAAAAAAAGCGACAAAGTAGAGACTAATTATATTTTTTGTTATTATGTAATCTAGCGGTTAAGTTTGGTTTTGGATGGGCACAACTACCAAATTAGTATTTTGTTTCTCCTGACAAAACACAACCCAATATCCTACTGTACAACAAATTCCCTCTTCATCTGTCGTACTTCCTTCTTTCATCCCATGCAACATCCCTATCCCATTCCTTCCTCGTTTGCCTAACATTTTCCCCTCTATTACTGCCTTTTTCCCCTTTATCACAGTCTTTAGAGGCGAATATTCATCCTAAATTGACATTTGACACAAATTACCATCGGGAAGTGTTCCTTGAAAAAAATTGGATCTATTTTCCTGTGTGATGCATATTCATTTGACACTTCACATTTGGTAGGCGAAAAATTTTAACACGAGTCGTATCCTTGTGATTTGTATTCCCTCCCATGTACATTTTATCTGAATCGAGTCGAACTTTTGAGAAAAGCGACAGCAATTGTGGTGGGTGCGTCGTGTTTGACAGCCGAGGTTTCTCGTGACCTTATGAATAGGGAACATGATTAGAGTGAGTTGGAAGAGGCTGGAAAAAAATCTCAAAATCGAAAAGGAACGTAAAAAATAACAGGAAAAAGGTTTTGCAAGTGGAAGAAGAAGCTACTCCGTAGTAAAGGGCCATTATTTGGGCCAAGAGACACCATTGCTGGTAGATTATTAGTGGAAAATTGCCGAGGAAAATTTTAGTCTGAGAATACCCAAGGAGTAACAATGATTTCTGAGGATTATAATGGAAGTCTGAGATTGTTTTCTTAGTCACTAATACTCGAGGACTTGAAGTAGCCACCCGAGATTCAATAATATAAGCTTATTCACGCCCATAACTTAAGGCACGACCTTGTGCTGACCTCGGACCCGTTTCTCAATGCTACCATTCCATTTGCCATTCATCCTTTCCGCGTGGCCTCACACCTTTTATAATACCTCCTTCCCCCCTCGTTGTAATTTGTCGCTATTGTCGGAAACATCCGTTCTCATCTGGTCAGATTTATGGAGAACAGTTCAAATGAAAACCTTTCCATTCAAACGTAATTGTAGTAGAAACGGAATATTATCCATCTTAGTAATTTTCTTACTACAGCTTTCAATTGTAAATGATCATCAACTGCCACCTTCTCAAACATATTTGAAAGCCGTTTTAACGTTTTTGCTTTGCTCGTACGCTCTGTTTCATCTAATTTCTTCGCGGTTATTTTACGCGACCTCGACCCATCTCGAAATAGTTGCATTACTCGAACACAAGTATGATAGCTAAGACTAGATTTGTCTAATCTTTCCGGCTATCTTTAATACTTTTTTAGTATTTTTACGACGTCCCTGTCGGGAAATCGAAGAAAAACTGTCTAAATTTCCCATGTGATGATTACGAGAGAAAACACCTTCATGTAATGATAGTTTTGCAAAACGTACAATTTTCAAATAAATTAACAGTCTACCGTTTAAGCTAGGATTTAGATGGACAAAGACTGAGCACCAAAACATTTTTCAGACTCTACCAAACAAATACAAGCTTACTTCAGGCGCTACAATAGGTTCGTTTACGTAATGGTATAAACTTTGGGTAATTTTGGTCTGTTAATGAGGTATTTGTTTCCGATAAAATAGGAGGAAGGTACTGCGAGGATTGAATGAGTTCTGGGAAGACGTTGATTTGATCAGCACCGTTGATGAACAAATATGAAATACGTGTTCAATGATTTTTTGGCCACGACGAAATAATGATGAGAGCAGATTCGCCAAACAGCCGAGAGAAGAGTGAACGGTTTGAGAGAGAGAGAGAGGATGGGTTGGACGAGAAAGTCCTTATTTATTCAAAGGGGCCAAGAATATGGGAATTCCCAAGAACATCGGATCATGCGCGAAACGATGCACGAATGTGACAAAGGCGAATAAGAGAATTAAGAACTTGGTAAGGTGACAAGTATTGGGAAGAAGGAGTAAGTTTCCCTTCGTACCCTAATATCCCGAATGGTTACGGTGTAAAGGGTATATATGTCCATGTATATTTATCGAATATCTGGAATGACCGATTGTAAATCATAGGTGATGAAAGAGGGCTCATGACCCTGCTTGAATTTCACGCAATGAGAATATATTTCATTATAATGCAACCATTTCATGGTTGCATTATAATATATATATTATATATTTCATGGTTAAATATAATATATAAATATATATATAATATATAATATATAAATGGTCAATATATTTCATGGTTAAACTTTCATTCGTGACTCCCTATAACTTGCGTTCCAGTCCCGGCGATGGAAACTTTTTTAAGCTTGTGATCTGCTCGATTCCACTTTACCCACCATTCTTGTGTTTGTCATTTAAGTGTTCCCATCCCTTTTTCTTATATCAATTTCCAAGTGAAAGAATGTGTGTTCGCCCATATGGCGGGTTTTCGTGTTTGAATGCGTGTTTGGCCAATGGGGCTCGTTTCCTTCTTTTGGCTAGGTGTGCCACGAAACGCCCTGTTCCTATCCTTCATAGCGTTGTATAATTGCTATCCCTATCATCCCCTCCTCTTGTGTCTTTGTTTATTTCTCCTTTGGTGGGTGAAATACAAGTTTTACGACATCAAAAACCCCGGATACCCCATCGACCTTCTCCATTGAGGACAGCCAAGGTTTCGACGATCTTCGCAGCGCCCCTCTCTTGGCGGATCACATTCAACTGTGTCCCCTGATTTTTCTTGACCACACCCCTTCGGCAGATGACCCCCAGTCCGCCACTCCGACCCTCTCCGAAGCTACCTCCTACCTCGCGACGGCCCCCATCGGTGCTCTCTCGAAGAAGGCCCCCCCTCGTGGAACGCTGCCGAATTACCCGTTCCTCGTGGAGACCACAGCTAGATTTTCCTCTTCGCAAAAGTTCGGGGGGAGGGATGCGGCGACATGCCGCGCCCTCACTCGTCGACCCGTCGGACGAGGCGTCCCGGGATGCGGCGAAGCATTCGTCACCCAGGATCAAACCGCGACCGGAGCGACGTAAGTCACGCCCAGAACTCTGGTAAGTGCGGTACGCACCCGGTGTCGGATACACTTCGTACGCGGTTGAAGAGTTTTTTTCGGAATGACTGTCCTATCATCGATAATTTCTTACAATACATAAAGCTCCATTAAAATCTTCCTCCTATTATCTGTAGACCTAACTTTCATTTCTGCTTCCAAAGTGTTAATGGTCACATATACGGACGTGTCTCTGAATATACATGTGCGAATATATACAGGTATGTTTGTATGTGTGTTTATGTGATTGTATGTGCATGTGTACATATGTATGTATGTACATACATACATGTATATACTTATATAAAGGGAAAACATGATGTACTTATAACCTGTGAATTGACGGGAAGGGAGAGAAGGAACTTGCTCAGTTCCTTCTTTCCCTTAAGGAAGGTGGTTTAACCACCGAAAAATCAGAATACGTGTGAGTTTTATCCGTTATATATTTCTATATATATATATATATCAGTTATATATATATATATATATATATACATATAACTTTTGGACGGCAAATAGAACACAGAATAAAATAGATAACACGTAAAAGGACACTCACACTATAGATGATTTAAGCTTTCGGCCTACTCCGAGGTCTTCTTCAGGTCAGACTGTTTATGTATATATATATATTATTATTAGGTAATCTACCGGTTAAGGTAGGTTTTTGGATGGACACAACTATCAAATAAACATTTTGTAACTCCAAACAAAACCCAATCCAGCAACCTAATCTACATCAGGTCCCTCTTCATCTCTGTGTACTTCTTTCCTCCCTTCATCCCGTCCAACATCCCTATCCTGTTCCTGCCCTTTCCTCGCTTGCCCAACATTCTCCCCTCTATTACCTTCTTTCACATGCCACTGCCGCTCAATACGCCTTTCATCAATTTTTCCTGCCTCCTTGGGATTTCTCCCACCAAACCCCTCTCCTCCCCCATCATCTCCAGTACTTCCTCATTTGTTTTCCTTCGGTCCATTTCACCTTC
Source organism: Hetaerina titia (assembly GCA_037158775.1). Classification (NCBI taxonomy): domain Eukaryota; kingdom Metazoa; phylum Arthropoda; class Insecta; order Odonata; family Calopterygidae; genus Hetaerina; species Hetaerina titia. The sequence continues at coordinate 13,119,535 of CM073777.1, read as the reverse complement.
ACCATTCTTCTCCACACCTACATTTCATAAGCCTCCAAACTACGTCTATCATCCTGCTTCAGTTACCATGCTTCCACGCCGTACATAGCTACGCTCCATATTTAAGTTTTAATGAGTCTTTTCTTAACATCCTTACTCAACGTCCCTATCATCAACTCCCCTTTCAAATATATTTAAGAAAAATTCTTCTTTTCACCAGGTTCATATTTCATTTCAAGACTAAGTTAATTTCTGGACAGCCCGCGTAATAATAAATAATAAGTACCTGAAGGTCATGGTAGCTAGTGGGCAGAACTTGGCGGTAACGGTCCGTATGTCCTAGGATCTATTCCCTGGTCACACCCATGGACAGCCGCATCCAGCACTCGAGCGGTGCAATTTTATGGTTACTAGAACCCCGTAGACAGACAAAAGATTTCACAGCGAAAGGAAATGTACCCCAACTATGAAAGTGGGAATTTCATCCAACTTTAGGTGTAGGTTGAAGTAGGTCAACTCTAAATATTAACAAAAACCTGATGGCTGTGGAATACATACTTACGAAGAGCAAGGAGATTATGGCTTGGTCTCCTATGAGTGAACACGACAGGCAACGATAAACGAGGAATTTGATATGGGGTTCAGTTTTGAATTCTTCAGAAACATTACCTTTGTTGAAAGAGTACGAGGATGAATTGAAAGCTTTCAATATTTTGGATATTGTCGATTAAGGATATAATAAGGTGAATAGAATACCACGTCTTCAGGGAAAACTCTGACAACTCAGAAGTATTGGATGGAAAATACGCTGAGAGATATGGTAATTATCTCAAATAGAAGGGAGAATATCGGTTATGCGGGGAGGAGGGAGAGGGAGAAAAGGATTTTCGGATGGACAGATATATATATATATATATATATATAAACTTTGACAGCAACGCACAATATGAGAACACGTAAAAGGAACACTCACACGTTATTTCTTGATAATTTTGACGGAATTGAGCTCCGTCTTCCTCAGAAGATTATTTAGGACTGCCTTCTAGTCAATCCAGTCCTATCTAATCTTTTGAGGAAGACGGAGCTCAATTCCGTCGAAATTATCAAGAAATAACGTGAGAGTGTTCCTTTTATGTTTTCTCATGTTGTGTGATGCTGTCAAAGTTTTTTATTTAACACTTCCGTGTTACTTGTCACTTGGGACAATTCTCCATCTACATTAACATCCTTAACCATGGTCATAGTCTCCGAACCCGATTTGCTGAATTAGTGACGTGGCCGTCCAACAGGAGTTCAGACTAACACTAATCCGCCCACTGTTAATGCTCACATATTACTCACTTGGGCCACGTTGCTTTCCCAAAATCTCCCGTCAACTTTCTCATCACAAATCACCCCCCTCCAGTTGTCCACTTCGCCAGGATAAATAGTTTTACTTACTTTTGGGGCAGTCCCTGTTGATGATAATGCACGAACTTCTTTTGCTGAAAAAATCGCGCATTCGAAAATCAAAAAAGTTTCCATTCCACCAACCCAATGATAAAAAGTAATATTCACGGAGGAAGAAGAACGCGGCCTTAAGTTTCCTCGCTAGCACTTCTCATGCCGTTGGTGGTTTTCCCAGTATTGTGTATTCTTTCTCAATCCCTTGCCAAAGCAATGAGTCATGATTGATGATTCCCTAGATAAATAACCACCTATTAATAGTTCATTTCGAGTGAAAGTACCCACTAATAACGATGCACGACCAGATATTGAATTTTTTAACGAAGGAAACGGCGCTACGAAGAACGAGGAAAGAAGGACTGAGGATGGCAAACACTACAGAAAATGTGACTAATGTGAAATGTATTTGTGTTTTTGTGACTTCATAGCCAGTTAGAAGGCCCTCCGAGGAGGTATTATAGCATGGAAAACATAGCCATTCGTAAATGCTACATACGGTATACTGCGTTCATTCCTCCACGGAAAAAAAGAAAATGAGTGATCCTAGAATCAAACCCAGAGGAACCCTAGAAACAATATGAATCTAATTTGACAAAAATTCGTCTGATGAAATCACCTTACCTGCCTGTAAAGTTGGTAACACTGGTGAAAAGGGGGATTACCCAGCAACACTTAATAAAATTCTAAGCCAAGCTGTAGGCATTGGACTTTAATTTATAAACGCAAGCTTCCATCATTCACATTGATCAAATAAAACCAAGGAAATATAGTCTATCTAGCCAAGGATTTATTTTCGTGTGGGTTCCAGCATTTATTGAGTCCTGTTTGACATCGTCTACCACAGTTCTGCCTCGCTGCGTCATATCATAGATCTCCTTCCCCGCAATAACGCCCGTTCGCCTCCTCCCCACCGATTCCCTTAGGTCGTCCCAATCACTTCGGTGACCACCCTTTCACAACGCACAACGTCAAATTCCACACAGCACTTCCATTATGAGCGTCGAAGAGGTGCGGATCCGGGATGGAGTTATTTCGCCAGTACGGTGTAAAAATGCACGCAACCTTAAGGAAAAAATAGCACTTCACAAGCGTGACAGGAGATTTGGGATTCCTCTCATTCCAAAAAAGTCTCCTCCGTACCCTCCGCAAAAGTTTCGCCAATTCAAGGACCAGTTAGCATGCGTTTATTTTTTATGAATCTCAACGCTTTTACTGAGTTATAGCACTGTCATGCGATGACGCTACGAATATCTTTTTGGGTTTCCATCAAAATAGAGTGAACAAAGTGTTAATTTGATGTCAAATATAATGAAAAAATTTAAAAAGAAGGTTGGAGCAGTGGTAGTTATTACAGCGCTTCTTCGAACGAGGAAACGCCATGGTAATCGGAGTTGGGTGTAACGGATGACCCACAGGGGTCCCCCAAAAATAAGTAGAATGATTATGGCACCAATGCAGATGACTGGAGTGGAGTGATTTGTGGTGGGAAAGGTAATGGGAGATCTTGGGAAAGCAACGCGATCCACGTCAGTTAACTATGGACATTTTACAGTGTGTGGATTGCTGCTAGACTGGACCCCTGTTCGACGGTCACGTCACGAATTCACCACGCCACTCTCTATAGAGAAATGATATGCGATAAAATTGTGCATTAAGCTTGGAAAATTGGGTTTGGAAACCATGACTATGGTTAAGGATGCTAATGGAGATGAAGAAATGTCCCAAGTGATGTTTCTCTGCTTGCACAGGATGTTCCGGGAGGGTAACGAGGAAGTTGATGATGAAGAATACCCTGGACATCCATCAACAACACATTGTGATGAAAACGTGTAAAAAGTGAGACATCATTTCTGATTGACCCCCAAGTGTCAGGATGTGATCGCAGAAGATTATAATGTTCAGAAAATCACAGTGCATTGCATTCTTACAGAAGATTTAGCAATGAGAATAGTATGCCAAGATGGTCCCCAAGATGCTGTCAGAAGACTGCTTGCGTGACAATCCCTCCTTTGACCTCTTGGGCCACGATGAAAAGGTGGTTACTGGTGACGAGACATGGGTCTTTGAGTAAGAGCCAATTAGATCCTCTTTGAGTGCCACTTTTGACCACTAGATTATGTCAAAGAGCGAAGTGCCTGAACGAGGACCATGTTGATGTCTTACAGGAATTGTACCACAACTGGCGGAGGCACTGGCACCGGTGTCTCGATACACAAGGGTGTTCTTATTAAGAATTTTAGCAATTTTTATTTTGATCTGCAATGTGTTTTTTCCTTATTCACTGTACTACATTTTTGGACAAGGCCTTGTTTGCCTTGGCCGAAACCAAAATGTCTTATGATCATGCCATATTAATTTCAACATAGTTATATACCTATTCTAATTCTGTGAGGTCCCGATTATATTTTCCGCATGCGCAAAAACTATTATCGGCTCAAAAACCATTTGCGTTTGATTTTTGCTACACAAATTTGTTTATCGTTTCTTGTTCATGATGCACTTAAATCTGAAGATTGAGTTTATCAAATGCCATTTGTTTTCAAATAATTACTGTTCGATCGAAGAATACATTAACATTTCATGAGATTAGGACACTAAGGGAAGCATTTTCATACAGTATGTTGACAGGAGTAACAGACCTTAGATAAGCATTCGTTAATAGGTGTGTAAATATTTTTATGCTCCTACATTTCTGTTCTCTGATTTGATTTATATTGTCAATATACATCCATAAATTTCGTGGAATTAATGGTAAATACGGAAAGAGTATTAAAAGTCATAATACAACCATCTTGATAGCATAATGAGTTTGTGAATTTATGAATCAAACAGTTTGAAATTATCTGCATAATTTTCATATGATCACTCCGTCTCAAAATAACTAACGGTAACCACTTGATTTGGTGTAAATGCAAATATTTTAATATATTTATTGTAGTGTAACTGTAGGAAGTCACCAAGCACTAAATATTTGCAGATTATATTCTCCCAGATGCAAAATTCTTTCCATGGACCGTATATCGTCGACCTCGGGTAGTTCCAGTATTCATTAAAACCATATCCTCAACATTTCACTTCTTCATTCATTTTCGGAAAATTTCTCCGGGTCTCTAAAAAGTTGTAAAAAGACCGATGACCATGTCCTGTAATTTCACACCATCGCATGCGTCTCGTGTCCCAGACAAGAGAAGACATTAAAAGTGGTTCCCCTTTCAAGTTTCACGGCAAAAATTCCAAGAGGGCGACGTCAGCACGCCAAATGCGAGCTCGCGTCCTGCAAAATCCCATCTTTCCCTTAATGCCTGAAAATATTCTCATTTATCGCCACAATAACCCTTAGACTGAGATTAATTAAGAATAAGTTATGCCCAAATTTTGGCCTGACAAATCACCTCTTAAAAGTTAGAAAAAAAGGACATGCAGGGTTAATCGTATCGCCATCGACGGTCTTACTGATCGAAAGACCAATAAACCAATAGCAATCTTTCAAAAACGCCTCCCCATTACTCTATCATTATAGCTGGATTCAAGGTAAAAGACCTATTAATTTTGTTGATTCAGGCGATATGATGTGGAGCGCGAGCATGATCCATTCGTAGCAAATGATTCACTATCCCACAATTAATGAAATACATTTCAACCTAGCTTTTGACGTTATGTCCTCATCATCGGGTACATAATTTTGGTAGGTGCAAGCCAATAGGCATAGTTTCCCCTAAGACATCAAGGGGTGGGAGGTTGGGGGTATTTAGGAGAGGAGCGGGGTAAATGGGACGAAAAGGAACAAAGTAAGATGAAAAAAAGTGTAAATATGTATATGGGTCACGGTAGTCCAGGGATAGAGCGTTGGACTACTGACCGGAGGGTCCCGGGTTCGATTCCCGGGCAAGGCTCTGGGCACCTGCAACTCCACCCAAGCTACGTGATTTTTTGGGTACCAGATCTGCCTGGAAAACCATAACCGGCACAGGGAAAGGAACTGGCCCCCCTCTCCTGATGTATGAATTTTACATGCCATTGGGCTTAGTACTGGGTGAACTCTACCATCACCTATCAAACCGACCTTTGGTTGAATACTGTGTTTATGGTTTTATTTATTTATATATAATATATTTATATATGTTTATATATGTGTGTGTGTGTGTGTGCACACACATACATGTATATGAGTAACGTCCAAACCTACAGGGACCGAAATACATTTTATTAAAAATAACATAATATATTATTATTTGTTACCAATCGCTCATAAAAGTCCTAAATAAATAGATGAAAAAAATACGATAGTCTTTTTATTGCTCTTTAACTTTGGTATTCAAAGACAGCCGGAGACCGACGATTCGATTTCAAAATGAGAAAAAATCAGGGAAGCATTAAATTTCCCAAAGCGTAGTGTTTTAGAGCGTGAATAGGACTGAAATGTAACTATGATGCAGCGAGATGGCTGCATTTCATACTGCCCACACGCATGGATATTGCCTCGATGCTATCTCCGATGGCCTCCCCTTATTGACTGTGCAAAGTTTAAACTTCTTCCCGAAATCCAAAACAATGAAAGCCTACTCCTTTCACCATTCAATTTGGGAACGAGCCAATCCACCCTTCTTTACGCTTGCTACATCCTCTCCAAAAGTATTTATGTCGAATATTTTGCGATTCTAGGCACGGGCGCTTGGAAACTATTTCCCTTGCTATACGTATTCGAGAGACCATTTAGGCCCACGTCCATCGTTTGTCGCCACTCTGAACTGTTGGTGAACTGAAGACACTCTGAACTGTTGGTGTGTAGCTGGATACATATTTTTTGTAGAAAGTCTTGGTTTTAAGTCTAAACGGTAATTCAGTCCAAGACTTCATCCCTGCGCTATCCCGTGGTCGTGACACGCAAGATCACGTCAGCCTCACTTCGTCGTTAACTGACGAGGAAGTCTATAAACATACTCTCGTTTTTAGTAGCAGACTATCTTTGGATTTCTCCACTTCTTTAAGGGACAAATATTTTACCCTTCCCCGGAAAGTCTGGTAGCTCCAATATAGCTTGGCGCTAATGTTTAGAGCGTGCCCCCGGCTGGTACGCCTTCGGCCCAGGAACGGCGGCGATAACACTCCACCTTTCGCCGTCTAGATTCGTCGCTGTGCTCGTGGCCCGAGAAAACATATGTATTCATTTCCCTTTGGCTGCGCTGAGTCGGCTGCACGGAATCCAGATTCGAGCAGGAGCGGAGGGGAAGGGACGTGATGGGATTGCCAACTTGAGGGAAATTGAGGATGTAAATACCGCCGTGAATGATAATGCCCTCGGGGGAGTGTCGCTATGGTATTCTTCACAAAATTCGGAGACGTACTAGGGAACGAAGTATCGTAGCTAGAAAGTGATATATTCTAGCTCTGTCCCCTGTTACTGCTTAAATAACCCTACTCGAGCGTGTCGACATCTATTATTAGTTCAGCATACTTTCTATATAATCTTGGGTCAGTGAAAGTGGTAAACATGCAAATGAGAATAGGCTTTCCGAGACGTCCATCAGGTTGCATAATACTCTTGGTATAATCCGCAAATTTCGAGAATTGGTTTTGTTTCTTTGAAGATTACCTCCTTCGGAAGTTACGACGCACGTTGCTCCGGTGAGACGTGAAAACGGTTTCCATGACAATCCGAGTTGTATCTTCAAATCCAAGGTCATAGAGCAAGAGCCGCGTTTGGTCATCCAACGCAATTAAAATGTGATAAAGAAAACTGAAAATCTGTCCTTTTATCTCTTCTTCGATTTGCATTCGTCATTACGATATGCTTGAAGAAATGATTAGTGCACTCTTTTATGAGCACGCTGATGTTGGAAATCATTAAGCAAATTGAGTGGTTTCAGGCGTGATGCGGTGGAATTCGAGCATAATAAAAGGGCGGAGAGTAGCAATCTTCCACTGGATAAGACTTATTGTACGACTGAGTTTCGATGCATTACGTCATCATCAGGAACCAAAATGAAGTCAAGTCTCCTCCCGGGATGTAAAAATGCACATAAGACGGCACTTCATTTTGGTTAATGAATATGATATAATGCATCAAAATCTAGTCGTACAATAATTCTTATGTTGTGGAATATTGCTATCAGATCTTTATCATTGAAAATCATAGTGAGAAGTTTTATTTACGCACTTTAATTCGCTTAATGAAAGCATTAGACTTATCTTACCATTATCCCATTTATAGCGCTTGCAAATATCTAATTACATTTTATCGTTAGTCATGATTAATCTAAATTTGGTTTAGTCAGTGTTTCTCTCCACTCTGCGCTATTGTTGTCTGCCAAGCACTTCCTTACGTCATAATTACTCGTGCCGACATTTTCCATTTCCTACTTTTCGTTCACCTCCCTTCCTTAGCCTTCGCAGTAAATCCTTCAGATTCCTCTGCAATTCTTCCATGGTTCCGCATTGTGGTCTTCATTTAGTTATCGTGCCTCACTCATTACTACCTCCCCTTCTGGCAAATGTCCTCTATATGCTTTTCTTTTCACTTACTCTTCGAACTAATTCATGTTATGTCAACAAGGGTTAGTTCGAAAACAATTTATGTCACTTTATTGACATTTTTATGAACTCTCTATACTTGAATGAAAGAAGACTACCAATAAATTTTCCGCACACTTATTCAGTATCACTAGTGTCAATACCCTCTCGCATATTTAAGAAACTAGCGTCTGAAATTGCACCATATCTAGAACTCATATTTAAGAAGTCGCTAGTAGATCACAAGGCTCCCAGAGTTTGGAAAACGGCTAACGCAACGCCAACGTGACGAGGGATAAAATGGAAAATGGATCCTTTTTAGAACCAATTTCATACCAATACAGACGATAATTGATCGTTTCAAGCGAAACTGTGAAATTGTTCCATGATGAATAATGTCATAATAAAACTTTGTAAATCCTCATGAAAAATCAAGGTTTAATGGAACTCAGGTTTCACTGCGGTGCAGAATCATTAGGCCTGATGCTGTGCGGCAGTGGAACCTGGGTCGCATTTTATTTTACATATATGCATTATGTATGTACACGGTACAGGTTTACAAAGTTTTATTTTGAAATGATTCATAAAGCAGACGATGTAGTATTACTATCACTTTATATTGCATTCTTAAGGTAGATTTTCGATGAACACAAACAAGGCAATAAATTTCTTTGCTTCTGACAAATTACAATGTGATATTCGACACTGCAATCCCGTACACTTCCTTCCTTCCTCCTTTCATTTCGTCCGACACACCTGTCCCTTTCCTACCCCTTCCTCGCTTGTCTAACGTTTTACTCTCTAATCGTGGTAGCAAGGACTTTATCACCATTATTATCACCAAGAGCAAGAAATTTCCACATTTGACATGTTATCCGCCGTAATATTAGGACCAAAACAACCGAAAAAAGTACTTCGTCCCAACAAACATACAAACACTCAACAGGCTATTTGGGTTGGAACATCGTTTCACTTTACGATTGCATTAATCAAGAAACTAGAACTTTTTCTAATATGGTTTATTATTACGTTACTTCAATTGAATTACACTCGATCCAGCGGAAAACGAAAGATCTGCGAAGAAATTTAAATATTTCAACGATGCTAAGTATTTTGAAGACCGTTAGGTCACTAGCCTAATTGAAGTAACACTTGTTCGTGTCAACGGAATGTTCATCGACAAAGAATGGGCCCCAATCAGTCGACCCAAATTTGTTGCTAAGGATAAAAAAATTATGAAAGCTAAACATTGCGGCTATATGTATTCGGATATTATCCTGGCCATTTAATTAAAATTATCCAAAATTTTCTCTTTCATAAGAAATAATTTGCCGAAAATATTATCGGTTGGTTTAGTGCCCTTCCGGGAATAAAATAATGTGCGATTTTTTCGTTGTCTTCTAATCCTGAGCAGTTTAATTTTATCAATTTTTTTTACAATTCATCGAATAGTTATTTAGTTTGATCAGTAGCTGCAAAACTTCAATATTTCTCTCAATAAAGACATTGCAAATGTAATCGCTGTAATGCATGTTAGCGCCTTAGGTCCAAAGCCGAAAACACCAAAATTTGTTTATTTTAATCATGATGAAAATCCAGGAATTTGCAGGAAAATTTCATTTGTACTCGTTTAAATTCACTGAGAAAGTACATAATCAACGATTAGGTATTTATGGAGCAGAATTAATGTCCTCAGCAGCTAAATTTCCACTTAGCCCCTACTTGAAGGAAGCAATGATGAAATCGGAAGTTTGATCTTCGGAAGATATAGTTAAATGTATTACTTCAATGACCTACATACGTATCTGATCAAAAAACACTGCAATAAATCTGTCTGGTTTGATAGATGGGCATGGAATCCAAATGTCTTAAAGTTTTAAAAATCTAAAGCCTGAGGGTGCATGAATTTTGAAAAAGAACCAATTCAACTCATTGAAAGTCTTTCCCCTTTCTTCCTGCAGTTTTTCTGAATAATTTAATACCCACGAAAGAAATACCGCTGAGGATTTGGAAACAAAAAGCACATTTGTCAAGAAACTGAACTAATGAACATCGTTTATTCAGCCGAATGATGGAAAAATTCACCAGCAAGCTATCAGGAAGGACAAAAAATCATTTCAGAAATTTTTGTTTTCCTTTCTCCCTATTTTAACTACAATATAATCTCCTTTGTTTACTTGAAATTCGATTCTTTCATTTCTAATTTTTCCAGTATCAGTACCAGAGGATTCCTGTTACCTTCCTTGGAGCTTCAGAATAACTTCTCTGAGGTAACTTAATTTGCAAGGGATGCTGAAGATAGGTCATTAACTTGGCGAGCGTGGACGTAATCGGGTGACGTAAATATTTTGGCAGTCCTCGCGTTTCGAATGGTGTTTTGAAAGTTCTTCTCCCTTTCGACATTGGCACAGAGGCAGGGTCGAGTTCTCTGCGCGCGTCTTCCCCTTTCTCCCGAGCCCATCAAACGGTCGCGGGCCAATCCCACCCTTCGCCCGCCATCATTTCCAGTCGCGGTGGGCCCAATGCACCTGCGTTATTCCCCGCAAATGCCTCGCGGCCGCGGGAGAGAGATGCCCGCTTGACAGACGGATTGGGTGGCAAAGACTACACTCACATTAACTACTATCATTAAATATTGCGGCATTTGATGCATTCATGTTGCACTTAGTCAACATTCCCTAAACCCCTACTGTGCCCAGAGCAATGCCGTCAATTGCAGAGCTGCGTCAATGCAGTACAAGGTCTATCCCAAAGGAATAAAAGGTCTTTCTCAAAAGTAGTAGGACTGATCCAATTAAAAAAAATTAGATAGCCAGAATAAATACATTCACTCAAAATTCTTTGAAGTAGCACCCTTGTGCGTCCACACATCGCTGCCAGCGGATTTTCCACGCCTCGTGCTCCTTTTGGAAGACGACGCCCGGAATGCTAAGCTCCCACGTCACGGCCTGTTGTAACGCTTTCACCGGGCCATGGTGAACCATGAATTTGAGGTGGGGGAAGATAATTTAAATATGTCACTTTTTTAAGTCAAAAGGCGTCCTGAACGTTAGGCATCTTCAACATCCGCTCTAGCCCTCCGAAACAACTTGCGCTACTTAAAAACATCCGATCTACCCATGGTGTTATCACTATAAACTGTCTTGAGCGTGTCATGAGTCTCTATCCGGGGTTTGCCCAATTTTACGCAAAATTTGATGGCGTATCGTTGTTTCAATGACGTGTTCATGACGGAGCGTAACAATGCTACGCTATAGAGGTTTCGCAAACTAACGATTCGCACTCCGCAAAGGCTGGAAGCCAACTGCCACCGGCCTCAAACCTTTCTTGAGATTCTCCTCTCTTGAACCCATCCAGAGAAACCCCTGCCCGTCCGTCCGTCTATCCCGGAAATAATTAGTCATACTACTTTTGGGACGACCTTGTAAATAAACATTTAAACTGTTTCTACGAATTTAAGCGACGAATCTTTGATTCGTCCCCAGATTCCAAGGTAGTGCTGGAATAATTCGCGTATAATGAGGGGTAACATAATTCTACCAACAATGTAACATCTTACATTAGCATTAAGTGTTCCATGAGTTCTGATTTTCGCATTTTGCCATGAATATAGCCATTGGCTTGGGTGGGGCTGAAAGGACGGAACCACGGGTCGGTGGAAGCATTACAACTGACTCTGACGAGGGAGCTTAGTAGCATTCGGGGCACCGCCTTCCGGAAGGCGTACGAGGCGTGGAAAACCCGCTGGCAGCGGTTTGTGGACGCGAAAGGGTGCCACTTCGAAGAATTTTGAGTGAATGTATCAATTCCGGCAATTATTTTATTTTAATCTACTCAGTCTTAATACTTTTGGGACATACCTTGTATTATTCTGAAGACTATTGGTAGAAGAGTCGTTCGATGAACTACGTGTAATTATGATTTTTATGAAATTAATACATGTTGATTTTATTCATTTGGAGAATTGACATACGTTTCGAAATTTCAATGTGATGGCTAGTTTTCAAGGAGGACTTTCTTGGTTGTCCTCATGATTGCTGTACAGAATAATTGAAATTTAAAGCAGTTGATTTCTTTTTCTTTGGCCGAGATATCTTTTCCTCTTCTATATTGTCTTAATTTAGCAGTATCATTCCGAACTCCGGTTGACTGCACACCTTCAATTTTTCCTTTTCAATGCTAACCCCTTTCTGCCGGGATGACTTTTCTCAATCACGCGTCCTCCTTTATTCGGCCCACGACCCCTCTCCGACCTCGTCGCACGCCTTCCATCTTCCCCGCTTCTTCTTCCTATTATGTCCCCGAAAAAGTCAATTTAAGTGAAAGTGCCCTCAATTCATTTCCTTCTTTTCCGTGGAGCCCTCCATCTGGTCTACTCTCCTTCTACTACATTTATCAATGCTTTCTCGTTGATCAGTTGATCCCTCAATCTAATCATTAGTGTCCGCTTCCAGTCCAAGTTTTCGAATGATATTATTATAATCTATTTTTCGAACGGTCAATTTCTTCATTTGTTGAACATAATTCCAGTGGTAGAAGAACACCATTATTTAATTTTCTACTGCTGTAAAGGTGTTCAAGTACACACCGACTGCAACGGTTGTGAAATATTCCCAATCAATTGAATTGAAGCTGTATGAATAGAAATCTGAATATTGTGACTTGAATTATAAAATATGAAATTAAATACTTTGTGTCCTAGTAACCAATTTTCTGTTGTAATTCCAAAAAGCAAAAAACATTTTTAAAAAAGAAAAAGTTGCACAGCCATAATTAGAGCGTTGTTAATTAAGAAAACGGACTTCTTTTATAGTCATTACAATGGATGCATTGATGAATACTTTAAATTTAGTTCAATAGGGGAGCTATTAAACTAGTGTTATTGGTTTTCTTTAAGAGTGTCAACTGCTGATGTTTATACGTTAAGTAGTCCGAGTCTACTTACTTATTCACTCTACGTCATCACCCAATCACTCTAGAGTACATCAGACCAGAGAAAATGAAACGTCACACAAAAATAAGGTCACCGAATGCAGGAAGGTAACTTGTTCGAGAATATCTTGAGCTAAAAATGATTCTTTTGAAGTACTCTTTTATTTTCTCTATTCTTGGGACTCTTTCTCCATATTCCCTGATTTAAAAATATTTAACCAAACTTTGGCGCGAAAAAATATTGCTTAAAACTAGGGAGGTGCGTTTGAACTAAAATAAAAACTGGTACGCCAATTATTTTTCATTATTTAAGCATTTAGTATCCACTTTTAACAAAGTTTCGTCTTTTGTTTTTTTCTCACTTTGAGGCATTTTTGTCTACTTTCTGAGTGAAGGAATCGTTGGCAAGTGACCCAATGAGCATTGGTGGCTTATTATTACCTCGACGTCATTTCTCCAAACAGAGTTCTTCCTGATTGGAATGAGACCACCGCCATCTTAAAGTAAAAAAAATTATTTCTGCACAAAAAAATATTTCATTGCAAAGAAGACTCGACGAATTGTTGTATCTGAGGCTTTGTGTCATAAGCCTTTCGCCACTCATGCAAAGAGGAATAAAATAAAGGGAAGAGAAGGAGGAGGAGTGTCTACGAGACAGGCTGTTCAATGAAAAGTTGAAAGCAAAATTCATTAATGCGACTCCGAGAAGTTGAAGTCCTTTTGTTCCTTTCCTGAATGATATTTAAAAGTTAGTGCATGAAATAATGAGAGTCAAGGTCAGAGGTAAGCAATTCTTGGCTTTGCTGATTCATTATTTCTTCTGTACCATTCTTCGTCGAATGAAAAATAGGCCCTCTGGAATTTTTCAATTTACCTTGGACTAAGGAATTCGGAGGCACTTCCCTTGGCATCCGTCTTTAGTCTCATGTGAATCAATTGTGTATGCGAACAGAGTATATGGAGTTTGGCTGGCTTTAATAAGTCCGGAAGTAAGAACATGGAAGATACAGACAGACTCCAAAGGTCTTATAAACAGACGTCGGTAGATCTTTTTAACTTCCAAATCTTCGAGTGAAATGGAAAAGGTTGCCTTACACTCTCCTTCTAAGGCAATGCTGAAGATTTAGAGGCTGTCCTATTTTTGTGTCTACTACTTTTCAAAGGGTATACGTTTATATGATTTGAAGAGCGTGGAGTTAAAAGTAGAAGGTGAAAGGAGACTCTTCTCGAAGACTCAACTGTCTTATTTTTAGCGAGGAAGAATTACATAAAATTCGAATCCACGCAAATAAAAAAGTAAATTCCCAGTTAAAGTATATACGTGTATTAAAAGTAATAAAAATATATTCCCTGCTCAAATAATAGCTGTTTTATCGTTTAGTTATTTGAGATTCGACAGTTTTTTCTTCACCCCGGAATAATATAAGACTCTCACCAATTGCGTTTATCGTAGTTTTACTAAGAATGATTTCCCTAAACCTGGGGAAAATCATCTTATTATTTTTACCAGGAGAACATTTTCTGGACCAATCAGATTTTGACCATTTGACTTTGGATTCAAGAGCCACAAATAAAACATAGAAATTTTCCCGCTGATCAAGGAATTTAATGACCTTGCCATAAGATGCCCCGATATTTTCACGAGGCAGGCTGAAGTATTCTACGTGAGTGAATGTGCTGGCACAAGTGGCGTTGAGGCATGAGAGGCATTGAGTCGGAAGCGATTAATACATCTCGGAGCAGAAATGATCGACGCATGTGATCCACCCGAAGCCTCTCCATTGGCACCCTCCCTGCATATAGTATTTCTTCATCAAGCTTTTGCGCCGCCAATTCTTTGACCGTGTTGCGAAAAGGAATTGAGTTTTCTTTTCAAAGGTTCTCCTCTTCGTGATACCTCTCGTTTTTGGACAAGAAAACAAAATACACCGACGAGGGTGGCGATGCCCAGTTTCACCTCGGCATTTCCTACTCGGCAATAAAAAAAATATTCAAATATTATCCCGACATTTCCTACTTCTTCTGGGTCAGTTATATAATTTTCCTTTGAGGTTTCTTCATTGGGACTTAAATGCCTCATGGTACTAATAAATTCCTTATTGCCAGGGCATGCTGACATTTTCGTTTTCTCCACTACTTTTTGTGGTTTCTTTTCCAATTTCTTATCAATGATCTTCTATCAAGTTCAAATGGAAATTTCTAGAAATTTTCAAAGCCTTTCCAATTTGCCGATTAAGTACCGTAACTCCCATGACAGAAAATAACATGATTTTAACGTTAATTTTTTTCTAAAACGATCGTCCTTTTCGATTTATTACGCTGATCTCCGTAGGGGGTGACTAATTTTACTCGAAGGCTCCCAGTGTTACGGCCGCCCACCGAGCTTAATGCAATAACGCGAAGTTTCCAAAAGGCCGCTTGGTATTCCCCACCAGATCCATCACTGGCCATGTGTTCTAACAACAACGGTCATTGTTACGATCGCAATCGTTAAGATAGCGATCTTGCTGGTAGAATGAGAACTGTCGAAGAAATATCCAAGCCAAAGAAGAAGAACCCGGACTCATTCGAGTGGGCTTGAGAAAAATTGCACTTAATTGCTGTCAACAAGTGACAACACTCAATTCAATCATTTTCAACGGTAAACCTTCCTAAATTATGAAATTTTTTTTCAACTATGATTTGTTGGCTAGAATGGACGACTATATCAGTAAGCAAAGACAATTTAATCCTATCTGGTTCTTCATGGGAAAAGTGCATTAACATAAATCGCAACAGAAATGCCTCCCATTTTCTTCTACCATGTGCCCTAAAAATTAAATTGTGGTAATGAATACATCAAGGAATTATATATATATATATATATATATATATATATAATAAATATTTGTACATACATATAATTTAGAGCAAATTTGGCAAAAATATATTTCCAATGATATTATAATATATTCTAATTTATGACACTGAAAGTGAAAGTTTTCGTCCTTTTCGTCAAAATGAAAATTCAATCCTAATTCCTGAAGAGACGAGGGACGGTGCAAAATCCGAGGCATTCGATTCGTGTGCCTTTTCCCTAAACCTTCGAGGAAAGATGAGGGAATCCTGATTTTGGAGATACGGAACCGTGCTAGTCTTTTCTATCATCGCGCATTTGAAACTGTTATTCTGTGAGCTTGAAATGCCGTTGCGGATATGGAACAGGCAACAGGAAATAATATTAAACAGGAATAAAGACATGAACTATTAGCGCTGACTTCTTGTAAAAATAGGAATTTTGATCGATTTTGAAACATTTTTGTAATTTTGTAATGCCTATTCATTTATATATGTTTCCAGAAGAATATTTTAAGCAAAAATTGCTTTCGTTATTTGGTCTTAATGACTTAACTACTAGAGCATAATTGCGTTGATAAGAGAAATATTCAGTGAAACGAATAACACCATTGCTTGTGAGACATTCTTAAATTCACAGTCAAATTTTCTCCACTGTGGTATGAATAATGCTGTCGAACTAATTGATTATAATGCAAACATATTCATGTCCTTTCAAAATAAAGAAGATTTTTACACGGCAATGAGTAACGAAAGGAGATATTTAAAACGTAAATTTTTAACAGACAGACTTACATCCTTAACTTCAGTATTCCTTTATGCTTTCTCCGATTTCATTCATCTATGCAGGCGGGAGGGCAGCAATTTAGAGGCATGAAACATATTGTCTTCTTCATTAAAAAGTTGTAATTTTATGAACCATGCCTTCCTCACAGCACTTAATGCTCTTAAAGTGAATAAGAGAGAGCATCGACACGAACGATCTTGGATATCAACTAGTGGATGGGCTAATTTGTCTCGGGACACGACAATAAATGCAGTAACATTAGAGGTTCATGTATTCATTCCCAATAAAAACGTAATTGTACCCGTTTATTGATAACCGTTCCCTCTCGGCTTTCCTTTCTTATTATGTTAAGATTTCATATTTTATTCCTAGTTTAAATTTCTCCTTCTCTCAAACCACACTTCCATTTTAGCCATGTTTATTTCTTTCAATGCCAAGCGTTTCTTATGTACAATTATCGGTAAAGCTGAGACTTCACTCATCGGGACGGTATATACTTGGCCGTTCGGGCAGTCAATGAACGAAGTGTGTTAAGTCTTGAATGGTCTTTAAGGAATATCCAACGTATGGTATAAAAGTGGGTCGCAGTAATCCGGGGGGTAGAGTCTGCTGACGGGAGGGTGCCGGGTTCGATTCCCAAGGCACCTGTAGCTCCACTCATGCTATGAGATTTTTCGAGTACCAGATCTTCCTGGGAAACCATAAACAGCACAAGGAAAGGAACTGCCCCCCCCTACCCTGATGTGTCATAATTTCACACGCCGTCGGGCTTAGTACTGGGTGAACTCTACCATCACCTACCAAACCCACCATCGGGTTGAATACTGTGTTTATGGTTTTTTTCATGGCATAAAAGTAAATGATAGAGAGATTTCATCCTTAATACAGTATGGATATTTCATGTTAAATGTTGAAAGATTCTTGGTGTATCTGCAAGGTTTGTATGCAAAGTAAAAGTAACAATTTTTTCCTGACGTGCGCGTGAAGTACTGAATTCAGACGGTTGGTTGTGTGTGCATGATCGGAGGTTGTATTGGCAGTGATAAGACATTGACAGTGTACACCATTATCAATGAACATATGGCGATGCGAAAGATCTGTGATACACTCGTCCCAAGATTTTCATGGACGACCAAGAGCAAAGTCGAGTGTGTCTGCTCGCGAAGACCTTCTGGAACGACATCGCGACGATTCCCCAGCCCCTTACAGTTCCGACTTGGCTCCAGCGGAATATTTCCTATTCCCAAAAGTGAAATCCACCATCCATCAAAGGACACCACCATGGGACCACAAGTTGCCGTCAAAGACACTTGCGTACTCTTAAGGATCTTCCTGAATCCGTCCACCAGGGAGCATTTGAATCGCCGAAAAGCCACTGCCAAAAGTTTGTCGACGCTCAAGGGACGTATTTTAAAGCATTTTGAGGCATTGTAGTAATATCTGAAAGCAAGCTAGTATCACGATACTTTTTATAAAAATCATGTGCTTCTTGAATAGCATGTGCGGACCAATGCAGGAAACGGCGATAGGTGACCATGTAATTTATTCCACGAGACGTGACGGCTGACTCCCAGACTCGATCCGTGAAGGGATTACGAGAAGATGAATGTAATTAATCGCGCATCCTTCGCCGCAATTGTTTCCGCCTTTTTCCCGCACTCGCGTCTTCTGCTCTCCACACCTCCTTCGTTCGCCTCTTGAAATTCACGAGGGGGCGCAGGCATTCCCTCGTGCGCACGGGGCGGACTTCTTCAGCCCACCCCTTTGCTGTCCCAAGGGCCGCGGTGGGTGTGCCAACGGCGCTTACAGGACAGGATAAAGGCGGTATCCGGAGGAAATGAAGCATCTAGGTACTTCTTAAAAAGGTTTTAGTAGCGTTACACGAGGTTGGAGGATGAAGGGAAAATAAAGCCAACTTGAAACTGGAAGTCAAAAAGAGGATTTGAGACGGTGGTAAGAAACAAAAGGAATTAATGAAGGGTATTATAAAATCAGATAAAGTGGGTGGAGGAGATATTGAGCGATAGCGAATATCTGATCCGAATTTATGGTGAGAGCAAGTTTATTGACTTCAGATTCCCTTAAAGAATTTTATTATTCTGCTACGCATATTGAATGGCTGTCATGGCTCATCACTTTATTTGCCCTTTGTCGTTCGAAAATTAAACTATTTATACTTCTACGATTCTTATTTCTGTACATCCACAAGGTAACTAGTAGAGTAAATAGACATATTTGTGTGTTCGTTGCTGAAAACAACTTAAATTTTGATCACTGCCATAAAATGTTTATACAACTAGTTGAAATGCTATACATAGAACTAGAATTGCCTATTTTAAGTTTATGAACTATTGCTTTACCCCAAAAATCCCAGATCTATTAACAAAAAGTGAAATAAAAACTTATTCAAACAGATTAAAGATCATTAAGGACATGGGCGTGCCCCGAGGACCTCAAATCAGAAGTCTGTTACTTCATAAATGAAACAAGTTCTTCCAATTATAATACGTAAACAGGCAAAATTTGTTGAACAGGCAATGTTCCTATTTTATGTTCCGTCGAATATATTGTGGTAATCTCACATTGTTACGTTAATTCGAGACATGAGTTTGGCAAAGTCTCCTTTCAGATTCCCTAAAATGAGTCTACTTCAGCCTTTTACTCAAGTTTTCTTCTGCTCACGTCTGTGACTGTTTGCTTCGAGCATTCCAATCGCGATGGCATTCACCGGTAGATTTTCATTCACCCTTCTCTAAACATTGCAAAGCTGTTTTTAGGAATTAATATTATGTTGAATGTAGCCATTTATTCATAATTGTTCCAGTTTTTACCATTTCCGCTCCCAAAATTTATATCAGAGCAATGCCATTAATTCTATTCTACATTTTCGTAAATCTTACTTCTCTCTTATATTTTCTCTTCTCTTCTAGATTCTCGAGCATCGAATGTTCCATCGTCTGACTCTGTCTATTGTCACGTATCTGTTCTCATCTGTACATTCTGATGAACTGTTTTCATATTTCTAGGATTATACCTTTTTCTGTTTCGAGTGGATTTATTACAGCGTGCAAATGTTTCTTGTCATGTGTTACTACCATTTCAAATTTAATTAAGTTATACAGCATCTTTATTTTTCATGAAAGATGTCAAATATGCCATTGTAATTGCTTCTTTACCCCCGATTCATGGTTAAATTACCTCCAAATTGTCTAATATAGACTGTTAATTCACCTTTTGGGCAAAGTGAGATTCCTCTTGTGTCACAAAAACTAGGAACTAGATTGTTCCTGTCCACGGAATCATATTCATTCTGTAAATTCATGAAAATTCATGCCACCTCTTCCGTTCTCTTCTCCTCCACGAATATTTTGAGGGCCAAAATAGCTTCACTTAGATCTAATTTATTCCCAAAGTCGTAATTGTTATCCTTCTAGAGCTTGTTCTGCCCTGCATTTTATTATTATTCAGGCTCCATCCAGGTAAACGAAACATACCTTCTACAGCGTAATTCTTCTGGTCTTATGCTCTAGCGTTTTAACAGACGCTAACGTAGTTTTTGGACGATTTGAGAGCCCACAATTTAGTTTGCGAAGTGCGCTCTTGGAAATCCCGGCTCTGTGATCGTCCATCTCCCCGATCTGGGTGACGTCAAGTACGCGGTGTCTTCCTGTCCTTTGCCAAAGGTGGCATCAAGGTGAGGGAGAGTGAAACCAAGCCAAAAGATATATGAAAAGACTGGAAAAAAATGAAAGAAGAATGCGCGGAACGGGACGGATGGCACAGTGCGACGTCATAACCCGGAAGACTGGAACCTGGAAACAAATGACACGAAGATGCGCGCCTTCGAAAGAGAGTTAGCTGTCCGGGAGTCTCCCTGAGGAGAGGCTGTTACGATCGAGAAAGAGGACAGGGCGAGAGGGGATCCCCACCCACTCGAGGAACTACGCACCTGTCGTGGCCGTTACGTCACAACACAAAGAGAGGATTCTGCTTAAATTTGAAGGCAAATCGGTAGATTTCCGATTTAGTCACGAGAACACTAAAATGAATAATTAAAGATAAACAGTCATGGCAAAATAATATAGCCATTTAAATTTATAAAATATTATTATTCGATGGTCTACCTTTTGTGGTAGTTTTTTTTGGATGGACATAGACTGTACACTACAGTGTTTCTTACACTGGAGTATCAAGACAAAACCTGACACAAAATAATATGAATAACCTAAATGTTATTTAACTAAGACAAGAGTTAAATAGAATAGAATAATACAGGGAGATTTTTCAAAATCTTAAGTCATGAGATAACATCAGGAAAAAAAATGTATCCTATTGGGCATTAACAAGAAGAGGGAACTAAGTAAAACAGTTGGTGATTGATAAAACAATACTAAAACGACCCCTATGCTTGAGTGAGCTAAAGCTGCCGAGTATTCGTCTATTTTCTTCGCTCTTTAGGTGGGGTAATCGGAAATGCATCAATCAGAAAGTTTAAAAGTAAAACATCTGAATAAATGTGTGCGCGCGCATCCTTCCTTCTCCTCTGATTCCTCGACAGTTTAGCCTGCCGCAGCGGAAAAAAGGAAATACAGCATAGATTTCAGTCATGAGTGAGGGAATAATTGGAACAGGACGTCAAGACGAATTGAGGAGGGCGATAAAATAGGCAATAAATGCTCGGCAGATATGACGGCGATTGCCGCGAGCGTGACCTGTTGCCATGTCGGCTGAAGTACATGCAACCGGCGAGCAGAAACAGCAAGTGAGCATCGGGAGTTTTGAATAATTTCACGATCGCCGTCAGGGTTGCCGACAGTGAGTTGGATGGAGATTGCTCGGAGTGTAATACGTTCGCAAGATAACTTTGTAAAGTTTTTCGACCGCTTCGGGAAAAATAATCTTATACAATAAGGAGCACGAAAATCATCCCGTGATTCGCGGGAAATCTTGATGAAAATGAAAGGAGGCGAAGGAAGAGAAAGATCAAGAGTGATCGTTCGGGCGAGAGGTAATTAAATCTCAGATATCTGTGTGGCAGATAGACTTCTCTCATGTTTCTGGAAACACAGCGTCAAAAACCCATGAATTTCCATACGAGGTCGTAATTTGACGTGAAAGGGGATGATTGATTCACGTAAATTCGCGCGCGTTTAATATTTCTCAAAAGGTTAATTGCATTCACTGTTCTCTCGGGTAATAAAGTAACTCCAAAGGTTTTATCTCAGGGCCAGAGGAACGCACGTACCTATCCACCGTGCATAGTTCCCTGAATATGCAAAATCGTTTAATACTTTCAACCGCTTTTCGCTTTACAAGAATATCTCCTTATGGGATCGGGATGGTGCAGTGGCTAACGCAATGGCTTCACACCGAGAGGACCATGGTTCGATTCCTGGATACGGCAGATATTCTTCAGTGGTATCCCGATCCTTACTTGAGGTACTTGGTGGAGAGCACTTTGAGTGAGTACACCGTCCGTCGGATGAACCTCGGACCCCTTGGCACCCCTCTTTGGAGTAGGCTAATGCCGACGCCGGGTTTATCACCATCCACCATACATTTCTATCCCATCCCTAATGGCGCAAATGACCTCAGCTGTCGGTCGCCTCCCCTAAAACTACTGCTACATTCCGATTAGGACACTAAACCGCGTTGGTAACAGTAAAGGGTTTTCCTCTTCTCTGTTTCCCTTCTCAAGGCGCTTAGGCAGAGAATATTTACAATTGATTTATACGAAGACGAGAGCATTTCCGCAAGTGAAACCGTCTAAATGCCTTCCCATGTTCCAAGGCCTTCGCGGAAACAGACACTGTCTCTTCTCCCCCGTTTGAAACGCCGTGCATATCTCTCTCTCTTTTGCCCTCTCGTCCCCGTCTGTTCCTGGAACACGAGATGCTCTTTGAGAGACCGCCACTGGTATGTCCCCAGCTCTAAAGCATCATCAGTGCTGATAAATATGTTGGAACCCGCTCACGGAACACACTCCAAAATCCCGTTCAGATTATTTCCTCAAATTCATCGTTTCCCAAAATTCGTTACCCCGGGAACCAGCATGCAACGACCTACGGGGGTGCGGTGAATGACGGATTTTATTGAAACTGGAGTACCTTAAAACTTCGCTATTATATAAAAATACTATGCAAGTCAGCCACTAAGTGTTATTTTAAAAGTATATAAATGAATAAACTAACTTTTTCCAACGACCGAAAAAGTGATCGTGGGTCACATTGTCATCGAGTAAAAATAAATTTTAACTTAACGGAAAATTAAATTGTTTATTTCTTTTAATGAAGTCAGATTTTTACATGTGGAGTTTTTAAAGATATGATAATGGGGGTGAAGGAAAACATTGTATGACGACTTTTGTTCGAGGAAATGTGAATACAAGGCTTGCATAAAAAGTATCGGTAGCGATTTTTTCGTGACGTGTGCTTGAAGTGTAAAAATTCAGACCGTCAGTCAAGGGCGCAGGTCGTCATTAGTACCAGCGGAATATAGTATTTCGTATTCCCAAAAGTGAAATCCTCCCTCAAAGGACATCACCATGGAATCCTGGTTGCCGACAAAGAAGCTCGCAATCGTTCCATTAAGGACCTTCCAGAATCCGCCTACCAGGGAGCCTTCGAGTCGTAGAAAAACCGCTGATACATGTGTGTCGACGCTCACGGGATGGACTTTGAAGAATTTTGAGGCATTGTAGCAATGTCTGAAATAAACCTATTTTTTCGCAAATTTTTCCGATACTTTTTATACAAATCATGTGTGTCGAACTTAGTTGCAGCTAAGGGAGAAGTCATTGAAGTCGTTGGTCGTCGAGGTGTGTTGAAAGTTAACAAGGCATGCTAGGAGGGTATTCCATGTCTTTGGGCGAATACGTAAAAATTGCAAGTGAATCGGAGCATAGGCAAATAATTAGGTGTCAGGCAATTTGATGCCAGTCTCAAAATTCAGAGCAGAGTGCGTATGATGGTCTGCCAACGTGAGCGAACGAGAAAGGAGGTTAATTAACATTAAAGGATTTAACGAAGAATAGAATCCTAGCAAAATAAGGAAACTAAATTTGGCATTTATATTTACTTTAGTAAAAGGTATAGAATTAATATCAAATCAATTATTTGGATTTAAAAGATCGATGATAGGTTGATTAAGGCAGACAAGGGATCATTTCTCTCCCCATGGCCTCCTATAAGCCCTTCTCCCTTCTAACTGATGTGTCAAGTGGTGGGTACTTGATGCTTGAGCAGGGAATTGAGCAACGCTCCAAGGAAACCCGCATTAGCCTCCGGTGGAGCGAGGAAAATATACTCTTTTGATGGTTAATGCCTGAACGTTTAATTTGAAAGCACTCTTTCATTCTTATCGCAGCCAGGCGGTCAGAATCACGTTCTCTGAGGATGAGCGTTCATTATTTCCCCTTACTCCTCCACTTAGAAATAGCTCATGCCTTCTCCTCTCTTTGCGCGACCTTCTCTACATCGTTCGAACTACGTATCATTGCTAATAAGTCAAGGTTGAAGTACTGTATAATTCCCGAGCTCCTAGTCTGTGAGTCGCGACTCCACGAGAAAAGGCGATAGAGTACTTCTTCGAAGGCGTCAAATTCTTGTCAAGGAAACGAGAAAACAAAAGGAAAAGTTGCGATCAAGCAAACAGCTAAACATAAAAACTATGGATTATTAATTATAATGTTCCGTTTACGCTGTCTGATTTATTTAATGTATCTTAAATTAGCAAATTAAAATCTTATGATCTCAGTATTTATTATTATATGTGTACCAATACTTCTATTTCTCAACCATAAAATATAAGAAATATAATATCATTCCTTCATTTATTTCAACTACCTGATTATTTACTAAACCATTAATATGAGGAATATTTTTTACAAAATGAAGGGAGAAATCATCCATTGTAGTTGGAACACATGGTGTGGTTGCGTAAATATGTAAATAAAATGGCATAAACTGACTCTTGGCGTATCGTCTTTTCTTATAGCCGTCCCTCCAATGCCCAATGGGATTAATGGAACTCACCCACGCAAGAAATGATCAAAATAATCAAAAGTTTTCCTGGTTCAGCCAATTCGTTTTTTTATATTTGGATTCGTAATTTACGCTTAGTTCAATACTATTGTGAGCATGTCATTTTAGAAATAAACAAATTATCTAGTCCATCTAGCTAGTATAATCAGGAAGGTTTTATTCAGTTTCGTAGAATCAGTTAATCTTAGCAGTTTAATATTGTTTTGATGCGGTAGTTTACTTTTGGTATCGATTGGCGACCGATTGACGTTATTATTTAACCTCCAAGTTTCATGTATACGTTTAAATTTCAAATGTAAATGTGCAATATGGATGTTTTATTCTGATGAGACGAAAGGTTGTTGAACATTCATCCGTTTATGTACTTTTTGGCAAAGGGAAAAAATACGTCCCTTAAGCAGGCAGAGTAGGGGACCGAATTCTTGAGAAGTGGAATCAGACAAATGGCTGATGAAGACATTTGGATTACGGGTTGCGTAGACCTCCGGAAACCGGGAAAGCCCAGAACCTGAAAAAATAAGTCCCTCGCGCTCGTTCTTGGCGTTAGCATGAAGCACAGGATCTGTCCAAATGTTAAGTAGAATGATTTTTGTCCCGATGCAGCTGGCTGGAGAGAATTGATTTTTGGTGGTAAAGGTAATGGGAGATTATGGGAAAGCAACGCGACCCACGTCAGTCAACTGTGGGCATTTACAGTGCGCGGATTGCTGCTAGACTGCGAGATGAAAGATCTACGCTAAACTTTGCGAATGAAAGATCTATACTAAACTCGTTCCAAAGGACTTGACGGACGTCCAGGAGCAAAGTCTAGTGCCTGCTTGCAAAGACCTTCTGCAATGGCATCGCGACGATTCCCTAACCTCCTTACAGTCCCCTAGAATTGGCACCAGAAGACTACTACGAGGTCGGTAAATTAAGTGATGACACTGGAAACGTGGCGTTCGATCGGGCAACACTGGAGGCGCTGTGCTTTTGATGGGCGGCAGGGGAACATGTGATCCGCCTTCAGTACGGGTTTGAACTCTCTCGAGTCATTTGGTTGTCCTTAGCGATTGTGTTGTGAAACAGTTTTGTCTATTGCATTCTTAAAATGAGTGACATCAATTTCGAGCAACGGTGTGCTATCAGGATTTGCTTCAGACTTGGGTACAGTGCAATGGAAACTCTTGCTAAATTTCAGCAGGCCTATGGAGATAGTGTTTTGTCAAGAGCCCAGGTTTTTCGGTGGTTTAAGGTATTTTCAGAAGAAAAAGAGTCGATTGAAGATGAACCACGAAGCAAAGGACCTTCATCTTCCAGAACCGATGAAAATGTCAACAGAATCCAGAATCTTGTGCGTTCACATCGTCGGTTGACAGTCAGAATAATCGGGGAAGAGTTGAAATTGACTCACACCACCGTTGATCAGATTGTGATCAACAAATTGGGGATGAGAAAAATCTGTGCAAAAATGGTTCCAAAAAACCTTTCGCAAGACCAAAAGGACCAGTAGTTTTTGGCCTGTAAAACATTCCTGTGGCTCCTCAGCCTCCTTATTCGCCTGAATTGTGTCCTTGTGACTTTTTTCTCTTCCCAAAGTTGAAAAATCACCTCAAGGGAACTCATTTTGGGGCAGTCGAGAACATTCAAACGGCTGTAACCGACCAGCTGAAGGCCATACCAGTATCAGAGTTCCAGCACTGCTATGAGGAGTGGAAGAGCCGTCTCCAGCGATGTGTGGCTTCAGAAGGAAGTTATTTTGAGAATGATAATGTTAAATTGTAATTATGTTTTAATGAAAATTTTTAAATAATCAGGCTCGTTACTTAATTTACACCTCGTATGCCAACGAAACGGTACGGCAGGTAGGGAGACGGATAAACCAACTGATCTGTTCATCATATCGTTCCCCAACGGCGAGGGCACATGCCAGTCCTAGGAAGTCACTTTGATACGTGTCTGTTTATTTTTTACCCAGAATAATTTTTCGTGAAAAATTTTAACACTCGAATTCTTTCCTATGGCGGATAAAAATCTTTTCCAGCCTCCACCATAGGGATCAATCGTAAAAATACTACAGTAAAAATCGTGACTGAAAATTGAATTCATAATTTGGCAAATATAACTTCATTTATAATCCCACAATAGGACATTTTTCAGGGCTATGATAGAGAGATGTCCCATTAACCCTTCTTCATTCTTCCCTCCTTCCTACCGCCAGGAAAGCAGCAACCTTCCACCAACCTCTCCTAATAATGTTCACAAGTGTTTAACTCTTCCTCCACCTCTTTTCATCACTCCATTTATTTAGTTTCCCCTATTTCTATGAGTTTTCCATATCTCCCCTCTTTGTCCCCGCCTGCCTCACCCTTTTCTCTCCCCCCCCTTCCTCAAACAGGTCTAAATATGTATCACAAGTTGAATTTTGTCTTGTACCTGAAGATGGTTTGATGAACTGAAACGCTTTGTACGTCACATACTATATACCGTGAATCTGTGAAAAAGTGCAAATTTGTTTTCTCATAACGACGAACTTCCAGTGCATCTCGCCTTAATCTGTTGAATAGACATTTCAAGGTGATGAAACATAGGCAAAAGCGGAGATCTTCTGAAAGCTTTCATCTCTTTTCTAGTTGGTCATTACCGCCAGAGCAAGTAGGTCGGAGGTCCCCAATGTGAGAAGAACTATTACCATTCTCCAAGTACGTAGGTTAGATGGGGCCACTGGGGCGAAAAGTGAGCGCCATTGGCGAATTCTTTACTCTGAAACCTCCCTCGAATTCTCCCCTCGAACTTTTCCTCATTCTCCCTCGATTCGATCTGCCAATGATGGACATGAGGTAAGCAGTTGCCATAGCAACTAATAAAGTTGCTGTTGCCATAATCGGTCAACTGTTCGAAAAGAATTGGATCGCTCGCGGAATTATGTACTTCGTTATTACTCAATTTAATTTATCGCTGATAAAATGTTTATCCCTTAACCTAGGAGATTACTCATCGTATTATAATAAGGGCACCTATTCACGGGAAGTCAATTATATTTTTGCCATTCCCCTTCCATTCCATTCATAATGAGAAAAACTAGTGGGTTTGCAACCATCCGAAAGATGACGCAATTTAATGTTTTTCATGACGTAATTCACTGACGTCAATCTATTCATCCGGTACAATGCAAATTTTATTTTCAATTTTCTTCCTTTTCAACACAAGGGTAATTCTAGCCATGATAGCATTACAGTCTGAGTCGGGTATCCTAATTATAGTTTACGTGACGATTCCTTGACTCGACCTCACGATCCTCTCCTCGAATTCCACAATAAAGGGCTGACGAAAGTGATTATTCATAAGACGAAAGACTATAAAGAGATAAAATAAATTGGGAGTGATATCCGCTCTATTTAAAATTTATTTTCCTCAGCTTGAATATGTCTTATATTTCCTGAACTCGTGATCTTTTTGCTTTAGTTTTCAAGGTCCTACTAAGTATACATAGTATATTTCCCGATGAAATAAAATGAACATAACACATTGCAAAAATATTTTACCTTTGTTTACTTGAATTTTCTGCGCATTAGATGGAAACATACAGGCATCATCTTCAAAATTTATAATCCTTATTAGGATAGCTTCTTAGAAGCTGTCTAACAAGAAAAATCTTGTCCACTTCCATTTATTACATTTTGCGCCTTTCGTAAATTTATTCTTGTCATTTATTTTTCTTCTGTAGTTCTTTCTATATTTTACTTTCTGTTTTCTAAAAATAATTTAATCTGCATTGATATTCAGTATTCGTGTGTCTGGGATTTAGTATATGCTCATCCATTTATCCTTCTTTTCTTCTTACTGGCCCTCATTAACTTACATCTTCGCCCATACTTCAAAAACCTCACCTCATCGTGATCATGTCATTCTCATCATTAAGCCCTAATATTATATCACCAATGCTGGTCATGTCTTCCTATGTTACTGCTATCAATCAAACCTCGTTCATGCTTTCCGAAAGTTCAAACGGAGCAGGTGTTCCAGCGTATGCGGAAATCCATGAAATATATTGTGAGATTTAATTCATACTTAGACTCAAAATTAATGAAAAATCGTGTATATATACGGAGTTTATTTGAGTGGCAATGGTGATTGCCAACCCACGATTCCATCCATCCATTCCATCAAATGTAAAACGTGAACGTTCACTTTTAGATTCACTGGAAACAAAAAAAATTGGATTACGCAAAGAAATCTCACAATTATATTGTTAATAAAATTATGTTATGCTCCTCAAAATGATCTTTATGCCCTTCTTGTGCAATGGAGGTAGTGGAGTCGAAGCGCAGCGGGGAGGGCATCGTGAAAAATTGGTCAGTCATGCACTCGGGAAAGATAACCAAAACGTAGTTCGGCTTTTGATTTACCGCCTTTAAGACCGGTTCCCGGTGACGAATTATGGCGAAAATCGGGGTTAAACCGTAATGTGGTGGTCCATTTATCGATGTTCCAATCTCCTCGCTTATAACCCTCATTACACTAACTCGTATTACGGCTTAAAAGTGTAGCAGTTGCAAATCCTTTCATTATATTTTTACATCTCAAATTATTTATGAAGCAAGATTAGATTGAAATTAAAATACACATTTGTGAACCAGAAATTAATTTGTGGATTCATCTATGGCATGACCAAGTATGTACATCTTAAATTGGAGGCTACCACAGTCTTGGAGTGTTTAAAATTATTCCGAGTGCTTGAACCCAACTAATTTTTTAAATATCCGTCGGGTGTCTAGCTGTTGTATATATACTTGGTTTCTATTAAATTATTTCGCTTATGTTAAAGTACTTCGTTTATTAAAAATTGTTGTCTTCGGCGTAACTTTATGGAATTTACATAACACATCAAAGTGAAATGAACTAATTATTTACTTTGCAATTCCACACAATTTATTTAAATTAATTCCACGCACATCGTCAGATGACGTTCAACGTCGAAACCTGGGTCGTGTTTTAAAATAAAGTGTGTGGAATTACAAAGTCAATGATTTCATTTTAATATACTTCGTTTATGTAAAAGTAATTCGCTTATGTTAAAGAACTTTGTTTTACTCTTAAGTACTTGACTGTCATTACTGTCATTGTAAGTATTTCATTCATCCATTAGAACATTATTAGGTGCTGAGCCAAAATTTTATATATTTTTTTTTTAATTTGTCCAAGTTTTAACTTTGCAGATTCATTCGGACTCAGGTGTTTCTTTAACCCTTATTGTGAGTAAGCTGTCGCGACAGATTAAAAGGTTATTCACTTCTTAATTGAAAATCCATTTATTACTCCATAAAAAATATCTGAAATATGAGGAAATTTATCTGATAAGGACTTCAGGAGAACAACCCACTTGCGTGCTCGTACTTATAAGCCTTAGAGAGTGAATCCGTTGGTTAAATGAAATTTATATTAGCTTCCCAGGTGATGTTATTACGTGCCAAACACACCAAACAGTTCGTTCCATAATTCACGGTATATCATCATTCTTCTTTCGCTCAAAAGTGTGACCTTTCGTTCATCCGGCGGTTTAGAACCCTAAACCGGTCCCGCAGAGATATTGTAAATTTTTTTCCTTTGGAACATCGCGAACTCAATCCGTAGATATCGTTGAAACTTTATTGCCACACTTGGCAGGTATTTTTTGCACTGAAAGTGCGAGATAGATCACCGTGTAAAGGAATTTGACGATTATCATATTCCAAAGGTTTTGGTCCTTGTTGGAAATAACATAACCTTTTCACTCGATAAGGTCTACGATTTTTTGCGTAGATCGGGCATAGGGTATATGGCGTAGGTAAATTTGCCATTCTATTCCTTAAAGTTAATAGAGAGTATAGAGAATAAAAGTCTTCGCCCAAATTCAATGTGGTTTTCCTATCGTATCGGAAATAAATAATTAATGGAGTGAATGAAAAATTCAGATGTTGGTATGTGATTTATTTTTCTACACTTTTTTGGCCTCCAATATTTTTTATGAAGTTATGAAAGCATCGTCATATTTCTTATTACTTATAGCACGATATATACCCTACGTGTCATTCACTTATACTTTTGGCGACAAAGAATTCTTAAGTGGATTTGCCGGCCCCGGTGGCGGCGGGGTAAGATCCTCATCTGACAATCCAAGGGTCGATTCCCTCCAGGGTGGGATTTTTTCCACCTAGAGCTTGGGTGTTTGTTGGGTATTGTTGTTACTGCGTGTTGTCCGATGTAGAGGCCAAAAAGTGCTGTTTTCTGACCAAGACGAATAAATAATTAAGTGGATTTATTCTCCATGCACGATTCCAGTAGAAAGGAACTTTTGGAGGAATCAGCAATGTCAGTATTTGATTCTGAAGAATTCGGAATCAAATACTGATGCTGATTTGAAGATTCGTATGGCTGCAACCCTCCACTATTCCATTTATCCAACGCTAACACCTCTGTACGTTCTGGTGGCGCTACCATCTTACGACTACTGTCTTGCATTCCACTTAACCTGTCCGCGTTCATGGTTTGCATAAAAGGTATCAGAAAAAGTTTCGGGAAAATAGATTTATTTCAGATGTTGCTACGATGCTCTAAAATTCTTCGAAGTACCTTGAGAATTCCTTGAGCGTCAACACACTTTTCCTCGACCCGAAGGCGGATTCCGGAAGGTCGTTAAGGGTACGAGTGCAAGCCTCTTTGACGGCACTCAGGGTCCAGTGGTGGTGTTCTTCGAGGGAGGTTTTCAGTTTAAGGAATAGGAAATAGTCTGCTGGCCCCAAGTCGAGACTGTAAGGGGATTGGGGTATCGTCGCGATACCTTTGCAGAAGGACTTCACAAGCGGACACACTCGACTCTTCTCTTGGTTGTCCGTCCAAAGACCTTCTAGAGGACGAGTCTCGCGCAGATCTTTCGCATCGTCAAATGTTTGGTGATAATGTGCACTTTCTACTTATCAATACCAATACGATCTGCGGCCATGCGCGCACTTAACCGACGCTCTGAATTGAGGACTTCACGCACACGTCAGGACAAAATCGTTACCGATACCTTTTTCTACAGACCTGACATTTATCTCTTGGCCTTACTCGCGGCGTCTTCTCTTCTCGTTTCCCTTCTAATATAATCCCAACAAATTAATTATTTCCAGAGGCGTTGAGGAACGGCAGGGGGAAAAAGACAAACATGAAACGTCACTGGCTGTAAGTTTAAAGTAGCATTATTTCTTAACTATAAATATTTGAGAAAAATATATTGAATTTTATTGAAGTAAAAAAAAGGAGGAGGTAGAATTCCAAACGTTTCGGTGCATAATCTTCAGTAGTCTTCTCAAGAAGAGGTTATGGCTGCTCTAAAAACGGGTCAAAAATTGTTTAGAAATTTCCATTCTGATGCATTTGTGATCCTGTGTCAAGACTCGTGGCACCCATCTAGCAGATAATTGTCTCACATCCAATTTCGCTGTTAAAATATGATATTTCCGCTAAGGGACGCCATAGCAGTGATGAGAAAATCCGAAGAAAGAAAATGGGAACATAAGAACGATGTCTTTATGTCCTTTGTGGATTTTGAGGAGTTCGACCGGGCAGAGTGCACAAATTCAATGGAGATATTGCGAGTTATTGGAATGGAGTGGATAGATGGGCGGTTATTTTTTAAAGCTAAAAGTTTTTTATATGAAGTCGGAGGTTTGAGTAACCCTTACGGAATTGAAACGGGATGGGCATTCAAAGGAAGAGGAGTCGGACTGTTGTCAATTATCGCCTGCAATTTTTAACTAATAGATAGAAAGAGGTCTTTATTTGGGCGAAATTGTAACCTAATGGTTTCTTCTTCCATTTAACCCATCGTCGTGTACATATTATATTAAGCATTGAATTTATAATTACATGCATATATACACATAAATACATATAGTATATAAATTAAGGATACATCTACACATACAAACATACTCAACGTGAATGGCACTGAAGAAAGAGAACAATAAAATAAGGAAAGTCTAAGCAAAGGATGAGGTTTGTGGGAGAAGCTAGGGAGAGCTAATATGCAGAGGAGCTAAGAGTTGCTTGGTAAGGGTTTGAGTTGGGAATCTGGTTGAAGATAATAGCTTTATAGCACATGATACATGTGTCTACGTACGAGTACCCCTAAATACGGAATTATTGCACAATATTTCCAAGAAATGCCACGAAGATCATAAATGTACGCAGTCACATGGTGTGGTGAATATAAGAACATGGCAGAAGTCAAGATATCGTTTGATAAATATGTCGGTTTTGTTTGCTACTACTTTGAAAATAAATACATTTGTATTTGCAATTCTCGCATGTCTGAACATTTCCAAACTTGTCGTCTGAACAAGTGATTCTCGAGAATTCTCAAAATAACTTCTGTATTTTTTCTTATTTTGTGATAATTTCATCTATTAATTTGGCGATGAGTATTTGTTGCTAAGGGCATGCATTTTTTAAATTCAAAATTTATTCACTCATCGGTGAGAGTTTTTCGGCGTCGTGACTCTTCTCTCGAAACGTAAGTAAATGTGAAATATGTGTCATTAGAAATTATACGTTGGCAAGAATGCAATATCAATCCGTGTTGATAGAGCCTAATCCAAAACATTTATGTATGATTTTTATTATTGCATAAATATTTCATTTTATTGAAAATATCAGAGGAAGGGCAAGGTCACAAATTCTTCGAAGTCGCTTTCTCTCTGAGTATTTCGTCCTGTGACTGGGAACAAACGAGAGGCTTAAGACACAGGCAGTGCCATTAAATGAGAAAACAAAGGAGAGAAGATGTTATCCGAGAGCTTCAACCTTGTAGGGAGAATCATTTTCAAGCGATGCGAATCTGGAGTCACTTTAACAGTGTGGTAAAAAGAGCATTCGAACAACACCATGGCTCACTTCTCACCTCCTCGAGATTCGGAAGTGCTCATAGGCATTGCTCCTCGTCTCTCACCATGAACGGCGCCATCCATTTTTACGTCATCTGGTTATATCTACACTAATGATAATGTCGATTCTCGAATAAATTACTTTCGTTATCCCTTCGTAAAATGTATTCGGCCATTTTTGTAATATTTTAGCACATGAAATTTAATACAAGACCTGTCCCAAAAGTAGCAGGACTGAGTCGATTAAAAAAAATGTATTGCCAGGATTCATACGTTCACTCAAAAGTCTTCGAAGTAGCACCCACGCACTGCTGCCAGCAGGTTTTTCACGCCTTCTGGAAGGCGGCTTCTGGAATGCTGCTAAGCTCCCTCGTCACGGTCTGTTGTAACGCTTCCACTATAGCGTGGTGACGTTTTTTCAGCACGGATTTGAAATAGGGGTAGAGAAAGAAGTCTGGTGGGGCATTGTATAATCTAAAATTTGGATCCTCACTCACGTGGTCGAGAAGTTATGGCAGATCCGCGGGCGAGTGACATCCTTTGAGCACGAATTTGAGGCGGGGGAAGAGGACAAAGGCTTTTGGGGCAACATAAGGGCTTTAGAGTGGTTAAGGCAAGGTAGAGAAGCTCTTGGCAGATCATCAGAAACCAAGCGAATTCTTAATCTGTGATACCTGTCCATTAAAGCCGTAGTCTTGGAAGGTTTTTGTCACTGTGATTTTTGACGGCCCGGACGTCCATTGTCCATTGAAGCACGATGATGGGCATGGATTGGAAAGGTGGGTGTGGAGAAGGATCAAAAAGATGAAGCGAACGGAGATGAATACTAATGAGGAAGTGCTGGGTATGGTGGAGGAGGAGAGGGGATTGTTGGCAGAAATCATAAGGAGGTATAAAAATGGATGAAGGGCGTATTCATCGTCAGTGGGATGTTGAAGACTGTAGAGGGGAGAATTCTAGGTAAACGAGGAAAGAGCAGGAAAGGGATGTTGGACGAAATGAAGGGGAGGAAAGAGTAGTTCACGTAGTTTCGGGAGGGTAGAGAAGATGCTGAAGGCGCCGAACGTTCTGGACGCCCTTCGACCTCAAAAAGCGCTGAAAATCTTGCAAGAGGGCTTTATTGGACAGGGAATGCAGATTAAGTGTTCGCATGGTTTTTGATGAACTTAGCATTTCTTAAAGTGATGTTCATCGACTTGTGGCCGAAAAAATGGGCATGAGGAAGGTGTGTGCGAAGTTGGTGCCGCGAGTACTCTCGGACGAACAAAAGGAAACTCGCACGCGGATCTCCAAGAGGTTCTCGATCATGCCTCTACCACCCTAGAGCCCTGACGTCACCCAAGTAGACTTCTTTCTCTTGCCTTTACTCAAATCTGTGCTGAAAGGACATAACGACGGAAGCGTTATCGGAGGCCGTGGTGAGAAAGCTTAGCAGTATTCTGGGCGCCGTCTTCCAGAAGGGGTGGAATACCCGCTGCCAGCGGTGTGTTGACGCACAAGGGTGCTACTTCGAAGACTTTTGAGTAAATATATCAACTATGGCAATATTTTTTTTAATTTGCTCAGTCCTACTTTTAGGACTGGACTTATATTCTCATCCCATATCTATCACACTGGCTTTCCACAACACTCATCAATGTTTATAAACCCTTGGATGACTGGAACACTAAAGCTTGACCATCAGCAAACTTAATCAATATTATGATTACCCAAACGACTTCAATACCTATTTCCAGTTTTTTCAATGCCTCTTTTACCATTTTTTCAACATAAGCTGAAAAAAATCGTGATTATTGATACCGCCGTATTATTTCTCTTCCTAAACTGCCTAACCCGAATCTCCATTCCCCACTCGAACCCAAGGATTCTGAGTCATGTGCAGGTCGAGGATTAGTCTTCTGTCCTTTCAATCTACTCCTTTTTTCTGCAAAATATTCATTAGTTTTTCCCAATTCACTCTAACAAACGCCTTTCCGACGAAACAGGCAAATAGGTCCTGATTACATTCTATGTTCCTCTATATTAATGACTTCATTACTGCAGTGACACCATGTCTCTTCCCTAGCAGAACCCCAACTGATCATCCCCTGAGTAATCAGTTACCCTACTCTCCATCCTGCCTGCATGCCCTTATTATCTCATCGTTGAGTATGCTTGGAGCTAAGCTTTCTTCATCTACGTCACATTCTTTTTCTATGGTATGTCTAACCTTGTTGGCCTAAGTTCTTGACCATAGAGCTTCGCTATATAGTTTTCCATTTATCTTGGATCTTTATTTGATCGCCTACAATTTTTACTGGCTTGTCTTTAATTGTCCACACAGATTTTCCCTTCTTTCTTTCCGATAGTGTTTTAACCTATGTGTATAGTGCACCAAATTCACCCTTCCTCAGCAAACTTACCATAACCATGCACTGCATATTCCACTACGCTTCTTTGGCTCTATTTGATATCCGTCCCAATTTATTATTTAACTCTTTGTACTTCCTTCTGCCTATCTCTGTGTAATCGTTTTTCCATATCTTTCTCTCGTCTATCTTTCAACTAAACTCGTCTATAATGGATGGTTTTCTTGTTCTTGTTCACTTTTCTAATATTACGTTTGCAACTTTTGATATTTCTTTTTTAATACCATTTCTTTCCTCGAATGCCACCAAGTCCTCTTTCTGAACTCATGATTTTCTCTATAGCGCGCTGATATTCATGTGTTGATAGAACTTGGCTCCCCGGATGTTCTCCTGCATATCACTGGCCAATTATCCACACTATAAATGACACAAGAGTAATAGCTCAATAGCTGACATCACTCGGTTAAATAAGCGGATTCACAAGTGTCTTCATTCGCAACATGCTAGAATTCTATTGCATCCGTCCTTCTCGTCAGGTTTATTTTATCCTCGCACTCACAATTCCTGCTTACCATCGCAGGCACATTTTGAAAATGTTTACCTGACCCTTCACTTTTGTAGCCAGCTCTTTTCTTTACGAAATGCTTCGAAAAACTTTCAGCTTTGGGGTCGATTATGAAGAGAGATGTGTAAGAGGAAGACGTGACATAATAACAGACCACGATGAGGAAATTATGAAACGGGAATGTCGTGATGCCTTCATTGAATCAAGCGTCAAAAATAATTATATGAACGGTGAAAGTCATGTAGAGATAAGAAAATTCTTTTAGCAGGAGTTTTTTCATGCGTAAAGCCCAGTATGTTATTGCGGTTTTTAAGATAAAATTCCTATGGAATTCATATACAACTACGGTGAAAATAGAAAGTCAATTATGAAATTGATAATATTCTACGTAAACTTAATATTGATGGGAATAATAAATTCTATCGCTAAGTAAATAATTAAATTAATGAATGTAAATTGAAACCTTTGAAAGTGAAACATGAAAACATGACAGTGAATACACGAGTAGCGTTTTGTTCCTTTGCTAATTTATCACAGAAACTTGAAATTTAATCAACACATTGCATTGATATGTAGATTTTAATATGCATTAATTTTTAAACAAAAGTCCATAACGGTTGTTTAATGGAGAATTCTACTTCTTAATTGTTGGTTATTGACAATTACACTTTAAGTGATATAGTATCACCAATTAGTAAAATATGTTCTCCTGCTTTTATGCCTATTGTATGGATTAACCGACTCCAGTTCTATCACCGTCTTTCTGAGTGCATATTTGCAATTCAACGGCACAAAAAAAGGATTACAGTGTTCAATAATTTGCATACTTAAAAGTAATTACTGAAAAACTCAAATCTCATTTCAGCTGCATGTTAAAAGTCGACTCGGGGAAAAAATCTATCATTTTGGTACTACAGTTTTTTCAACAACTACATGTATGAATCAGAGCTTTTCTCTATTCTTTTTTGCTTTATTCATTATCTTTTGTTTGACGTACGTGCTAACACATGATGGACTTATATTATCATACTACGTAAATCGCATCCAGGAAGGACTTGGTCTAAAATCCATCCGGGTTCATGAACTCAAAACCGTTGACTTGGGCAAAACTAGGACATTTCAGCGAGGGCGTCTTGTATTTTAAGCTATCACGGTGGAGGGACGAGGAAGAACTTAATTGCCTCGAGTGATTTCAACCTGAGAAAAACGGGACCGCTGCAGATGTAAAATGGCTCGTGGTTTGCCCAACAAGCTTTGAGTGGGTTATGAAACATTTGGAGGGGACGTAAGAGGAAGCAAAGTGGAAAGAGAAGATGAGAAGAGAAGTTCGACAAACAGATGGTTTTTACAGTGCTATTTTAGCTCGATTACTCAATGCAACCATTGTATCCATGCATGCATTTTTGTTGAGTTCCTTATGATTCAATAGTAGTATTAGTTAATTCGAGATAAAAAGAACCGGGTTCCTAGACGTAACTTAAGGTGTTCGTCTTAACTGTGAACATGACATTGTGAACATCAAGTTTGTTCCACCGGTTATTTGGCGTCAAACATTTTGCATTTCGGTACAAAAAAGGTCATCTCGCGGCGCCAGTCGCCTTATCGGCGTTTGTTTACTGAGCCCCGTGATCATATAAACTAGAGCAGTGAACTGTATAGCATTTCAAAAGGTAATGAATTTTCACTCAAGGAAAAAATTAATAAAAAAACTAGCACTGCCAAAATGGCGGTCAGGTCAAAGTCACTAACGTCTTCCACACTATCGAAATGTAAACCATATCATTCATCGTGAACTCAATTTTAAAGGCAATCAGTATGCGTTAACGAACTAATAGTCTTTAGGACGCACTAATGATGTCCAAAATCAATAAAAAGTAAAATTATTTAAAAATATTGATTTTCCGGCCCCGGTGATGGCGGGGCAAATTCTCCCCATGCCAAACCAGAGGTCGTGGGCTCGATTGGCGCCTTGGTGGGTTTTCCACCACTTAGGGATTCGGTGTATGCAATTGTGTCACTTGTTAAAAAACCGATGTAAAGGCCTAAAGGCTGTTTATGGACTAATGCAAAATAAATAAATGATGTAATTTCGATGAAATACTTGTTTGCCATGTAATATTTACATCCTCTGTTCATTTTGTCGAGACTTCCTTTCGCAAAATAGCAAGGAAATGATCGAAAACTGGAGAAGGCATGGGAGGATTGCTCACAGAGGTCGAAGAAAAAATTGAATGCTTAACCGTGGCGGGATGTCGGTGGAATAGAGCGAATGACAGCTTGCGCCGTTATAACGTGTACAAAATTTCGGTCCCTTCATAGTTTGAACCTCTTTGTTTATTTAGAATATCATAAGAACTATTATGGGTACAGGGTTACCACTGAAAGGCATTTACTATGGAGTTGATGCTGGCCATATTCGGCACATGGATGTTACCTATAGTTGCTAGTAATATATTTGCTATTCCGATATTGTTGAGAAAATTTAGTTTACATTTGATTTTAATACCCATAGGAGATAAAGTTAAATTCAGTATTCTATGTGTCTATTCGTGTTTTGCATTCTCTAAGAATAAATCCTTTATAAATTAAAATACAGTAGAAAATCTTTATGAAATAAACCTATAATTATAATACCACGAAGACAAATGAGGTACTCGTATCTACTGTTTTTGGCAGAATATATTGTACAGTTCAACGGGATACCTAACAATTTTGCTGCATCATTAAAAAACATTATGTCTATATTTAATTTTACATAAACTCATATTTTAAATCCAATAATATTAAGAATATTTTTTAAAATAAATTTATATCTATTGTAATTAATGCATGCATTAATACAAACATGCATTAATTCATGCATCCTGACTTTTGAACAACCAAAATTAAATTTGGAAATAACTCTATCAATAAACTCCTGGCGTACGTTGCTGCAGATTAAATTATTTTCGTAGAATACACAAACAAACAATTCTTCGAAATCGCATGTGCATTTTTTTAAAGATACTATATATAATATATTTCTTATCGTACCGAGATAGTTACACTTCCAGCTATAATCTTTTTTTCCTTCTCTCTCAATCCATTCAATGAAATAATAATTACGTTGTGGCTATATAAATAAATAAATATATATATATATATATATATATATATATATATATATATATATATATATTTATATTTATATATGTGAACATATAAAAATATATAAATGCATGTACATACACACATATAAATGTGTGCGTATATACGAGTGCTGGTATACACATATAACGGCTGGGCCAATATAAGATCAGTGAATAAATAGTGTTGCAGTATGATTACCGCTGTAGAACGTCAGATAAATGCTCGGATTCATAGCACGACCACCACTTGTCTCGGAAGGGAGGAGATGTGCTCTAATCATGATGAAAATATATTATCCGCAAGCATTATGCAACATCATGAAGAGGGAAGAAAAACAATGGGAAGATGGGATGCCTCGGGTG
Source organism: Hetaerina titia (assembly GCA_037158775.1). Lineage (NCBI taxonomy): Eukaryota > Metazoa > Arthropoda > Insecta > Odonata > Calopterygidae > Hetaerina > Hetaerina titia. The sequence goes on along the minus strand of CM073777.1, from coordinate 13,079,715 downwards.
AGAACCTCAACAAAGACTCCGTTCCGGACTAAATTTCATGTTGCCGTCTTAACGAGAACTCAGACAATGGAAGGCTAGGTTTCCCTACTTTGATACGGGCACAGAGAAGTAGCATCGCGTTTCCGGGTCAAACGTATGCGTGCGTATGATGCATTCGGGGAAAAACGGAGATGTTCAACATAAATAACGAATTGGGTTACTCCCAATAGACCGAACCATAATGCCGTCTTCATTTCAGTAAATTGTAATGAGAGAGAAACATCAAGAGGTCCAATTTGGTAATCTGTAAGATCTGCTTCGAGAATTATTTGCTTTTGAAAAAAAATATCCCTCACTATGTATGGTAATACATCCGGGGTGATTTTTTACAAGGGTTCAAACCATTGGAGAATTTGCATCTATATTTTGTATTTATTTAGATGTTCCTATGCAAATAATACTAAAAAGGGTGCTTTAAGAATAACGATACTATAGTTCTCGGGTACACGTAAGTTGCCTATCTAAGCCGCGGGAGGCTTGTGTGCGCATAATCGGGCGTAATTTGTTTTTCCTCTCTCGTCCAAGTAAAGCTAATAAAAGTTTAAATTTAATTCAACTACAGCCGTAAAAAATAATTTTGCGGCCATCAAAAAATACACATTATACCTTAAAAGGTTCATCTTAACTTCTCATAAATATTATGAGCAGAAAGAGATTAATTAAGCAGAGAAGAGGCTCAAGTGTGCGCCTTTAACGACCGAATTTCCCTTGAAAACCTCTCTTCAGAAAAGGTTAGAGTGTTACCTGTTACTGTGTTCCATAATCTATAGTCATGCAGGAGTCTGCGATTTTCTCAGAGGAAAAGGTCAGTGGGATGTAAAAATTAGGATATTGGACCGTTGCGAAATAAGTTAAAACTGAAGATGAGATATACATTACCTTGGAGATGGCAAAATGCCGCCGCTTGAAATAAATCTAACGGTTCAAGGAAAATTTTCTATTTTACAGTCGGAAGCCGTCAATATTTTTTCATCCAGGCACTGAAACATGAATCTAACCCCTCTTCAGTCAAGATGGATGCGCCAATCCATCGTAAATTAAGAGTGTCAGAAATTTTAGAGGACCAAGTGAATCAGATAGGATTCACTTGGTGAATCATTCAAGTGATAGGATAGGATCAGCGGTTGGTGAAGGTATAACTACTTCTGCTTGAATGACACTACATTACCATATCTATATATGATATATATTTACTATAGTATATATACTATAGTATACTTACTATATATATACTATAGTATATACACTATATATATTTACATGAGTTATTGATATGTTTTTACAGGACACACAGATACTTTTAAGAAAATTCTCTCCACTTCATTCGTTTTTTTTAATGCCTTAATCCCATGCAATGGAGTTACGAAAGTAGGGTACAAGTCTCTTGCAAATATTTCGGACAACACGAATTTTCCATACATTTGATAAAAAAAAGTACTACAAGTAGCACTCCGCGGATCGCCAGGATGTGGGAATGATGAGTGGCACCACAAAATGTCTCCTCCATGCAAGTTACGTTTTCAATACAGAAAAATTATTTTCCTCTGTTATAATAGGATCGGAAGTAAACGCAATACGAGTGTTCTTGTAGTGTTGAGAAAACGGGAAACAGTTTGCAGGGCCAAGCCTACATGTTTACATACGATTCATTATGCACCCCGCATTTGACTTATCTGTCTCAACATTAAGCAGAAAAAAGAGGGAGATATGGAGACGAGAATGACATTTCCTATAAAGTTAACCTCCAAGTTTATTCTAGAAGTATTTGAAACACATGTATTCTAAAGTGAAAATAAGGAAATATCAACATTTAAACGCATCTCCCAGGATAAATTGATTTTATGGTGGATCCTCAACCCAAATTCTGGAATTTTGTAAATAATTGATATTGCATCCACAAGTATGTATTTTGGCATTCCGAGAACGCTATTGTGAAAATTGTATTTTTTATTTATTAATCATTACCCTACTACTCTATATCGTCTGGAAGCTAACGTGATCATATTCTAATGCGAATATCGGTGTCGCCTCAGACTTAGGTGATGTGATGTTTTAGGATGTGAAGCAATACTATAAGTATATTTTAAATGCTCCTAATGGCGGAGCCTTGTTGCTGCGGCTATTGGTCTCTCTCCATTGCCATTCTTTTCAGTCCATTGTAGGTTTGTTAGTCTCATAGTACTTTTTATATGATCTATAAATTTATTTATTGGCCTTCATCTTTCTTTTATTTCCTGTTATTTTCCCTTCCATTATATTTTCCGGGAAGTTGTTGTGCCTGAGAGCATGTCCAACAAATTTAATTTTCCTTTTCTCTATCTCATTCATTAAATTCAATTCCTCTTTAATTTCTCCCAATATTTCTATGTTGCTTTTCTTGTCCATCCATCATCTTCCATCTTGTTCTTCTTATTCTTCTCCTTTCACACAATGTGAGGAAGAAGGCGTCCATATGCGCTAGCATATATATTTTCTGCCCAAGATAAATGTTCGTTGGTTGATACACTCCATTCACTACTAAGATTCTTAATGCTGTTATTTCACACGCATAAATCTTGTCATCTAACAGGTTATCTTACTCATATTGTATATATCGCAACTCTATCAATAGGTGAAAATTATTTTAATTTATTATTAGATTATTCCGTGTTTATACCAGCATTGCGCTCCAAGATAGGTTCAACTCCTGAATATTTAATTCCTTGCCATTCGACCAAATGGTCGCCTCAACATCTTCAAGACGTTCGCAGAATACTTTAAATCTCAATCCGGCTAATGCGTCTTGGCAGCACTTACAAGCACTCGCCGTGCACTCTCATGGATAATACCAGATACTTCTGGGAATGCGCAGGTGGCAAAGGGAAGGGGTTATCTTCTCATCATGAAAATGTGCATTTCATGCGTCGGAGAGCTCGCAATCAGCGCCGGTTGACCTCCATTCTTTTCCTAGCAGACCTGGAAGTGGAGGAGTCGTCTATTATGGCGAGTGTCATGGAGTGAATATTTTGGATGCTTCAACCCCCACCATGGCCTAACTATCACACCGTGCCTCAACTAATGGTAAAAAGTACCTTCAGCATGTCATTTACGATAACACATGCTACAGCCGATCGAATGTCCAACACGAACCCACCCGATGTACTGATGCTCTAATGTATCCGTATCCAGCAAGGACGCTTTGATTCGATCACGTGAGCCAGGAGTCCCGTGGTGAATTGCGAGCAATTTACCCGGCCATGGGACCACTCGAATTCCTCTCACGGATCCGAGGGTTTTATTTTCAAATCCGCTTTAGGAGCAGCGGGAAGATCGCCCGTAACGGCTGAAGGGAGTGATGATGTCACGGCTCGCACGTCGAAGAAGCGAGACTTTTCTTCTTCTTACGAAAAAGGGCCGACCTCCAAACCTAGTCCCACACCTTTGGCCGGCCCCCCACGCCCTCTTTAGTTAATGCAGAGAAGCCGCGCGCAACCTTTCGCACGCGATACAATAAACAGATGAAGACGCGAACTCCGCAATCAGTGCGACTCCCCGCTGTTGGATGTTGACTATTATTTATTACGGGTTTATCATCGGAGATCGTGAAGAGGCGAAACTTTTTCGTTGCCACCACACCGACATCGATGGCAGCCAAGGTTGCTTTCGCCCTGGCTCCCATGAGCGGCGTCTTCGGCAATTGGCGCGACGAAGATCGAATTGATTTTCACTGACCAATAAACTTTCGTGAGCGAAAGTACCTCTTCCACTCCACGCGCGTGCTCGCTCTTCATTTGTTATTTTTTCACTATGGGCCCTGAGCGTGTGTTCCGCAATGGCCTGTGGGAGTAGTTTGTTTCCATTCATGGCCATGCGGAGGCGCTATCAAGAAGCGGAGGATCATCATTCTTAATTGAAATGCTTTACCGTCGAATCGTCCTACCGGAAGTGCTGTGCCCTGCCTGGCGTATTGCCGTGTTGACCTTGGTAATAGTTGCCGCATTGGCATTTGAGCTTTGAGTAGCCAAAGTCATATCGTGCCTAGAAATCAGCAGTAAAATAAATATAAATATCGTGATTGAATCGAACCAGCTTCCGAGGAGGCATTACTACGTCAGGCCTTCGGGATGGCGGCAAGCGTGCTATTGAATGACATAGAGAATCGGAGTTGGGGCCCAAATCTCTGTCTTCATTTTATTTCTTTAAGCGCTTACAATTATGGGGGTTATGGGGACCTGCCTTTCCGCGTATATGACCTGAATTATGTAGAATATCAGCTGTACTAACATTAAAGACAGATAAACCAACTTGCAGTAGGATGAGCAGTAGAACAACTGCGAAAGATCACAATTCCACTAATTAAAATGTTATGCGCATATTCTTTCAAAACATCGACATTAACTTAATAGGAAGGAAAATTTCCTTAGACAAGTTACATTTTTTTACTTGAATGTAAAGACAAAATTGTGAAGTGTAAATACGTTAGTAAGCATTTATCTATCTACCTTTTGGCAAGCAAGCTCATGGAATACATTGATAATTAAATTTTCATATATACAATTGAATTATAAAATGAAATATCACTGGTTTTTACCTTTGCTAAATTGAATTAAATCCAGATATATTTTACACATATTTAATTTTACATAAACACACTGTTGTCAATACACAACACTGCGGAGATCGTAATGGCGAGGTGGCTAATATACTGGCTTACCACCGAGAGGGCCTGGGATCGAATCCTGACAGCAGCTTTTTTTCTGCGGTATATCGATCCCTTCTTGAGATGATTTTTGGAGAGCACTTTGAATGAATACACCGTTCGTCGGATAGGACGTTAAAATGCGGGTCCCTTGGCGCCTTTCGATAAGAGTAGGCTATAATGCAGACGCCAGGTTTTTCCACCCTTCCTCCTTTCCCATCCATCACTAATGGTACAACTGACCTTAGCTGTCGGTCGCCTCACCTTAAAACTACTACTGCTACGTTTGGTTTTAATGTTTGAAGTATTTCTAAAATAAGATTGGCTGTCAAGTAATGTCGAAAACAAAACGTATTATTGTCTGCGTAGTAGATATGTGTTGATTTAATTTTTGCAGAATTTCTTCGACATTATTTAAAAAAAAACAATATTATTCAACGCGAAGGTCGATTTGCAGGGCGGTGGTATTTTCACCAATCAGCGCTCGCCAAATCCCTAGCGTTAATGTTAAAAATAAAAATTTGTTATGGTAAAACTCTTTGAGTTACTATTGATACAAATCTAAACTGGAAAATTCATTAATGAAATACCCTAGGTAAATTCCATGTAAAACAGCAAATAAATAAAGTAAGAAATTTTCATCCGTAAATTTATGTAAAAATGTTGTTAATGGAATTGGATATTCTCAATTTTATTCCTATAGTAGTATATTAAGCAATTTCAATGAAGAAACTGACGAAAGACGTCAGGTGAGAATGTATGCCGCGGGATGATTTGAAATGGTGGGATCTTGTAAGAAACACGTATATAAAATTATAAAGGCTCTAAGTAAGTGAAAGGTCTAAATGTATGACTCTTTTAACAGATTTCCTGACTCTTAAGACGGACTATCCCCGTTAACCTACATTAAAATAATTAATTTTCATGAAATGATGTCAATGATAATACTGCACTGGGGTTGTTCTAAATAATTGTACATTTAATGTTGATTTCTTTTTATTTTCTTATTCGTTTGCTTTATTACCATTTTTATTCTTATAATATAAAATGTGATGTTATGATATACATTGCAGGCCTCAGGGGACTTATTAACCTACCAAAACAAACGATTATTATTTTTTAGATTATCATGGTATATTTTTTATATCATATCATTGTTCACATGTGTTTCCCTCTCGTAGTCCCCACCACGAATATGGGAACTGTACTTGATTAAGTGCTCGGTGAAGTCACGAGTTCACAGTTTCTCTGTGAAGTTGTTTGCCTCCCCTGTTGTGGCCATGGACTAGGGAACTTCGCACGAGAGAACGCGGTTTAGGCCCCCCTGCGTCTACCGGGTGTAGAATGGCCATTACACATTTTGCTCTTCAGTTGAAATGATGGGAGGGAGATGATTGCAGACAACCTTGTTTCATTCGACTTTGGGTAATCGGTTTTCACGCAAAGTGTCGGCCCTTTTCCCTTTGCTCCCCACCCTGATTATCTTTGACTGAGGGAATATTCACCTTCAACTCTTTCCTTGGGGGCGACTTTGGTCCCACCGCCGTGTGATCTCCGCAGCGGCTTTACCATTGGAAACTCAAGGTGGTCGGTGCGCCCTCGGCGGTGTGTGGACATACGGGCGGTTAGAGCACTCGGCGATTTACACCCGGATCTAATCCGGGCGGTGACTTTGGTTTCCGACCATACTTCCACCCAAACCCAGATCTGCGTGACTATATGGATACCATGAGACCATGGGCAGTAAAGAATTGACACCCCCCCCCCACTATCCCAGTTGCTCGTATTTATTCAGTTTTAGAGTTATAAGGTGAGCTCGAACTTCACCTTTCAAATCGAACTTCCGGTTGAAATCAGGTGAAGTTTCAAAGGTCACTCATACACATGCCAAGATCCACTGTGCGGAAAAAAGAGCCAGTTGTACAAACATTTATCCTGCGAGAAATAAAAATTTTGAAAACAAAATGACCAAGATCGTAGACTTGATTGGAACTAGGTTTGTTTAAAATGGGGGAGGTAAAAAAAGTTACAAGTAAGGGGAAAGACAGGGAATGCACCCTAGGTCACTTGGATGTGTTTGGGAAACAGTAATCCATATGTAATTCAATCATACACAAGCAATGCAAAAATAATAAATAAAGAAACAGACTTACAACCACTCGATCACTAGGGTGTGTAAAACAATGACAGTTACTCTCTTGAATCGCATTCTCACACAAACACTCAGGGTTTACAAGGATATCTCCTATGCTAGAGACCCGTTGTACTCTACCAGGAATGAAAAAAATTGAAATCAAAATAAAAAAGTGAAAAAGGCCAAGTTCACTCTTGCAATCACTCGGGTGTGTTAGACCTTTGTGAATTGCACTCACTCACTCGTTCATGGTTTACAAGGATTCCTTTTATGCCAGTGACCCGTCAATCATAGAGATGAATACAAAATTATAAAACTGATGCACGTACATTTTGATTCACACACTCAATTACTCAGGTGTGTTCAGGAACAGGGACCGTAGCGAATCGCAAGTAATAACTCGTTAAAAGTTTGCAAGGATTCCTCCTATGCCAGGGACCCGTCAATTAATAGATGAAAGCAAAAAACATAGGAAATAAGTAGCGGGTGTAGGTAAGTACCTAGAAGAAACCTTACACCAGGTGTTTAGTCTCCCATACATCTAGAGTACCTTTGATATGTTACTATTATGATCCCTGATTGAGCGGGGAAAAAACGAGTATTTGTATCTCTATGTACTGGAATTTTTCTCCCTTATCTTATCTTTACAGTATGACCTACCCAACTATTGCGGGGCCATAAAAATTCCTTTAGTGTAATCGTTGAACTCGTATGTTCTGGACCTTTCTAAAAGTCTCAGTCTCACTTGTTCTCTTCGCATTTCAAGTGGCTCCCAGCTAAATCCCCCAAAAGGCCTCTCCCACTCGTCTTCTTATAATTACAATTTTTCACTAATCTGGCGGATTTTCTCTGGACCTTATCTAATTCTTTTTGCAAAATTTTCTCCTAAGGATCCATAATACTTGCGGTACATTCCACATGTGATGAAGTAGCACCTCTCTTTAACTTTCTACATTTCCAATTACCCGTTTCATTCCCTACCACCCGTTTAACGAAGCCGAGTTTCTTCCAAGCGGATCTGCATATTGTTCTGACATGTGTTCCCTGCGAAAGGCGTGGTGTTAGAACTACCTCCAAATATTTCATTTGATCTGCTTTTTTTGGCACTGAATTCTTAAGTTCATAATTTATGCCTTACTCATCACTTCCAAAATTTCAAAACTATGCATTTGCTTATGTTAAGTATTAACCCCTATTTCTTGCACCAATCTAATAATTTGTCTTAGTCAATTGTGAGTACCCCACAATTTGCTGGGGTCCTTATTTTCTTCTGCACGTGTAGCAACGTATGATCTGCAAATAATCTGAAGTTGCCACTGACGTATAAATCATGAATATATATATATATATATATATATATATATATATATATATATATATATATATATATATATATATATATATATATATTACGAATAGCAGTAAGAACAAGGAGTGCGGGACTTCGTACATGATACTTGTTTTTTTACCATCACGTTCTTTCAGTTTCTACTTGGATATATTCATAGAAACTACGTCACTACTTATTTAACTCTTTTTGAAATCTCATTGTAGCCTTCTTTATCTTCATAATACATATTTGACTTCTCTGTTGGACCATCTAAGTTACTTTCTGTCGATTTAAAGTTTGTATGCAATTTGCGTCTTCATTCCTTCGCACATAATATTTAAGAAATATTTACAAGTACTCCCCGTATCGGTTGATCAAGATTTTTATGCTCAATTCTAGTCGTTTTTTTTAATATTCTAGAAGGTTGTTTAAATTTGCCTTGCTGAATAAGTATATTGTACGCTTTTCTTCTTTGTTTATTTTCACGAACTTAGTTTTTATTTCTACGAAAATAGCTTTATGGTCGCTGATGCCGTCCATAATTTCAATGTTTGTGGTCATCTCTGGCGTAGAAGACGCAAAGATATCAAGTATGTGGTGTTATTGATTTAATATTATGTCCTAATGAATGTTTTCGGAATATATGGAGAAGTTCTCTGCATGAATATCTGTTTTAGGCAGGTTTCCCTTCGCAGTGCGAATCCCAATCAATTGACGCTAAATTAGTATCAACGGAGAGTTGACTTTTGCTCTTGGGAATAGGAAATAGTCAATTTAATCGTCTTACATAATTTGTTCTGCCTTCTAATCTTTTTCTCTATTATTATTTCAACCATCCACGGAATGCGTTTACACAACTGTTTCCACCTTTTGTTCTGTCTCTTTCGCCCAAGTTCCTTCATTATCTTCTTCACTCCATCTCCTTCTTCATCAATTCACTTCAAAACACTATTCATTTGCTCCTGGGTTTCTTTAACCAGAATCTCCACCCCCTTCATTTGCGTTCTGAGCACTTTCCTGTTTCCTATGTCCTCTTTCCAACATATTTTTTAGACCCTAATCTACTCATTCCACCCATGGGATTAATCCTATTCTATTCTTCTGAAGGGTGAGAATTTTGCTTGCTATCATACCTAGCTCATTTTTTTACTTTGTTTTTTCTTTATTTTTCACTTCAATTTGTTCCATTCAAAATACCGCCTGATCAAATGTTCACTTCATCTCATACTCAATTAAAAAGACACGCTTCAGGCTTGATACGATGGAATATCATTATTATTATTGAAAATTCGCACAAAATAAAAATAAAACAATATATTTATTTTGTGGAAAATTGCTATTTTTAATTAATCACACTCAATTGTTTGCATTTAGATCTCTGGGGCGATTAAAGTGATCATTTTTGCCATATAAAATCTTATGGAAGCATATTTACGAGTAATTAGTATCTAATTAAACAATATATTAGAAATGTTCTCAATGAGCGTTATAGTTGTATCTAATTCTTCTATAGACTTGAAAAAAAATTGGTCTCATGTTACATTAAAACAAATAAATTGTGTGGAGAGTTTTTGCAAGATAGCCCAAGATGTTAAATTCAAATTGTCCACGAATTAATTTTACCCATTTGATCTGATAGGTTTTTATACCTGAAAGATGAAATTTCGCAACCATTAAACCTGGACGTGTTATCAACCCTCTCCCCCACCCTCTCTCTGTTTTCCTCCCTCCTTTCATCCCCATTTCCCCTCCCTCTCTCTCTCTTTTTCCCTCTCCTCCCTTCATCCCCATCCACCTCGCCTCCTCTTCCTTGCGGAAAATCCTACTCCTCGGCGCTCGCATCGTGTAGCAGTGTTTTTTTCACCTCCTTCAGAGCAAGTCGACCTTGCCATTGAAACTCATTCGAGTCTACCGTAATGGCGGTCGTAATAACACGTCCGCGGCGTCTTATCTCGTGTGGGATCTATCCTCGTTGTTCACTCGACTCGAAGAATACAGAGTGAGAGAAATATTTAAGGCTAAGGAATGAAAGGAGAAAACTGTAGTTTTTAAAAATGTTTTCGGGTCTGCGATTCGTGACTCACTCTCTGCTCACGATTCCTCGATTACGCGCTCATCGAGCGTGCCAATGCATGCACACATTGCCCTAGGATGACTTTCAGGTGACCTCCCGGCTTGCTTTTTTATTTCCCTACGAAATCGCTCGAATGCGACTTGGGAGAGGTCATTGGGAACGAAAAGGCTACCCATTTCATGCTCGACGTCATGGAAGGGTTCAAAACTCACTGGTCATTATCCTGGATCTCGATAATGAGTAATCTCTGCTTTGTTGGTGATCTGGTGGCGAGGAGTTTCCAGAGGCTCTTGGAATGTAGATGACGCTCCCTTGGTCCTACGGCGTCTTCTGTTCAGTCTTCTGTTAAGCGGTCTGTTCTGTTCTTCTACGGCGTGTTCTGTTAAGTTCCTTTGTTTTAAAATGAAAAATTGAAACACGAACTCAATGATCTGGGAATGAATTGATCCAGCAATTGGCGGCATAATTATTGTTGTGTTCTATGCTCTTTGAAGCCTTTGTCATATCTCATGTTCCAGTTACAGTTGGATAATTACGATATTTTACTGGAACTGTCTACTCGTACGGAAAATATTTTGTGAAGAAAATATTTTAGTTACCCCAAAAACACATTTATTTTCAGTAATTTGATCCTTGAGGTAAATCAGATTATAACCGTACATATTTCCCCAGGCATGTCCTTTTAAATGAGCTAAAACCTTGACGTGTTTTGAAGAACTTGGACTTGACGATGGCTCCTAAAGATGAATTTGCGGCAGGATAGACATTCGAAGGAGAAAGCGTTTACTATTGCTTAACAAGTATCATTAGACCACCACAGATACAAGTACTCTTTGACGATGTGAGACATATTAATTAGATTCTATAGCTTGGCATACATTTTAGAACAACGTGACCAAATTGCACAATTTATCATGGCCCGTTATCTGCTTGGGATTATACTTTTTTGTTGAAAAGTGATTTTTAAGGCAATACTTTGTGGAAATGTTTCCTATTCAATGAACTGTTGCTTTGCAATTACTCGAACCACAATTTATTATAAGCTAACCGTGGTTTCCGCAGATGAAGGTTATTATCAAGGTACAAAAACCAAGATGCAATTTTTAAGCTGCGAGCTAATCTGGAAAAACTGATGGAAAAATTAGTTCGTGAACACTAAAATTGTATTGATAGATTTTCAGTAATAACTTTAATCTTTCTGAGTAAATTTCAGACTGTAAACACAAGAGTAATTTTTTTAATTAAACTGAGAATGTGAAGGACAAGAGTTAGTTTTCATTTTAGAAATATTTGAAAACTCGAAATGTTCAATTCATCTGTTGTTCAATCACCATATTTTCAAACCATTCTCCGTTAATTTCTGTTTATCTTCCTGGCAAATTGTTAACTGAATCACTAACTTAAAAGGAATGGTTTTTTACTGGCACAGACTTAATTTGGAGGCTTGTTTTTACGTACCTACTATTCCCATTTTCTTTTCAACCAATCCCTGCGTGGCTTTCTTCCCAGTCTATTACTCGTCCCCTGTGTCCAGCTATACATTATATTTGTATGTGTGAAAAATTAGTCTTTCTAATGGCAATTACTTGTCTTAATCGTAATATTTAATAAATTAAAAAGCTATAGTAAATTTGATTGAGAATCATAACGTAAAGGTTATGAATTGCAACACCAACCCCATGAGAATAAAAAATGGTAGAACCCTACGATGGTGCCATGCATTAGGTTTTGATTGAACCAAATGACATGAATACAACTCACTTGCTTTATTTGAGTTAGAATAAGGGGTAAGTAGATAACAAAGTATAAAGATGTTAATGTATTAAATAAGGATCGAGAATATTGCAAAGCAGCAATAGGAACGGTAGACAGATAATGCATTGGCGATATTTAAATATCACGGCAGCTGCTCACCAATCCGCGGCACTTTCGTTAAATCTCATCGACTTTGAGGCCATCATTCCTAACAGATAGTCGCCTCCCGTGAACCGCCGTCTACGATTGCTTATTCGCCGAGTAGATTCTTTTATTTTTCAGCTAACCTTTACGTCTAGAAGTCGACCAATCATCCAAAACCCGGTGGACTCAATCAAAGTGGATCAAAATGAAACCTACGTAAGTTGACGGCATTTTTGGTTATGATTGGTAGAAAGGTTTAGGGTATACTATATTTCCGAAAATAGCTCAGAGTAAGGATAATGACCATGAAATGGATAACTTTGAGATCTTGGTCAAGACATAAAGTAATAAACCAAATGGACAGAAAGTGAAATAAAGGAAGAATGGTGAGCATGGTTACAGAGAGAAAAAATTTGGAGAAAATCAAAGAAGATAGGTATTGCGGGGATAATTTGAGGTTCAAGGCTCTGATAGAAAAGAGAATATTGGATAATACGCTGAGGTTGGAAAAAAATTAGCAAATCAGGTCACATTTAGAGAGGTGGAAGGCATGTGGAGATGAAGAATAACTAATCAAAACGTATGCAATTCATGTTCCGTATTGCTAAGTTCTTTATAATAAACGGAATATGTACTTAATAGTTTAGAGTTTGCATCAAAGATCTACCTTTAGTCTGTAGACTATTATTAATAATCAACAAAGTAAAGATGATGTTGAAAATACATTTGATAAACAGTTAAATGCATGGCAGTGCTCGAGAGTTTTGTATTGTGAGAGTTAAATTTTTTCTTAGATGGTGGTGAAAGATTTGGAACAAAGGTCAAGATAATTTAGCTTGCTCAAAAAAAGGAGACTAATGGTGTGGGGTCCGTGACACAAAATCACTTTCGGAAGATCTATTCTCTGTTTATGAGTGCCAATCTATTCGCCTCCGGCATTTCAATCTTTCAGTCAAGTGATGCAGGACTGCCAGAGGGAGCATCGGTCGAAGAAATGGGCACAACGCTCAAGGTCAAAAGGGCAGTGCTTTGAAATTACGTACGATGATTCGAAAATGAAAATATAAATTATCCAATGCTCTTGCGTGATAAAATCACTAAGTACTCCAATGGACGGTGACCTAACATCTCCTGCCATATGCCTCCGTGGCAGTCAGCAGATTAGTATGTAGAAAAGGCACTGAGACCCTCTGGAGGATTCCGAATGATGCTCTTCGGAGCCGGGAATTCTCTCAGATACAGGATGTTTTCAATTCTCACGTCGATTAAAAAAAATGTCTTGCCAGAATTCATACGCTCACTCAATAGCCTTCCAAGTAGCACCCTTTTACGTCCACACACCTCAATAGTCTTCGAAGTAGCACGCTTTTACGTCCACACACCACGGTCAGCGGGTTTTCTACGCCTCTTACGCGTTGTGGAAGGGGACGGCTGGAATGCTGCTAAGCTCCCTCGTCACGGTCTGTTGTAACGCTTCCATCGAGCCGTGTTGACATCATTTCAGCACGGTATTTGAGGCGGGGGAATAGGAAGAAGTCTGGTGGGGCATTGTCTAATCTAAAATTTGGATCCTCACTCACGTGGTCGAGAGGCTCTTGGTAGATCCGCGTGCGAGTTTCCTTTTGTTCGTCCGAGAGCACCCCTGAAACAAGCCAACAGGCCTGTTCATTCAGATATTCGAATCGGTTTCCCTGCAGTTATTAGGTACGTATGTTATCCACATGACGTCTCAACGTGCTTACTATATTTTATTGTAATGGTGAATGGTTTGTGTGATGCGCATCCTTACGCTACACATGTCGATAGATGTCGTTAAGCACGACCCTTTTTTTAGAAATAATTAACTCGTATAACTCGTGAAATTGGTTGGGCGACGAGATTGGCGAAAGCATAGTGATCCAGCGAAATCATATAAATCATAAGTCAATATCCGCAAAAAACCAATGTTTCTCTAGATTTCGCGGGGGAAAAATTGAGGTCAGTAATTCTATGATTCATCAGTCATGGGCGTATTTTCCTGTTCCCGATGAAGTCATGGCATAATCGTCGGCATTAAAAGTCATACGAATATCATTTGATCATATTTGCCGAGCAATGGTCGGCGTGGATCAATTTTATTTGCTTGTTTAAAACTGGCCTTAAGAAAGATTTTAAGATTTATATACGTTTTGTATTGATTTCAAGAATATCAAATAAAATATGCCTGCCATTACTAATATTTTTAGAAACTTGTGTATATTTTGGATTAACGATACCTCGTATATTATTAAAGACCAATTTATAAAGTAAGGCCATTTTGATGGTATATTTTGAAGCTTTTCATCACTCCTCATTGATAAGTTTATATTATTTGAGAAAATCAATATTCTATAACACACCGGCACAGATATAACCTAATTTGGCCATGGATTCAAGTCCATGGCCAAATTAGATTTTATCCGTGCCTGTGTGTCAGAAATTATTTCTAACGTACATGCCTTCGGCCTTCTTTAATTATATACTAGTATAGTAGAATTCAAAGTTCCTATGTCTACTATTAACAAAGATCTCTGTAGCTTGAAACTTGAGAAAATCGCCAGAAAATTTCAAAGGTGTTTGTGTTGAGGCGTCATTTTCTTCTCCACGAAGATAATTCCGAATACACTTGGAAAATAAGTACTAATATCTGTCGATATAACCTGGGGAAAGGTATTATTCTTATCACAAAAATATAGAACATGTCAATAATCTGACAAATAATTCTTTAAATAAAACAGATTCTGGCGTAACTTTATATTTCTTTTTGAAAACTAGTTTTTAATATTTCATATTTTAAATAACGATTTTGATGAAGATATCATCATGGTATATAAAAATAACGCTAAAATTGGAATTTTCTCCAACCCCTATTAAGAGATACTAGAGGGAGAATTTTCGAAATGCCCGTGGTCTTTGGAACCAAAGCCAGAACTTAATAGGGACCTCTGGTAGCTATGGTAGCCTGGCCCTGATGCCCTAGCTATTCATATTCACGCGCTCGAGCGCCGAATGTCGATTTTTTCAGCAACTCGTCCGAAATCATATTCCTTTCCAGCGGGAGGGGTGTGGGAGGTGTCGACCTCAAGGTGAGGGCATGAAGAGGCGCCGCTGTGCAGATGGAGAATCTCGGAGGTTGGTTTCCCGTCCAAATGCGTGCCCTCGGATCGTGTCGTAAACCTCACCTGCGCTGGAATCCGGAAGGCGACGTAGTATGTAATTGAAGGTGGATGGACTCCGAAATTGCTCCTCCCGCGGAGGAGAGGCACCAGTGAGACATTGTTCTCTCATTGGCACTGTCCTCTTCCGTCATGATTTGGAAATGACGGCGCATTCTAGCACTTCATTGGGAAACAAAGGCGAAACAAGGAACAGGGGCGCATTTCCCGCCAAAAAACCATCGAGATTGACGTGCGGAGAGAATAAAAACAATGATTTACACCTATATATGGAAAAACTAATTCCTTAGGCCAGAACATTCAAACCATGATTCACGTACTACATGTATATTTCTGAATTAACGAATGCATTTATATTAGCATGGATCACACAAAATTCAGGGGAATTTTGGTTTACGTATTTTTTTCAAGAAAATAATGAAAAGTTTTCACCAGGCCCAAGACTAAGCACCTTTTCCACTCGTTGACAATTTGATACACTGTTCATCTCCCTGCTTAAGCAATTTGACAATTATAATCGTATCCAATAATCGAGAAAAATTGGTGGCGTGAAAGTTCCAATCAAGTCAAATTTATACAAAAGTATCGTTTTCATGTAATTTTTGAGAAATTAATCTTGTCCATCGAAAGTAAAAAAAGTCTATCATGTGCCTTCAACTATTCAGTATGTCGTAGTTTCTTAAATATTATCACTACCACTTAATATACTATCCTTTTAAAACATGTTTCCTTCTACTGAAAATTCAATTTATTAAACTTCCTCTCATTTCAAAATGAATATTCAACTACACTTTCATTAAATTTCGTATACATACGAAATATTTGCATAATTAATAATTTATTATGAAATGAATCGATGTTTTGTTTAACTAGTGAATTTTTTCGCGAATGTTTACCATTTTTTTTCCATTCACAACACTATATCCAATGATCCAAAGATACCCTCCTATCAAGACACAATTTTGAAATAATTCCAACTTATCAAAAAAAATCATTGAAAGAAGCATGGATGGGTGAGTGAATGGATTCAGTTGTTAGAATCCAGATAATGAGTACATTAAATACTCCTCAGAGTAACTCTCAACAGATTTCACTCGACAAAATGTTAATAAAAACAATCTTGGGTACTGGATGGTGAAATAGAATCATAGGCATGCGGCAAGGCATCTTCGATTTAATCTTGAGATCTTATCTTAAAATGCGATATGAGCATAATTCCAAGTTCATGAAAAGTACAGACAACAATCTCACCCAACTCCCAGCGAACGAGACAATTGCCCGACGAACCAAGCTTACGTCTGCCGAAAACTACTCTACTTCCTCATTCAATCCTCAATTATTCCCTGTTATCCTTTCGATCCGTTCGCCCAAATCCTCCGCTCTTTCCCATCTGGCGCTCATTAACTCACACTTTGACACTCCTGCTCTCTCACGCCCACTTCATTGTCTTAACGTGCTTTATATCTTGATCTTCCCGCTATTTTATTTTGTTCTCCCCCTTTCTCATAAACTACTCTAAAGCTCCACTATGACTTACCCAGTGACTTGCCACGTCAAACACGGATATTTAATTAATCATTTCAGCGATTTTCATCAAGAAAGAAAGAGAACTTAGTCAGTCACCTGGCTTCGACACTTCAGTAGGAAAAATTAGGTTATCTTAAAATGGACGGTAATTTGTTAAAGGGAAGCAGGAACTTTAAAAGCGTTGGATGAAATTAATTAACAGACTTCTTATGCCACTTTTAATTTGCAATTTTGTCGTTCATAAATATCTCAGGATCAAAATAGCCTCTTCAGTTGGCAGCAGAATTCGTGAAATATTCCTTCCATATTACTCAGCCATTATCAATAAATTATTGACTGCCACGGTCAGAATATGTAACTTCGGGCGTTCCTCAGGGAGGTGTAAATAGGACCGCTTCGATTTTTAATATCCATTAATGACTTAAGATAACTCGTCAGTAGGAATCACAGATTATTTGCTGGTATATAGTGAAATAAGGGCGCCATCAATATACGAGCTATTCCAGAGATTTGTGTGGACACAATATTGGATGGGTGCAAGAAATAGGGGTTAGTATTTAACATAAGCAAATGCGTAGTTTGGAAATTTTTGAGCAAAGAAAGTGATAAGTAAGACATAAATTATGAACTAAAGTATTCAGTGTTAAATACAGCAGATCAAATTAATTATTTTGGGGCAGCTCTAACACAACGCCTTTCGTGGAGAGCACATATCAGAACAATATACGGATCCTCTTTGAAGAATCTCGGCTTCATTAAACAGGAGGTGCGGAAATGTAATATGAAAGTTAAATAGAGGGGTTATTTCATCACATATGCAATATTCCGCAAGTATTTCGGATCCTTGGGAGAATATTTGGCCAAAATATTTAGAAGAATGAAACGGGTAATTGGAAATTTAGAAAGTAAAATAGAGGTGCTACTTCATCACATGTGGAATATACCGCAATTATTTTGGATCCTTAGGAGAAAATTTTGCAAAAAGAATTAGATCAAATCAATTAGAATTCAGATCAAATCCGTCAGATTCGTGAAAATTGTTATAAAAAGAAGACGAGTGTGGCAGGCCTTTTAGAGGAATAAGGCTGGGAGCCACTTGAGATGCGAAGAGAGCAAGTGAGACTGTGTCTTTTAGAAAGGTTCAGAACAAACGAGTTCAACGATTACACCAACGGAATTACTATGGCCCCACACTACTTGGGTAGATTATACCGTAAAGATAAGATAAGGGAGAAATATTCCAGTACAGACAGATACGAATACTCGTTCTTTCCCTGGTCAATCAGGGATCATAGTAGTAAGAAACCAAAGTTACCATAGACCTATTAAAGACATTTAATTTGCAAGTCAGGAAAAGATTAAACGTTGCATAGACATAAGTTATAATTACATGTGCATGTTAGTTAATAGTATATTTTTTTGCATGCGTGTAAATTAAAAAGGTTTTCGCATGAGTATATACGCCTCTGTGGGTGTAGAGTTGCATTATTATATCGGTTTTGCATGTGGTTTTATTCTCTTTTACGGGTGGTGAGCTGGCACCCCCTACCACACGCCCCTGCACCTGTTTGCAGGATATTATGTAGATGTAGATGAACACAGTCACAGTATTTTGATCCAAAAGGGCTCTATGAAGCCCCTGTTTCTCAAAATTTTATTTGACTACAAGTAGCTAATAATTGTGGAGCATGAAAAACTTAACCTATTCCTTTCCACAACTTCGTAAACTGTCTGCTTTATCTGCCCGACTGAATTGTATAATGTGCCACACTCCTTGCAACGTTCGCCCAAGTGTGACTATCAAACTTTCGTCATGTTAACTGTCTCAACCCTCCTTCGCCCCTGCGATTTGGCTGAAGGTAGACCTGGCTCAAACTCTCCTCCTTTCCACGTGTCTCCCACAGACTGTGCCTTTGCTTATAATTTAAACAAGACAATCACATAAATCTCGCCCAAAAATTTCAACGAGTAGGTACTGTGCATGCCGGCATCGCCCAGTTCCTCATTGATAGCTCGTTGCTTAATATTTGAGCATTCTATGTTAATTTTATCAATTAACACACTGATTTTGTGATTTTTATGGGCTATCGTCGAGTAATACCGTTTCATAATACGTAAGAATTAAACATAACAATATTTAGGATACCTTAAATGCATATTTCTCCTGCTGGGAATAAGAATAACCTCAATCAATCTTAATTGCGATTAAATAAAACTTAATGACATAAGCCGAAAGCATGCTTGTATAAAAGCCTGTGCATTGTTACATTGATAGGTGGACCCTGAAATTGCTTCCAAATGTGTCTTCCAGTGTCTTTTGCCTCGACCCTTTCCCACTCACAAGTGCCACACTTGACTTGCTGATGTGCCCTATAAATAACCATCCTTACGATCCAGACTGCATTTCATTTACCTCCCTACTAGCCTCTTGAATATACAGAAATAATGGAAGAGACTAATTCAATTCACCCGAGACCCCATTTACGTATCGTGGCTCAGTATTTAATGTTGCTCAATCAAATTTCTAGTAAACGAGGTACCGCATGTTATGCCGTCTGCCTTCATCATGTTTCAGGTGAGTCAATCGTAAGCACTTGCTTTCGATAATATTTTTTGGAAATATTACCCGTTCCACTTCATTCAATTTATCCCTAACACTTCATATTATTTATTTCTAGTGAGTTTAAAAAAATCATGTTCATAGTTTTTCTTTATATTCCAACGATGAGGAAATAAAAACATTTTTAAAAGCGTTTTCATATTGACAGATTTTGTAACTCTGCGAAGCGGGTATTAGCAGAGCCTTACATGGATTAATCTATACATTTAGGAGAACTTGAAAAATGTTCACACCCCTTATTTCCGATTATTTTACTGTTTAAATTGTGGACTCTGAAAACGTATGATAAAACTTATTTTGTTTAGCATTGCTTTCAATTAAGTATTTTCCCACACTTCTGTCACAAGGTACCCTTGATATTGGTCTTGCTATTTTAAGGCTCAGTACATAAAACATATACAGCTTTCACAGTATTCAGCGAGAAGGTTGATTGTTTAGGCTAGGGTAGCGCCCTCCCAAATATTATGCCCCAACGGCTCGGCGTGTGAAATTCACACATTCAGGATATAGAACCAGTTTCTTTCCCTTTGACGACTGCGGTTTCCCAGGAAGATAACCGAAAAAGCACACGGCTTGGGTGAAGAGGAGGGTGTCCAGAGGCAGCGGCAGGAATCGATCTCGGGACCTCCGATCAGTGGTTCACCACTCTACCGGACTACAACGCTCCAGCTTCATGGAAGGCATTATTTAAAATAATTCCATTTACTTTCATTGACGGAGCTTCAAATTATTACAGACACTTTATAAACACATAATTAAGCCTTTTAAAAATTTTTTTCTGAAAAAAGTCTGTCTCTTAAAAATGTCTTTAAAAATCAAACGTTCCTATATTGAAAATTGCTTAGGGATCAGAGCGATGTAAATACGGGACTCTAAGGATTGAGTTTTTTGAGGATAATATCACACATGCGTGATTCGTGAGGATTTTCTTGTGGTCATCAAGATTCGTATGTTCCTTCTCTATGGGTGGTATATTTTTCTTTTGACTGACCTAATGCCAAGAATTATTTCAAAACAACCCATACGGGGACCGGGTTGGTGCGGTGGCTAGTGTATTTGATTCCCTCCCAGGGTTCCCAAGTTCGTATTCCAGCGGTGGTGGCATTTTTCATTGGCATATTGATCCCTACTATGGGGGTCAAGTGGAGAGAGAACTTTAAATGGAGTACTCCATCCATCGGATGGAACGTTTAATTGTGACCCTTTGGCACCTATTGTTAAGAGTACGTTACTACCGAAGTCGGGTTTCTCTCCGATCTTACACAATGCCCCGAACATCCTAACTCTACCAATGTTTCCCTAGCATCTCTATTGGCGCAAGTTGTCGGTCACCTTTCCTAAAAATTTCTACTACAACCCATGCCATCCGTCTTACAATGCAGTATGATAATGTTAGTTGATTGAATACAGGTGCAAATTTTCCCGCTGCTTCATCTACATTATTACCCTTAAATTTACCGTGGTGTGTTTTAGATATGTGCATATTCCAAATTGAAAGAGATAGCGAATGAGGAAAAGTTTTAAGTTTTCCATTCTAAGTTTGGGAACTTATAAGTTTCAGCCCTCGAGTTTTCTTTTCTAAAGAAATAGCATTCATGAATTATTACCTATTTATAAACTCTTTCATCAGCAAATGTTCGTAAGTTACAAATGATTGATGAACTTCAGCAATTGATTCATTTCTTCTATTTTTTTCATAGCTCCATTACAGCGTTTAAATTTCCATTTCTTAGTTATTCTAAACCCAGGTTCACAGACATATTGTTTGTGCTATTAATTGCTCTTCCTTGAATCTTCTCTATATCAGGAAAAACAGTAATTAGCCAGGGGCTTCCTGTGCCCCAGAAGCAAAGTTTATATTATATCCGACAGACAACAGAACTACTCTCATATATCCAAAACTTTAAATAACTCTTAACAGCAATAATTTAATGGCGCCTGTTGAACTTTTAACTACTTTTGCTTGATTAGAATTCGGTTCAATAATATTGGATCACTCCAAGAGGATTTAGTCAGGGAAAAGTTGAGAGGAAAAAGTTCCAGTAAATCAGTAGAAAGAAAATAAACAAACAGGAATCAGTGTCCGTAGGCATTCTTGTCAATGCCCCCTTGCATAAGTTTCGCCCAAGGCGTTTTTCAAACTTGAGAGGTACTGGCTTCAATGCCCTAGATTATCGATAATATTCCATTGATTCTTCCAAACACATTCCATTTCAGTGTTTCTATTTGTATGCGTATTGTGTCGTATCCTTTCAATAAAACGCGGAAAAACGAGTAGCACACCCTCCTTTACTCTTGGTAACTTTTTGCGGGCTTAAGTCAGTCACAATAATGATAATCAACCAGAGGAGCAGATATTGAACATCTTAGCTGAGTTTATTTTTCACTACTAGAGATTCGAGAAAGTCAACTAGAAACCAACATCTCGTCCATGCCCGAAGTGGGATTCAAACCTGACCTTCGGCTAATTGGCGAGCGCGTTACTTGCCAGGAGAACCAGTTCTGCAGAAAAATCAGTAAAAATATATTCTCAAGATACAAGATTTTGGTGTGATATTTTCCTATTTAATGCAAATAAACATGATCCTGCAGGAACGCTAAGTTGGACGTAATCGAATTGTCTTTAGTGCCACTACAAACTACACCATTATTGTAAGGGGAACTTCATTTTCGTAGATAACACTTTTGAACAGATGCTGAAAGTTGTTATATCTCTTAAATTATAATATATTTCCATTTCCTGCGTACTTTCAGATGAAAAATTATAAAATATTTTTTTCATTGTTTGACAACTCTAATGTTAATTGTGGCCACTGAAACCTTCTTAAGCGATTAGTCTTTCCTTGACCATCAGTGTTCGTCTGTGTCGACTCCACAGGAGGTTTCATTGGTCGTGAGTATTAATGGCGGTGGAGACAAGAAGGCGCTTGTTCATGTTGGATGAGACTCACTTGCCATGAAGATGACGTTCGAATGAACCTTGGCCAACGAAATCGTAAATTCCATCAAAGAGGATGGCTAAAACGTGTACGGTAACATCCGGTGTAGGGAACATTTGAATTTGATCCCTGCTGGTATCTTTATTGCAGCAGATTCAAATACCGTTTGTCACCCTTTTACGGCATTGTTTTACTTCCAATAAATCACCAGAGCGTGTGCTTATGCCATCAACATCAGAATCACACGGATCAATTAACATATGGCTTCAGTTTGGTACGACCTAATGAATCTTTCTGAGGAGAATTTTCTTCTCAGACTGTGATTAATTCAGTATAATTTTATCACTTATACCTATCTGACGGGAAAATATATTTTTTTACAATTCAAACACTTTTAATACGTTAGATTTTGAACATGCTAAATCAATTAAAGCAGTGTATATACCAGTATTTCGACCTTGAACGTACTCCTCAACTAGTAAAGGTAAACTTAATATCGCTGATTCATATTGGCTGTGACTGTTTACGTGTGACACTCCTATTTCCTATGGACAAGAAGGGTGTTTAAAGAACGGGTTTATATTGCCATTTTTATATTGTCTACGGTGCCAAATAAATTAGGATATCGTATGCATCAAGACACTTAGTGTAAGTGCTGGTGTGAGTGAGACTGATGGTGCATGTTGCAAGGCCTGATAATATCTTAATAAATTTATATTAAAGCGTCTACATTACTTATCACTACATTTTCCAAAGTTGACTGCTATTGGATTACCGTGATTTCTCAGACTCTTGTGTAGTTAAATACACTAAATGGTGTAGCCTCGCATTATACATTTGCTTAGGATTGTTATTTATATTTCCAATGTAAAGAGTAAAAACAGTTCTAGTGTAAATTTTCTGTGATGAAACTGTGTTTACCTGTGTGACTGAGCTTGTAGTCAAATAACAAAAATTAAAATAACACCTCCCTCCATACCATTTGTGCTGGCGAGTGGTCACGGAACAGTGATTTATATCTGAGTCATCTCCCTCAATTATTTATAATTTCTCGGTAAATGCAGTTCATAATAAGAGATGATTTAAAGGAAAATTGACTATAGCTAGAAGGCGAAACCGTTTTTCGCACAGCAACCTTGATGGATGACCCAAAATTTAGTATGAGAAGATCAGAGAATACTAGTACCTCGGTTCACTGGTCATCAATTACAAAGGCCTACAAAAAAAATTTTTTTTGGTGCCGGGAATCTTTGTGATGATTTTAACTATATTTGTAGAGCTGAATCCAAATATGAAATCCGTTTTCATTTAACAGCTCTACTTTTTTAGATATGGCACATCTTACGATTAGTTGTTTTAATATTTGATATATTCCGGAAAATAATTTTCAAAGTTAAATAAATCTATAAGTATACTAATTTCTAACCACTCTGCGGTGTTCCTTTTATTTTCAATAAACTGTCAATAAGTTTTATGTATATTTCTATATTGTAGGCCAATGAGATAATTATTAGTATCATATTCCCATATCATCTTGTAGAAGATTTTTTTACGTAAGTAACAACATATCTATATCTTGAAAACTATAGCTGATAGGAAAAAACTAGTGTCATAATTGGATTTAGCACCACAATTGTTCTTTAAATCAACATTAAAAGCTCCGGCACCAAAACCACTGTTGGCCTGTGTTATTAATATAATATTCCCATATCATCATGTAGAAGATTTTTTTACGTAAGTAACAACATATCTATATCTTGAAAACTATAGCTGATAGGAAAAAACTAGTGTCATAATTGGATTCAGCACCACAATTGTTCTTTAAATCAACATTAAAAGCTCCGGCACCAAAACCACTGTTGGCCTGTGTTATGTTACTCAAATCCACGTTTGCAGGGTAAAGATATGATTTTTTCACTCATATCGTTAGTTTCAGTTGTTGCCTTCAAGATATCCACGAGTGAATTTTTATGATCTAGCATTTCTAGGTTACAGAAGTACACACAGTAGGCAAAACTGACACTATTTCTCCCTCTTCGGGACCATTTGGATTAAATTAATAGGAATCAAACGTAAGTAGGTATTTATCCTCTATTATTATCACATTTCTACCTAATGCCTCCGACAATAGTACCATATTTTCGTTTAAAACCTTAAACTCTAACGGAATCACTATTAAAGCCTTGATCAGATGTGCAAACCGTTGGCAGAACATTTCTTCATTTACTAATGGGGAGTGTAAATTGAAATTGAGGAATATATACAGCGTTGGTTTCCTCTATCGTAGTTTTCCGATTGAATTTAGTGTTTCAAATGAAGGATTTTATAATGTCTTCCAAGCAATGATATAAGTTAGTTTACGCATCATATAAACGTCATCATTGCCTATTACGATCCAAAAATTTCCCCACAATACAGCTTTCTATTGACTTGTGATGGATAAATGATTATGGCTAAGACAACTTTAAATGTCATCTGCTTTCGCCTGTCCCACGAGAGTATGCCCATCACACAGATACGACCATGTACAAATATTCTTAAAATTGAACAATGAACAAGTATACATTTCATCAAAGTTAAAGCTATAAAAAGTGAATATATTATAATACTCTTCTTGGAACATTGGAACAAGGTCATGAAATGTATGTAATATTATTTTCGAACATCTTTCATGGTCGTATTCTGCGTATATGATAAATAAATTAGAAATAGAAACGGAATTCTATCCTAAATTGGTTTAGCATTCGTAGGTAACAAT
The DNA here is from genome assembly GCA_037158775.1 of Hetaerina titia. Lineage (NCBI taxonomy): Eukaryota > Metazoa > Arthropoda > Insecta > Odonata > Calopterygidae > Hetaerina > Hetaerina titia. The sequence goes on along the minus strand of CM073777.1, from coordinate 13,054,523 downwards.
GTGGGTTGAAATAAAATTGTAATCCAATCTTGTTACCCTCCAAGATTCGCGCTGTTTTCTGTGCATTACAGCCAAGCGTTGAAGTCTCCAAAGTCAAGAAATCATTGGGGGACTGGAGCGATTTCATGCGTTGAAGTCTTCACGGTAAAGAAATCTAAAATGACGAAGTTTTAGGTTTTGGAAACGATGAAATTCATCGCGTTGATGTCCAAAATGAAGGGCAAATCTAAAACGCCTGAAAAAACATTAAAAATACAAAAGAATCTCATCTCAGGACAACAATGGCAGACGCCGTTCTTAAAAAATGGATGCAATAAAATTTCGTTGCCGTCCGCCGCTTTTTCCTTCCATCCCCTTGAACATTCTTCCTCCCACTCTCTCACGCACTCTGCCCTCTGTGGGATTATTCATTCTGTTTTTCCATTTCATTGAATTCAAAATAACTTAATTCAGCTATGTCATCATTTTTCACAATAGCAAGAAATATTATTTTTTAAATTTTTCCTACACTCTCTGCCTATTCCTCTTCCTATTTAAAGTTTATATCTTCCGTTGAGACACTGATGAGAGAAAACGTCTGTAGTCGCTTCCTTACGTCATTATCTCAATGGACCACCTAATAATGAATTTACACATCTCGCAGCAGAGGTTATGTGCACCTTTGAAGGGCAACGGCAAACTTAGATTGACTCTCTCCAAGAAAAATCTTCCTCGGAATATAATGGACAGCCGAGAGTTAGTTTAACGTAATCTCGCTCTTTCGTTAGCTCACTTCAAGCATGCTTAGTGCCCGAGTTCGAAAGTTTCATTCTCATTACTTTTCATTAAATTTTTTGAATTCCACAAAATCAACATAATCCTGATAAATCGTTACATTCAAGTAAAGCATCTTTGAATGAAGGGAATTCGAATAATCCTGGATGGATCATGTATGATACAGTAAATATTTGTTAATCGCGGTAGTTCAGGGTCATGGGCAGAGCTTTAGACTGCTGACCGGAGGGCCCGGGTTCGATTCTGTGGGTCCCACTCCGGATACCCTCAGCTCGACCCATGTGTGATTTCGTTATGTTTTTTCCAGTCCTTCCTGGAAAACTATAAGGAAAAGGAACTGGCTCCCCTTCCCTGATGAGTAAACTTCACACGCCGTATAGGGTTTAGTACCGGATGAACTCTACCATCACCTACCAAACCAATCTTCGGGTTGATTATCGTGTTTTAAATATTTTAAGGTACCCAATGACCAAAGATTTATATTGAAAAAGGGAATCAGGATAGTGCAACGGCTAATGCAGTGGATTTTCATCCGGAAGACCGGACTTTTATGTGGTATCCTGAGCCCTACTTGCGGTGCGTTGTGGAGAGCACTTAGAGTACACCATCCGTCGGATGGGACGTTGGACCCCTCGGCACCTTTCGTTGAAAGTAGGCAAGGGTCGTCGCCGGGTTTCTCTCGCTCACCTTCCCCCATTCCCTGATTATCCTTCTTCTATCGAATTACCCACCAATCCCCAATGGCACGTATGACCTCTGCTCTCGGTCGTTCCACCTCTAAGCTGGTACTATTACTGAAAATTGAAAGATCGCTGATATGGGTTCCCTTTGAGAAGTAGGAGGGACAGAAAACAAACAAAGCATCCTCACCGATCATTACCTTTCGCACTCCCTTTCCTTTGGAGGGATATGACCATCAAATATTCCTGATAGTTTTAATTCTTGGGGCCAGCAAAAGAATTTTTGGTCCTTACCTCTGTAATATGCACCGTAAACTTTTGTGAGGTTTATGGCCCTCTCTCCTTCGGTGCTTAGGGTTGTTCAATCAGGCGCGACTCATAAACTTCAATCAGTAATGTACTTCACCACATATTTATTTATCTTTTGTCAACCCTGCCTTCCATTAACCTAAAATGCCTGTCAACCTCTTATCTCCCTCCACTGCGTACTGACTATTCTCCTTCCCATCACTCTTTAATTTGAATGAGGCAATACTCGTATATAATTTGTATACAAGGATCAGGAAAATTTTCGGAAAAAATTATTTCTTCCAGAAATTGCTCAAAATTCTTCAAAGCATTTCCCTTGAGCGTCGACACACTTTTGCCAGTGACTTTTCCACGACTCGAAGGCTCCCTGGTAGATGGATACTGGAAGGTCTTTAAGGGTATGCGTGCAGGCTTCTTTAACGGCACTTAGGGTCCCATGGTGGTGTCCTTTGAGGGAAAATTTCACTTTTGGAAATAGGAAATAGTTAGCTAGTGCCTATTCCAGACTCTAAGGGAGTTGGGGAATCGTCGCTATGCCGTTGCAAGTCTTCGCATGCAGGCACTCGACTCTGCTCTTGGTCATCCGTCAAGACCCTCGGGTTTATGAGTTTAGCGCAGATCTTTCGTATCGCCGAATTTTCAGTGTTAAAGGGGTGCACTGTCATCTTATCAATGTCAACACAATCTGCGATTATTCGCGTACTTAACCTAAGGTCTAAATTCAGCACTTCACGAGTACGTTAGGGAAACATTTTTGCGGATGCTTTAAAACAAACCTTGTATAAATGTCCCCTTTGAGCGCACCGCACCTTATCCGTCAAACGTTCTTAATGAGGTTGCTTTTTGGGAAGGAAATACGTGAAATGGTTGACTCTGCCATCATCTTTATTTCCATTCAATATATTCTAACCTCACTCGCCTTGGCCTCTCTTTCTACCCACATCCGAAACGCTAAAATTACGAAGTTATGAGAAGTAACGTGAATAAATGTTCTTTTACCTACACATCCAGGAGGAAGAAGAAGATATGTAATGGAAGCGACACCCATTGGCACATCCTCCCGCTGCTCCTCCCCCCTTCTTAATTTTTTCAGGTCTTTCCCGGCGGTGCCCGTTTTCAAAGTCACGATAATGCCGTCGCCTCCCCTCTCCTACAACCCTTCCAATCACTGACAAGCCGACCTTACCGTCCCAGCTGTAACCGCGGCGCATGCCTGGAAAGGAAGCCTCTGGGATGGAGAGAGAACGGAGGCAAGGTGACATCACATGCCTTCCCTCTCCCGCGCCGCCTCGATCCTCCTCCCCCTACCGCCCCTCGCTCCCCTCCGCTTCCCCTACCGACCCCCGCCACCTCCCCTTCTTTGTGCTTCTCGGACTATAAACACAAGGCTCTCGGCCGGCCGCTCTAGCATTAGTCCGCCAGAGGTGTGAGGGCGTGCACGCACAGACCTGCGTCCTATTCGAACCGAAATCCGGGTTTTTCTTCCCCTGCCGACGTCTCTGGAATTTGTATTCGAGGCTTTGGTGTGAAGATTTGTGGCCGAACTTGCTTCAAGAGTTTCCCCGCACCCTTCCTTCCCTCAGCCCCCTGAGAGAGTTGCCCCCGCTCCTCCCCGTGGTTTTCTGTCTCGATCGCACTCCCCGAGTGACTGGGACTTGTTTACTAGTGTGGTCCTTCGTTTCGTGGTGGAGTTTCACATGAAGATGGCGTCGAGTGCAGGGCTGCGGTGCCTTTTCTCTTTGATCACCACCTGCTTCTTCCTTGGGAGTTTCCTGGGCGGCGTGGGCGGCTCCGCCATTCCCATGTGGGAATTCTTAAGCAGGAGTGAAAAGGTGAGACACCACCCTCCGTCCATTCATTGATCCTGAACGGTATATTTTGCTTCATTCCCCAGTATCCCGGGCTTTGCCTCCATGGGGCGTTTGGGATTAGTATGAAGTATGTTATTGCAGCTGTCCTTTCCAGATTGCGTGCTTACTTAATTTCAGTGCTCGACATTAGTTAATACTGATTTTGATCGGATTCATGCATAAACTTCCTTTTCATAAACTCCATTTTCCTACATAATTCCTCCATTTCATAGGTAATGGTAATAATGATGGGTACGACGGAGAATTTTTCTTGCCTGTATTAGGTACATTTTTGCAGGTGGTGTATGGCGGTTTATTTTCCTTTGAACTCAGATATTTCGGTTTATACCATTGCCTTCGTATTGATGTACTATATGACCTCTGGAGGTAACAGTTCCTTAACTATGTCCATTCTTAGAGGGATTATCCCTGCGATTACAATGTTTAAAAAAACATTCGTGACTCATTATTGTAAAAAAATCGCAATCCAAATTAGTTTAATGGGTTATTTCAACTCTCAAGATTGGTTTATCAGTTAATCTCTCTTCGCCTTTCCGTTATCTCACACAAAAAAAGGAAATCCATTTTACTTGGTTGTTTAGCCGTTCACCTGAAAGCACTCAACTACGCTCATCCCATTATCCCGCATTTGCCGTGGTCTTTGCGAGCGCCGATGCCAACTCATAAAATGCACGCAGCCCTCCCTCTCTCTGTGGTCGGAAGAACGTCAAACAAGCGCCAAGTGCCTGTCTCAGCCGCCCCACTATCGCATCCAATGGAAGCGACTTGCAGTTTCTCCATGAAAAACAGTTCCCCAGCGTTCGGGGTGTGTATTTGCAGAGCCCAGTGGGACAAAAGGAAGACGTTTTGTTTTGTTTGAGAGCTATCGCCCATGACGACACAAAGTAGGTAAACACGACATCCCCATTTCGTCTGTGTACACTGCCGTGACTCTTCGCTCCAGCGCGCTCCTCCGCTTTATATTTGGATGTCGTTTATTGCCTGCGGCGGCGTCTTTTATAAATAAACATAGGAAACTTTCAAAGATGTCCGTCCCACTTTTACAATCCGTTATCCCATTTGAAACAGATCATCGAAAGACCGACACGCATACCTCGCTCCGCGTATCCAGAGAAATGCATGGTTTGAACCAAGAAAGCACACGACGTTCTCGAGAAAACAACGGGAAAACCGTAAGAAAATGATTGAAAAATCTAAAAAAAATTTAACCATGAAAAAACTACTATTTAACACATACAAAATATTATTTTGAAAAGTGTACTGGTAAATATAACGAAGATTAACGAATTTGGAATTTTAAAAAAATCCATGTGGGGTGTGCATGAAAAAGTGGGGATTAATCTTGAACTGAAAAGTTTGAACTTGGTATGAAAAGTTTCCGACCTAACAAAGATACAAGACATTTTTTCTGAAATTTTCTGAGTCGGAAACTTTTCAGGCCACCCAGTAATATGATGCTGTGCAGCGATAATACATTGGGCGTTAATAAACTTATGATTCAACGGTCTCTAAAAGACAATGAAACAGATCTGCGGGGAAAGATTCTCATGACTTCGTAAAACACTTGGCAGTACTTGATAAAACTAGAGGTGCTCGTTTGCCTTGGTTAGTTACACATATTAGCCTTGTAGTCATGAAATAAGTAGAGCACCAGGAAATATCAATGTTATTGTTCCGTGTATTACATTAACAATGGGTTTATGACATCTCCCTGACCTTGACTTCATCCAAGAAAGTATAGAAACAGTTTATTCATGCTGTTTGCAATTGATTTTCATTTGTCACATTTATGTAAAGTAATATTAATTTAAGCTTTAAAAATTTTTTATCAAAACTATTTAACTTCTCAGATTACCATTATTCTCTGATAATGAGAATATTTGAAAATCTAGAAGAAATAAAAAGTAATTGGCATTTAAATTGTAAGCCCAATTCTCCAAAAAAGCTCATTTATGTTCATATTTACTATTGCCGTTGTGGAATTCAGCCACATTGACACTGACTGTCGTCGCATAGTACCAGTTATTTATCGTGTTCCTTGAATTATTTGGAACTATTTCAACTCTTGTACTTAAAAAAAACCATTTATTGCATAAAAGATATATTGCCTGTTCTTTTTTCCTTTTCTTTGGTAGGGTATTGGATAATCTATGGTCACTCCCTCTTTTGAAAGAAAGCGATTGAAGGTAATATTTCCTCCTATTTGAATTCCTAGAACGTTAGTTACCTGTACGAAAGGTATAGCATGAATCATTTTGAATCTATTACCGAAACCCATTTCCTAAAACGTGGTAAGCCACAGATTGCCCTTCGACGTGATTTTAAAAAAATATGCTAGATAATTCTGAAAGTTGACGTAGAAGCGTTGACAGATTCAAATTTGAACTCTTTTTTAAATAAATTGTAATTTTGAAGCTAATATCCCAGCATTGGTTGATTTGGAGTATTTTCAATGCCAATCAACACTTGTTTTAAAGCAGGCGACATTTCTAGGAGATAAAATTTCGCCCATTATTTTATATAAATTTTGAAATAGTCAAAGTGAGCAACGGCCTATATTTACTGTCGAACTGGCTGTGTGCAGCATTCTACAGGTATGACTTCAAATGCATCTGACTACTGAATGGATGATAAACAATGACTCTAATGTAATGATTAATTATTATTATGTCCCATCTATCTTAGGTTTATTTTGGTTACTACATTTTACTCTTTTGCGACTAGAATGGAAAGGAATATTCGTTGGGCTCCTAAGTTGGAATGGTTTTACGCGATTCCTATATTACACAGTTGAAAAATAATCACAATGCTGCTGATACCATCAAAGAAAGATGAGCTTTGAAAACCTTGGATCGATTGTGTAAGAGATGGTCGAATGGAATTCTTCCGGTGTCTTTTTGTTTTATTCGCGAAGAGCACGTTCCTCTTCAGGTATTATGCTGATATTGGAAAGATCATCAGCCAGAGAACACGTCAGAACAGGTACCGAAACTAACTGGTGTTCAGATATCCATGTGCAGTGACCTTTGGACTAATTTGGGCCGAATTGTGCGCATTATTAACTTATGAGTAACGATAAAAGCTTTACTATTAACTGTATGGACAGCCTTAAAATATGCGAAGCAAATGGCATCTCACGACTCAGAGAAACTTTAGAGGAAAACTATTTTTGGTTGGCATGGTTTCACATGTGATTCAGCAATTTTTCCTACCTCCACTATGGAGGTCTCCTTGCCAAAATGTTTCGTCAAGCACTCTGCCCGAAGACTTTCTTTTGAATTTTATTTAGTGGCCTTATATGTTTTCTAAATTCTCATGGGTGAATCATCGAGTCTTCCATCTCATGAATTCAAAGAGCGATTATCATAAACGTTCCCTTAACCGAAGCAACGTGCCAAGTTTTCGCTCGCGCATCCCAGGATATTATTTCCCCGTTAGTGGTTAACAGGCCTTTCAAGTATTATTCTCAGGTTTGTTCGTGCAACGGAACGCCGTTCTTTTGAAGAATACTAATACTACAAATAGCGGACATTGCCAAATGTACCGCTCGATCGACTGGTTATGCCCTTTCTTATATTAACCAGTGCATCATGGAAAAAAATACACTGGATAATAAACTTGCGTACGGCAGAGTAGTTACTAGTTTACTATCGAGTGATTAAAAATAAAATTTAACAGAATTTTCAATAATTGTTTTAAAACAAGATTGCTACTCCCTTACTATGCCCTAAATATAGACCATATTGACCCTATAGACTATACCCTTAGTAAAGGGAAATCAGAAGTATATTTTTCCAAAATAGTTGGGAAAAGTTGAACACCATCAGCTCCAGTTGACCACCACCAAGAAAAATCGATTTTTAACTCCTCCGCAAAGCTATTGGTTTAATGTTAATTTAGCAAGTTGTAATTACTGGAATAATGTATGATTTAAATACATCTGAGAATGTAATCTTTTAAAATATATTGTTCTTTTTGTCATTAAGTACAATATTGTTTTCGCGGTTAATCATATAGTTCGTTATATTTTTATGTGCAATCAAAAAAATTGCGGAAGCCTTCTCTTATTGGCCGCGGCGTTGTCGTTCAGGCGTTTGTTTATGCACGAATCAGGCGGCGTCTTCACACGCCATGCATCTGGTGCAGCCACTGGGGGGGGGGAGGGAGGGTATTGGTGGTGATGGCGTGCCACGCACGCGTCCTCGTTCTCCTAATCGCAGAGGACGCAAATTTTCATTCCTGATCGGCGAAGGATTAAAAAATCATATATATATATATATATATGTAATAAAAAGCGTCCGTTTCGAATTGGGAGCGCGACCCTAATCAGCGATGTCTCCAACTCACCGTTACCAAGGACGCCGAGGAAGGACTGTGGAGGTGAGAGAGGGAGAGAAGGGGGGATGTAGAGAGGGGGCGGAGGAGATGACGGCGATGGGGTGGCGGAGGGTGAGGGCGTGCATGTATTACGTCGCGGGACCCGCACAGGAGGGCCGAGAAAGAGATAAAAGTGGAGTGAAACCTTGCAAATAATAATATACGTGCATGTATACTCACGGTCACTTGGAAGTGGCGAGGTGTATCGAGTGGCGAGGACGGTGTCCGTCTTGGCATTAAACAAGAGAAGGAAGGAAGTGCGAGATGAAATACTAAGGCGGGTCTCTCCCCTGTCCCTCCCGGCAAACATTTTTTCGCGACCCCGTTTTCTGGTGATCCGAGATATCCGTGACTTACCTTGCTGCCGTGGATTCCGAACCGGTTGCAAACGCACCCTCGGAACGCTTCTTGAATAATCGCGACTGGTCGTCGAAGTTCAGGAGCGACGCCAAGGCTTTGTCGTTAGGGATCAGGTTTTCGACAATGTCGCGGATCGCCATTCATGAATGCCTTTTACCACCATTTTCAATTAGAGAGGACATTCAAGGGCTAAATGGAGAAAAGAATCGTTTCTGAACAAAACATAGCTTAATATTCGGGATGTACTGAGAGTAAATCCTCTTTTCATTTCAGTGAGAACGTATAAGCATCGTAATATACTCCATGGAGCACATTTTAGTGATTATATGAGCCGAGGGAACAAAAGTCTATTTTAAATTCAACCGAACTTATTCAAAAGGTAAAATGTTTATATTCGTATGATTCATGTTCTCCTTGAAAATGTATTACACCAAGTGCCTCACAATATGTCAATTTCTAATTGTGGTATGTACTTAACCGCAATATTTTCTACAAATTAAGTTAATCCTGGTCCACCTCAGGATAAAGTCCTTTTTTATGTATCCATCCCTCAAATTTATTGACACTAAACGTTTGATAATTAAAGTCATTCTATGGTTACTCTGTCCGATAACAATGCCAGTCACAGTTATCAAATTAACATACGAGTAGATCTTGAATTGATTTTTTAAATATACCTAACTCAACGAGTTTTGCTACTGGAACTTAATTTTTTGGTGGAAGGGAAAGTTACTACGCAGGAGTATTTTTGAAGTTAATTATTTGTTACTTCATAGATAAAAATATTATTTCCTCACCCAAGAGCTAAACCAAATTGCTACAGATGTATTTTTTGAAGACGGTTACGTTGTAATGAATCTGTTTCAAAGCTTATTTTTGAGTCATTATATATATAATCCTGAGAGCAAATTATTCGTCGTGATTTGTTCAAAACGGCAGCAGTCTAATGTAACGCATGGAATAAATTTCTTGACTGGCACGACTGAATGAGAAGTGGATGTCGCCGCGCGGTTAACATCCCTGTTCACAACGACCAATGTAGCCGAAGTAACTTATCATAGGTGCCTTCGTTGGATTTTTAAAAATGTTTTGAAAAACATTTTATTTTTCAGTGAAATTATCATTTTCTCGGAGGCAGCTTGATGATTCTCTCGCTTGCCAAACCTAGAGAACGTGGGTTTGGCCACTCCCTAGGTGGGGTTTTCCTTCAACTGGAGATTCCGTATTTTTGGTTTTCCGGGTCATTATTTCATCCGTTTATTTCAATAAATTTCAAATTGGCAATTTTTGGCGGAGTAGATTTAAAAAACCTCTGATAATAACATAGAAGTGGCAAAAAACAGTGGTGTCGCTGTAAAGGTCCTCTAAATTTATATATGGTATAAAAAGTACTATGGAAATGGCAAATAACAACAATGAACTGGAAAGAACCGCAATGGCGAGAAATGAATGCCTGCAAAGACAAGCATCCGCTTTTAGAAGAAGAAGATGATATATATATATATATATATATATATATATATATATATATATATATATATATATATATATATATGTCTGACCTGAAGAAGGCCTCGGAGTAGGCCGAAAGCTTAAATCATCTACAGTGCGAGTGTCCTTTTACATGTTATCTGTTTTATTCTGTGTTCTATTGTGCCGTCCAAAAGTTATATTGCTCTCGTGAGTACTTCCGCATCATCGATATATATATATATAACTTTTGGACGGCACAATATAACACTGAATAAAACAGATAACACGTAAAAGGACACTCACACTGTAGATGATTTGAGCTTTCGGCCTACTCCGAGGCCTTCTTCAGGTTTTGAAAAACCTCTGTCTGACCTGAAGAAGGCCTCGGAGTAGGCCGAAAGCTCAAATCATCTACAGTGCGAGTGTCCTTTTACATGTTATCTGTTTTATTCTGTGTTATATATATATATATATATATATATATATATATATATATACATATATATATATATATATATATATATATATATATGTGCGTGTAGAAAACATGTATACATATAATATGTATATGCACATATCATCTTCTTCTATTTTTATCGCAAAAAATCAATCAGCAATTGTAATGAGATGCTGTAAATGAAAACATGGAATTATTTCTTTTTCTCGTATACAACAGACACTCTTTTCGAATTATGATTTCCAATGCTTATGATGCACTCGTATTATAAGATTGTGAAACAAGCAAGTTTAATCCGTGTTTGTCTCAAGCTGAATTTAATGTCACTGGAGGTCAGAATCCAAATTAGATGGGATGTGAACTACTACTTTTCTAACTAATACTACTTCCTAACTAAATACTAATTTTATAACTTGTGTTTTGCTTGATATCTAAAGAAATAATCTTGTTTCATATGCTCTTCTATTTAAGTTTCCCTAATGATATTTTTGCGTATTTGATCCTGATCTCATTTGAGCGTCCCGTAAATGTGCATGGAATGTGCGCAAGAAGAGCAACAAATTAAGTGCTCGAAGACTTACTGCATAAATCGAGAACAATAAAAATGAATCGAGAATTTTAAGCTTCGTTACAAACCATCAACATTCCGATTTTCCCTCTTAATGGTGTTTTCCCGATTCATCTCATCTCAAAAGCGGCGTTAAAGAAAAAGAGGCCTTTCCGTATTCTTAATAAAAGGGACAATAACTGCAGAAACTAGGTCACCACGTGCGGCCTAATCGCCTCCGCCATTACGACCGAATCAGTTGTCTGATGCGGTTTCATGGAAAACGCGAAATTTCTCTCGTTCCGAGAGGCCCACGTTTCTAATTCTGTCATCGAAAGCGCCGGAGGTACAGATTGAAGAATTGCCTCTGCGGTTTGACATATTTGCGCTTAAGCCTTTCTTTTTTTTATAAGACCCTAGAGATCAAAGACGCCAATCCGTATTCCCTATTACTTATTCTCCAAGTACGAGTACTCAAATATTTAGTGTATTCATGGATACTGCAATTCTATTTATTATTAAAATGACCATTTAAAATATTACAATGAATGGAGGTGCCTTAAGAAAAATCACGCATCTCTTAAATTAGTACATATCTGTAGCGTTCACTCTGAATTGGGCAAGGCTTACTACATGAATCTGTGATATTTAAAATAAAACTGGCACATGCTCTCCTGGGATATGTGTCATAAGATTTAAATATGAGCAATCTGTCAATTATGCTGGGAAAAGTGCCACTGGGAAGTAAGAGGTCGACTGTTTTCTTCTACTTAGTCTACCTAAAGCCGTCTTATTTCGTAATCCCATTGCTTTAGAAATAATATGGGCCATGTGCCCAATGTCTCAACATTTTGTTACTATTGCCTCAAAAATCCAATTTTCAAACATACGTACATTAACTTACCATAAGATCTGTTACCACAAGTTAGGACCATTTTCCAGCATTAGTTGAATATATTTGAATAGTCGCAGGATAATTGAATACTAGTTATTCCCATAGCTGCCTCTAAATGCTTGACCTATAAATATATCCGACGGATAAAAAACATCCCTGTCGCTTCATTCTCCATCCCTTAGTTATTATATAGTGGCACGTGTACCTAATGGTACGTAATGTAAACTTTCACGCTCGCAAAATTTGTAGCTCCAAGTAATTAGTATTGCCATTCTGGTTTGCTGGGTAACTCCACCTGCATCATCGAAACGGTTCCAAATTCAGTGCAACTGGCTCAAAAGGTCAATCCTTATGTTTTAGCAGGATTTCTAACTGAAATCTAGTCATCACATAGAAATAATTGAATCTATATAAAATATTATTTTGATCAAGTTACTTGCATCAAATAAGATCCAATACGCATACTTCAGTCCGATATTTCTGCGATAAATTTTCAATGGCTTATACTATAACACCTCTGATGTGGTTGACGTGTATGGCTTGACTTAGGATCCCATGGTGGTATCTTTTGAGGGAGGATTTCTCGTTTGCGAATGGGAAATAGACTGCTGGTGCCAAGCCGGGCCTGTAAAGGGAAACGTTGCGGTGCCGTTGCAGAAAGTCTTCGCAAGCAGACACTTGACTCTGCTCTTGGTCGTCCGTCAAGACCTTCGGGACGAGTTTAGCGCAGATCTTTCGCATCGCCACATTTTCACCAATAATGATGTGCACTTTAATCTTATCAATGCCGATACGATCTGCGATCACACGTAAACTTGAATTCCAAACTTCAGGAAAACATTTTACCGATACATTTTATACAAATGTTGTATGTTATGCTATATACACCTTTGTGATAGCCCATTGCGATACTAAACTTCTTCTATGGGTGCCATTTTAGTACATATATATAATTGTAGAGCTCCAAACATTCGCCCAGAACATGAATAGCAAACGTTTGAAGTTCGGAGCGCCCCGGCGAAGCTCTTTTGGCTGAGTCTACCAAGTTTTCCAATCGTGTGTGACAGCGACTTGCATTCGTATTCTTTCAGAAATAATTAAAGTAGAAGGGAAAATGCTTTAGTCCAGAGAAGTGTCGCGGGCCAGATTAAAGGGGTCGGTTTTCAGTCGTGAATAAGGAACCGCTGCCTAACCTACCGAGCTGATTCTGTAACGCTGTAATAACGCCGAGGACGAGAATTTTCCCATTGTGATCAAGATTGAAAGGGCTTGAGTAACTGCCGAACTTGGCATTTTCGGGATAGCTAAACCTCGTCCTTTACATGCATGGTTCGCTCGCAATCTCGGTTTGGTCTAAGTTTCTAAACCAAACAAGTCGAAGGAAATCATTGGAACACGAGCTTAAAATTACCGAACGACTAGTTCGCTGTTTTCACCGCCCTCAGGCTGCCCGCGAAAGTTTTGAGAAGCGGCGTGCGAAAACTCGGATCAGCACCGAGTCACACGTAATTTGAAGACATTTTCCAACTCTCTGAATGTCAAGGGGCTTCTTTTATTTGAAAAGTTAAGAAGCTTGTGGAGTCATTTTCCGCAAAGGGCAACGGTGGCATGAGGAAATTGATTTGTCATTGTCACCTGGTGGCAATAGGCAGTGGTGTCTGTGCACCCCTCCGCCGCATCGAGCACTGCAGCCTCGGTGTGTCAGAGGTGCATATAATTTTCGATTTTTAAAGAAATGAGTAAACTTTGGTGGCATTGTTTTCACATTCTGTGGTCACATGACTTTCACCAAGGCGCAGTCACAAATTGGGTCTGATATACTTTGGCTTTGTTCGTTGGCGACACCAGTTAAGGCTGAACAGTGCTTGGCAAAGAGTTTTTGCAGCTAATTCCGATAGGCATGCCGACAGGTGGCTAAGCCAGCAACCCAGCGTCAGCAAGTGGCAAAATTTTTACGCGCTGAAATCACGACTAGTAGCTGTGATGCACAAATGAAACGCACTTATATTTTGCTTCTTGGGATTACAGTATAACTTAATCTCCGGTGGATCAAAAGTTTATAAAATAAAATTTAATGCTGAAAAAATCAAAGTGCGGGGGATAAGGCATAGTCTAGTCCAAAATGGTTCCTTTTTTCCAATAAAATCATTGCAGAATAGAAAATAATGCGTTTCATTCTTGGTTTATTGCATTATACCAAATATCTGATTTTATAACACCGTACAACTGGACTCGTAGGTTGGGAAAGGTTGTTCTTGAGGAGTTGATTCGTACAACTTTAAGCCGTACTTGTTAATCATGGAAGGTCTCGTAATGGCATTCTATCTAATCTACTATTCTATCAAACAACTATTCGAATACTGGCTAATTATAAATAGTTCTTTAGAAGATATTTCCTTATTTAAAGTCGAACAAAATGTTTCCTTGTTCTTTTCATTAAAGAAATCTTAAAAATTCTCATTATCTATATCCTATTCAAAATCTTATTCGTTTATTAAGTGCGCGTGTACTTCAGATTTTGCCCCTAAATGAATTAATCAGTTGAGTGAAATAGCCGACTCGTTAAACAAAAATTAACCTACGTCCAAAGGAGTTATATTATTTACTAGAGAAGTGCATTTTTTTGTAAGTTCAGTATGTGTAAGTTCTGCCACATCACGACTGATTTTACCCAATGTGAACAATCAATCGGCTCAATTTCAATCGTGTTATCATTTCTGTAAAGTTCTTTAACTTCTAATCATACTGAACTTAAGATATAGGAAAATTTGGACATAACACCTCAATAAAACTATTTCATTTTTTAACTTCAGTTTTGTCCTGACATGTGCGGTACGGTGCGATTAACAAATCATATAGGATACCAGGGTTTTGAATCCCTGAAAAGTATAATATAGCTTTCCATAGAATGAGGGAAGTCCACGAAGTTCTACCTATAAAGGACACGAATTATTTATTTCACCTAAACGATGCGCCTCTTGTTTGACAAACGTAGGCTTCAAAGGTAAGCCTACTATCCCGTGGCATTGTGTGATTTTCTACGATCATCTGTTTAATATTTAAGGGAAAGCATATTTTTTGCTATTTGTCTTTGTGCGTCAAGTGGTCGGAACAGAAGATTGAACGCAGAATGATTACTGTGAGCTACCATCCCTCAACCCCCTTATCCCTCTCCCCACCCCTAATCCCGACCCTTGACCTCCAGCACTTTGACAATCCTCCGATTCCCAATAATTTCCGTGCAATTGAAATATTTTCGTAATTTCTTTTTACGCTTCAGAGTCCAGCTCTTACTCGTTTGGGATCAAGGTGAAAGATCGCACATCCGGGGGCATTGCAATGAGATCGCCAGATAATCAAAGGACAAACACCAATCATTTGGGAGGCGCGCATCTTGTTTTATTTATGCTCCCCGGATGCGGTATTAATAGTCCCTACTCCGATGTGCTATTAATACCGCGCCACATTGGATTCCAGTCTCCCATTTTGAAATAACTCCTTTTTTGCGTTGGCCTTCCCTCCTCCCAAGCCAGCCGCCGCTGGAACATTCTCGCGCTCCCGCCGCTCGGGACATTCCTTCCAGACGATAGCGCTATTTTAAGCGTCCGCCTTTGCGCTCTTTGCATTCCTCCGCCTCGTCTATCGGGTCGCATCTCCGGACATGTTCCGCGTGACCACGCGTTTGCGGACCCGAGCAGCCGGTGTGTAAACAACGTCAGTCGGTGGTGGAGGGGATTAATAAATCAATTACCTACCCCGAATCAAGATCGGCGACTCAGCGACAAGAGGCTAGAGGAATAAGGGAAGTAAAAACAACATTCATGTTCGGGAAGGAAAAACATTCGGTTCCAGGAATGGCGATCAAAAATAACCATTAACTGCGTGGTTAAAAATAAAAAAAAGGTTTCCCTTCTGGCCTGCAGTGGTCTTACAAGGAGGGGCGTGTGCAAGAAAGTAAGCGGCAATGGGGGGGGGGTCGAGGAGGGTGGGAGTTCCAACCTTAACCGTACTTGGTCAGCAATAACCTTGAACTCGGTGAATAATTGCATCCTTGACTTTGTGCAGGGGTTTATTTTTCTGTCTGATTCCTCGAACCCAGATGCAAGAGGGTGTCTAAAGCGGCCGGCTAAGTAAATCAATTAAGCCGCCCATCCCAACCCTTGACCCCTCCCCCTGCTGTATCCCACCCCTACCGACGTGGCCCCCGCCTGTGGTTGCGCGTGGCCGGCCGCCCCTTGGCCAGGGTGTCGTCCAGGTGTCAACCGGTGCCGGAGCGGGGCAAGTCGTTTCCAAGGCGTCGCTTTTCTTGGGGTCAAACGTTCCCCTTGTTCACTCTCGTGCCGTAAGAACTTGAGATCGGGCCTCCACTCTTGATCGCGACTAACCCTTTTCCTGTCAAATGCTGCGCGTTATCAAATCGTTGGAAAATCCTTCGCTAATCCATCCAGAGCATTACTTCCTTCGGCTATGACTCAAATCATCAGTTACCGCCAACAGCCTCTTCTCTATCTAATTGGTTTGTTAAAAACAGTATCTGGAAAAGTTTCGGAAAAATAGAACTCTTTCAGATATTGCTACAATGCCTAAAATTTTTCATTCATTCATCACTTGAGCGTCGACACAGTTATGCCAGCCACTTTTCTACGACTCGAAGGATCTCTGGTAGGCGGATTCCGGAAGGTTCTATAAGGGTACTCGTACAAGCTTCTTTGACGGTACTTAGGATCCCCATGGTGGTGTTCTTTGAGGGAAGATTTCACTTCTAGGAATCGGAAATAGTCTGCTGGTGCCGATTCAGGACTTAAGGGGGTCGAGGAATCATCACGATGTCTTTGCAGAAGGCCTTCGCCAGCAGACACTCGAATCCGCTCTTGGTCGTCCATCAATACCTTCGGGTCAACGAGTTTGACGCAGATCTTTCGCATCTCCAGATTTTCAGTGATAATGGGTTGCACTGTTATCTAATCAATGCCAATATACTGTTTTCGATCGTGCGCGCGCGACGGCCAGAATTCAGCACTTGTCACACAGATCACGAAAACAAATAAGCCGAATTAGCGATTTACTGAATAGGGAAACAAATTTTGTTCAATAGTACATTTAAACGTTACTTCTTAAAAAAGTAGTTTAAATTAGTTTTGAATACAACTTATTGGAATTATAAAGGAAAAGTACAGAGTGCAAAATAAGAGGAGATGTTTCAAACGAGATATTCATCGGCGTAATGCTTGTCTTGAGAATGAAGTTCCTTTGCATCTACATAGTATCTCGCAAGCCGCCGCAATGGCGTATGGTGGGTGGTGTTGGGTCGCGACCGCAGAGAACAAAACCTCATGCAAAACGCAATAATTCATGCCAATCTACAACCACAAAGTCGCATATGTATACTCATACAAAAGCCTTTATAACTTACACGTATGCAAATACATATACTATCAACTAGCAGACGCATGCTCCCACGAACACACCTTATGTTTATGCAACCTTAAATCTTCTGCATCTACATTATATCCCACAAGCCACCGCGGGGGCGTGAGGCGAGGGTGTTAGGTCACCACCCGTAAAATATAATAAAATTACACGCAAAACCAAATCATGATACCTCTGCACAAATAATATTAGTTTGATCATGTACTCGGCATACCTTAATCGCACGAAATTAAGTACTTACATGCATTCATAAGTTCGAAAAAATCAAGTCCGATGTTTCAGAATAAACATCTTATCGAGGAAGAACTTGCGCACGGATCTGGTTGGCAGACTGTGACTTAATTTATGTTGGCTCTGGTGTGTTTCTGCCACTCCTGTCTCTGAGCAATAAGCCTCTAAACAATAAGCATTTTTATTCTGTCGTCGAACCGGAAGTGCAACTTATCCACTGCACTAAAAGAAAGACACCTGCCAAGATTTATTACCCTTAAATATATATCCCGCAATGAACTTCCGGTATTACAAGAAATCCAGGAATGGCTCAGGTTATTAATTGCTTGCTGGTGGCGCTCCCGTGTCAAGCGTGACGTTTGCGTTCAGTCTGCAATCACTGAATTAGGGATCGTTTAAATACACAGTAGACGCAGGTGGATGGGTAATTTTTCAGAAAACAAAACCTTGTTGGTGCAAAGTGAATCTGTGTTTAAATTAGTAGAGTTTAACTTTATACTTTTCTAGTTCTCTTTCTCTTTTCTTTTTCTGTGCATGGGTCTACTCAAGTAGACCCATGCACAATTCAAATGCTTTTCGAAAAAATATATTTTTCGTCACTCTCCGTGGGCATAGTTAATTCACGGAGATTGATGAATCTACAGGCACCTGGAGTACATCTGAAGTTTACAGGTTGTGGTAGAACTGAGCTAAAAATTAAACGGCCCAGTCAAATTCAATTATAAAAGAACAAGAGAACGAAGGAGGCTCTTTTTTACCTTTTTGGAACCATTCGGTTCCTCACAAGTCCTAGTAACCATAAAATCGCACCACCTGAGCCTATATCAATGGGATTGCTCAAATCATCATCAGCCGAACGAAGCCCATTATTACATACTCGTATACCATGCCAGGCTCGCAGGTCATGGCATGTTCTACCACTTCAACGAAAAGGAATTTTTATTATAATAAAAAAAACATTTGACATTCCGCGACTAGAAGATACAGGACGTCCTGCCGCTTCCACAGCTTGGAGAGCACTGAGACCCGGTTCGCGGCAAAGCTTAGCGTCCCCCCTCCACCTACTCCAAGTGGTTCTATCCCTCTCCGACCAATAGGAATGACGCGGGAAATTCAACTGCATTACTTTTGGAACACACCCTGCACAAAGCTTACTCTCCGAATACCATAGTTTTTACTTCTGTAATGCCTAATTACATATCACATCAACTTTATTCAATTAGCTGTTAAGTAGCAATTCATGATCTTTTCCTTTTCAAGCTATTTTCTTCAAAATATTTCCTATGAATCGTAATCTGCTGCGGGAATGAGCAGAATCAGCAGATGATGCTTTCTGTTCTTACACCTGTCAAGTGTAATCCCGCCCTGCGGCATTTTGACAATGTTAGATTTTGGCTAATGGAGAAAATCACATATTAATATGTGGAGTTAGTTTCCAGCAGATAAAGGTGATTAGAAATAGCTAAACCAAACAGAATAAACTCACGAATCGAAACTGGGATACAAAAAGGTTTTATGTGATACAAGTGTAAATCAAATGGAACTGGTTAGGGTTTAAGTATATTAGTATATAGAGATATTGTAATCCCGAAATTGATATTTTCGGGTCAAAATGCTTTTTTTGCTTGGTGCGAATGGTTTATTCAAGGAGAGGATCTAACGTGAGCATACCTACAATTAAAAATGTGAAAGTTACATGCAGGTTCTTTATACCTGTATTCTTTATATTTTCGTATCAATTCAAGAAATGGCCCTGGAGATTTTTGTTAGAACCAGGAATTACCGTTGTATCTGCATTGATTTTCGATTGTTAATGTAGTTCGGCGTCGATAGGATGTAATCATTTCTCTGTTCCAGTTGCTTTAAACTGCATTTCCCTGTTGAAGTCGGAAGTATAGTTGTAGCGAAACATGAAATAGCGAATATACAAAGAATATTTTTTATCGGTGGTAGAATAAACATAACTATTTGAGTATCAATGAAACAGTTTCTGGCGTAACTTGGTGGAAAATCTTCATATTGACGTTTTTTTAAAATAAAACCACTTTGCTTTTCCACATAAAATCTAAATAAAAAAATAGTATAGCATCATCAGATCACCTGATGATGTTATACTATAACGAAGCCTTGGTCGTGAGAATAAAAATTTTATGTGGAAAAGCAAAGTGGTTTTATTTTTAGAAAACGTCAATACTTGAGTATCACATATAGTATTTTATTATTTCCTCTAATTTTTGATGCTCTTTGATAAATGTCCTCAACCAGCAACTAGCAAGCAACTAGAATTCATGAATTAAGAATATTTTCCATTCGATATTCCCCGAAATAGAAAACTTCTAATGGCGTAGGAAGTTGAAGAAGGGGAATTATCCCCAGCTACGTCATATTAATGACACTTTTTGAAATCGCATACCTTTCTTCACGCTTTGTGCCTCGAAATTAGATCTGTAGGTACCATCTGCGCAAATTATCAAGGGCACACCTTAAATATGAAATCCCTTTCTCGGCACTTCAGCCCAGCTACAAGGAGAATTTTTCAGCGATACTATCTCTATTGGAGCGCGTTCAAAAAGGCATTCTAACGCGAAGCAGTGTCTTCGGGAATTTAAATCTTTTTCGAGGATATGGTGCTTTCTCTGTGTAATTCCTGGATTTTTATCCGGAAACTCCGTAGTATTTGCTTAGCCACATCTCGACTTCCAAGCAATGTAAAAGGAAGAATTTGCAGGCTTGTTACCCCTAAAAATAGGCCTTAACCGACAACATTGTTGCCATTGAAAACACAACATATTCCTTTCAATGCGTGGTCATTGGTAAATACTAGCTAATTTTGAATTCCATTATTTAATGTTGCAACCCGATTTCCCCCTAACATTAGTCTCTAATGAGTAACTGAGTTGAAAGTCCTCTGGTGCATTAATAGTGTGCAGGTAAATAAAACAGTTTCTGGCGTAACTTGGTGAAAAAACTTCATACTGACTTTTAATAATCAAACCACTTT
The DNA here is from genome assembly GCA_037158775.1 of Hetaerina titia. NCBI lineage: Eukaryota > Metazoa > Arthropoda > Insecta > Odonata > Calopterygidae > Hetaerina > Hetaerina titia. The sequence goes on along the minus strand of CM073777.1, from coordinate 13,034,118 downwards.
ACTTTTCAACATAAACTTTATGTGGAAAAGTAAAGTGGTTTGATTATTAAAAGTCAGTGTGCAGGTAAATTAAAATCTTAAATTTCGTTATGATCAAACTTATTCCAGAAAACTATCTGAGAAGCTTCAAGAAACTGTAAAAGTAACTTTAACGGAGTCACCCGCTATGTGTGCATTATAATGCAACCATTTCAGAGAGTAAAAATCATTCGCCTTGACATTCGCCTTGCCTGTGACATTGTATGTACGATATTTCGTCATAACATCTTGTTCCTTTAAAGCCCCCAAAATTTCAGAGTGTAAGAGGACGTCTCGGTAGCTTAATTGGTTAAAGCACTCGGCCGGATATCGAGGGACCCGGGTTCGAATCCCGGTCAAGGCGAATGATTTTTACTCTCTGAAATGGTTGCATTATCTGAGAAGCATTCGTTTCTGATTTGTCTCTGGGCACTAATTTTCTATTCCTTATCCAAAATGCCTGCTGTTTTCGGGTCGTCGGTTTCTCCATGAGAAAGATATTTAGAAACTGGTGGCTATGGACGTGTTGTACAAAGCTTGTCTGAAAGGTTTAGAATTATGTTCAAATTTCGGAAAAATATGCTTTAGAGACTTTTTGAAATATTCAAGTTTTGTTGCCGTTAGCGGAAAAAAAACTTCTGTAAAATATGTTGACTCCAAATTTAAGTATATTATTCGAACTTGAAAGAATGGACAAAAGAGCTAAACCAATCTTTAAAAGGGCAAGGTTCGCCTGCTTTTTCTTAAATGTCAAGTTTTTTTCCTACAGGCTAGATGACCTTGAATCTAGACAAATGTCCTCCCATTTTATAGTCGGTTTGAAGATTTGTTTGTTTTTGCGGAAAAGATCCAAAGACGTCATTCTCGACTTAGGTGGTCAACGAGCCTTTCGAAGTTATGCACATAAATAACCGCCCGAGCTGAGAATGCATAAGTTTAAAGTGTTGACCAAAACCAACGACATTATTTAACACAAAGGTCGATTTGTTTGGGGAATGGCTGATCCCATATGGAATTAAGGCCTTTGTAATGTGAAAATGACATATTGAGATTGGTGTGGGAGTGGGCACAGTTCCCCTTACTCATGCCCCCTAGAGAAGAAAGCGGCCAACTTGAAAGTGATCTCGGACACTTAAAATGAAGGTGAGCACTCAAAATAAACGCCTGGCTATATTTGGAATGCTTAAGAATAGCCAATGCAGAAATCTCAATACGAATGGAAAATTCCACAAGCAACAGGATGAAAAAAACTTGGAGAAATTGAGAAAACACGAGGGTACACAAGAGTGAAAACCTATAAAAATCTGAATTGGGCATTCAAAACTGCCGGAAGGGACATGTCCTGCGAACATAAGAATGTCCGAAGAATTCAAATTAAAAAGTTGGTCACAGGGTTATACGAGGCGTATTCTTAAAGTATGTACCGTTTGCTTATATTTAAATATTGGCGCTTCAGAACACAGTTTTAATCCTGCAGCGCCACTGATTCATTGAGAAGCTATAGCAGCATTTGTTTTGTTTCAGAAATCGTTTGCTTGTCCGTGCATGCAAACAACAATGTCCGCGACAATCGTTGATCCCGCCAGCTGTGAAGTGCGTTCTGTCATACGATTCTTGTATGCAAAAGGATTGTCGGCTGCTGAAATTCATCGGGAATTATGCCTGGTTTATAAACCTACAGTTATGAGTAAAGGAAAGGTTAGACAATGGTGCTGTGATTTTAAAAATGGACGAACAAATGTCCATGACGAAGAGCGAAGTGGTAAGCCCAGTATTCTGACCGATGAAATTGTTTCGCAGGTGGAACAAAAACTGCGATGTGATCGTCGATTGACAATTAATGGCCTGGCTGAACAATTTCCTCAACTTGGACGCACTACTGTCTACAATATTGTTACGGAAAACCTCGGATACCACACATTGCGTGCAAGGTGGGTACCGAAAATGCTCACCGACCACCATAAAGAGCAAAGAATGTCCAGTGGACGAGAGTTTTTGGGTCGTTGGGAACTCTTTAAACCACCCACCGTACAGTCCTGACCTTACACCCAGCGACTACTTCCTCTTCTTGCACTTGAAACAGTGGTTCGGTGGACAACGTTTCGAAACCGAAGAGGAACTCAAGAATGGCGTTGTCGATTGGTTCAACCCTCAGGCGGCGAGTTTCTATGCAGAGGGGTTAAAGAAGTTGGTGCAGCGGTACGAAGAATGCTTAGAAGTGAACGGCGATTATGTAGATAAGTGAAGTAGGTTTGTAGCTAACTAAAAGTGCCAATAAAATGTGTTTCATATGAGTATATTTTTTCCTGTGACCAAACGGGTCTTACTTTATGAACACGCCTCGTACTTTGCTATAAATCTCCCCCCCCATAATGTACTGACACAATGTAATTCACAAAAAAACGGTCTTTTTACATATCGTATAGCTGCATTCTCTCAACTCAATATGAATTTCGTGTTGACCCTAAGTCCAAACACTCACCATCTGGAAAGTATAGTGCGATCTTTGTCGGAATAATTCTAAAGAAATGTGAAATATGAATGAATAGGAATATTGAGGATTTTGGTTCTCACCGAAGAATTTATAGTAATATTTTTGTACCTTTCGAATGTACGATGGCTTTCAAGAAAGTAACTTATACGTTTCGGCCTAGCCTGACGGTGGTTAGGGCTAGAACCACCATCTTGGTGTCTAAACATCCCTGCCCTCGGTACACATCCTGCAATTAATAAGCAACTTTGTGAAGTGTACGGAGACGGAATAATGATTGAAGGCGCCGTGAAGCATAGGTGCAATCAGTTTAAAAGTGGCTGCACCAATGTTTACGACGAGGACCGCAGTGGTCGGCCTAGGCATATGACAGATGAACTGACTGATGGCCAGTTCTTGGACATTTGTCCGTTAGCTCTTCAACTAACACCACAACTGATGCACGACACTATCACTTATCACTTAGTCGGTGCGCAGCACAAATTTTCCAATGATGAATGACAGCAGCTTTTAAGGTTGTTTCCAGTAGAAACTAATCACTGAACAGATTTTACATTTGACGGGATTTCCAGTTGTATTTATTGTTCATTTTAACCCGCTACTGTAAACAAACGGCAAGCGGCGCGGCGCCGCCTTCCAAACACTACAGCTCGAGGCGTGCTGCCCTAGTGGGTGTGTGAGTCTCCATAGCAACCATTTGGCTTCCTCCACCAATTTGCTCGCTACACGCAAACCTAATTTACTTTCTGCCCGGCCCTCGCAGAAACAAAGTTATCTTAGGAAAGACCGGGGTATTCGAGTTGGATTAGCTAGTCTTCATTCTCTTCATTTCTCTCGTAAGGTGAGGCGGATAAAATACAGTGACTCCAGCACACAAGGAACCAAACCGGAAAAAGATAGTTCACTTTCTCAATGATTCATGAACGGAAAGGATTTTGCAGTAAACTTTCTCATCAACCCCTCTGGAAGAACCGGGTGAAAACCCCAAGGGCAGAAGATGTTAAATGGTAGGCCAGGCAAGTTCTTTTTGCGAGAATACACCCAAGAACCAGTAATTCAGAGTACTTTCTAATGGTTGGCGATTGAACTTATCGCGCTCATTCGAAAAAAAAACAAAATATTTTACTTCGAGTATCTCGCACTACTAATATGTTCCAATGAAATCAAATAAAACGTCGTTGAGGAATCATGCTGTCAGTAATAATAAGATTTCCTAATTTGAGGAAATTGGCAATGGGGTGCTGATGACGTTCTTTCACGTAGACGTAGGTTATTTGCTGCAGGAGAAATGCTATCTCCGTTGTGTCAGTGTGAGTCGCGCTTTCGACCACCGCGTGTTACCTGTCCCCCGACCACAAGCGTATTCCACAAGCCCTCTCATTGTGATGCGGTATTGAACGCTAAATCCTACCAAACTACGCTCGGCATTTCCCCTCTTCCCAGGGGCATCATTTTTTGAAAGTCGTTAGCCCACCACTACTCGCATTTGGCGGTGCGCAACGCAATCTTTTTTAGAATGATTATGTTTACGCCCACACCATTTCTTCTCCAGATTCTCGCTGTATTTTCACTGAAAATCTATGCGGCATAGTGTTGCTTTTACTCCTTCAGTTTTTAGGATATGATTTCGTTTCTGAAATAGCAGTTATTCCGAAGTGGTAAATGACACTGGAATCATGTTTACATATTTACCAATTTAAGAAATATTGAGAGAAATCAAAGAGGAAAGGAATATAATAAAAGATATGGAGAAAGGAAAATTAAAATTGTCGAACATGCTCTCAGGCACAACAACTTCCTGGAAAATATAATGGAGGGTAAAATAATCAGAAAAAAGGAAAGAGGAAGGCCAAGAAAGAAGTTTCTGGATGACATAAAAATTACTATGATAGTAACAACATACAAGGAACTGAAAAGAATGGTATTGGAAAGATACCAATTGCCGCAGTGACAAGATGATGGTACCAATGGAGAGATATCAATGGCTACCTTAACAAGATGATGATGACGACATCCTCCCTATCCTCAACCTCAAATGTGTCTCCTCTGTTCAAAATAATCCTTCTGTACAATAAAATACATCCTTGAGCCTATTAAGGTGTGCCAATATTGTTTCAAACGTACCGAATCACAGGAGTTCACCGTGAAACTCATTTAGAGCAGGTTCTCTCTCCAGTGGTTCGGACACATCTCCCAATGTCTTTTCTAGGGGCGCCTATTGTTTCTAAGAATCATCATTAACTCAGAATGAGGCCAGCTTCGGTTGGGCTCCTTCAGAAATATCAATGGGGTTTTAGCCGGGAAAGGCCATTCTAGAAGCCAAGGAATATACAGAACGGGAGTGGTCAGGTGTTTAGGTTCAGGTCAGGAGAATTAGAATGAACATGGAGATAAATGAATTACTAGAAGGGAAAGACAGATTTGCCAAGTCACTGCGGCTGGCGTGGTTGGGGCATGTAGAAAGGATAGAAAATGACAGAATGCCCAAACTGATACTTAATAGCAAGATGGAAGGTGTCAGAAGAAAAGATAGACCAAGGAAGAGATGGCTACAGGATGTGGAGGATGACTTGAAGGCAATGGGAGTTACAAGATGGAAGGAAAAAGCAAGAACAAGAACTGAATGGAGGCATATCATTGAGGAAGCCAAGGCCCACACCGGGCTGTAGGGCTGCAGATGATGATGATGATGAGTGGTCAGGTCTTCTCTGACTTTTTACATTAAAATTTAAATATTAAAACATTAAAATTTAAAAGGTAATCAGAGCCACGGGTAAAGCGAAGAAATTAAGGAGAGCAATCGCGAGCGCTATCGGCGCGAATAGAAAGAAGACGTGTGAGGTTTGGCTGTAAATGTGAAGTTAGGTAAGTTCCTGTAGCCAATAAAAAGAAAACTTTTGAAGGCCCCATTAACACTATTTTGTCAATTGGTGAGCATCAACGGGGAGAGCTAAGGGTTTGACAGCGAGAAACTGGTAGTATCGTGGCACTGTTCGATATCAAGTTTCTTATTATTTGCCATAGGATTTTACCTGACTTCATGTAAGCTCGAATGCTGCATTTGTCTCAAATTTGAGAAATAATGAATTCTGGATACTTGAGAGGTAAGGCTTAGAGTTGTACATAGAGTTGGTTGGTCTCTCAAACAATCAAGTTTTTTGCATGTTATCTCAACCGATACATTTTCGATGATACTAGTGATAGTAATCATCACTCAACCTGAAGATTGATCTCGTGAGGAAAGCGTCAAAAGGGATTGTCCACAACCGGTGGCATTTATCGGAACGTGGAAGAAAACCACGGCATTGCCACGGTTTTGAGCCGAGTCTTCATTGTTAACGGGGCATCGGATCAGTTTTGCGCTGAATTCCCCGTTTATCGAGAGCATAGAGCTCTTCCCTGATGGTAATGAGGCAGGCGGTCCTCTCACCGTCGCGTCGGTCGCCTGGAGTCCCCGCGTAGGAGCTCTCTTGATGGCGCGCGGTGGCCGGTAGGGCGGCGTGGATGGAGGGAGGCGTGGTGCTCCCAACGCCACTCCCCGCCGCGCTCCGCCCTATTTCCACTCGGGAGGAGAGGGCAAGGGGGGGGGGGTGCAGGGAACAAGGAAAGAGTCTGGTAGTCATTGTTAAGTTCACGGCCGGTGAGTAATGTCCTCGTTATTCTTTCTTTTGCGAGAAGAGCAGAGCGTGAAAGTTGCCAGCCTCATCCTCATCTGAGGCGACTCGTCGCGTTCCCATGGAGACCGCTCCGATTCATTTTCTCCTCCCTGGAGGCGTGCACGGGTCGTCGTCGTGTCTCGATTTGTGCGTCCGTGTGCGAACGGCGGTGGAGGGGGATGATGAGAATGAAGCAGGGAGTAACTGCACGTTCGCCTATTTTTTAAGACCAGGTTTACATTGGCGCACCTCTAAAGGTTAACTTTCCCGCCCCATAGACTTAATGGAGGCTCAATTCTCCCCTCTTTCGATTTATTGAGAGGTTACTTGTATATAGTATTTTATGTTCCCGGGACAAAGCAGGAGTATTTATTGTTGTTTCCTCGTCGCTGAGGAAGTACGCTAGAAGATGCCATGACTACTCTTTCTCATGTTTATTTTTTCAATGGCAATGAATAACCTGCATACTCGTACCGCTACACGGTTACTCCAATATTTTACCTTCGGATTTATTACCGCTGATAGTTCCTTGACGCAGTCACTCGGGACTTGGAAATCTTTCACCATTGGACACATATCTCTAAATGAGGTTGATTCTGCTCTTGCTTGGAAATGTTTCAACGTCCTTAATTGTAAATTATAACGATAAATAAATTATTTATAATCGCAAATATCGTTCATATACCTTTCAAAGAGGGTCAGTGATCACTGTAGCCCTACGTTCTTCCTCATTCGGCGGATAATTCTGAATCGGGTTTCTCATTTTTTGGTGCGCCAGAAGTGTCTCAATCTTGTCTCTTCTATTTCGTATTTTATGTTCCCTATATTTTGTTTCCCTTGATTTCATTGCGTGTCTAACGCATTGCTCTGCTTCACTTAATGAAGCTTTCTCCTATGCTACTTTAATACATGTCTCACCAATTTCCAGTTTTCTTCTGCCGTTAGATTGTCAAGAGATGAATTTCAATTAGGTCTCAACGACAGAGGTACATCCATGGTAAGGGAGGGGCTGTATACAATAGCTTCACTGTGAATGCTTCGTGGGTAGAGGGAATGGGATCCTTCTTTAAGGGTGTCACGCTTCCTATCCAAAGGTCTCAGGGTTCATTAAACGGTCAAGTATTAAACAACGGTGGGTTTAGAATATTCCCCACCCATTTGGTTGAATTTTACCCGTACCCTTTGAGAAGATTCAAGATTTTGCCCTCATCAAAGCTGAGTTGGATGCAACAATGATCATTTCAACAGAATCTTCTCTCTCCGAGTTATCTCTATGAAACAAACGGTAGAATAATGCACCTACGCAGTAATGTGGTGGAACTTCAAAAATTGGCATATCTCTCGGCTCTTTCTCCGAGGTGACTTTGAGATGAACGAGGAGTTTGAGATGAACGGGCTAAATACCCTTATTCCAAATGAGTCTATGTACATACGTATTTGAGTTCAGACCTTTGTGGCGCCAGCGCTTGACCGTATCTGAATCAACTTAGAAATAGGTAGCCATTATGAGGATGCATACTATCTCATTGCCTTTCAATTTCCCATTGTGTTTTGCAGAAGGTTTTCAGTATTCTATTCCAACTTTATTGCCCTTAAATTTGCAGTATTTTTTCTCTAAATATCTTAAAATAAATCTATACTTCATGTTTAATGAAATAGTTATAACTATCCCGTCAAAGCGTCGGACATCTGGGGTTCATCTTGTTTTCAATCGAGCATTAGTGGGAAATCTGTGGCTTCTACAAACTGTCTTAGAATTGTTTTCACCATAATCTTTGCTGACTATCACGTTCAACAAAATAAAGAATCGTTGAGTTGGATTTGGATACCGAGCTAAATACCCACGTCCAAATTGTGTCGTTATTACTTTTACGACCCCTAATTCTGGCGTCGTAAATCTCGCCCCATCTCATTATTATTTCAACTATAACAGGGAAAATCATTAGTCTCACTCGCTTTCCATTTCCGCCATTTGTTCCCTCACTCGATCTAGTATCATTCTACGCGCCTCACTCAAACTCTGAGCACGTGAAGACTCTTTTGTCCTTGCGGGGATTTCTTTTGAAAAATATTCATAATTTCCGCATGGCCGACGAAGCGTAAAACCTTTAATTCTAAAGCTCATCAAGAGGAGTTCTATACTTCTAATACACGTATTCCAAAGAGCAAGCATCTTTCTTTTTCCTCTTCCTTATTCTTACACAATATATTTACGTATTTTAAGGTATTATTGTCATAAGTGCTTCTATTTTCTTAAGCCCGAGATATTCTGGTTGAAGACTCGAACTCCGCGGAGTATTGATTTTACAGCTCATAAATGTTTATCCGGCGGAACATGGGTAAATGGGACAGAAGACTGGCCACATAACACAGAAAATAAATGTTGCGAAATGTTTGCGTAATACTAGTTACAACTACCCATTTAAACCGCTTGCGTATTACTATTGATAACTAAAAGATAGTGATATAATATAGCATTTACTTAAATAATGACAATGAATATATAAATTTCCCTTTTAAATGTTGTTAACGGCTCTTTTTTAAGAAATATATCGGGTTTTCACGTTCCATGACTCGACTTTTTCTGAAAGGCTTCGTTTTCACCGATTTTTACCGAAAGAAACACCAAATAAATATTAAGGATTCTTTTTTTATGTATATTCAAAATGGCATGAATATGTCAATGCAAGATCTGTCCCAAAAATAGGTAGAATAAATCTGGAGAAACATTTTTTTGCAGATCAAAGTACGAATTTCTAATATTCTTCATAAGATCACCTGTGCCTGTATATGGAACTGTTGTAAATTAAGGTAAAATGTTTCATCTGGAAGGAATTCATCTGCATGCAAGACATGGAGTACAATAGACACTAAAGTGAAGCATTGTTAATGGTAGTATAGTGATAGGAGAAGTGCTTTCTCGGTGGATAACTCACTTTTCAATAGACGGAGCACTACCATCCTGAATGCACTTTCGGCTTTCATGGAAAATCAGCACACTTAATTCAGGCATGCTTAACGACTCCGTGAATCCGATACAAAATGATAAATCTGAGATGGAAACGGTAACAGTGCCAAAATATTAATGGTGAATCCTTTCATTTTCTGTCTGTACTCAGCAAATAACGAGTCTCCTTCCGAGAACTTAAGTGCTGTAATTGAGAATTGATTTATTCCATGACTCTTTTGAACCTAAAATTGGCTTGTGTCGCAACATCTTTTGAAAGCACCTGGATACCTACAGCGTAATAATTTTGTTACCATTTGATTTTCCATTTTTTTCTGCAATATATTTAAATGAAAGAAGTAAATTGGTAATTCCACACAAAATTTATGAAAACACGGACCAGTTTTGGACGTTGAACGTCATCATCAGGTCCTGATGGTGATGTCCAACTGTGAAATCTATTTTAATAAATTTCGTGTGGAAATACTTATTTAATTCCTTTACATAAATATGCTTGTAAATTACAAAACTAACACCGGAGATAACAAATTTCTGCAATATAATTTCGGTATTTATTCAACCTTAATTATCCCTTAATTGTCGGATTTTTTCTCTAAACCTCTTGAAAAAACACCTTTTGTCATTCGCTCATAAGTGTAATTTCAGTCAAGGTTGCGATATAAATTTTAAACGAAGAAATATCATATTTTTGTCAAAACCGTCACCAACCCACAGGTTCTACAATTATATGCGTGCTCTATTTTGAAATATATCGTTATCATTGGAGTCGATGGCAAAATTTCTACTGACTTATTTTGTGAGTCAAAAGAATTTCTTGAAAAATAAAATAGGTAAAGAAACAAAGGTCGTATTGAGTGCACATATTTATGCAATTTTCAGCGTTAGGAGAAGCGAGACGGATGTGCCGGAAAAATTAGGTTGGAACTCTTGATTCTCGAAGAGAGCAGCCAAGACAGAAAAGAAATTTAAGAAGATGTAGGGCACCTAGAGTTCTCACAACACAGATGGCATTAATATGGCAGCAAATTATGTTGATACATTCAACAACTTGGACGAAATAAGGGAGAGTAACTCCGTCGCAGACAAAGATTCAATTGCTCGTTCTTCCCTCGTACAATATGCCATCATGACAAAATGGAACCCAAGACATCGAAACAATTACATTAACTAACAAATTAAAATTTAATAAATTAGTGAAACACGACGATTATTGCATGATGTAAATATCATGTTCGTATTTACACGAGCATACTTGTATAAATGATGGAATATACGACGGCTGTCAAGAAAGTAACTTGGACGTTTAGGCCTAGCGTGGCAGCGAGTAGGGCTAGAGTCACCATCTTGGTGTCTAATGTCCCTACACTCAGTACGCATCCTGCTGTCGTAGGGTGCGCTGCAACAGAACATCCCGCGAGTTTTGAAGTGCGATCTGTGATTAGGTTTTTACTGGCAAAAAACCACAAGCGAATTGAAATGTAAAGGCAACTTTGTGAAGTGTACGGAGACGGAATTATGAGTGAAGGCGGAGTGAGGCAGTGGTGCATTTAGTTTGAAAGTGGCTGCACCAATGTTCACTACGAGGTCTGTAGTGGTCGTTCTAGCCTTGTAAAAACCAATCACTGAACAGATTTCACATTTGGCGGGATTTCCAATTGTATTGTTCATTTTAACTCACTACTGTAAACAAACGACAAGCCTTCCAAACACCGCAGCTCGAGGCGCACTGCCCTAGTGTGTGTGTGTGTGTATGTGTGTCAACGTAGCAACCATTTGGCTTGCCCCACCAATTCGCTCGCTACACGCAAACGTAAGTTACTTTCTGGACAGCCTTCGTACATAGTAACAATATTGCATATACAAGTATAACTTGTATGGCGGTTTCCTGGCACCTCCGCTATACGTGTATGAGTCGGCTTGTGGAATATTTTTCGAGTATATAGAATTGTATGAGCAAATGACTGATAGGGTTTTCCTATGTCACACCTCTTCGTCATAGTTCACCACTAGTTGTCCTCATTAGTTCGCGTCATCTCCATGTAAGCTCCGTCCTTAGCTAGCAATGGCAGGTACACGACTTGCATACTGATTTTATAGCCTCCTCGTCCTTAATGGAGTACGGTATTGAGGACGCTGAGCGCACAGGAGGAGATGACGAGACAGAATGTGCCACAGTGAATTCGTGCCTTTGAATCATCACAATGGATTTCTTTCGAGAAAATACTGCAAGGAGGACTCTTCAGATGTTCAACTGTGCCAGATGGGTGGGTAAACAGGATTTCCATTATCATCCAATGACTTTGGATGATTTGTTTGCCGCTTTCCGACCGATTCTCATTCCTGCTTGCTTTTTCACGCTTGGCCAATTTTCCATTCAATGCATTCCATTATCTGAGCTTCACATTTCAAATTTGTGCTTCCCCGATAGTTACTTCCGTCCCTTTTCCCTTCTATTAGTGTCTCTGCCAAGATTATTTCGTTAAAAGTCGCTCCCTTCTTGTTTTGTGTGCTTTATAGACCAGTTTCTTCAGTCGCGCTCCGCGAAGGTATTCCTCGCTAATACTTAATCTGACCTTTTAATGTACATTTATATTTTTTCAGACTTCTTTCCCCATAAGCCCCTCGCATTAATAGAAAATACTTCTTAATTCTTTTCCCATGCCCTATCTTATTCTTTACATATCCTTTCTCTTTCAGTCCACGAATTTGAAAATGCCTTTCATTAAAAGTGAGAGTATGGGATCATCATAGCATTAGTTAGGGAGACGCTGTTTGAGAGTTTACCCTAAGTGACGCCTTCAGTCTACCATGAGGAATAGGTTTACTAGATATCATCTGCTGGCCGGAAAGTTCCGGGTTGAGATCCTGGGTGAAGATCCCGCAAAAAAACCCATGCGGGGAGATTTTTTAGAAATTAGGCCAGGACTTGTACAACTGCTGGCGACTCTGAGAAAGAAAAATTATCGGAGTACTCTACGAACCTTGCGTTTTGCGGGGAATGTGTTCGGAAACCAGCCATATACATGTATAGATATTCCCTCAGTACACATAACTCTTATTATATATACTTTACAAGCACACTTATGCATTTATTTCTACATCATGCACTCCTCGGTGTGTTCGAACCAAGTTTTTAATTTCGTTCTCTAGAATTAGGATGCAGGAGCGCTAGTGTCTGATTTTGTTGTGATAATATCCGTATCTTGTCAGGGAAGAACGAGTTCTTTAACCTGCCGATGCTGATACGCAAACCCTAACCTGAATTTGCGGATTTCGCAAGATTAAGCTCTAACTACTCAATCAGAGCAAACCTTCTGTTTGATAACTGTATGTGGTGTGTGGATTCGATGTTAATTGCGGGTGCAGGATGCACCATGAAGTTGGATGGCTGTGAGAGAGAGAAAGAGGGGAGACGGGATGGGAGTTGGGGGGTGTGAGACGAGTGCGTCCCTCGACTTCCAACTGGGAGGCGGCGGCGGGAGCCTTCGCCCCCGTCCCACTTTCCTTCGCCTGCTCTCGAATGCACCATCTAATGGCGCGAGCCCCCACTCCCCCCCCTGTTTTGTAGTGAGGCCAATCCCGCCACCCGATTGGGCCCTGAGCACGCGGCGATTCATTCCCGCGGGCAGACACGCGCGCGTGCTCGGTTGCCCAAGGAAACGCTCCATCATCGTAACTCTCCGGCTTTTACGAGTTTTCAATCAACCGGTGTCGGAAATTTTGTCTTGAACAATTTTGAACTCCGTCTTCCCAGTGAATGTGCTCCCACCTGGGGCCTTGAAATTATTCTCTCGCTCACTTCCATGAAAGTTTGTCGTATTTCGGAGGGTTGTTAAATTGTGTATTATGGTAAGAATTAACCCCAGCCGTACTCTTACACTCTTGTAAGAGTATGGGCTGGGGTTGATCCTTCCCATAATGTTCATACGGCCGTAGTTACCGTTCGCTTCACGCCCTAGATTGTGTAGTCGTGGATATTATTCATTTAGTTTGGCTAGGAAATGTAATATTCCAATGATTTGTTTTCGCTTCTCATCGAACGGATTTCCAGTTGCCTTAATAATATATTTTTCTGCGCCTGAAAACTTAATCAAATGAAAAGGTAAAGGTCAACGTACCAAGGTAATTTTTCAACGCATTTTTATTTCCCAGTTGTTTTTATCGCGGAAATACTTGGTTTATTTAATGGATTATCCCCCGAAATGTATCGCCTGGTTGTCCACGGAAATGCGACCTCGTTTCGTAAATCTTGGTGTGCTGGTTTCAACCAGGCGGCTCAGTGGTTACCTAAGTAACTATGTTTGGCAATACTGCTTAATATTCAGACGACCTGCATTTCTCCTTCATCCTTCATCCCCGTAAAGTCCCTTTTACGATTTATATATATTTCGTGTTTGAATATATTTATATATATATACATATATATATATATTATTATTAGGTAATCTACCGGTTAGGGTAGGTTTTTGGATGGACACAACTATCAAATAAATATTTTGTAACTCCAAACAAAACCCAATCCAGCAACCTAAACTACATCAGGTCCCTCTTCATCTCTACATATATATATATATATATATACACATACATACATATATACATATATATATATACATACATATATACATATATATATACATACATATATACATATATATATACATATATATATATTCAAACACGAAATTCCGCCATACGGCGATACAAGGAAAGGGATAGGAATGCACTCACACGGTAGTCCAGGGGGTAGAGCGTTGGATTACTGATCGGAGGGTCCCGGGTTCGATTCCCAGGCACTCTGAGCACCTGCAGCTCCACCCAAGCTAGTTGATTTTTGGGGTACTAGATCTTTCTGGGAAAGCATAACCGGCACAGGGAAAGGAACTGGCCCCCCTACCCTGATGTGTGAATATTCACACGCCGTCGGGCTTAGTACATGGGTGAGCTCAACCATTACCTATTAAACCGACCTTCGGGTTGAATACTGTGTTTATGGTATATAAGGAAAATATTTTTGCATTAGTGGTTTGCTTGATTCCGCCTTCTCCACCTTTCCTGTGTTCCTTTCCCCTTTCCTTACATCTATTTCTATGTGAATGAATATTTGTTCGCCGTATGGCGGGATTTCGTGTTTGAATGTATGTATATTTTTTTTTTTAGGTAATCTACCGGTTAAGGTAGGTTTTTGGATGGACCCAACTATCAAATAAACATTTTGTGACTCCCCACCTAGCAAACTAATCTATATCTGTATGTGTATATATATATATATATATATATATATATATATATATAAATAAATTCTCGCTTTTTCTTGGCTAAATCCTCATATTCGATTACGTTTCTGTTAAATAGTTCTCTCTCAGAATTACTTGAAAACGTTTATGCTATCTCATTTCAATTCAACTTAAGTGTCTTAATAACCCTTATATAACGAATATATCATAATCGCCTAAAACTAACGGTAGTTAATGCTTCTTGAGAAACGTTGCTTTTTTTAAAAATGCCAACTATTTTTAAGATATTAGGGTCCTTCGTGGGCATTTCTTGACACAATGATTTTAGATTTCATTTACTGGATTAATAATATACCGATTATCAACTTTTCATTGAATATATAAAATGTCATCATTTTACTGTTACATGGATTAGTTTATTATACTTGACTTTAAGATGAAAGAAATTCTTCTCCTGAAAACCTTAATCAGCTATTGGATAAAAATTAAAGCCGACAACGATAACTTATTCACTGCAACTACATGAGTATTAAATGAGTTGCTGAATTCTGGGGTGTGTAACATAAATGTCAATATTTGTTAAACTCTAAATATTGCCTTCGGTAGCATTCTCTTCGGGGCTGTGAATTACAGCAAGTCCTCTAACCTATTCATTAAGAATATTCATGACATCAAAGTCCCACAAGCATTATACAAATAATGGGTTCATCCGTCTGAAATGAATGACTCATTCATAGGTCTAGGGATTTTGTAGTTGAGCAGTGGTTGCCTCTGGTTGTATCGACCGGATTCCGCCAGGCCTTGTTTTACCGTCAAATTTGCCGAATTTGCCCATCTTTGAAGCTATATCCCCTTTGGCCTTGGACCTTACCCAATTAGCATGTCACTATCGGAGGACCTGCTAACCAGTTGGTCTTATCGAAATGTAACCGCATGTGTATCATACTGTTCCAAGAAAGGGGAAAATGTGGGAGCCTTTTACATCTATAAGAACTTAAATAATTGTGAGAGGCTTCAGACGGTGGAGCCCTTTCACGGTGAAGTGATTTAGCGAATTAAAAAGGATATTAAACAATTTTCTTCGCACTTCTCAAACTGGGTTTTCGAGATGGCTTGCAGGGTACTAGAATAACAATAATAATATAACTGAGAAAGAGAGGAGAGAAACTCGGCGCTGTCATTAGAATATCCTTAATGGTGGACGACAAAAGATCAGTATTTAATTAGCATCCCATTTAATGAACGGAATACACTTGAAACTTCGGTCCGCGCCTATCAATAAGGGATCGGTGAATACGACTGAAATATCCAAAACATTGATATTCAAACTCACGCCTTCGGATTGGGAAAAACATATATCTAGCCACCTCATATTGTAATACAACATGCTTTTGTGATCTTATGAATGAACTAAAAGCACTAGGGTTCTGTGAAAACATCTTCAATTTTTTATTCATGTTGAACTGTAATTCATTCTAACAAAAAATGCTACATGTATCATGTAAAATTGTCCACCTCCACCAACGAATTAGATTGTAATGCTTCTCCTGGGTGGATACCATCGTCAGTGGACCAATTAATAGAACTACCAGGAAAGGAATTATGATATAAGATCTTTTGAACTATCTCTCCGTGTTTCAAGGCTCAATAAAGCGCGGGCCCTTGACAGGCGTCCCCCGCATTTCCTCTCCCTACCGGTCAGAGTTGATGCTTGGGTCGAGACGGAACTGAGTTATGATGCACCTCGTCTCTCCGTCCTTGCCCCCGCCCATGCATGCGTCGAGCGCCGTCCTTACGATCGAGGTGGGCAATCCCCAGCCCCGGGAAGGTCGATCACGTTCCAGCGAGTGGAGAGTGGTGCGCGGTGGACTCCATGGTGCTGCTGGTGCGCGCGGTGAGGTACCCGCGCGTGATCAAATATGCGGAGAAAACTGCTGGCAGCGGCCACATTTAGCCGTCCGGAAATTCAAGCGGAGGAAAAGTTTCTGGGCTCTCGAGGGACAAAATGTTTTACTTTCTAATGGCCCCGTCTAAACTTTGTACGCCGATCGGTAAAAGACGCGTGGATATTGTCTCTTTGCCTTACTCTGGGGAAGACGGTTAAGCTGTTCAAGATGGTTGTGTACACTCTCTTTTGTGTGAAAGCGTGCGCCTTGAGGAGCAAATAATTATTCGCTGTCGCTCATTTCAAATGAGGGGTCGTACAATGAATGTAGCGGGATTTACTTGGAACCCTATAAGGATCTGGAGAAAGATTTGAACACTAGGGTTGTCCAGAGTGTAGTTTACGTTTTGAAATAAAAAACGAACCTAGTGATACGACAAAGTTTTATTATATACATTTGAAAGACATTTTCATAAAATATTTTTCTACATAGTCGTCATTCAAATTGATGGGCATTTGATGATAACGTTACACAAACTTTTCAATTCCGTCTCTGAAGAAATCTGCCGCCTTACATTTTAACCTTTTGTTTACGCATGTAATTCTGCTGCTCTGCCTAAGCGCTTCGTTGTAAGCCACGTCTAACGAGAGATCCGTAAATCGGCGATTGGAACGATTTTTTCGTTGCTATTCACCGTCAGTTCATCTGTCACAAAGCTAGGCCGACACCGAGGCCCTCGTCGTGGACATTGGTGCAGCCACTTTAAAACTGAATGCACCACTGCTTCACTGCGCCTTCACTTATTATTCCGTCTCCGTACACTCCACAAAGTTGCCTATGAATTTCAATTGGTTTGTGGTGTTTTGCCAGGGAAAACCTAATTACAGATCTCTCGGGATTTTCAAATGCAGCGCACATTTTAACAGTTCGCAGTGAGCAAAGTAGAAGAACCACAGCCTGCTCACACAACCACAGCAGGCAGTATATGTACTGAGTGTAGGGACATTTAGACACAAAGATGGTGGCTCTAGCCCTACCCACCGCCATGCAAGGCCGAAACAGAATTCAATCTCTGATCATACCATATATTTTGAAGATGGAATGTGGTATAAGGAGAGAAACGTGCCAAAATTGAATGAAGAAGTCAATTCGGATTACCATTCGATTCAATCGCTGCTCTTTGGCCATTACTCTCTTCTTTCCTGATCGCAATCAAATACGCCTTGCCTTTCCAAAGGAACACTCAGGGTACTTTGATGCTTGTGCTAGGTGCCGCAAACTGTTTTGATGGATATCAAGTTTGGTAGTTTAACCAATAAACGAAGAACCTTGGCTATGATAGTGAAATGTTTTATTGGAAAACATGAACGGAAGCACGATAGTGGCTTGAATGATCATAATGTAGTCTTAAGCCGCCAGCCATGTGACTTCACCCTTCCTTGACATCCTTCCCATATAACAATTAGTCACTCTTTCACAGACTTACAGCTCCATTGACGTTTCGACGGATGGTATGTGGGGAAATCCCTTGTCGTGCAGAAGAATTTCAATCTAGAAGTGCAGTATTAAAGGACGCGTATCTCACGATTGAGGAATTTGGCCTTCACCGTCTGCTGTTTATCTCCCCACGATTTGAAATCAGCAGAACATGCGATCAGAGCTGTACAAATTGTGTTTATACGGAGCTCCTAAGTTTGATTTAGGTTTCTAGGAATACTCGAGTTGAAAATGAAGGCATGATGACCTTAAACCACTGCGTTACAATGCGATATGCCATGAATTTAGGAATGAGTATTCGAAAGGGCTTCGGGTTAGATTGACTGTTAGGTAGACCCATAATGATTGATAGCAGATGCACCCGACGCACACTCTGCCACTCAGGTTGATGGCTTAAATCCACAAAATGCAATCACGTATTTGCCAAAGTTTTGTCTACCGCCATATATGTTATGGGGAAATTTTCAAATACGAGCTATTGCCTTTCTATTCATGCATTTTTTAAATCGCCATCGTATTTTAAATAAGCCTGCAGAGATGAGGATGGGTCTGGCAAGAAATCACCTGTGGCAAAGTTCTGTTTTAAGCTCTAAATGACCTTATAAACCCATGCCGTTAGGATTTGCTTCGCATTCGCAAGTGCATCGGCGCGACCTTTCTCCAGAGTTGCTGTAGAATGATGAGCTCTTTTCTCTGCCCATATGGAAAGTAGTGAAAATGCAGGAATGCTGCTCGGTCCAAGAGGAGGTAAATGAGATCGAACTTGGAAAATACCAGCGGAAAGGGAAGTGGTGGTAGTGGTATTTTTAATTTGATGTATTTGATACCTGAACGACTGAGGCTGTTCTTTTCGGGTGCATAATTGCTCGCCATGAATGAAGATATTCGGAGAGCATAAACACTCCCCTATTCTCCAGGCACTAAAATCGGCTCTAACAGAGTTTCATGGAAACATTACAACAACTGGTATTCCTCTCCTTGAAAGCCTCTTGAATTGAAATCCTGAAATGACCCCGACCCAACGGCGATCGAAACGCGTACCATTCCCTTCCAGCATCTCTGCCCCCAGATAACCGGGTTTAGCTTTGTCAGGCGGCGACTTCAGCCAGAAGTAAGAGAGCGGATGCGTACGCTAAGGTTACATTACTCACAGGACCTTTTGGGAGAGCGATAATTAAAATAGAACGGGGAGAACAAATCAACGCTGCCCACATCAGCCAAGATGGAGCACAATTCACACCGCAACTGCAGGCGTGAACTCCACAACTAATCCAGCTCACAAAATAACAGCCGGCGCTGACTGCAACAGAATCTTGGTCATTCCGAAAACCAGAACCGACCGTTTCAGGAATCCCAGAGGATCATCATCACATTAAAACATTATGAGTGCATTAGGTATTATGAAATGATCAATTATATATGCACATGATTACGTGAGGCATAGGACGTTGCCCTTTCCAAGCTCAAGCAATGATCTCTTGCGAAGTATTCAACACGCTACTCTCTGCATTTTCCGCTCAGTTGTCCGACTAAAACAGTCGTCTTTTACCCAGAGGTTTAAGACAAAACATCGGCGTATAACAAGGTGGGAAGACTTCACATTTCGCCTTCGGTAACACTCTCCCCTCTCCATCCATCCAAAACTTCCACAACCCCCCTCCCAGTCTCTACATCCTTCTTCTTACTTAAATGAGACCAACCAACGACTGCCCAAAGGCTCAGAGTGAGATTGCGGCGGGATGATGGATAGTCAACTCTTCTGCCCCGAAGGTAGGCACTGCAATCTCGGAACGAGTCTCCTCGTCGGCGAAGGCCAAGGTCGTTCGCGGGAGTGGAGAGGAATAGAGGGGGGAGGGGCAGAAGATGTGGGGAGGGGGTAGACGAGGGAAAGCGGCTCGGTGGATGGATGCCTGTTCCAACCCCTTTCCCACCCCCTGCCTCACGTCTCATCTCCAGCCCAGAACACCAGACCGTGCGCCGGTAGAGAAGTCTGGGTGACAACAAACGAAATATTAACGCTTCACCAAGTTTCATGGGCAATATTTGAAAAACAATTAAACTCATTGCCTCTTTAGAAGTGATATTATAATGAGAAATTTAAAGAAATCCTTGATTTGATTTTAAAACTTTCCCGATTTGATACACAACATTACAGGCTGTTGATAATATGGGGGCTTAAGTTAAGATTCTGATTTTTTAAAAGAAATATTTGTTCATATGTAGGAGTCTTAATCACATCTTCATTTCAATAAGATTTCAAGAAAGACTTCAATTTCGCCACTTTTCAACACAACTACTCTCACCGTATTATTTTCTAGCGAACAACACGGGCATTGGACAGTTTCTTCAGCTTAGGGGTAGAATTCATCCCTCTTAAACACTTAAATGTATCTAATAATTAGATGTTATGAAAACTTTGGCCTGGTGGACACAATTTTATTTCCATGGGGACGGATTATACTATCGCCTGATTACATTACCAGATAATTACAAAGGATTAAACAATAACACTTATTTGTGCGTATTATTTATTTGTATTGTTTTGTTACTGATCGGCTTGTGTGACTCACATGTTTAATGTGGACTGTGAGAGGTACTAAATGATCAATGGACGTCGAAGACTCGCAGAATTACAACAATACTACCCAAAAATGAAACTATTGAAAATTAGAGTTGAAATCCGAAAATTTGTCAATATCCCGTTTAGTAAATCGCTGTTCGGTAAAATTATTTGAACTGAAACCTCTTCACAGGCTTTCTATCGATTAAAAAATTCGAAAGTTTCTGGAAATGTTTTGCATGAACGCGTTCTAATTAAGCTACGCCCAAAAAATCTATAACTTGATGTTCTAAATTATTTGAAAGATAAGTATGCATCCATGGATGTTATTAATTTACTCATCAATTATCGTCCCATGTGGAACTCTTTAGGTTTCAGGCTTCACTTCCGGGAGATGTTGAATATCCATTGAAAAAGAACAATCGTCCAACTCCACGGAAACTATTCTGAACAATGATTACGATTGTTCTTTTTCAATGGACGTTCTAAACGTGCCTCATCTAACGCTTAGTTGATGACCCTTTTATGCCGTGGCCCTCCTGGCAGGAGAATATCACCGCGAAAGAAACGTGAAGGCATGACGACTGACTTTCCCTCGGAACAATCCTCAACCGGAAGAATACAGGAGTGGCGTCAAAAAAGAGTTGGCCAAAAGATAGTGCACCTCCCTTTTTCTTGTCCGCCTTCCCCACGCAAAGGTGGATTGGTGCACCGCACCGGCTCTCTCGGCAATAATTCCGGTGGTGCAATGGTTCCGCATTCTCCAGTTGGGATGTCTCTACACATCCGTCCGATGTTGATGATTGATAACACGTCTCATTAATTTAATAACATTTTCAAGCCATCATTATTTTCTGACTTCTTTATGCAATCGTTTAGATTTGGAATGGAATGTGACGATGGTCGAGAATTTCACGCTGCATTCCACCAGCCCTCCAGGGTCTGTGTTCATAAACTTTCTATTAGCGTCCACCGTTTTCTCATATCGTCCTCTCTAGAATACTAGAAATCGTATTACTAATCAGCACCCATGATACCTGTATTTAAAAAACCATAAACACCCTAATCAACCCTAAGATCGGTTTGGTGGGTGATGGCAGGGTTCAGTTCAGTCCAGCGGCGACTGAAATTCACACATCAGGGTATGGGGGCTTGTTCCTATCCCCGAGCCGGTTATGGCTTCCCAGGATGATCTGGTACCCGAAAAATTGCATAACTTGGGTGGAGTTGCAGGTGCCAGGAGAGGCTTGCGTGGGAATCGAACCCGGGACCCTCCAGTCAATAGTCCAACACTATATCCCTGGACTACTGCAACCTAAGTTATCTCATACATTACATATTATTTAGAAGAAATAATAATTTAAAAATGTATAAAAAAAATTAATGTGAGTATATATTCATTTTCATCAATGATAAGATGGCATAATCGATACTCAAACATTATCCACAAGAACCCAGGCCCCCAGGTCAGTAGTTCAAATGTTATTTCTTGATAATTTCGATGGTAGTTAGCCATGAGCGGGACTTGAACACCGGATCTTACGACTTGCCGGGCCGATGCTCTTACCACTTGAGCTGTGGAGGAAACGTCCACTGAAATCTGCGGGGGGTCTCAGGAAAGGTTTTGGAGGGGAAAAGTTGGAATGGGAAGGTTTGGAAGATTGGGATTGATATGGAAGGTTTCGGGAGCGGCGGGGGGATGAAAATATATGGAAATGGGGGTAATCAATGCCCGGTAATAAATGTCACACGCACAAAGTCCATGGAAAAAAAATTAATCTTATATGAACTCATGTGCAAATAAATGTGGAAAATAAGCAATTAGATAAAAGCGTATTGAGGGACGAGGCAATTGAATTAATCAGACATTTATCAGGACAATTAAGGAGTGAAGACAAATTGGCATTACTGAAGGGATCACGAATATTCAACGTGGAATCTTTGCTCTCAAAACATTTCCTTTAGATTTTGGTGAGGTCTTAGAAGCTTGTGCGACGTGGGGGAGTAATCAGAGCTTGTCTTGGAATAAATTGGAGAAAGCGAAACTGTGCCTTCTCGCCTCGTTTTCTACCACTTGTAATCGCGGAGAAGTGGTTTTCCTAATTTGTATAGCTGACATTCCAGGGAGGATTGTGGGAAAGAAACGATGACTGTTATTTTAGTATATACCGACGTCTTTAAACTCTAGTTGCGATGGAAAAATTTCGTTTTCCTAATCAAAATAACGGCGCTAGAACAATTTTTCGAATTTGTTCGCTTTCTATTCACTAAATGATTTCCAGACTGCAGATTAGCACGTTTGATTCTGAAAGGGTTACTTCCGTATTTCAAGTGAGCGTTGATGTGAATCTATCTTATCTCGGAGCAATCTAGATTCAGGAAACAGATAAAACAATTCCTCCAAAAATTTTTTTTGAGAAATCCCCAATTTGTTGGTAATAATAATTAATCCCAGATGAATGAAACACCTTTCAATCCTAATTTTCTCACTATGACATCTTTAAATTTTGAGAATGTAATAGTCCCTCGAACAAACACGTGATCAAGCAAAAGTTTAGTCGTTGAAATAGAGGAAACGAAGTGCACTTGTTTACATTTTGGCGGCTTTGAGTAATGGGCGCTATTCGAAATAAACAGCGAGCACTGTTCTTCTTCAAACACTTAACACCCACATATAGGTCAGGAGTGACTTGAGACCTTCGCTTAACCTCCTCGTTCACCCGGGCCTCTTTAACAGTAATTCGAAGGGTTTACTTGGAAGGGCACACGAGAAGTACCGAGGCGGAGATGTGCTCTAGGAGTGCGTGTTTAACAGTAAGCCCTTCGCGGAAAACCAAAGGGCACGAGAGAAAATAACCAACGGGTCACTTTTTGTTTGCTTTTGGCGAACCGGACCTCGGTTCATCAGCAACCGGTCTGACCGGGTGTCTATCCCTCCCTCACCTCTCTTGTTTCACCCGCGCCACCCCCTTCCCCTCCCCTCTTAGGGTCGAGGTAATTCTGGAACACGCAATGCCGTGTTGTGGTCCAAAGATGGACTCCCAAAACAGTGAACGAGGAAGATGGAATGTCGAAACGACCGCTGCATTTCCGCCTTGCGGTGTCCTGGCTGAAATATATTGAAGGCGTGAACGGCAGTTTTGCTGTCCCTAGTGCAAGGAATGGACACCAGTGGCCAGGGTGCCCTGATTTTTATTGTTTTGTGCTTGAAAGATTGACTGCATCTCAGTTTTTAAGGTTCGTTGAAACAATAATACCCTTATATTCACAAAAGCGCCTGACGAACCGAGTTACGAATCTCCCATTTCACCAAATAACCAAATGGGTCGACACAATGTTGATTTCCTCTCCCCACGTACGAGTGATTTTAATTATGTTTCTAATTTTTAACGATTTGCATGTTTTAGCGATATTCTCGACTGTACTAGAAAAAAATAAGTGAGAACGTCAGAAGAATAGAATTGGCAGAGGACGCATTTTTCAGATGGAACTTGCAAATAACCTGGACTATGTCATGATGCATAAAAAATTATTAAAGACCATAAAATGGAGGATATAATATGCTAAATGACTTTAATATACTATATTAGAGTGTGTGCCGCGAGCTGCCACGGGGGTGTGGCATGGAGTGCAAAGATAAAGATTCCTTTAAATACTTGGGTGTAACAATTACACACCATCTGTCCTGGGGAAAACACATACGAGAAATATGTGGTCGTGCTAATAGGTAAATGCGACGAAAAAGTGAAGGAACGATGTTTCCTTGCCTTGGTCAGGCCCCACCTAGAGTATGCTGCCAGTATATGGGATCCTCAAAATATAAATTTGATTTCGGAATTAGATCGAGTTCAGCGGAGGGGGGCTGGATTTGTCAAACATTGTTATGACCAACGCAGCAGCGTATCCACTTTGCTAGACAATTTAGATTGGGATTCTCTTACGCAGCGGCGTTTACGATATAGATTAAATTTATTAAAAACATTTAAGGATGGGACCTTTTCCGATGACATCAAGAATATAATACGAACCCCAACGTATTACGGTCGGAGGGATCACGAACACTAGATTAGAGAGATATACTGAGGGACTGACAGGTTTAAAATGTCATTTTTTTCCTAGAACGATAAGAGACCAGAATACTTGTAGTCGAAATCCCCCAGGAGTCAGTTCAAGACAATAAGTATTAACGTACAGGTTAGGGACTGAGCGTGGATATATGTATATATATTTTTTCTTACAGGTTCCCCCCACCTTCCCCCACCTATTTGAAAAACCCCAACCCCCTCATCCCTTACCCTTTCGTCCTCGTGCTACACCCCCTGCCACACACCTTTTTTGGTGGCTCGCAGGATATTTTTGTAGATGTAGATAACATATTTGATCGCATTAATTTGGATGGATGTGATGTAACAGAAATATCGAAATACACTCTGCTTCATCGTTCATTGAATGCCAGGATACGTAATGTAGTCCCTTATGTGATCGTGTTAGAGAAGAAAGGGTATCTGAATAACGTCAAAATAAAACTTTGTAATTTCACATATCAGATAAACTTTAATGTGACCTAGGTTTCGCTGTGGTGCGCTATCATCATCGAGTTTATTTTATTTGAAGAATTTCTTAGTTTTTGACATTATTCATCATAAAAATATTCGTTTAACATTCTTCAGTCTTCAGTTCAAATAGCATGTGTTCAGAGATGCTCAAGATCTAAAGGATAAATACATGAT
The DNA here is from genome assembly GCA_037158775.1 of Hetaerina titia. Classification (NCBI taxonomy): domain Eukaryota; kingdom Metazoa; phylum Arthropoda; class Insecta; order Odonata; family Calopterygidae; genus Hetaerina; species Hetaerina titia. The sequence goes on along the minus strand of CM073777.1, from coordinate 13,009,075 downwards.
TCTTGTTTTCCTATGCCCGTCCTTGTACGACAGTCAATTTCCAGCTAGCGATCCCGATGTAACCGTCTATAGTTCTTTGGGAAACCTCTCAGAGAGGGATCAGGGTTCGAATCCCCGTCCAGGCGAATGATTGATTTTTACACTCCGAAATTGTTGCATTGTAATGCAAATTTAGCGGATGACTCCGTTAAAAGTTACTGTCGCGGCATCTCCCGCAGTTTCTTGTAATCTCTCAGAAGAACTCTGATGATCACAACCGTGACGTTAGTCCTGAAAATGTAATCGAGTTTACACTTTGGATGCCTTGCTTTCGCTGCGCACAAGTATTCGCTTCATTTGCCAGACTGAGGAAAGTCGCAGGTGGAAATCAAGAGTGGTGGATTTATATAGAAAGGAGTGACGAATGAGGTGAATCCGCGTTGATTCGCCTCATTCGTCACTTCCTCCGCCCCTCCCCTTTTCTAGCGAGCCCCGACGTGCCTAGACACTTCGCGTGTCCGATGCACTCCCGCGACAGCCGCCGGCCATCAAGTGGGTGGGGGCAGGTGCAAGTGGAGTTCCGCGAGGGCCTTTGAACGTGTGACGAACGACGGCTCTCGTGAGAGTTGGAAACGGCGTTCTTTCTGCCCTTTACGGAACGTGAAAGTGGGGATTTTAAAAGGCACGCATGGAAATTATCCGTTTATTTTTTTCCTTATTCTTCTCCTTTTCACGTCAAGAAAGGAAACGCACGTGCTGTATTGAATGCTTCTTAGAATTCCCTCTTTTTTTTGCCGCATTCGAGTACGCTCTCGTCGAGGTGAGACACCTTGGCCAGTCTCTTTGTTTCGCAACGGGAAGATGAGTGATTAACTGCCGGTGTAGGGAATAGCATAAATTTGGTAAACCGAAGTGAATACCGTCGCGGACTAATGGCGGTCGTGGCGATAGGGCAAGCATTTTGCGAGCTCCTGGCATGTTTCGTGCCAGATCGCCGCAACGCCGCCAACTGGGTTGAAGAGAAAGAGAAAACCCTCTGACCCCAGTCGCATTCCTCACATAAACTGTAGAGCCCTTAAATTTTACAAATCGAAATGGACATTTTAATTTTGCACCAGTTCATTTTCTAGAAACTCAAGTTAAAAGGATGAAAATATCAGAATATTGATGTATTGAGATTCATTATTTATATCCAGTGACATGATATATTTCTGCGTAAAAGTGTCACTATTGTTTGAAGCTCCTGATGATAACGTTTAACTATCACGTTAAAAAGACATCGATTAAAAAAAATACTTATCGCTTTGATGACATTATTTCGTCGAGTTTCTCTATAGAATACATGCAATTCCTCCTCTGAAAAAAATATTCCGTGGGTATTTTCAAAACGTACTTGAATTTGTATAGTTATTCATCTTCAAAGTCGCTTGGAAAACTATAACCTAGGTACGCCGTTAAGTTGTGTCATTGCTGAACGCCATAGCTGATGAAATCACTACATCTGCGAAGATTAAAAGGAGGACACAGGACGCATAGTTATTGGGATGGCAAGGAAAACGGCATATGCGCAAATATAATTATTTCGGAGTCTAAATTAAGATCACTAAGAAATGGCAAAACATTTTATTGTGATTTCTTACCTTGATTTCATGACAAGGCGTCATGTTTTATGACACCACATAGTTCTGCTGCCCAGTTTAAAGGGGATGCTAGGCTTTCAGAAGGGAGTACACAACAACAGGAACCGAGTTCGATTCTTCTGAGAATTGACGCTGTGTCATTCTAATGCGACGTGCTTCCGCGAGCACTCGCAAGCGGCAATTTGAAAAGACCTCGATCGTTTTTCGGTCAGATTGCAGCTGCTAGACTTTTATTCTTTCATTTGTCCTGAGAATCGAAAGATCGGACAAATGTTTACATTTATCGGATGGTGAGGGGAGTGTGAATTGTCTTCAAGATTTGTGCGCGCGGCCATCTCGAGAGCCACCCGCCCTCCCCCAAAAAAGTAGGGCTTTTTCGATCCCGAGTGCGCAGTTCCAGCGAAATGACCGTGGTGGGGTGACCTGACTCGATTTCCGCGTCCAGAAGAGGTGGGCCCGTTGTGTCGGGGAAATCTCGCCCATCTCACCGGAGGAGGGGGTGGGGCGGGGTCGGAGAGGGATTTGGGGGAGGGGGTGAAGGGAGGCGTTGCTGGCGATTTCACCGAGCGAGCAGGTGCTTGGCATTCCGAGTGCGAGAAATCCCCGACCGCCTGCCTCCTCCGCCGACCGCAGAGAATCACGTATTCGCTGAAACGTACCAACCCGAGATTGTTTTAGAAAAAAGAAACATTTTTGCTTACGGTGCCATATTTTTATTCTCCGTTACGTCCTCAACAACTCTTCACGGAAATTCTCAAGCCCGATTCTTCTAACCGACGTGAAGCATTTAAGCTCCAAGATGACTGATAGATTCGGAATCATTGCATCGTCCCGGCGAATATTTTATGCATTGAAAACTGTACAATCGATTAAAATATAACAATCTTTAAAGCACCTCCAGGGTGATGTATGTATTCTTGTAGTCTGTCATAAAAATTTTCCTAGTATTCGGAATATTTTTTTAATAAATAAAGCACCTATACTGACTAGAATATAGTTAAGAATTTCCAATAACACACATATGAGGATGGAAGATGCTTCGGTTAAGCAACAATGAATGCACGAAGAAAGTGAAAGGTAACGGGATAGAATCGTGTTAGAAATCAATCTTAGATTAATTACTTAGGATGAAGCTTATAATAGATGAGCGACTAATTATTGTGTACCACTTAGGATTGATGTCCTGATAATAATATATGATTAAATAAGTTTTAATTCATTTCCGTCATGACGGCACTACTCTCAAAATCTTGGAAATGGGGACGGACAGTTTAAAACTATGAAGTATTCTCATTTAAGGCTTCATTGATTTGAAATTGTAGCAACGCTAATGGAAGCAGTAATCATTTAACTTTGCCACTATGGTAGATATTTTGTTATAGCGTCGGTAGTCAAGTCCTTGTTGATTAATTGTAAAAGTAAATAACACCGCTGGAATTAGGAAAATTAAACATTTCCCTCTATATCTTTGAAAATGGAACCTGCATTGTATTAGGCTCGTCAGGCTAACAAACTCCCAACTATCGCCAGCGTTATAATGTCTTTACCATAACCATATTATTATCCTCTTTAGGGCGTAATTCGCGAAAATAGTAAAATTTACCATTAATTAAACCATTCAGAAGATGTCCTGTAGTTTTTGCACAATGACGGTGATAATCTATCTTTGTTTCTTTACCAACAAATTAGCAATGCTTGCTGGGCAATTGTGGAGCGAGCTTCCTTCCTACTATTCTGTGCCCCAGTTTATATTTGAATAACCTGATGGCAATGTTGAAAAGTCCTTACGTCTATCTCATGTCGACTGTTCTTATTGTGTAAATGTTGCCCATAATATGAATAAATAAATATATTAATTAGTAGAATTGGTAGATGGAAATAGAAGGGGGATGTCTGGTGAGCGGGGTAGAGAATGGAAGAGATTAAGGCTTTTTAGACAGCCCAAAGGCAGCCAGAACTTACAAATAAATAAAGGAGAAAATAATCATGTAGGGAAACAAGAGGAACACAGTGATACACAGAAGTAGAGTCATTTGGGATCTAATAATCTGAATTTTTTGTGAAGAAATAGGTATTCTGCAGGATTTTAACTTTTTTAAAAGGGGATGCTTTTGTTATGGTTTCATGAACTTATTATATTATAAATTTAGGAAATAAACTGGTCGGAAAATAGCAAAGTTGGACTAGAATAACCGGGAAATGTCCTGAGACTTTAACAATAAATGATTGCGGTCACCGTGGAGCATAAGGGCGTGAGGTACAACGCCGGGCGGAGCGCGCCCTGTTGGCGCTCACGCATTCGTCGATCAAGCGTGCGTGAACCCGCATCCCTCCCGTCGGTGGCGGTGATGTGGCCAGGAGGGAAGCGGGGGGGAGAACGGCGGCGGCCCCCCAGAGAGAGTCTCAGTCCACCTTCGGAAGACCTGGATTGAGGAGGAGGGCGGTCGGAGATTGGGGAGGAGATAGGAGGAAGGGTCACCCGCGGGGGGGAATGGGTTGATGGGACGTTGGATTGACGGACGGGGGGAGTGGGGGCAGCCGGTCCGTTGGAGCGCGAGGAGAGGGTTCTCGTCCACACGACGCATGTGGAGGCAGGAATGGGAAGGATGTGAGGGGCGGGCCCTTATGTAGGTCAAGAGGCCCCTGCTGGTCCCCGGGCGGCACTCTCGCCTGGAAGTCTCTCCGGGAAGACTTCTGCGCGTGTCTGCGGAGGAATATCGACACTGTTGCCTTCGTTGTGTGGCACCGGGCCCCTCGATGTGATGCCCGCCTGCTGCCAAGGTGAGGCCCGCCTCCTGGGCCGCCCGGCCGAAATTTATTGGTCGGAATGACGTACCACTCGGACGAGGGCCGAAACCAGGGGGAGTGCTCTGCCCATACCTCATTGCCGTTTGAATATCACATTGCGTAGTACATTGGATGTTGCATTTCCTGGCTATTCAGTATCGCATTGCAGTATGACATGAATATTGTTCGTGCCAGGGTTCGTCCTTATAGCATTGACCGTTTCTAATTCATCCCTCCTGTTGTTTGGATAGGCCCCTTCCGAATATTGATTGACCTCGGACTAGTTCTTGCCCATAATCAAACGTTAATTCCCTTGGCCCCTGATGAACATCTATTTCGCTTCTCCCTTTCTTGTTCCTACACATTTGTTCCGTCTTTTCTGAAGGGGATGCCCATTCATTGCTTGAGCATCAAACCGTTTGATCTCAATACATGCAACCCATCTGGTTCTTCTCCTCGGTATATGGGTCCACATGGTATTTTTCTCCAACTCCTTTGAGTCTTGCACGAGTTAATCGCGTTTACGAATGAGCGACTCGAATACATTTCCTTGTTTCTCACTTTAATTGCCTGTTTGGTTTCGGTATCCTCTTTCAGCGCCAGGTTTTGAAAAATTACCTCCTAATACTCTAACGCCCGAATATTCTGATGGTCCATGTCTTGAATCGATTTAGTGCCATCCGACACAGAAATATTATCACGTATTTCCTTCTCAATCGCACCGCATTATCTTGTTCAGGTTAATTGTCTTTTCGCGCATCCTCTTGGCTTAAATAAAAAATAACGCCATATTACACCAGAAATATTGTTTGTTTATTCTAAAAACAGGATCGCTCCAATTTAATTGGACCAATAATGAATACAGCGATAAATATTTTTACGGATAACCAATAACAGCACCGCATAAATGCTAGCCTATCTGTCTACTAGTAAATTGTATAATATTTTTAATGTTCCCAACTATTAATAGCACAATTTAATATCAGTTATTCTATTATTTTTGAGTATGATAGCAACTAATTATGTTCATATTTTTCTTCAATGTCGGGGTCTTTCAGCAGAAAGCACTTTCTATTAAGTTCGATCCTTTGTCCCATCGCCATATTTAGTTTTCTAGGCTGAAATAATCAGAAGGCTAAAGTAATGTGTGTACATGACGCTAAGCTATTTGATAAAATGTGCATCAATTGTGTTCAGTAGAATTTCACGAAAGTGAATCATTTTCGGTAAAGTGGTAGAATGGCTCTATAATAAAACTTAAGTAAAATATATTTTTCCTTTAAACAGTTTAGAATTTTTTAATTCTCAGTTATGTGAATAAAAAAGGAACATGTCAAACATTGAAGCAAAAGCAATTTTAAAATTCTATTGGAATAATTCCACAGTAAAAAACCGATCCTTATTGAGGAATTCCGCGAGATAAGGGAGTTTCCACCTAAATAAACCCCCGGATTTTTGTATCTACCTAAGCATGCTCCTTTATTTAATTCAGGAATACGTACATTGCGGCGAAACGGTATCCATGAGGCATAATATATGCATCTGGCACAGTTAATTGAAATGTGTTGGGAGAATACTGTTAACGAAAACCCAATGTGATATGTTTGGAGTGTACTTGTACTAGTCTCCAAGAGTGAAAAATGGTAAGCACGTCTTATTTCGTCAAATGTCGAACTAATCAAAGTTTCTCTCCTATGCCATTTTTATTTTAAGGTCTGCCTTTGACCAAACAGTGTCAGGTGTTACTGATAACCTAAGAAGAACATTTCCACGCATGTCTGATCCAGCGGATTGTCTGAAAGTCGTCCAGGTACGACTTTGTCACTAAAACATTCATTTTTAGGACCATGTCAACGAAACAAATGTGTACTTAGAGAAATAAACCTCATAAGAAACGAAATATTTCAAATATTGTATATCGTCTTCTGTGAATCATAATCATTTCAATTTGTAGGTGCTGCAAGTAAAATCAAATTTCCCTTTTCCAGAAAGATAAATTTTCTATGAGCCGTAAAACATATTTTCCTAGACCATAACTTATAGAAGGAATGCGGATTTCTTGAGAAGAATATTATAAAATGGTCCAAGCACCACGAATGTACCCTAATAGCCTAGTCAAGATATTTCACTAGCAATCAGAGTAATGGTTCACCGCGCATCCGTGCACGGGAAAATATTTCTATATGAGGAAAATTGAAGTGGCGTTATATTCTTGTCTGTGGAAACGGTGAAACTGAATCACGCCCACCTTAGCGTGGAAAGTCATAGCGCCTCCAGCTGTTGGGCTGGAGATCCCAACCTGGGAAGGAGATAAGTTGCAAGAGTTTGCGTTGGAGACTTCAACGCAGGAATGTGAAAACTCTTCCATCACGTACGAATTTATGGCAAGGGAAGATAGTAAAGGATCGATTCCTTTAGGTGTTTTGCTTTGTCCTCTTCGGATAAGCTGGAATGCATCTTCTCGTTAAGTTCAGATTCTTGTCTCCGAAGTTATTGCCAAGGACGCGTCTTCGTAGATGTTTTTTGTAATAAAAACTGTTATGACGGCGTAAATTTAGGAATGACTTTAATGACGAAAAGCCCGACTAGATCATTCAAAGCGTATCCTATATTTTTTTATCTTTTGGAATAGTGTAGGTAACGAACAGTTTTTCTATTTCACATTAACGTGAAACCATAAGGTGTTTTATATTTCCTTGGCAAAACTATACTTGAGGCAATTGTCCTTAACTATATCAGATATCCTTAACAAGCGCCGACCTGGTTGGCTCAGTGGGAATTGCTTTCGTCGGGAGAGCAATAGGTGAGGACTCGAATCCCTTCTCGGCCATGGATGTTGTGTTGCCGCGTGGGTAAGTGAATTCCGAGAGGAGATAATGGTCCGAGTTAACCTCAGCCACAAGAGCAAATCAAATACCCAACTATACTCGTACAACTGCGTTCACAAGCATTAAGCAGACTTTTGTATAGTTGCTACGATTTATGAACGCGTTCGAGTGTAAAATATATGTTTAAACAATTAGTTTCGTTCAAAGAAACGAGTAAGTAAAAATCATACATTAAAGTAGGCATAGTTATGAAAGAGAGTCATTCATCCCTCACAACGTGTAGTCGCAAGGCGTTCAGAATTTTTTTCATGAAAAAAGTGAACTCCTTAGGAGACACATACTATGTAGAGATTGCTTTTAAGGTATTAAAAGAAAGTTCTTTTACTAAGTCCTAGGAATGGTTTCCAATTTTCTCGTGATATGCTTTGCCTGTATGCGATTCGGGTTCTCGAGTTTACATACACTTTTTCTCAAAGTCGCATAACAATGGACTCTTTGAGAATAGGGATGTCTACATCCCTTTAAAAGAATTTTAATTTATTTCTTTTCCGTGGACAATGTCTGACAGAAAAATTCAATCCTCAAACTATGTTGGCAAGCTGCGGTTTGAGGAAACTTTCGATAATTAAGGTTTTTGTTTTCAGTAGTTAGAGGAAATTAAATAAGTGGAAGATAATATGCTGTATATGAGATAATTTTGACTTGAGGTTGCTCGCGTTTATTTATTTTCATTTTAGGTCAAGGACTGATAAAATTAAAGAAATTATCAAAAAGTATTTCAAATAAAGAGATATTTCAAATACAATTGTATAGTGTGCTTTAAACGATGCAGGAAGGAGGTTACGGAGATGGGCAAATAGTTTTTATCCGCTGTAGCTGTGGTCAGTCAAACAAAAAAATGGTCATTCCTCTGCAAAAAACTCTACTATGAGACAAATTAACGTATTTTAGACCTTAAATGACATTCAATCAATTTGCAACTCAACATCTGAGTCCGTCAGATCAGATTTTCTGATTAAATTAAATTTTTTTCGACAATATTTACACGTGAATTAAAATGGTTTACATACATTGAGCGAGCCTTGCACATTGATAGATTAGCCGCTAACACCCTTAAACTAATTGATATCCCGCTGATCCTGTTGTGACAACTGATCCTATCTTGGATCGTTCTATCCGTTCAGGTAGAATATTTTTATGAAATGAGACTTAAGCGTTCCACAGGTAAAATCAATGTAATATTGACTTTATTCGTATGAAACATTTGTATGAAATTAAATTATAATTTTAAAAATTTTATTTGAGTGAATTTATTCAATTTATTATCGCTGCAGTATGAAATTATTCGATCTGAGACTTCAGCGCAGATCGAAAATAATCAAAACCTAGATTATCATATAAATAGGGGTGGTGTGCTCGTCATATTTACTGTTATATCTAGGTGTGCGCGGCAACTCTGATTAATGGAATGGCTCTGCACAGGACTAACCGAACGTGAGCGACTCCCTTGGACGGTCTCTCAGTGTTTGCATTGTGGGGCGTGTCGCATTTTAGCGTGCATTTCTCAAAAACTCAATTTTCATGTCCAGATAAATGTTCGTTTTCAATGGAAATGAATAATCCAACAGAATTATATGAAGTGCACAGTTTTGGATCTTATGAAGCAATCGCACCATATGGATTAAGCGACCCAAATATGGGTGACTAGCTAGGTAGCTCTCAAAACCTACACTTTCTCCGCCGAGAAGTAATCTGAGAATTTTCTTTTCCAGTTTTCTACACATATCCGCTAAAGGTAATTTTAGAATCGCCAAGTGAATTATTTCTAGCTTACTTTCCTTACTGAACGCGTGTAAAATGATGCACTAGGAAAGTTTGTCGATAATTATGCGACTCACCTTCAGAAATAGATGTTTTCCAACCAATCTTGGCCTCGTAAAGAAACCAAACTTTAAGTTATCAAAAAATGAAAGTCATCACAGCCTTTACATTATGCGGAGTAATATATTTGACTACACTCGTCCCATCTTTGGTGACACTACGTCTTTTGGTCTCGTGATCGGAACGGTTCTTGCCGAACGATTGAATGGTATCCAGTGCAAAAGGTTATATTTATAATTTTAAGAATAATATCAAATGTAACGAAAGCTAAAGAAGTTTAAATATTTTTTAATTAGAGAAAATCACTGATTCTTTCAATGAAATATGAATAACTTCTTTTAACTTCTAAATGATAAACTGTCGAAATATCAAAATATGTCATTGTGCAATGTAATCGGTTTGGCGCTGGTAAAGGTTTTGGGACGATTGTCGCACTATGTCCATCGCATTCCACGGAGAAGACGAAATACAATGTCTTCACCGCTTTGGGTCCAAAGGAGAACGTATACCTGTAGGTGTACAAATAGGTAAGGAAAGAGTTGGGGGAAAGAAAATCGAAGGTGGGATTGGAGGCAAACGTCCTTAGTGAGAGAGAGAGAGAGGTGGAGCTGAATGACGAAGGAGAAGGGGTCGGCGACAGTTAAGTGGGACACACGCGGCAGGCATCTCTCTCGTTCTTTCTTCATTTCACTCTTTCACTCCGCACTTGCCGACTTTTCAAAAAGGTGAGCCGGTGGTCGAGTTGGACAGCCGGTAACGCAGCCATCCGCTATTAGATCTGTGGTTTACACACATTACGTGAGAGTCAAACCTGGCGGATATCAAGTCTAGGAACTTGACGAACTAGTCGAACCATATGTTTGGATAGAAAAGTCTTCCGTCGTTTTCAAATTTTCGATGGTGGAAAAATGAAAATCGACGCCATTTCATTCCATCGGAAATCTCCTTGAGTCGACTGGTCACCCCACTGGTCGAAATTTTGCGAGGATTAGATGGTCACTGCCCGATGCAGTAACAATAGCCAATGGAATAAGCAACTGAATCCCGGTGCCATTTGCGTCATCTAACTATTTTGAGGATGGGATGGAATTTAGAGAGATAAACGTATACACTAGTAAACATTCTATTAATGGAATTAACGCCTGTATTATATATTTACAGGATTATTGGCCGCAATGCACACATTTATTAAGATGTAGCCGATAGGGTAATTAGGTATAACCAAATAAGCATTACCACAATCTTCAATTAATTAACTATGACAATGAGTTGGATTACCATAATAATATTTTTGTCATGAACAGCGAACACATCACGGATTATACAGGCCTACAAAAAATTTTTTTTTTTGGAGCCGGGAATCTTTGTGATGATTTTAACTATATTTGTAGAGCTGAATCCAAATATGAAATTCGTTTTTATTTAACAGCTCTACTTTTTTAGATATGTCACATCTTACGATTAGTTGTTTTAATATTTGATATATTCCGGAAAATAATTTTCAAAGTTAAATAAATTTATAAGTATACTAATTTATAACCACTCTGTGGTGTTCCTTTTGTTTTCAATAAACTGTCAATAAGTTTTATGTATATTTCTATATTGTAGGCCAATGAGATTAAAAAAACAAAAATCGTTTGTATCGACTTCGGTAAAAGATTTATTGATAGCTCCAAGCGTAGTTTAAAATGTGTACTTCTTCACAATGGTAACAGGTTTGGCGCAATACCAATCGCTCATTCAACTAAAATGAAAGAAGAATACGATACAATAGCATTGGTCTTACAGAAGATAAAATACCGGGAACATCGCTGGGTAATATGATATGGGAATATTATATTAATAATTATTAATATAATATTCCCATATCATCATGTAGAAGATTTTTTTACGTAAGTAACAACATATCTATATCTTGAAAACTATAGCTGATAGGAAGAAACTAGTGTCATAATTGGATTCAGCACCACAATTGTTCTTTAAATCAACATTAAAAGCTCCGGCACCAAAACCACTGTTGGCCTGTGTTACCAATCCGTGGATTGGTTTGTAGCAGCTGTTGCAACGATCCTCTTCCCTGCCACTTTCACCTCATTCCCTCACAGCTCCTTACACTGACATTACTTATTACCTGCTTATCATAGATGAAAAGCGATGCGTGGGTGTGTGTGTATATATATATCTTGAAGTAAAGTCTTATGGATTTGAATAATAAATGAAACAGAGAAGCGAGATAGCGCTAGCGTACAAAGACACAGAGAAACAAGTACAATTGAAACTCGCACGTATTCCGAAATTTCGGTGGCCAAACCACCTTCTTCTGGGGAATGAAGGAACTGTCTGTTCCTTCTTTTCTCAGAGGAAAGTGGTTTGGCCACCGAAAATTCGGAATACATGTGAGTTTCATTTGTATGTGTTTCACTGTTTTTGTTCGCTAGCGCTATCTCGCTTCTATATATGTATATCACATACACACATACATACATTCAAACACGAAAACCTGCCATACGGCGAACATATACTCATTCCTAATTCTATCAGGAAATTCTCGCAATAAACCCGCCCAATTGACTCGTGTTAACTTTCCGGTTAGATCGGACGGTGGATTCCCACTAAGTGAATATGCATATTAGTTGTGTCTAATTTTGATTTTTCTGGATGGACTTTGATGTCGCCGTTAGATGGACACGTGGAAATAGTACAGTTCTTTTGAATATTCTAATAACACTATTGTTGTTGCATTACACATGTATCGTATTCCACAAATTGGAAAAACTATGCATACAACCACGAGTACGTATATTCAGTATAAACATTCATTTTTTTCAGAATGAAATAGAATAACGTATTGCGTTTAAATAGAGAGTTGAAATGTCGTTTGAATCTTATACGGCTTCCATGGGACATCGCCACATATTACCCTACAGAGCAAATATCCTACTTCCTGCGACGCTAGAACGTATGTAGGTCATTAAGCGTGCAGAATGTGCATACCTACTTCATTTCTTCGTCTTCATAAAATGTAGCCTGAGAGCAAACGCTAACATTTTAGAGCCTAGCATACAAATTCAGTTGAAATTAAATGTTTTATGTGTTATTTCAATGTGTCATGAAAATTCCATAAAGTTTCGCCGGAGACAACAAATTTTATTAAGTGTGCCAGTAACGCAGATAAGGCAAGCCTCCACAGAAGACTATCCATTAAAATGCCGGAATGCGTCACTAAATATCTTCTTTGACAGTCGCCGCATCTCCCTTGGAGTTTTCCAGAAATTCATCAACATTTAGTGTAAGAAAAATCAATCCTCGGCTGGAAAGTTCGCTATAGCAGGAGCCAAGAAAGCCAGGTTAAAAGGAGAGTTACACGAATGGTATGTTAAACGAGGTGCTATATCCCATTATTTCCTACTGGTGCATGTGGAATTGTCTCATGAACTTAATTGGATCGAGTCGCATATTTTGATAATGATGTCCGCCAGAAATGCAGTGAGATTTTCTTTAAAAAAAAGAGCGAAAATCAACCGTAAGCTAGAGTTACGATGGAAAAATAAGGAGTCCAATTTGAAATCAACAAGTTCTGAATGTGACCATAAATTTGGACCTCGAATTGTTAACCTTTTCGGGCATTCCTTTTATTAGAATGAAATTTCTTTGCTAGAAAAGGGTCTAAAGTACGTACCTAAAATTCCTATTTCTGTTAAAGACATAAACAAATCTGACGGTTGACCTTGGAGTTGCCCTTCAGAAAGAAAAGATCGCGGTTATACAAGTTGTTTTCCAGAAGCTCCTTAAAATCTCACAACCGGAAGTAAAAAAAGAAAAAGTATTCTACAGAGTACGAGGCCTTGAAGTCCATTATACATTAAATGACAGCTAAGAATCATCATCAAAGAGCAGCTTTCATCCAAAAAGCAGATAAAGGCAGCGCAAGGTGGTCGTGTTAGAAAGAAATAAATCACGAAGACTTCATCAGTATCAAATAGATCAGTACCCACACACACACTAGCGAAAAGGCTTAATGAACTCTTCATGGAGGTTTCTAAATGTTCTGCGGAATATGGTGTGGTGAATTCCTTGGACCTTATCAACAAACTAATGAGAAAGGTCATCCCGAAAGAGTGCATGTTTGTTTCCTTCGATGTACGAAACCTTTTCACCAACGTGCCACCCATGGAAGCTTTGAATCTCACCGAGGACATCCTCCTCCGGAAATCCATCAAAGTGCCAGTTATTAGTGAATTCTGCATATTAATAAAGACGTGTGTTATCCAAAATTATTTTATTTTTAATGGTACATATTTTCAACAACCCAATGGTTTAGCCATGGGCGCTCCCTTGTCCCCAATCCTGACCGATATTTATATGGACAACTTTGTAAAATTATATATATTATTTATTTATTTATTATTTATATAAATTCAGGGTGCGTGTCATGGGGTGAATACACAACAGAATAATTTTACCCGAAATTACCCTACACAGTCGGAATGTGTAGACTCGAATAAATACCTAGGCGTTACCCTCACTCCTCGATCTCTCCAGGGTGAAACACATACGGGGAATATATGGACAAACTGACAAAAAAATTAGAATTTATAAAAAGTGTACTTAGGAAAGTTGATAAAAAGGTCAAATATAAATGTTATCTGCCGTTAGTGAGGCCTCATTTAGAATATTCTGCAAGTATATGGGATCCTCACGAAGTTGGATTAAATGCCGATTTGGATCACGTGCAGCGTAAAGGAGCTAGATTTGTAAAATTTTGTTATGATAAACTTAGAAGCGCATCCAAAATATAAGAGCAGCTAGGCTTGGATTCACTCATGGAGCGAAGGTTAAATTAAATCTCTTACATAAATTTGGATAATGTCTCTTTAGCATTGATATTTAAAATGTATTATTAATCCCATCGTACTACGGTATGAGAGATCATGCTAATAAAATGAGAGAGATGAAGTGTACAACAAATAGATTTAAGATGTAATTTTTTCCTCGAACGATAGGGGATCATGATAACATTGTTCGACCACATTAGAGTCATGTTCGTGTAAAATTAGCCTGGTGTGTATTCACTCCCTGCCACACACCCAGGCGGTGGCTTGCAGGGTATGTATAAATAAAAATAAAATAAGTCGTATTATAAATTTCTACAGTTACTTTCTGGAAAGTATTTGTCTGTCAGGTATTTATTTTATTGCGGATTCAAGTTCATTTTGCCAGTTTGAAGATAATGGCATTGTATGCATTTTCGAATGGTCCCAAAAAATAAAGGGGACCCCAATTTCAGTTGCCTGTTTTTTCGGTTATTTCCTAGGTAATAATGTTACAATGTTTTTCTATCACTCGTCTTATGGGCAGTCCTAATTTGAAGACAGGGTTTTCTCTCACACTAGGTGTAACAATCTGCCCAATTATCATCTTTTCGGTCTGCTTTTTGTTTTAATTGATCAAGATTGCCTCTAATTCATCTTCCGCCATTTAAAACCGAAACGGATGCCTACGTGATGTACGGTTTTGAGCTCTCGTTCCACGCTGCTGGCGGTCGTAATAAGGCTACGTAATAAGGTGCAGTCACGTGACGACACTAACGCTACGAGTGAAAGAACGCGTGCCCTAAGTTCACCTCTTTGGAGAAAGGCAGGCCATTATTTTCATGGTGAAGTTTCGAGTTTCCTAATTTATTAGAATATCTTGGCTATTGTTCAAGCAAAAAAAATGAAATAAAATCAAGGGGATTCTATGCGGTAGGTATCTTAGGGCACGATCCACTAAGAAAGCGCCAACTAACAAACGGTTAATTTCTCTTTGGAATTTTTAGGTGCCCTTTGACTGGATGAAGATCCTGATTGTTTAATCTTTCGAGGTTTCTGATCGATAAGAGAGAGAGACGTTGAAGATGAGATGTGGAAAGCATATCCTACCTTGTTATATTCCACTTTCAGTCATGTATGTGTAATTGTCTAAGTATGTTCAACACGCGTAATGAAATAAGAAAAGCGAAAAAAGATAGTAAAGCCTCAAACTGCTGACGTTAGATTCTAATTTAATGTAACCTTACGAATTACAATTGTATTAATTTAAGGTAAATAAAACAGTTTCTGGCGTAACTTGGTGGAAAATCTTCATATTGACATTTGAAAATTAAACAACTTGGCTTTTCCATTTAAATAAAAGTGGAAAGTGGACTTTTAAGTGGAAAATCCAAGTTGTTCAATTTTCAAATATCAATTTAAGGTAGTTTGTTTGAGATGCATATATATATATATATATATAAACACCATAAACACAGTATTCAACCCGAAGGTCGGTTTAGTAGGTGATGGTAGAGCTCACCCAGGTACCAAGCCCAACGGCGTGTGAATATTCACACATCAGGGTAGGGGGCCAGTTCCTTTCCCTGTGCCGGTTATGGTTTCCCAGGAAGATCTGGTACCCGAAAAATCAACTAGCTTGGGTGGAGCTGCAGGTGCTCAGAGTACCTGGGAATCGAACCCGGGAATATATATATATATATAATATTAATTTTATATATAATTAATTATATATGTATATTTATATATAATTAATTAATTAATTAATTATTTGAAAGCAATCTGATGATTGCGTGAGAAAGATATTTACTGTTCAAGATCTTATAACTTTATATCTACTCGGATCGTGGTCAAAATCTTGAACTCTGGAGAAATCCGACGCTTTGAAGTTGCTTAACTGCTATCATGCCAAGGAATTTCCGTAAGAGTACTATGCACCTCAGTTTCATTGTTCACGTGGTGGTATTCTCTTATTTAGTAAGGAAAGAAATATTGGGTACTCTCTCTCAAATTCATTAACAGAAACTAGCCGGATTTCGACGCCTTGTTTACTCAGCATTGAACAGTTTCATTCTCAATGAACGTGATTAAGTTAGTGGTCATCGTTGGAAGCCCAAACAAAAAATGTGGGCTATGCAATTGTAACTTGTGTCCATGTAAATGCCATAGGTATCTTTGTTGGTGGTCGGATGCCATGTGATTTCACTAACCAGGAAGTTGCACAGTTGATTTGATCTATTGCTAAAGGGCACTTGTTGGTGCCTCGCAAGTTGAGAACGTGATGTTTGCCCCAAGCATTCATTTTGCATCAAGAAAATCGTGCGAAAATATTTCTTAAAGCACATAAATGTGATGGAAGAAATGTAATGGGGGTAAAAACTTCCCGAAAACAAAATAATTCCTGTGACTTTTGATGGAAAATATTGATTTGCTGGAAATGCATTTCCTTGTGAAAATTCTAAAATACTAATTGAATCTTCCTTTCCTGTTTCTCGTTTCAGATGAGCCGGCTATTCAATATGTTCGTCAAGCAAGTTGAAGGCTACTGTGGAGAGTCAAGCATGCCAGGTGAGTGCACACACTGTACTTATTTCCCTAAACTTAAACCTTCCTAGCCTACCGATGCAAAATTATGTAAAGTAAAAGGTGTTTACCGAGCCAATTAATGTGAGTTCTTATCCTCGAAGACGTTCGAAAGTTGAGGTCATGTAAGTAACCATTCAGGTGGATTGGGAAACTGGGTCCAGGAAGGAAGGACTTGTGGGGTGAAGTATGCTGCGTAGAGAAGCCTGGCGTCAACTCTTATTCTCAATAAAGGTGCTGCAGCGGCTGCCAATTAAAACCATGTGTGAGAACGACAAAGAAGTATGAAGTGAAGTAAAAATATTGGGCGAAAAATTGCGTTTGAATGAAAATGTCAGGAACACTCGGAAGAACCTCCTCGCGTACTGTGAGAGACCGGTAACAACTTAGGTCGCAAATGTTGATTCTTGGCTTTGAAATGCCGAATATTCAATATATCAAGAACTTAAAATTCAGTTTAAAACCTGCCGGGTCATTTGTTTATGCAACATTTTATAAGCCGAGACTCGGAAGAAGATTTATTGGGAAATGAATATCAGAAAAGTTTTCCAGTCACAACGCAATGCTGCTGCGACGTCGCAATGATCGTATTTGTGCTTTTGGCTGATGCCTCGTCTCGCGAATATATTCAAACGGCAGTTCCTTGCTCTGAAAATGTGAGAATCGTAATACGTAACTATTACAACTCTAATTATCGTGTAATTTTCATCCTTTATGTTCGATTGTGTTTGCGCTCATTTGATCATTGTTTCCGAAATTTTCTTCAGAATAATATTATGCACAACAGTTCTGCATCTGGTAATGGAGAACAACTCAACATGGCCACTCTCTTCTCTTACACCAATAGCGTGAGAGGTTACACAACGAAGGATGATCTCATGGAACCAGATCCTCATTGCTTTCTTGCGCATATCGGTCGTCAATCATTCTCTACGTCATTTAATTCATCGTGGACCCCATTTAGGCTTGAAACATGGAGGGGAAAGTATTTTACAGAGCGCAAAGCGTGAAGGGCGCCAATTCTTCGGGATTGCAGTTCACTGTGTTCATTCAGTTGGTGAATGCCTTTGGTTTGTAAGATGGTTTGCCATTGGTGGTGGTCGCTCCTATGGCGTACTCTGTGTGTTCATCCACCCGAGCATCGAGAAATCAGAGCGATCAATCCAGTCAAGTGCAAGCGATTTTTTTCGCGGTAAATCACCGTTTTCGTTCTGCGTCTGTGCGATTTAACTTTATTTTATTAAATATGGATTTGTTAGTGCTTGAAGTCCCATAACTTCATCGGAAAACTTTAAAAACCAAAGCCTATTGCAAAGAGGAATGGATTGGGGATTACAAATGTCGATATTAAATTAATCAGAGTGATGATGCATGCATTAGGAAACATTAAGACATGAAACAGTTGCTAGGGAGTAGGATATCGAAGGCATTTCAATTTAGCTCTTTTGAAGATTGAAAATTAACAAAACTAGTCCATTTATACATGCACCCCCAGAAATGTCGCTGTGCAGTGTTTCCAAGGTTCAGAATTGCGATATTCGTTAGAGATTCGCTAAAATCGAGGCGCGAGGGCGGTTCAGAGCTTTTCGTCTCAGTGAGGGAAACTAAGACTGCAAAATATTCCCGATATCTCGCCGTGTGCTCCAATCGCTCCGTAGACCATAAAGAGTCAATCACGCCAAATGCCCTTTTTCTCTTAGGCCGTAGAAAATTGCGTACATTTTCTAATAAAAATTCATGCATTTGAAAATAACTCGAAATTTCAACGCTCTTACCTGATCTCCACGGTGAGTTTTTCATGCAAAATGTCCTTCCATTGAAGCATATTCGAGCAGTGTGGCAGCTAAGTCCGTGTCCTTGGGTTGCGAATCCCTCCAACTTGGAAGGAAAATTAAGAGATTATGGATTTTTTTAATGAACGGAATACTAAAAGGACAGATGAGACTAGGTGTATAAGAATGAACGAAAGTAGTAGTTAAATTAAATAAAGCATATAAGGAAGGGACATTATAAAAACTCTTAAAACGCTGAATTAAATGATGATACAGAGGTAACCTTAAGATATTTATGCAGCTATTCCTGATTTTATAAAATGTTCAAAAGGAAAAGTAGATTTTAATCGCAATAAATATGCTATTATAGATCGAAGCTTGGCTAAATCTATTGAATCAAATGAATATGTTAGCGTGTCGAGAATTTTTGCGATCTTTAATGCGATTAAAATAATACTTTCTGTAAATTTATGATGTGATTGTTGTCTTTTTTAGAATTCTTATTGTAGATCATTGCTCTCAAAAGATGATCGTTTGTTTATTACGCTTTACCCAAGTAAATTTTTTCAATCCAGTGGATTATTGAGCGTGCAAAAATCGCGTAATTTTGAGCCATTCTCGAGTCCTTAAGTTCGGTCTTGCCACAAAAGCTCCATCTAAGTTGGCGCCAAGGAAAACCAGTAATCTGAGAGACGTAGTAATCCAACGTAGGCTGAGAGTAATTTTTTTAAATTTTACGTACGGAGGGAACTTGAGATGAAAAACGGTGAAATGTATTGTGGCTTTATTTTGTACCCAATCTAAAGTAATTAGAAAGAAATGAGATTATCAGACATTCCGAGAAAGATAAATATTATTGAAAGTAATTCATCCAACAGGGTGGAGGATATGAGTGTCATAATCTAAATAAATGGTCCAGTGTTCACCGAGGGAATACGTTCATGAGTAATTTATGGATGTTCACTGAAAAAGAAGTTATTACTTATCGGTGCTCTTTGAGTGTGCGGGGGGAGGGACTAAATATAATGGAAATACTGATGTGGAAAGCAACGCGATTTTGTTCTGAAGCGGAAACTTTATGATAGTAGGTTAAAGGAAGATATTTTGGAATATATAGTATCTAGTTATGTAGTTGGGACATGAAGTAGAAAATAAATCATGCTATAAGGCAGCAAAAAATAATATCTCTACATAGAATTGAGAAGAGGAAAATTAGAAAAAAATGAATAACAAGTGAAGGTGGCTACTGAAACAGATGATAATAAAGAAAATGCTAAGCAATCTAGGAATGGAGAGGGGAGAGGTAGTAACCGGATAAAAGGGTAGTGTTACTTAATTGTAACCAAGCTGAAGCATTCATACGTATCGGGGGAAAACTGTCGGAGCCGTTTAAAGATTTGTAAATGCTGAGGTCTTATGCCAAACAGTTTTTAAAAATGGTAATTTCCTTAGAATACCACGGAATTGTGTATTTAGTTTTCAGAAACTATCTAAAACCCAACTCTGACCGGTAGCCGTCCACTGATAAACACTAAATTAATATAAATTAAAATGACAATTCAGCATCAGTTCGGAATCTTTACGAATGAATTGAGAACTATTTTTTCAAAGCTGTTATGTTGGGGTCTGAGACATTTAATATTGAAGGAGTACCCAACCAGACCGATCTTATTGAACTGATTTAACTCACCGCTCTTTGTATGAGGTAAATGGGTATCGATCGGATAAATGCACATGCACATATGCACATTTCACAACCATTTGCGTTAAAGCGACGAAGTTCCAACAAAGCCTTGGGAAGGGTGTTTCGGAACATTGGTTCGGAAAATTGTTTCGGAACAAGGTTTTATCATCTATAATCTGTAGAAAATTGATTGTGATGGTAATGTTTCAAATTTAGTTCCGCTTAGTCGCATACATATGAGTTTTCGCCATCACAGGCAACTGGGATATCCGCTTTGAAATCCTGGTCAGGTCTAGTGATTCTTTTTTCACGGATCTCCCCTCATCTGGATATTAATCTTTGGATGATCGTCCTGCTCACGTCACGGTTTCTTAAAGGTGCGTGCGAACGCGAGGCAGCCTTCCAAGTTCACAGCCATGCGCACCACATGAGCCTCTGGAGCCGCCGAAGAAAAACAAGGGCGTCTCGCATTGAGCCAAGTTTGCGTGCTCTTGTGTCTTCCCCACCCCAGGTCCGAGGGGATCCCAAGGTTGCGCATCCGCGGCCAGCGTCTCCGCTAGATCATGAAACACTATATTTAAAGGGCGTAATGGGAGACATGTTGTCGTCGTCGTCGGGGGAAATCGTCTGTGAGCGGGGAATGAAGAGTCGGCACTCGGCAGCTGGGCGGATGTGAAGCAGAAAGAGAACCACTGTGCGCAAAATGTTGGTGACATGGTTTAAATTTTAAAATGCTCTACTTAAGTATACATGCAAGTACGCATGCATGCAGGCCAGCTACCTTCAGTCATTGTTATTCCAATCTTGATCTAAATCCACGATAGGCATCCAGATGCCTGGCATTGATTCTGATCTCCTAAGCCGAAGATCCGGGTGCATACAAGGTCTGTTCCAAAAGTAATACGACTGAGTTGATTAAAAATTGTATCACCAGAATTGATACATTCACTCAAAAGTCTTCCAAGTAGCACCCTTGTGCGTCCACAAACCACTGCCAGAGGGTTTTCCACGCATCGTACGCCTTCTGGAAGGCGACATCTGGAATGCTGCTAAGCTCCCTCATCACGGTCTGTTAACGTGACGCTTCCACCGAGCCGAGGTGACGTCCTTTAAGCACGGATTTGAGGCGGTGGAAGAGGAAGAAGTCTGGTGGGTCAATGTCGAAAAATTTCGGATCATCACTCACATGGTCAGGAGCCTCTTGGCAGCTCCGCGTGCGAGTTTCCTTTTGTTCGTCCAAGAGCACTCACGGTACCCACTTAGCACACACTTTCCTCATGTCCGTTTTCGGTCCCAGGACGATGCACATCACTTTCAGGAATGAGAGTTCATGAGAAACCATGCGAACACTTGCTCTGCGATCCCTGTCCAATAAAGCCTTCGCTCTTGCAAGATTGTCACTCTTTTTTGGGGTCGAAGGGCGTCCTGAACGTTCGGCGTCTTCAACATCTTCTGCACCCTCACCAAACAATATGTGCCACTTAAAAAAGCCCGATCAACCCATGGTGTTATCACCATAAGCTGCCTTGAGTATACCATGAATCTCTTTCCCTGTTTTGCCTAGTTTCATGCAAACTTGAATGACGTACAGCCGTTCCAATAATCAGCTCACGAAGGAGCGTAACGAGAGGTTTCACAAACAAACGATCCGCACTCCACGAAGGCGTGGAACCGAACGCCACCGGCCTCAAGTCTTTCCTGAGACTCCCCTCCCTCCAACCAAGCCAGAGAAATCGCCGCCTGTCCGTCCGTCTATCTGGGAAAAAAGTTATACTACTTTTGGGACACACCTTGAATCCAGATGATTGTGGATTTTTCACTGGGTTGCCCTCTAGTCCTCTCATGAGTGCCGTTTGGATATTACTTAGAGTACAGCATCCATCCTTCAAATGGGACTTTATATTATGAACTCCTTGGCGCCCTTGGGGTTAAGACGTTGCTCATACTTCCGGCTTACTTTCCGTTGTTCTGTTGATGATCCCCGAAAATACTCCACTATTCCGATGGACCAAATGAACATGAGTTTTGGTTGCCTCCTCTATTAAATACTACTGTCAGTGTAGCTAAGGTGTGAATCAGGAGTCGCAAACTACAGCGGCTGTCAACAACAGGGTTTTGGAAGATGGCGAGATGGCTGAGCAAATCATCAGACCTTTTCTGGTCATAAGTTGAAGGGGAGGCTCAAAAGGCTTCACTTCTCAGAATTTTTTGTTTTGCTCAAGGATTTATTAGATGCACAATCACCTTTCACGGAGGTAAATACCTAAAACTCGATATCAAGAACTCGCATTATTCGAGGTGATGATGTGGTGGCAAAAAATAAACTTATACTGAAGGATAACTTCAGTTCACATCTTCAAAGTCAACCTTGGGCAGCCTAGAATGAGTGATTAATTAATGTTACAACCAGCAACTAGCACTAGACGAAATGCTCAGATATATCCGTGCTCGATGCTTGTTGTTTAAGTTTCCAAAATCGCTGAAAGGTAAGAATTTACTTGTAAAATTTCTCACTTGAAATAATAATATGATTATATTGAGGGACATTAACGTAGTGTGGTGTAACTCGGAAGATTTTTAAAGGTCACCTAGCAGCTTTTACGTCGTGTTTTCGGCGACGCTTGAAGGAATGCAAGAGGCAATTTATGCGCTGGAGCTCTGACCTCAAACCTATTGGAATGAAGTCACTGAAACCGGCCTTCGGGTTCAACTCTAGCCTGCATATTCCATAATGTCTCCGGGTAAAGCATGGTCCTCTGCATCACATGCTAACGAGAATTATTTTGCAATTTGAACAGTTGAAAAATATTTTCAGCATGAATTTTCTTTAATGCTTCAATTTCCCGTTTCGCTGAATTTTATCAATGGTCTACTACACGGAGAATTATTGCTTCCCGATAAGCAGAAATGCAAATTGGAAATTCTACCAACGATTATCATTCTTCATAAACTTATCCATGTGCGTATTTCTAAGTTTCGAAAACTGGTTCATTCCTGTTACTTTCTTAACATTCCGGCTACTTTTGGTAGAAGCGTAAAAACTTGACTTCGGGAGTGCCCGAATGGACTGGATATTCGTGGATCAAAAATGTAACTGTGTAAATTAACAGAGTGGTCACTCTGTCGGGAAACATTTGGGAACTAATTACTCTTCAAAATTTTTGAAACGGGCCGAATGATTCCGAAAAATTCAGTTTTATGATGTGAGAATCTGGAAAATGTGATGGGAATTCATGACGAGAACCATGTTCCCGTCGAGAGAGTTCACCAAGTCGTGAGATTAGTTCCTATTTCCGGTAGGTCATCGCGCGTGCAGCCCCTTACAAATGCCATTACTAGTCGGATACGTCGGATTTAAGTGAGACCAGTGGCACGATAATCGATGAGGAAATGAACCTCGAAATACGTACCAAATCAAATTCCAAACACTGGAGATAACGTTCGGCAAACAAGAATGCAGGTCTGCCTGGGAAATCGGGAAGAAGTCTGGAATCTGAACCTAGAAAGGAGTAGTCACCCTGACTCATTGTTTGCATGCTTTTCTAATGGTAGTGCTACGTTAACGACGGTGGCAGCAGAAAAGGGAAGGTAGGGAGCATTGCAAATGTGATGCTGTACGAGAATGGCGAAGGACGAATCGAATTACAAACGAAGGGGTTCCGTGAAGGTAAGGGGAAGAAAGAAGTCCAATGCAAAGCAATCTTGATGAGGAGACAGGATAACTAATCGGATATACAGGTATGTTGATCCACATGATGGTCTAGCCAAGACATCGCTAAGGGCAAAATTAGAAAAGTGCTAGGTAAATGTGATTAAAAGTTCAAAGAGAAATGTTATCTTTCACTGGCTAGGCCTCATTTAACATATGCTGCTAGCATAAGGGATCCTAGCGAAGTTGGATTGATTGCCGAATAGGATCGCGTGTAGTGTAGAGGAACTAGTTTTGTAAAAGGTACTCATGATAAACTTAGCAGCGTATCCAAAATATTAGAGAAACTAGGTTGGGAATCACTTACGGAGCAAAGGTTAAATTACAGATTAAATCTCTTACATAAATTTGGAGGATATCTCTTTAGCAGTGATATTTAAAATGTATTATTACCCTCATCGTAATAATCGTACCATCATGGCAATAAAATTAGAGAGATTAAGAGTACAGCAGATAGATTTGAGATGTCATTTTTTCCACGAACAATAAGGGATCAAACTAACATTTTCCAATCGCGGTAGGGTTATATTAAAGTCAAAGTTAGTCTAGTGTGTATGCACTCCCAGCCACACACCCTGACGGAGGCTTGTAGGGTATAAAATTATCAAAAGAATTGAGCGAGCCGAACTAAAAAGGAAGACCTCGCATGAGATACACATGGAACAAACAACTCATGTGTCAAGAGAAGAAATATTTAGACATGGAAAGATTATCCTGGAGAAGGAATGGGTGGAGGGCTGCTTAACTCCAACCTTATGAATGGTGGCTAACGATATTGATAAATTCTCGCTTCGATACATTGGAAAAAGTATTGAGAAACAAGATAAGCCTTATTTTTTCTTTATTTAGGTGTTCCTATATTTTTCTTTGTTTATTTAGGTGTTTCTATTAAGCTGCATGAAAACAATATAAAATTGTGTCTACTTCTTTGTTTGTTCTATTTACGTTTACACAGAGGAAGGCACTTGGTATTTCTTCAAGTGAAAATCGTTATGTAATGACTAAATCAAAACGAGAAAGCATAATAAAATCTCGTTCGTGCGCTCTAACCACAAGATCAGTTAAATTCAGTCACGAAACGTACGTAATTAGAGTAAAGCACAACATTTCACATTGCGAAACGAGGTGCTGGGAAGCAGACGTGATGCAGCCCTGATTCTTGGCCATTCAACCGTTGCCAGGACGGGTTTTTGGCGTAATTTGAAAAAAAACTAAATTTCGATGGAGCTGGGCGTTGAATACGAACTGACTAACAAAAAGTGACGCAAAATTATTTAAGGTGTCTTTTTTCCTGTAAAATTGCACGTAAACTGTGAATTGTTATTTTGAAATAATTCTATTACTTTTCAGAAAGAAGATCGGCGAATTAGGAATACTATATATTGGTGGTAAACCGCACAGTTCGCTACAATATTTAGAATAGGGCATTGAACAAAAATTCCTCGTTAAAGCCTATCACGAATCATATTTGGTTCATGTAACCAACCGTGCATACAAGTAGATACTGTTTAGGCATCCATGACAGAATGCAGATGAGTCGAACTAGAATACCAAGATTGTAAACGATCTTACGTAAACTATTATATGCTTGAATATTTTGAAGTTATGACTCCTAGATACATTATTATTTATTTTATATGGGAGATGGAATCTAAATAATTCGTTTGTTCACTTAAAATGAAAGTTTCGCCTTCTTAGGCGAAACAAGTTTCAATCACTCCATTTCTATTTTTAATTAATATTTTTTTCTTTTGGAATGCCCTCGACCCTTTGCAAGCTTTTTCCAAATATCATTCCAGTAATAGCTTAGCATTCACGATCCATTGCGAATTAATTTTCTAAATTGAACTAGCAGTTTGTTTTCTTCTGTGGGATTATGCTTACTGGCAAAATTTAACCATTCCTCCAATGGCAAATAATACTAATCTGATGACTGATTATCGTCTCCAGTCTTGAATTCTCTTCTACTGCAGCAGTCACAAAACCTCTTGGTTCCAAGTCGTGTAATGTCTGGTATCCCTGTTATCCGGAGTTTCTAAATTCCTCAGCCGCACGAATTGGCGACACGGGAAGAAATGGTCATTTATTATTTTTTAATAGTCCAACTCCGAGAGTACGGAGAAGTTAATTAATATTTTTTATGGTTGGCTCGTCCATTGCCTCGTCCTTGGGAAGGTCGCTCAGTCGATGTGGTCGCACCCCCCTCTCGCCCGAGTCAAAGCACTACCGCTTGCGACGACCTCTTTTTCGTTTCGTTTCTTGGTTCAAACAAGTCGTAGCCGATGGGAAACAAAATATGCATTGGCTAATAGGCTATAAAATTCGCGAAAATATATCAATTTTTCCCCACCTACTTTCAGTGAGTTTTAAACCAAAATGGGAGAAGTAGTAGGGACGTAAGGAGAAGAAGTGCACTAGGCAAAGAGGCTTTTACAAGGAGAAGGGAGATGATGACGGGGACGTTGATCAAGGATGTTTAGAAGCTCGTCAAAACTTTCATGTGGAGCATACTTATGCATAGTGCAGAAACATGGTCATTGAAGGGAATGATTAGATGTGGATTGGAGTCTTTTGCGATGTGGGTGTGGAGAAGGATGGAGAAGGTGAAGTGGACGAGGCTTGTTGGGAGAAATCACGGAGACACAAAATAGATGCAAAGCATATTTATTGGCGATGGGATAGTAAAGACTTTAATAGAGGGGAGAATGTTATGCAAACGAGAAAGGGGCAGAAATATGATGGGGATGTAGGAAGTATACGGAAATAAAGATGGGCTTGTTGTAGGGTAGGATGCTGTGTTTTGTTTTTTTAGGAGAGACAAGAGAAATATTTGGTGGTTATGTCCATCAAAAACCTATCTTAACTGGTAGATTACCTATAATAAATAATAGCCTCAATTTTCCATAGCTGCTGGCGGCCAAATACCCACTGCTGCATGCCTATATAGCAACTTAATAAGTAACATGGAGATTTAGATGCATGCAGGGATATCATTTCAGTTTTACCAGGAGATACATTTTTGGGAAGACCTTATAGGGTGTATCGGCTGTCAATGATTCCATATGCATTGGAGTTTTTTTATTTTGCATGAAAAATTAATTTTGTTTCCAAATTCGGTACTCCCATCAAGAGGGCTGAGAAGTAAAACAATATATGTGGATTTCTGTGGCAGCAAATTAAAAGTTAAATATTGGACGCTATCTTCCTCGATACCCTTTAATGAAATAGGTATAGAATGGAAGCCCTGTTATCACTGTAGAGTTAATTAACCAACTTCTTTCCTTCTCTTGCATTTGCACCTGATAATGCAATGTGAATATGCCGCTTTAGCACAACATGAGCTCTCTCTACTCCCCAAGACTAACCTGTTTTGTCAATCCTCAAGCGTGGATTTATAACAAGTGCATTAAAATTATTACTTTGACAATATATGGAAACTCTTTGAATATACTCGTAATTATACGCTTACACATTTTGCCAAATTTTGAGAAGTAATCCAAGGCCTGAACTCGAGGGTAATTTGGCTCTTGCAATGATTAGCCATTGACTGTCAACGAGACCTAAAATTATTTGTAGGTATTGCAAACAAATTATTTACATACCAAAAAATGAAAACATTTTAGTTATCCTTATTCGTGCAAACTTGAATATATTATTCATAAATTGCTTTCATAATCCAATCTACATTTTCTTACTATTTTCAGATTGCAATAAGGCCCTCATCTTATATGGCATGGCAAATCTAGCAAAAATGGAAGACCACCATTTGGACACAATGGATCCATACCAAAGAGGAGCAAGTGGCATCAGTAAGTTGTATAAACTTTGATTCTGTTTTATAATTAAAATATGTTTCATAAATACTGTCTCTAAAGTATAGGCATAACTGCTGCTCTATATTAGCTCATGGAAATAGCCTCTAAAATGAATCATTCAAGAATATATCTAAATGCAAAAATATGAACCATGTGCATTCATGTGTAACATTAAAGTTATGCAAAATATTTGGCCCAATTTCAAACTATTATGACTAAAACCAAACCATACCACCTATATGAAAGCATTGTGTGGAGATTCTTCAATTTCTGCCTTTAATATGCTTTGTTATATGTGGGAAATAAATATTACCAGATCCTATATCATGACTTTAAACCATCGGTACACATTCCAAATTCATATGTATTTATTGCCTGATTGCATCCTCAAAAGTAAGGCAAGTAATTCATGCTCAAACTGTTATATTGGAGTGGATAATGTGAGAGTACTCAACTATATCTGTCAAATTCTTCAAATATTATGGTTGTCTGTTACTCTGTTTATTTTTTAAAGCTACCTACTCTCTGGCTCTAATGCCAAATATTTTTTTCTGATATAAGTGCCTACTTTCTCTTTGGTTTGATGGGATATTTGATTTATTTGTATTCTCTTTGTCATTTTTTACGAAACAATATTCTCTTTCAGTTTGGGATTCAATGATGAAGGGCAGCTTTGAAATCCCAGATGAAAAAAGGCCACAGGATTTTTATGTAACCAATCGTAAGTATGCCAAACTGAATTTATTCTATTTGATATCCATTCAAACTACAAAAAATTGTACGCACTTCAATCAACTAGGTATATAAAGAAAAACACTCCAAATTATATGTGCCACAAAATCTATGGAATG
Organism: Hetaerina titia; assembly: GCA_037158775.1. NCBI lineage: Eukaryota > Metazoa > Arthropoda > Insecta > Odonata > Calopterygidae > Hetaerina > Hetaerina titia. The sequence goes on along the minus strand of CM073777.1, from coordinate 12,980,735 downwards.
GGTTTCAACTAGGAGGTACAATTTCTCGGCTCCTACCACACACATATATTTTAAAAATTAGTCCCTCAGATAATTTTCAAATTAGAGCTATTTGTTGCATTATGGTATCTCATGATCACCAGTATTAAAATCTAAAGGTGGTTTATTGCAGCCCTCCATTCTCCTCTATTCTGTTTCAATTCCCTCATCCGCTGAGATTTATTCAGTATATGGTACTTCTTAGATTGTCCTATGTACTTTTCTCTTGGTGTTCCTCAAGAGATCATCCTTTCATTTTCTGTTCTCTTATGTTTCTAACTAACCCATTGTGCCTCAAGGTGTGTCCAATTCATTCAATGCTTCTTTGCCACTCAAGTCTCCAAATGGTCCTTCCCTCTTCTGACCTTCTATGTACCTCCTGACTGTGTCTTTCCCATTAATCTTCATCAGAATGTTTCAAAGGCTGCTATTTTTCACTGGTGCACTTTTCTAATATTGCTTGTCTCTGATCCATTGAGTTCCTAACTCCATATGAACTTTTTGATGACCTGCTTCCTTGTTGGCAACATTAGGTTGTTGCCTCTTCTTCATGAGTACCTTCATAGCTTTAGCTATTCTTCATTTGATGTTGGCCAAACCTCTTCCTTCCCAGGTTACAGTGCTGTCCAGATAGAGAAAGCATTCCATTTGCTCTAGTTTCATTCCTTGAATTGTGATCTCTGTCTGTAGCCTCTCTCCTCACACATAGAGTTTAGTTTTATCTTTTCAATACTCACATTATAATCCCAAGGAACTTGGATCCATGGCATTCAGAGTTGATTGCAGGCCCTCTCATGTTTCTGGTACTTTCCATTATCACCTGAAAACTGGGGCATGTTGATTTCCTCAACATTGACCTTGACTCTTTTGATGCCCTATTATTGTGCTTCTTGTATTGCCTCTTATAGATGCATGTTGAATAGTGCTGGTAGGAGGTTGCATCTTTGTTTGACCTTTTTGTTTATTTTGGCTTCCATTTTCCTTCCGTTTATCATTTGCAAAATGCTACCTGATTCTTGTAGAGGTGATAGATTGCTCTTCTGTCATTGTACTCTCTGCCAAGTGCTTCTAATATCATGAACATCTAGTTCCATTCTATGTTGTCAAAGACCTTCTTCAAGTCCACGAATGCCACATATAATGGCTTGTTTATGTGTATCATTTTTTTGGCCCGTACCCTCTAGTTGAGTATAACTGTGTCCCTTGATCATCAGTTTTTTTCTGTGAGGCTTTCTTCTACCTTTACTTCCATTCTTAGACCAATTATCCCAAGAAAGTATTTTATTTATTTTAAAACATTTTTCACCTGCAGCAGTAATGCTGATTTACAGTGAAAAATATAACAAAAACATGAAAGAGGACAAAATACAATAACAGCATAGCAATAAATAATGAGAACCGAACATGGACAGGGAAAATATTTCATTTGTTGACAGGTGGGAAATTGTTACACGATAAATAAAAAGGATCGATAGTGAGGGAGTGAGTTTAGAAAGGAGGATTTTCAATATATGAGACATTGGGTAGGTTATGTGTTCTTCGCATTTATCTTTGCAGTACAATACGATGATGATGTAATTTTACATTAATTTATCAGTATCAAAATTAAGTCCAAAAAATTTGGCAAATAAATACCTTCCTACAATATAGGTGTACTGCCTATATATGCTCTCAGGCATGTACCCACATTTATTCATAATGGCCTACTTCTCTATGTAAGTACAGCTTATGAAAAGTCTCATTTAGAAAATCAATTTTGCAATCCATTGCAAGTATTTGTCCAGAGCATGCATGTTTAATGTGTGTCTAAAGGTGATATATTTATTCATACATAACTACCTCTGTACGTGAACTTTTCCATCCAAATTTAAAACTTTCATTTCATTTGACAGCATCCACTGGCAGCAATCTGCTGAGGGAGGGTGATGACAGAGTGGACTTTCCTGGGGACAAAGGATCCTCAGCATCTGCTTCCAGTCAGTTTTCAGACTATGCCTCACCCCCAGAGAGCATTTCATATCGCCCCTTGGGACCCATGATGGTCAGAGTGATGCCAGATGGAGGGCCTGTGCCTGGAGATGGACCACAACATTATCCAAAGGTAAATTTCATTCCTCTGTGCTCTAGCTATGTACAAATTGAGAAATAACTCAAGGCTTTGGAGGAGGAACCATGCCAAAAAATCACAAGGGTACTTTGGCCTGGATATGAACTCCTTTGCTTATGCAATTGATCCTTAACCAATTTAATTTATATTGCTGTGAAGTTGTTTTCATGTCAACAGACTTTAATAGTCTGAATGTAAAAATATCTTTCTCCTATTGGTATAGTAAAAAATTGACAATTGCTTACCAAAGTACTTGAAAGCAAAATCGAATAGAATTTCATGAAGGTGAATTTCACAGTTAATAATGTGTTTAGCTTTTAATTGCTCATATTCATAGTCAGTATGACAAAAGTAGCAGCAAAATGTGTGATTCTCACTAAATAATTGAGAAAACTATGTGTTCTTGAATGGTCCATTCTGGTGAATTGAATAGTTTATTTAGAGCATGAAGAAATTATTATTGTGAAGTTGATTTCTGCCGCATAAAAAATGAATGGAATAATATAAATTGATCATGTCAAATATTATACATAAGTAAAAACAACTAAGTTGTAGTCATTTTCTGTTAGAGTAGCCAAACCCATCTGGGCTAGAATTCTTAACTTGTGATTATAGAGATGCAAAGTAACTGCAGGTATCAGGGCACATTAATCGGATAAATTATAATTTGCGACCTATGGGTTATTTTTGTACCTCTGAGAGTTAGTTGCGATTGATCATAATATCACCAGCCTCATTGCAGTAATTTCCCATAATGAAAACATGTATTGTTTTGATTGAATGAGAAATTTTTTCATTCAAATGACTGAAAGCCCTTTCCATTAAAGGAAAAAGGAATTTTAGAATAAAGCAACAACATTGACTGAGCATTTTTTTCTTTGAATCCAAAAACCCTAATGGGTTCCAACGATATTGATGGCGTCGCTACCAACTCTCAGCACGATGAACATAGTGAGCATACTGTCCACCAGGATACACCAGAGAGCACCAATGTGGCACAGTCAAAGCAACAATGAAATTGATCAAATCCAATGTGAAAAGGAAAAGGTAACCATGCGGTGAAACATTCACATTTCAAATTTGAGATGCGTTATTGTGCCTACCTCTTCGATTTAATTTCAGTTTGTTGTTCAAATTCATGTATTCAATTAAAACAAAAATAATGATATGGAGCACAATAAAATCCCCTATCTGAGGGGAAATATTGAATATTTTAATGTAGTGAATGGAAAACCTCTTTCTTTTGAAGTGAAAAATGAAAAATCTTTCTCTTCTTCTGCTCATGGCAGAGAATGTTTCATTTTTATTAAGTAGGTCCCTAAAATGTCAATCTTATAAAGTGCACCATCCATTGATTGGAACAAATGGTAGTCCATAGTACATTGACGAGCAGCCCAGTTTTATTGCTAAGCATAGCGCTGTGCATTTCACTCTGGCAGAGCAAGCTCTTGTTTCTGTTTGGTTTTCCATGGACATATTATTGAGAAAGTAACTCTGCAAATTCACAGCCCAGAATTGTTTTTACATACCTGATTGGTAAATAGCCTTTCAATTGACTTTCAGTTTGAGAATCGAACAAAATTTTATCGACAGTGGATGTGGTGTACCACATTAAAAAAACCATTTGGCCATCTTTAAAGGTTATACCAAAGAAAATAAATTTAAACAAGTAAATTTCACATGTGTACCAGGTTAGTTTACGGTGAGCTCTGTCCTCACCATTCAGAACTAGTTTTAGTGAGATCAATGCAGTTTTTCACAATAGAAGAGGCCAGCATGTGTTGCACAACACCAGAATCATTACTCATAATAATTAATGAAACTTTAATGCTATTCCTGTTTTACCGGATTATTGGTAACTTTTCTATCACATGTGTGCAAACATTTCTCTGAAATCACATGATATTATAAAACACAATGATCTGATTCATTCTTCTCTGCTTAAATTTGCAATTTTTTCCACTGCAATGTAGCTGTGAGTGTAGTGGTATGCGAGGGATTCATCAAACATATGTTCAAAGGGTGTTATGTTTTAAAGCAATTAGTGTAATTACAGACAAGAACAACATGTGAAAAGCATGCCTGTAAAGCTATTTATGCACTTTTGAAGCTTGGTAACAGTAAAGTCCATATAACTCATGAGAGAATAATTGATTTTTTCGATTATCTGTTCTACTACTCTCTCTTCCGAACACCCCAAAATTTTAATAAAATTAGTCATAAAGATAATAAAATCCTATGTAATTTTGATACGCTTTAAAAAAATGAAAATTTGAAAGACCAGGACTTTCTTCAATGCTTTTAATTTTTTTAAAATCAAAAGTTGTCAATAGTATTTAATGTAAACGAATAAAGATAGTGATACTCAATATTCTATAAAACCAGGTATGTGAGTTTCAAGAGCTGATACAAATAACCCAAACGTATTACCATTCAATTTACATGAGGAGGAACTTAAAAATAAAGGATTAATGCTTGTGAAGATATTCACAGCATGCATGCACCTAAAACATGTAACATGTATTCCATCTAGATTCAACCAATCATTTTCCATTTGGAATCTTCCTGTACATTGCTTATATTTGTTTCTCTACAAGTACCAGATTGATGGGAATCTCAGAAACATCAGTCTGGAACATTTTGGGAAACAGTATAAATGGGTAAAAGAAGAATTAGAATTGCATGGAATATAAATATTTTATACATTGTATCTTTAACAAGTATGGTAGTCACTCTTTGTTACCGTTTGGGTACCCTTCAATATTTTACAGGATGAAGATGCAGAGGAATATGCATTACTCAGGAGTCGATTTGTGCTCCCTCCCCATGACAGCCCCAAGAAAGGCAAACCTTCCTCTTTCTCAGATTCTGCAGACAGGAGCTTGAAAGCCAGCAGACAAAGTGGCAGTGATAATATTGGACAATATCGTTACATGTTGGTTAAGTGAAGCAGCATTACTCAGAAGTATCTGGTATGTCAAAAGACATTTACATAACAAGTCATAATGACAACAAAAGACTACGATTGTGAAAGGATGTGATTTTTTACAAAAGTGAAGATGTCGAATCAATGCTCATAAAACATTGGTGGACCAAATGGCCTAGTTTTAGCCAGTTATTTGCTGAAATAATCTATATCGCAATCATTTAGTTCATGGGGGAAGCCATAAGATGTTGGAATTTTTGCATTGCCTTCCTTAATGCAGAATTACCCACTGCACACATGTTGCTGGAGAAAGCTGTTTTTATGAAATCTGGATTTTAAAAATGGTATTCTTGAGTTCAAGATCATTATTGATAAACTTGAGGAGCATTGAGTCTGACCCCTAAAATATTTTTACTGTTAGCAATATTAAGTTATAAATTTGTAGTTTTTAAGTTTCACTAAAGTACAAATTTTCTTATGTTCAGATTAAAGATGATTGAACTTTAAATTATGCTCTTGAATATCTCTTCAGTTCTGTATTGGGAATATCTGGATGTGTAAGAATCAACTCATGACATTATATTATTGAAATGTACTGTAATTAGATGTCTGTGAAATGCTATAGGTGCATTCATGAGTGCCTACCTGCTAAAAAATGTCTTTTAAGGTTTATTGCAATTTGAGTTCTATAATTCTAAGCATTCATTGGTAATTATTGTACAATTTTAATGCATTCCTTTTAAGTATTATAGTGTAAGCTCAGATATTATAATCTTCATAACTTAAAGAAAGTGAGTATAAGATTTTGATATCAATTGTCAATCATTAAATTAATAGGCTGTGGAATGAATCTTTTCGTAAATATAAGCTTTAACAAATAAGAATGAATAACTGTGTTTAGTCTTACCGTGATGATGTAAATATTTCTATTTATGTACATATTAGTTGTAATAAAATGATTTCTTTTGTTTGAATATACTAGTATTATTGTAAACTCTCCCATGGAGTATAACATTGACGTGATGGAAGGAAGGACTTTCTCTTTTCGATAAACCCTGCAGCTGTACTGGCAGGGGTTATGATAATTGCTCCTCATAAAAGGACATCAATGCCAGAGAGGTTGAAGTGTAGGCAAAGGTAAGATACAAATAGCCTTTTATTGAGGTATGGATAATTTGTACTTTTTGCATCTGACATTATTGGTTTGGCACCTTGAATTGATGGTATCACATTAAAAACAGGAGACATTTGGAAACCATCTCAATTCTACATGAATTTATATGCATGCTACCTGCAAGAAGGCAATTACAAGGTATTGAGAACTGAAAAAGCAAATAATGAAGGGAGTACAAGAAGAGGTACACAAAAAAGGAGTTACTAGAGATTATCTAAAACTTGTCATACCAACCAGTGAATTATTTTAAATTCAACTTTTCCAGGATTTTTTAAAGGATGGTTTTGAATGGACACAGACTAACTATGATTTCACCTTTGATCCTCACTGAACAAGATGCAACCGGACACCCTACACTACAATCGGCCCTTCTTCAATTCCACATATTTTCTATCTCCCTTCATTCCTGCCAACATGCCTACTCTCTAACTCCCCCAACCTAAGGTCCAACATGAATCAAAATGCTGTGCATCCACCTTTCCTGCCTCATTTGGATTTCTCCCAATGACCATCTCTCCTTCCTCCCCGCCATACCTTCTTAGCTTCCTAGCACTTCTTCATTTCTTTTCCATCCATCTTACTTTCCCCATTCTTACCCACACCTACATGACAGAAATCTCCAATCTCTCCTCTACTCTTGTCTACAAATAGTCTATCATCTTACCTCAATACCAAGTTTCCTATCCATACAAAAAAACTATGCTCCAAATCAAAGTTGTTTTTTTTATTTTTCCGAACACCCTTACTCATCTAAAAACTCCCTCCTTAGAAAAAAAAGGTTCTTTGCCTGATAGAATTTTCCTTCTTGTATGACTACTATTCTGATCATCTTAATCTAAAAGACTTCTTAGGTAGATGAATTACTCCACCTGCTCTGGTTTATACCCTCCAGTTTTCATGTTTGATGCAGTCTAACTATTTTTGAATATGGCATGACCTTTGTTTTGCTTAAAACAATTTTCATACTATGTCTATTTCACTGCTTTTCTAATTTGCGTAGGAATGATTGTAATCCTTGGCTGACTGGCTTACTGAAGATTGATCATCAGGAAACCTAACTGATTTTATGAATTACCACTACCTAAAACTACTACCTTTCATTCCTATCTCATTTCATGCTCTTCCCTCTCCAAGTTTATGTGTACAATTCAGCCAACTGTGATAATGTTTTTACCCAGATACGAATCATAATATGATTAATTGCATATTAAAACATATGAGGCACGCCAGAGAAAATGAATTATCATCTAGATTCACAGTTTTACATTGGTAAAGTTTAACTGCATCAAAATCGCTACAAGATTACTCACTTGCATGGATAAAATGCACTTTAAAAACAATCTGAAAAGATAGCTTGGGATGAATTGAACAGAATGACGCATAAAGAAAAACAATATTAAAATTGCTACTTACATCCAATTTGTGTGACTTCATAAGTTGTGTTAATTAATAAAAGTTGAGTTAGACCAGTAGGCATCCTTAACATGCAGTAATAAATTAATGTTGTAAGTTTAAGTGTTTTAAGGATATGAATTTAACATGCCAATAAGAATCAACTGGAGTAATTTATTACAGCTAATAGACATAAAAGGAGCAACATTATTAATGAGAAAACAAAATATGCTCTTATACGAGGGATAGGTCTCAATTCAAACAAATTTCATGAAATGTTAAAACTAGTTTTGAGTGATATATTGTGAAAAGAGCTACTCATACATTTTATTATGTCCATTTATTACATATGTTTCCATTTTTTGGTTTCTACCAAAATTTTCAGTGATATATTCTAAAATCTCCATGAAAAAAATTGATAAATATATCAGTTACAAGGTGATGAGTTAGGTCGTAGATTGATTTATGATGGTCCATTGACTTAAGGTGTCTACATCAGGACCATGCATTCAGAATACTGAGCAACTGTGGGGGGGAACATAATTGTGGAAAACACAATTGGGGCATTATACAACAGCATTGAGACTTACATATTTGATCAATTCCATGTCATGACAAGGGAAAGAGGATTTTTTCAATGGTATTTTTGAGTTCATGACTGTAATATTCCCACTTAAATGAAGGAAAACCTGTTTTTTTACTTTAAGTTTATTACTTTTTTATTGGCTGATTGAGTATGGTTGGATTTGGTTGTTAAACTACATAAACTTAAATTAATCACCTCCTATAGTTGATTAGTGAAAAGAACCCTTGTAATGGTAGAGAATTCTGTCTGTAGCTGTTATTGAAAGATAAAGGATGATAGTGTGCATTAGAAAATACACAGCAAAATTTTCCAAATGCATGAGTATCACCAATAAGCAGTGGCCTCTTCAGAGAAGAATATTCTTCTCTGAGATTATTCTTCTCTGAAGAGGTCTGCTTGGCAGGCAAAACACCTGGTGTCAGGTTTTTCGGCACTATTTTTCCCCACGGACACTGTATCACAGTGTACTTCCCTTTCCGTATTCCTAGTCTGAGTGAAGGGTCCCTGCCGTTGGGTTAAACCCCCGTAAACCCTGAGTGCGTGTGTGTTTGTGACTTGCGATGGTCAATTTGCAATACATATACCGGAGTGAAGGAGTGCGTGCCGTTCCTTTCCAATTTCCTTTTTTTACACCTGTCTGAGTGAAGGGTCCCTGCCGTTGGGTTAAACCCCCCGTAAACCCTGAGTGCGTGTGTGTTTGCGACTTGCGACGGTCAATTTGCAATGCATATACCAGAGTGAAGGAGTGCGTGTGGTTTTGTTTACCTTGTCTGAGTGTGTGGTCCCTGGCGAGGGGTTTTTTCCTCCGAAAACCTTGAGTGCGTGTGTATTTGTGACTTGCAACGGTCAATTTGCACTGCAAATACCGAAGTGAGGGAGTGCGTGCCGTTCCTTTACAATTTCTATTTTTACGTCTGTCTGAGTGAAGGGTCCCTGCCGTTGGGTTAAACCCCCCGTAAACCCTGAGTGCATGTGTGTTTGCGACTTATGACGGTCAATTTGCAATGCATATACCGGAGTGAAGGAGTGCGTGTGGTTTTGTTTGCCTTGTCTGAGTGTGTGGTCCCTGGCGAGGGGTTTTTTCCCCCGAAAACCTTGAGTGCGTGTGTATTTGTGACTTGCAACGGTCAATTTGCACTGCAAATACCGAAGTGAGGGAGTGCGTGCCGTTCCTTTACAATTTCTATTTTTACATCTGTCTGAGTGAAGGGTCCCTGCCGTTGGGTTAAACCCCCCGTAAACCCTGAGTGCGTGTGTGTTTGCGACTTGCGACGGTCAATTTGCAATGCATATACCGGAGTGAAGGAGTGCATGTGGTTTTGTTTGCCTTGTCTGAGTGTGTGGTCCCTGGCGAGGGTTTTTTCCCCCGTAAACCCTGAGTGCGTGTGTGTTTGTGACTTGCAACGGTCAATCTGCACTGCAAATACCGGAGTGAGAGAGTGTGTGCGGTTTTGTTATCCTCATTCTTTGCACCCTCCCCCGTGTCCCCTAACTAGTGCCCCTAAGAGTACGGCTTAGGGTAATTTTTATTTATTCCATAGTGCTTCATTGTGAATAAAATGGGAAAAAGTATTTTTCAGACATTTCTAAAACTTTATTCAATCAAAATAATTCACAATTTCAAAGCAACAATTTCAGAGTGTAAAAAACATTTGCCTTGGCCGGGATTCGAACCCTGATCCCTCGATATCCGGCCGAGTGCTTTAGCCAGTTATCTAGGCATCCTCTTACACTTTGAAATTTTTGTGAAAACGTTAGCGGATGACTCTGTTAAAAGTTGCGGCATCTCCTGCAGTTTCTTGAAAGTCAAAATTTTGTAAAATGAAACAATATTTAACTGTTTCATCACATTAAATGTACTTTTATGATCCCTCAATATGTTAATTAGCATATATGCTTATCAAGACACTCTGGTTAATCATGATCACCTATTGAAGTCCTAATTTATCCCTATTAATTTTTGTTAATGCTACCATAGCTGTAAGTTATACTGCTCCCATTACTAGAATAATGAATTATAATGTGCTACCCACAAGTTGCAATGCCCACAGTATGTTTCATTTCTTTCAAAACTGTTATCAAGTCTCCACATAAGTCATCACACATCTATAATTCCTAACACTTTAGTATAATCTCATTTGTCATGTAAGTATATTATTAGTTTTCTTGTCTTAAATATTATCATTTTATAGTGATTGTATTAGTTGTTATTTTATATTTTACATGGTGATGCAATTGGATAGTTTCCTAGGAACAACGGAATTCAATTTAATTCTCAACTGAGAACTGTTATTGAAGACAATACCTATCATTATTTCACTGCATGGTAAGGGCCTCTCAAGTCTCTGAGTTACATGCATGGATGGGGTGTATCCAGATTTTCAGCTAGAGTTTGAATTGAGTGCCTGGTTGGCTAAACCTTCGAGCAACAAAAACATTGGGTGGTACACAGTTTTTGAGTGGGAACAATTTTTAAGGGATTATTATTCATTAATTAAAACGTTTACTGAAGTGAAGGCGGCGCATGACAGATCCTCTGATATCATGTTACTTTCTCGGATGCTTCCTATAACCATCTTTTGAGTTCAGAACAAAATTCAATACCTAATGTAATTACTCTAACGTCCAGCATAACTCTTTTTGCAGTCAACGGATTATTAAAGAAAAACTTCGTTCTGCCTTTTTAGTCTTTCCAATTAAAGAATTTTCGGTCAAATAGTTTTATAGAAAACTATTAGAATTTCCATCAATAATATCATATTTGCCAAGGTTAGTATGAATCTACCTATTCTTGGATTTATTTAAGAAGTAAATTTTGTATTTCAATTATTATGAAATCCTTGAATTCGTGACCTTAGATCGAAAAGAGAAAGTTTGCTTGAAGATGGCGACAAAGAGTCATCACAGACTTACCTTGCCCTCCTGATCTTTGGCCGATGATTCACGCAAAAATTTTCAATGATATTGATCTGCAATTCATTCCTCCTTTTGATTGGCAGTTATTCACAGACAGCAGATATCTTTTACTCTCATTAAGTCCATAAAAAAATATTAAATGGATGCTATTACTGTATCTCCAGGAATATGACGGCACACTTGATCACAACGGGGCACGAAAAATTGCGCATTGAAGAAAACCTCTTTCGCGCCCTTTCGAGGATTGGTCAAAATCCATTATGCGGCAAACCAAATATTAAATATGGCGTGAAGCGGTTCAGCCAGAACAAAGATAGCCGTAGACTTAAATCAGAAAAATGATTTTTAGTGACTGGACCCAAGAATTATTAGTGCTAGAGACGAAATTGGTGTCTTTATTACAGCCGAGGTATGCTGAATTGCTACTATTTGCTCTTGATATTTCATGAATGAAAATAAATGGTGATGTTTATATATGTTTGGCCCTTTCTTTCAGATCATATTATATTGAAAACTTTTTACACTCCGTCAGTGTGGTGTCCGATCCAAATAATGCGATATTTTATGTTTATCCTTTCATAGCAGCATTGTGTACACCCAGAAGCTCACTTCCTTTCGAATTGATGTTAATTGGAAGTTTACTGTCGTGGTCCAGTATTCACGTAAAATGGTATCCTTTTCGCAGTTGCTCTGCAGATCAGTGCTTTATCAAAAATTTTTAATAAATGCAATGCATTTTTAAAACATTTTTGTCCGAGTTGTGCTACTACCTGTGCATGAAAGGCAAACGAAAATACCTTGATAATATAAGTTCATCGTACCAACCATACTCCAGACTACATTTAATGGGTTGATCCTAGATTGAGTATTTTAATGTATTTTGTCACCGGCATTTCTTCTAGGACTTTGGCACTATATCTGGGAAGAAGTCCTATAACGAATATATATATATATACTTATTTGCATTTCAAGCACTGGTATTTTTGTCAAAGTGGGAGCCAATACTGATTTTATGGAATATTTTCATAATTATTTCTCATTCAAATGCATTTTCAAATATTTATTTTCCCAAATATAGGGCTCTTAGGGGCGACCGACCGTTTTGGTGGGTAAAGGAAGTCATACAGTCATACCCTAATTTGCCAGCCTTGCGACAAACACATAATACCTGTGTTGCCAATCCAGGGAATCCATCATCCCATGTGATGGTTCATGCTGGAGTTCTGCTAGTTTTAGTAAACTCCATTTTATCATCGAGAAGAAATTCAAGCGCCAAAAATTCAAAATTTACGCTGCACCCCTGGTATTCATGCATGTGAGTTTCCAGACTTGGTTTAACTTTTAAAAATTAAATCTATTCTCGAGGGGAAAAATAAATTATCTAATAATCATCTCAAATGCAGTATTGACTTTTAAAATCTTGAATCCTTCAGTAAGGAATTTGGGTGTTGATCTAGGATATTTATATTTCACATTGCTCTTTTATCTTGATTATGGTCACATTTTGTAACTGCAGTTCAAGCAATGCATCAGTATTTCTCTCCTTCAGGTGGAAGTGGGGATGCTGGGGCTTTTACATAGCACTTGTACTAATTGTGATGCTATCTCGGATATACAATTCCACTCACTTTCCTCATCAGTGTATTTTTGGTGCTGTATTTGGTGAGTGTAATCTATTACAATTACTGTGATAAGATACATTCAATTTTCATCTCGCTTGCATCAATCGCCATTTGCAAACGCTGGCAAGTTTAAGAGATAGAAATTTAGTGAGAGATGAGGTTGCCAGATGGTAGGCCATTTTGGGTTTGTTACATTAATGAAATACCATTTCCATAACTTATGCACTCTTGAACAATCTCTGATTCAAACCTGCAACCTTCCATTTGGCCGGTAAGGTTACTACTATATGTCACAGTTCGTGGGTCGGCAGATTTAAACAGGATTATCCCATATCCCAGCCCTATTTTAGAGTATAATTAATTCATATGGAATTCATATTATAAAGCCTATGTTAACAGTAGTGAAAAAGTGCAAAATACATGCTTATGAATTGTCAATTATTATGCTGGCTTCTGGCGCTTTCACAAATAACTCACCATATTTGGAAACAGTGATTGTATTGAATGTTCACCTGCTTTGTGTCCTAAGTCAGCTAGCTGAGTTAGTTTCATTACCCAATTTATGTGCTATAATGTTCATCCTTAGTAGAATTAACATCTTTTAATGTTAGATTTCCTTATACTAGAAGGGCAAAATTATTCCATATTAAATACTGTATTATAAACTTTTCATGCTATCCAAATATTACAAGAATGTTACACTCATTTAATCAATTAGTTCAAATGTTATTGATTTGCATTTTGATACTTTGCCCAAATTTAAGATGAAATCCATAGAAACTTTATTGAAAATGTGTACCAATCCATCATGAATTAATTTATTCTGTGCAATAACCTCAACTAGATGTATTACCATAGAATTTTAAAAAAGTAGTTGATCTTTTAACAATCCGTAGAATGTTTTAATTTATATTTTCAAGTGTTTAATTGAGTATTTCTCATGTTACATCCTTTGATGTGATGTGCCATGTGAATATTATATTATAAATTAAGTAATTGCCCATAATGAAGATTAGTTTTACTATTCTGGTCAGTTAAAAATGAGGCAAAGGTCAAGTAGTCAGGTAAGTCTACATTAATTGGAAGTCCCCTGATTAATTTTTGAAATTGCAGCTGTAGAAAAATAAACACATAGTTTTCTACTAATTACCTCTCTGCTACAACTTAGAAATTGTAAACACTGAAATACAACCATTTTTATCAAATATTTGCTTTAAAACTGTGTCCCCAAGAAAAAAAAATAGCCACTGTTTCTTAAATTTCAACATAACTATCTCATTTATCCATTATTTGTGATTGGAAGGGCTATCCTGAAGAATGGATTTAACAGGAAAAGTCAAATAATGCTTCACATCAGCGTACCTCTTCCTGAGCTCCATGGCAGAAGAGACATGACGGTGGAGCATGCCTTTAAGAGAAAACATTCTAACCACAGAATCTTATGACAGTGAATAAATATGTGGTGACCAAACTTGGGCACTCAAGGGAACTCTTATCAAAATCGTCCCCATTAATTACCACTTCATTTTCTTTTACTCATAAATTTTTTGGGCTGGAAAAAACTTAGTTCATATTTATATGTCAAATGGCAGAGTTATTATTTTAAGGTTTTATTGGATGGCTGGAGTAATAGTATTTTTATGGGAGGTGACGGACAGCTGAGGTCATTTGCACCATTAGGGATGGGTGGGAAGGGTGGAGAGAAACCCAGCATCAGCATTAGCCTACTCTTAACAAAAGGCACCAAGGGGTCCACAGTTTAACTTCCCATCTGATGGACAGTGTACCCTCTCAAATTGCTCTCCACAAAGCACCTCAAGTAAGGATCGGGATACCAATCAAAACTATCTGCCGTCTCCAGGATTTGAGCCCTCTCGGTGGGAAACCAGTATATTAGCCACTGCACCATCTCAATTCCCATGTGTGGCTGTAGGATCTTGGGTTAAAATTTCGACGATTCCTGTGGATGCTCCCAGACAATGCTGAGCAGTGTGGTTTTCTGGATAAGAGAACTTAATGGGGAACCACAGGGAGCACAGTTGAAGTAGCCCCTCCCCTGACCCTGATTGTGTGAATCTCACTCACTGTATGGCTTCGTACTCATTTAGTTCTACTCTCACTTAATGAACCAATCCTTGGGCTGAAGAGCACTTGTATAAAAATGCTAACACAAAGATAAGTCAAATTTCAAGTATCTTTTCCTGGTTTCTATTATGAAGACCATAGAATGATGCTTCCCTCACTTGAAATTGTGAATTATATAAATATTATTCAGGCACCATTCTAAATTATATCATTTCTCTTTGTAACACCATAGAAATGAATCTTAGGACACCAGCCAATAAGAGAAAATTTTTATTTGATCATGTAGCTTAGAAGATATTTGGGTATGATCTAATTTTGTTTTCAAGTAATTTTAATAAACGTATATCTGATGTTTACTACTATGGTGTCTTGTGCATGATCTAGGATTCTGTATAGTGCTTGCTTCTGTAAATATTTTGAATATTCTCACTTGCCAGTATAATGTGGACTTTTTATTTAATTTTTATACAGCTCCATAGATATTCCATAATACTAGAGTGACTATAATGTTAGGTAATTGCTTAGTTGCTTCACTATGTCTGTATCTATGTACCGCTCCAAGGGAGTGGGCAATGGAAGAGGTGTTGATGACTTTCCCCAACACTGCGTTATTATGTATTTCTTAAATTCAACTGATTTAGCTTGATTTCTTTGGGGATTACTAAATGTGTTATGAATTGGCTGATTGACTTGGTGTGTGACGTACATACTCACTGGGTAATCATAAGGTAACAGGCTTTTAATCTCAATTTGTGAATGGGCATAATATAGTAAAGTGATTTTCTTAGGCTTCAGTTAAAAATGATAAATAAGCTTTGCATTTTTTTTTGCTGTGCTAAAATTTTATATACAATCATATTCCTGAAGAACTTTCTCCTTGGTTTGACTGAGTGTAAATTTTTTCAATTCAGGCTACTTCACTATTTAGTCTTTCATAATATGCTTTATGAGGTTTGTCAAGATTTTATGTAGATTTTCACTCATGTTTTCCTATACTCTCCATCCTTCCCCCAATCCAAGGACATCCTACCAAATTACAAACCAATTTCTAACAAAACTGTAATTTTCCATTGTGACTAGTATTGCAGTTTTACTAGTACAAATATAATTTGTCATTTCAAGATAAAATCAGAATACATTTGTGTAAAAACATCAGACCGATAAAGAATATGTGAATGAGAAAGTTATTGGAAAAAAGATGTCATATTGCCATTGCCAGTAAATGTTGTTCCTATGTTAAATACCATGCTCCTATGTTACGAAGAGCACAGTCTTTTTTGCCATAATTGAAGTGGTTTATGGGCCATTATGTAAATATGGGCAGATTCTAAGTCTTCAAATAAGTACCAATTCAGCATTATTGCATGTTCATAATACATTATACCTTCCATTTGAACCTATTTAATTATTATGATGATTTACTTTGTACAAATGATAGTTAATCTTTTCATTGATGTTGTCCATCACTTGAAGACTAATGCGTCTGTATTTTGTACTTTTCCTTAGGAGGATATTTGGCCAAAAAAATCCATGCTAACTGGAATTCAGAGTGGAGGGAAAAGCAAAAATCATGGAAAGTTTGTGCTTTCACTCTAATGCCTGTGATAATTGCCATTGGGACATACTGGATTCAGAAAGCTTTTGACATTGATCCTCAGAGGTCAGTTAGATTAGCCTTCAAGTGGTGCTTCTCTCCATATGACATCAGTGTCAATACAACACCTGTTTATTATCTGACGTGTAGCTGTGGTTGCCTTTTTGGGCTTGGTGTGGTATTATTACTTCAAAGGCAGGCTGTTGCATTCTTTTTCCGTGGTCTGAAGTCTTCAAAGGAGCCATATTTTCATTCATTATATGCCAATAACAGTTGGTTATTTTATCTAACTAATGGGGTTGGTGTTCTTATGTCAGCATGTTTATTATTCAAACTTCAGAGTCAAATACCGACTGATAGTGTAACAATATTTTATCTTCACCACTTTGCTCTCAACTTTGCCGCTCCTTTTCTTTACTTTGCATTTGTCCCCATTATGCTTAAAATAATGACTAAAAAGATGAAGATTAAAGAAGATTAACAATTATTCCCAAAAATAAAATACTTTTGGTCATATTTTTTGAGAAGGTTTTGTGTCTATTAAAATGCAGCAAACTCTCCTCAAATTTGCCAGGTACTTAATGTTCCAGTATTTTGCACTTTGTACATTGCTTTGAGTCCCTCAATTCATAAGTTGCTTTGATTCATTATGTCCTTTATGGTAAAAGGATTAAGATTTCCTGACTATTTCTCAATTTATCTGAAAAATTGATGTCAACAAAGGTAGCATTTCTCACAATTATTTTGGTTGATTGAATTTTCCAAGAATGAAATATTAATACACTAAACCCATTCAATTAAGTGCATGTATTTCAATGTGGAAGTGGCATGGTGATACAGTTACAAAATACTCCTTCATACTAATTCTTTTGACCTGTGGGATGCATTTACCCGAGGAAAGTGCTGAGAAGCATTACATGGGAGGTTTGAGATAGTTCTCGGCTGTTAATTGAATCTGTAAATGACTTTATTTGTTGATTAATTAATTTGAATGAAGAGAATGTGAATGGATCATAAAGTGAGATGTGAGGGTACAAAAGGCTAAGAACTCCCAACCTGAATATGTATTTATACAAAGTACTACAATGCCAATTCGAAATTATTTCAGTCGGGATTGACTGTCATTCATATGGATTTTTATGACTTTTGTACAGCTCTGTAAATTGTTCTGAACTAATGTGAATTGACATTAGTTAACATAGAAAATTAGTATTTTGAAATTCAAGCAGGAAGGAAGGAAAAAAAAAGGATGGGAAATTTTTATTGCTTCAATCGCAGTAAATTTTAATTGTTGCCTTACTCTTCTTGGTTATATTATTGTGTTAGGTATTATCACAAATTGAGCAAGGAAATGCAATAAAAAAACCTGTAGCAGTGGCCTTAAGAGCAGCAGGAAAAGTCTTTTCATGCTAATGAGACAGTATTCCAAAGTAATGTGCTTTGATAATGCTTGGGCAAATCAATTAATCAGTGAACTTATGGAAGCCTAACATAATGAAATAATGTTCAACTTAATTCTAAACAATACTTTGCTTCAGCTCATCTCTATTGTGCAAGATCCAAAACATGGATGAGAAATAATTGGTTTCATTAATCCCCTTTTCCATGTAGAAACTATCAAATGATAACCACATTAAAATGTTTTGTACTTTTCCTCAGATTTTATTTTAAAATTTTTCTCATGCTGTCTATGTTATGAGCTCTGCTCTCATTTTTTAAATCTTCTGGTTAACTACCACAGCTTGAGTATCGTAGAAAATAAATGGAATTTCACATTACTCCTCTGCAATTCTAATAATGGTGATTATTATTTACTTCTCTTAATAACATTAAAACCAGATTTAATTTTAGCATCTGAAGTAAGTTTGCACATTTGAAAAAATGTTACCAATCGAAAATTCTAAAAGCATGAAAAAACCTGAGAATGTATAGATGGGATAGAATGTATCTTTGATGGGATTTATCTTCTTCTTATAAGCTTAATCTTGATCATTAATTTATGCTTAATGTTCAAGATTCACAACACATTTAAATGCTTAATACAGCTTAAATATTTGACTGTATTGTTCTTCAAATTTTATTAACCTATTATATTGCTCATTTCCGATTATTTCTGTCATTTCCATGCAATTTTCCATTGTATGAACTTCTAGAATATGAAATTTTTAATGACAATGTAATATGTGCATTCATTCATATGCACCTATCAGTCCTTTTCCCTCTTGTGCTGTTTTTCTGCTTTATTTCTTAACATTTGCATCATTACTGCCATTTGGTGGAAAGAATTGATACTTCTTGCATGTAAATTCAGTTCAGCTTGATTAAGTATGAGACATACAGTCATGCTATATTCACCATCACACAAAAAACAACTCAAGAATACATTCTTCAGGGTATTACGCTCAAGGAATCAATTATTGAAGAGGTTTGTTGACCAACTAAGTGGAAAGAGCTGGTCTGGAATTAGTATGCTTGAGGCTGTGAAAGGTGTATAACCTGTTGAATAACCACACTTTCAGACAATCCAAAGTATTGGATGACTTACTGATTCTACAGCAGCATGTATTAAGTGTATATCTGTACAGAGAATCTACCCATGTACATCAGCACATTGGAGAAAGTTTCTGAGAATACTGTTAACATCACATGGAAGTTTCAAGATAAATTGTCAATATATTGTCAGGACCCCCTAAAGTGAAAAAAGAAGTCCACAAGGATCTTGATGGTGGGTAAAACTGATGCATTTTATTAGCAGAGTGGCATTGGCAAAGGAGAAACTTATTTTCAATGAAACTTAATTTTATTGACAGGAATGGTAATTAGCATATTAGTTGGATATCCAGTGGAGCCTTTAATGCTGCCAATAAAAGTATAAGCTGACTCTGATCGAGCTTTGTTTAAATCACATGGGGTAAAATTTATGCTAAGATTGGATTGGTTTATACACTGACCAACCTCTACCTTCATAACAGACCATGAGACTTTGTAGCTATTACTAAGTGCTAAGGATTAAGGCATTAATTGTTTTGATTTTTGCCGACTGTTGTTTATGTTTTATTCTTGCCTTGATTTTTTAGGGCTATTTCATCATCGACATTACCAGTCCTTTTATAAAGTCAGTTAACTTGGTATAACACATCTCTTACCTTCCTCAAATCGTCAGTGAATGAATTGTATAGTTTCCGGTGTGATATGGTGGAATCGGTGAATAATGATGAACAAATAGTAAGCTTTTCCACTAGATATTGCACTGCAGATACAGTGCACGAAGATGGCTGCTTAGTCATCAAACTGGGATCCTGACCTTCTCTTTTGTGTTCAATGTCTTAACAGTGTATTTTGTAGTCTTTTATGTCATATTTCACCACCCTCTGCTAGCCATTCCCCCGTCTTCCCTCCAAGCCACATTCTGCTCCCCCTTCCTGCTTCATATTTCTCTCCCCTTCCTCCCTGGTTGAAAAAAATGTAAATAAGATGGCAGTTGACTTCAGTTTGCACCTGAAGATGATCTAGTAAATTGAAACCGGTCATGAATTAAATCAATATCTAGTGGAAAACTTTTATTATTTGTTCATTATAATTAAGTAAATCATTTGTCTTTTGATTTTTATTTCTATTGAGATGGTTTAATTGAATATGAAAACTGTGTTAGAAAATAGAAACATATAAATGGTTTCAGTAGTATGGAAAACTTTGCATCTACTTCTTTATCAAGAAGCAGATAATAGCAATTTTCTATCATTATATTCAGTGACTGTTATTTCTTAACACACCCTAGTGATCAAGTGGTTGTAAGTTTGTTTTGTTATTTATTATTTTTATTATTTATTTTGGCTTTTGTGTGTTGTTGAGGCATACGTGGGCCACTGTTCGTCAAACACACCCCAGTAACCTGGTGTGTATTCCCTATTTCCCCCTTGTATTTTTTTAATTTTTTCCCTTTTTTCATCTTCTTTTTCTTTTTTTTTATCACTTAGTGCCAATCAAGTTTACCTTCTTGGCATTTTTTTGTTTACAGCAATTTTCTTTTGAGAGCTGCAATTTACAATTGTTTACACCATAAAGTGAGATATGTCTAACTTATGCGCTTGGAGCAGTGTTGTGCATTTAAGGTTAACAGACATAAGGAGTTTTTGGAAAGATCGTGAGTCACCAGTTGGATGACAGATATCAGTGTTGAGATCAGCACAAATAATAATTGTCGACTCCTTTACAAAAGAGCAAAAAAATTGTTCAAGCTGCTTAAGGCAATAATGTAAATCACCACTGTGAGATCTATAGTTAGAGGTGATCATGATTCTCAAGTCATGGATAATCACTACAACAGTTTCCAAATACAACTCTAAACAAAATCTACTAACATCAGTAACAGTAGCAGTAAGGTAGTAAGACATGTAAATACAAATGCCACCATTCTTGGTTGACTTGTTGCAAAATGAAAATATTGGGTTTTATCCATTGAATTGGTACATGTCCAGGTCTTCAGGTCTTGAAGTCTATGTCTATGGCCATCATAGCACAGAACATTGTAACTATTAGCGCCAACCAAAGCTTCAATTTCAGGACAAATATTATTCTTTAGGCACTAAATTACACTACATTTAGGCACTACATTTAGGCACTACACTACAGGAAGTACATTTGGATGAAAAATTCTCAAACGAAATTTAGGTTCAAAGGAGATGGAACTGCCAATGTGTGATATTCATTTGATGGATTAATACAGATAAGGGAAGTCGTGGCTGATGTATGATGCATGCTGGTAACTAAAGCTGGAGGATGTAGTTAGCTAATAGTCTTGGGTTTGGGATTCCTTCCATTTTTTCATGGGTTAGGAAAACTGCTGGAATACAAGCCTTGGGAGGAGTGGTGAAAAGTGCTATTGTTTCACTGGTCAAGGCAGAGGGCAGAGTACACTCCTGTGATTACGCATAAGTTGACATGAAACACTTGGACACAATGCTTGGTGGTTTTACTGATGTATAGGTTGGGATCTTAGCCATGTTGGTTAAACAGTGCTGAGATGTTTCAGCAGCAATAAACTGGGTTCCTAGGTTTTTGGGGAAACTTGCATTTGCTTATTTTTGCCTCAACTGACCTCAAGTTAGGATTAATCACTATGTCTGTATGATTGGATCCAACCATCACCTTGAAAGAAATATCATTTCCCCTAGTATTTAGGGAAAAAACACCAACATCTTCAACCATAGTCCTTAGATAGTTATGGGTCTCCTTTTCAGTTGTTTTAGGATCCAGATATCACAGGTGCAGAAAAGAGTAGGTCCTGATAGCTATCAGTGGACAGGAGGATGAATCAGCAGGGCTGATGTCATGTGCAAACCAGCAATATTCAAAGATTATATACACAAACATTGAAATAAATCATTACTTCCATATTGCTGCTAATTTATTTTGAGTGGAAATATAAATTGAAAAGTTGTTGGTGGAGCATTAATAGCATCCCAATAATCCTATACATGGGTCCCACGCATTATTCAGTGAGTGTTTTGGGAGGAAAGGCATTGGAAAACTTGTTTTATTTCTGTAATGTAAAAAGTATTGACAAAATGCATAATTAGTATCCTCTTCAGATCAGGCTCAGAAATTGGTAACGAAACCATACTTTTTACATGATCCAAGTTTGGGCCACCAGAACATTTAGTCTGGTTGTTGATGCTCTTTCTTTCCTCTCTATTAGAGGGCTACTTATGCCACTGGTATAGCTGATATTAGAAGCTTTTTCCAACTGCTTATCTGTACTGACAAAATCTATGGAAATCTGAATTTCAATTTGAATCCATTTAAGTAATGACTGTCCTGCAGAAAACAAATGAGCTGCAAAAACACATTCACTCAGAAATTATGAACGGGCAGCCCGAGATTATCAATAATATCTGTGCTTTGCCATAATATAAAATTCAATTTACATTTTGTATGCTTACATATATGTTGAATCACACTTTAAATTGAACAGCCAGTGTGGGTGCCTGGCATAGGCCTTGCTGAATACTTTTACATGTATATAACTGTAACAACAACATTTGTAAATTGTACCTTGAAAATTACTTGTCATTCTGAGAATCTCATGTGCCATTTTCATTATATCAGACTGTCACATGATGAATCTATTGTGAAAATAAACAATAATGTTACATGATCATACCAGAATTAAGGTTTGTCATGTACAAGTAATGAAGAAAGACATGCTCTCACCTGAATAGTGTTTTCCATTTTAGAATTTCATGTTAACGGCACTGAATCAAAATTGAAATAAACCTTATTGCATAGTTTATAGGAATGGGGGCTCTGTTTGCCTAAGACAAATGAGGAACTTACATGTCAGATACCCATGAAAGATTGAACGTATGGCCAAAATATGTTATTTAATGTGGCCAAAATATTTAATATATTAAAAACTATCAGTATTTTGTCCTTATGTTGTATTATACGCACCTATATAATTTTCTGATTCCTTAGGTAGCAAACTGCATTTATTAGAGTACCTAGTAATAAATTGAGGCCAAGGGGGAAACAATCTGGCCATTTTACTCAAAGATTCAATGTCATATTATAAATTTTGATAACTTTTACAAAACGTTTTAAATTATCAAAATGAGTAAATATCATTTTTGTGGGTCGCGGTAGTTCAGGAGGTAGAGCGGTGGATTACTGACCGGAGGGTCCCAGGTTCTATTCCCGGGCATGGCACTCTGGGCACCTACAGCTCCACCCAAGCTATGTGATTTTTTGGGTACCAGATCTTCCTGGGAAACCATAACCGGCCCAGGGAAAGGAACTAGTCCCCCTACCCTGATGTGTGAATTTCACACGCCGTCGGGCTTAGTACATGGGTGGACTCTACCATCACCTACCCAACCGACCTTTGGGTTGATTACTGTGTTTTTGGTTTTTTTTAAATATCATTTTCATGCGTTGATTGCTTTGTTTCTTTTTTTATGTGCATTCTTTGGAAGAAGATGAGTAATGACTCCATCCTAAGACTGAAATCAGAATCTGAGTAATATAAAAAATATTTGTTTAAAATTAGGTAGTAATCAAGATAGCACGTATTTAATTTTAATATACAAGGGTGGTCTGAAAAGTGTCCAACCTAACAAAGATACAAGACATTTTTTCTGAATTGGAAAATTTTCAGACCAACCATGTATATTTCTTATTTAATGTTTAAATAATGTACATAATATGTAATTGCAAGCACATTTCCATTTTTTTAAATGTGACTTACATCTGTAAGATTATCCTTGTGATAATTCGAAATGTAAAATATTGTCTGATAGCTTATTTTGATCATGACTTAAACTCCTTGATTTGTCTTTTTATCCATCTTATTTGGGTTTTGAAACAGTTACCTTTTAGTCTTTATGAGTGCATAAAAGTTATTGAAGAAAAGTTTATCTTCAGCCTTAGCGGTCCAACATTGGGCTTCAGACCAGGGTGCCCAGGTTTAGTTCTAGGTGATATCTCTTGGTTACCTCAGGTTCACCCAAGCTGTGAAATTTTTCAAGTGCCATATCTTTTTGGAATACTATAGGTGTTGCAGTAACCCTTACCCTGATGTGTCCATTAAGTACATTGTTGGGCATGTTGTATTAGGTGAGCTCTACCCTCACCTGTCACACCAACTTTGGGGTTGATTGCTTGTTATATTCAACCATTCTAATAACTTGCATCTATAAGTATCAAGAAATGTTACATAAATGTTATAGCAATCAACGTAATCAATTCTTTCATATGAAAAGTTCTTTCATATTTTCTACCATTATAATAGTATGTATTTGCATGATGATCATATTGGGCAGTAGTTTTGCATTGTACTGGTAGTGGATATGTCAGTATTCTTTCACTATTGTCCATCCACAAATTTGGTTTTTCAGTGGGACCTTACTGTGTGAAAACAAGTTGTGATATGTATTAAAAATGTGTAATCTAACTCAATTATTGATTGCCTTTTCCACCTCTTCTTCATCTGAAGGCAATAAGCTGTTCTAATTTAAGAGAATATTCATTGGGTAATATATTTGGAAGAATTAAAATTCTCTGATCTAGAGAGATTCAGTGCAACACAATTTTATTTGCCTAAATGTAAAAACTCATAAAGATAATCATTGGCAATAGTATATAAATGATAAATTATTATAAAAATGAAATTTTCTTCAGAAGAGATCAATGTTTTATTAATGTGTTAATTCATGTTTAATTGAAATAGGCATGATAAATGTGGGAAATTTATAATCCTGGCTACCTGTTCTAGCCATTTTATATGCAGGTTATTTGAAACAACATATCATTTTTTTCAATCATGTAATGCCTCTATGCCATGATTACACCAACCGGGCAGAATGTGAGACATTTTCTGGTGATTTTCTTCTATGAGGCTGCAGTTCATGTGTATTAAATAAAATATCAATGAACCAGTGGCATTTTTATTGTTGACTCCCATCCTTCAAATGACTTCCTTGTTATGGAAAGCTAATTTTGCATGAATGTTTCATGTACTATGCAACACATTTTGTCTCAACTGGTAATTTATCGACCAATGGTGTGTAGATATTAAGGCAATTGTTATCCCTTTTCTTGGTGTCATCTGAAAGCATTCTTTGCTTTCATGCTTATTAAACCTACTAAAAATAAATCTCTTCTTGACATTTATTTTTAGTAGGTTTAATAAGCATGGATGAGTTAGGAACATCAAGAACTTTCTAGTTTAGAAAAAGTATCTCTTCATTTTATTGGAGAAATTGAATTAATGTCTATGAAGAATAGAGCCTCAATAACTTGAAATGGAATTTATTGTAAATATGTCGGGCTCAGAAGTATTGAATTTTTAACTTAATGTTTATTTCATATGTGCCTCTACGTTAATGCTACAGAGTTTATGAAAGTTAAAATCTCTTAACTACTTATCTTCATTTAGGGTGTATAATTAGGACTCATACTTTTATATATCATCTTCGCAGTACTCAACTTACATCATTGGACATCATTCACATTATCTGGTAGTGCGGTGTTGAAAGCTTTTGGAAGCCATTGTGTCATCAGGAGCATTTGCACTGATTGCATCTTTGGGAGCAATGGCCTCATTCCATCTGCATTGGTCCTGGCCTACAATGAGTGCAAGAGCCATTATGCAGATATTCCTGATCATGGAGCATCTCCTGAAAACTATTGATATCAGTCATCAGTGCCATTAAAACGTGCGTTCAGAATTAGTTTAGGAAATTCTTCAGTAAAATGTATCTAGAAAAATACTCTTAGGAAATGGAAGAATGATTGATCTTTGGGAAAAACTGATGAAAGAATACTTCTACCCACTCATTGCCTGTTGGACTCTCGCATCCATCATTGTGTGACTTTGGCCCTTCCATGACTCCATCACAATGAACAATCTTCTGCTTCTGTAGACTGTGACATTATCACAGAAAAGCTTTTTGTAGTTTTATATTTATTATTGAATAGATTTATGAACCACCGTACTTTGGAAAGTAAAGTATTAGTAGTAGAATAATTAGCATTTTTGATTAAATTAATGAAGGTAAATTATGCAGAGATAAAGAATGATGTTTAAGGATATTTTGTCTTGTTAGTTAGGTCTAATGAGAACAGTAGTAGTGTGTAGTACCATGCACCTTCAAAAGCTACCTCAACCAATAAATTAAATCTAATTGTAGGAAGATACAATAGGTGATGGGTTCACTCTAATAATGAATAACATGAACATATAGAGAATATCATTGGTTATGTGATGAATTGAGAAATTTTCTGGTTCAAGACTTTTATACTTCCACACAAGATCATTTCAAAATATTTTATTTTCTAATTGAGAATATAATAATTCCAATCACCCCTTACATTCATATTCATGTCAACAATTTGAATGATCTGCATGGAAGTGTTTCCATTATGATGAAATGAAGAGAATGGGGTCTTGTTCTATGTGTATATTGGAGACTTATGGTGCACACTGCAGTGGTAAACTTTGAGAATTCAAATGAACTTTTACTACAACTGTGGCTCTGAGCACTTCATCTGTTAGTGTGGCTTATTGGTGAGGCATGCAGTGGTGTCATGGATTCAATGGGATGACTTTTAAATGGAAATATATGTAGCAGCTTATGTGTTAACTACATAAATGCAAAAGATAGGTATGTAGGTAATCTGTGAGAAGGAATGATCAGTGATAAAGACAAGATCTTTTGCACATTTTGTTTTGAATGAGATAGTTCGGATAATTTTCAGAAGTAGTTTAGCAGTTGTACAATTACTGAATTCTACTTTGAAGGGGAATGTGAAATGTTTTGATGAGAAGAGGAATTGGGAAAGATGTTGAGTTATAAACTGAATTTCCACCGTACAGCCTTAATAGTCAAATTAGGAAATGCTTCTAAAATCTGTGCAGTCTATAAACTCACCAAATATTCTAGGGAGTGAGGAATGTTTTTTCTTACTTGTCATGGCCCTAGTTAGGGTGAAACATCAATAAGCTGTAGCATTTAAATGAGTCCCAGCCAAAGGAATGAGAAAAGTGGTATTGCATCTTACAAGAGATGTGAAAATCTTCTGCCTTGAGTAAAATTACTTCTACAGT
The DNA here is from genome assembly GCA_037158775.1 of Hetaerina titia. Lineage (NCBI taxonomy): Eukaryota > Metazoa > Arthropoda > Insecta > Odonata > Calopterygidae > Hetaerina > Hetaerina titia. Next base: position 12,953,709 of record CM073777.1, on the reverse strand, counting down.
GATCCAGTTATGAGCAATTGGTGCAGTATATCTAAGCCTATTCCTAATAGGGAAAATAGTCGGATATATTATGGCTTGATATATGACCGAGCCTTCTGGAACCATTCTAACGATAAGTTGGAGGCTTATTTCAGTTTGAGCTTAAGGGTATAAAATTAACTAAACACTCTGATTTCTCTGGAATAGGATGGTTCTTGAAATAATGTTCGTAATTTGTCACAATCAGCCACTTCACATTGCATGGGGAAGATTGATGTTTCATCTCATTCACGGATATCTTAGGTTTCCTTATCTCCTCATGATACCAGAAGTTTCCCTGTTCCTCAACTTTACAAGGGAATTCATATAAATTCAGAAAATAACATGACCTGAGGAGATCTGGGAGCTAGGGTAGGAAGACTGGAACCAATTAGTTCATTTTTATATATCTTAAAGGACAGCTGAAAATCAATTTTTCATATGATATTATTTTCTTACTATTTATGTATTCTGTAGCATCTTTCAAATATTAACAATATTTCATTTTTTGTGATATTTTCCCCTCTGATATTTAGTAGCAGTTATAGGCACAGTTGAATCATTTATCTCCATTTTCATCATTATATCTTGTTTAGGACTTTACATTAAGTTACACATTGAATGGTGGATGTTGAAGATGAATCTGCATAATTTTTAAGAATTCAGTAACTTATGGGCACTTTTTGGAGAATTTCAAAATTGATTTCACTTTATCTATTATTTTTTAAAAAGCAATGAATTTGGAGAGTCAATTTGAAAATGTTTTAATAATTGACTCAGGTTTCAACAGTTACTGTCATTGTCAAGATAACTCGACAGTGACTGTAGGGCTGTACCGATGTACATATTTTTTTTTATTTAAAAAATTATTGGTAGATTTCGTGAAGTGATACCTAACACCTTTTTCTTCTAAATATTGCAATTCTATAAGCTGGATGCTGAACAACCCAATTTATATTGTGGTCAAAGCAAGGATAGTTTCTGTGGTCATCTAACTTGTAGTAGCTTGGTTTTGCACTGCATTGTCATTCATAATATCTACAATATTTTTATATTTACATCCAACTCTTTGCATCTATTTTTGTTGGGTGCCTTTCAGCATATGAGAAATCGTGCAATTAGATCATATGATGTTGAACTGCCACTGATTCTGTGGTCACTGATTTCTGTCAGTGGCAGTGGCCACTGACAGAAATCTAATATTCTCTTGATTAAACTTAAGATAATTCAAGAGCAGGATTCTATTTTAATATTTTCACTGTGTTGTCTTTCTGCTAGTGGTGGTTTCCATTAGGAATGAAGCGGAATATTTAGTAATATTGATTAACGAAAAAATTAACGTCCTTTTGAGTTTATTTTGAATTACTTCATCCAGATATATACTTCTTCCACCGTGTTAAATTGTTTTAAATATCCGTTTATATTTTAAGCTGTGCTGAGAAAGAAATGTAATTACCTAAGTATCAAACATGTTATACGAATTCGCGTTCATTTAAATTCGCCGCCAATTTCATTTTCATGTTCTGTGGTCCCGCTATCTACAGTCGAAAAGCTTAATTAAGTGAGGTCAATAGGTAACGACAAGGGGTCCAAGAAGTCATGGAGAATTTGTGAAGGGGTTCTAAGTTAAGAGTGTTATGAGCCATATTATTAGTAATTTTTATCATCAACATACGTCTGTAGTGTCAAAAGTGTGTCATTTTTTGAGCTTGTCAGAGTGCATGGTGACCATTTTCGGGTAAGCGTATATCGTCAGTGTATCGAACTGTTGCCAGTCATATGGGCTATGGAGCCTGGCGCCATTGATCAAGATCTATGTTGGGTTCATTTACTTATTAGACCCAAACATTTGAATGTGGTAATAAAATATTTTAACAGCTCTAGTTAATGAGTGAAAATTATATTAAACTGTTTAGTTTATCAATTATGTTGCCCGCGGTTATGTCTGAAGAAAGACGAGACTGAATCAGTGAGATGTGAAATACGAAGAACATTATATGCCATTTTTGGCATATAACCGAATTTTCACATTAATTGGCTGTGACATGTCAATGTGATTAACTCATCGTGGGAGTAATGATTATTTCACGGAGATGAAGATTCACGAGGATTTTTTATTGCTGAGCTGCTTCTGCATAATCAGTGGTAATGAAAAAATGTCGGGGACATAATGTTGACAGAAAATAAAATGTTCTTTTCAAATCGTCTAATTTGAATATTGGCATTCGTTATTTGTTTTAATCATGTTCTTTGATGATTGCTGAAGTGTTATGCATTTTATATTTAGATTTTGTATCCGCCTCGAATGGAGAATGCACCGATCTTCACGGAAGAACTATACTCCCAGGATTGCATTTTGTGCCAGGTCCTGATACTTGTACCCTTTGCGTTTGCGAAAATGGTAATCCAAAGTGGTGTAAAGCAGTTCTCTGTTCACCGCCTCAGGTAATATACTTATTAAATCTGCATGAAAATACCAACACTTCTCCGGTCTTCGTTACATTCCAGAAATAGTATGCAATTTCTCTGATAAGTAATACCGAAGGAATTTAAAAGAAAATTTCACCTAATTACAATGAAAAGATTCGGATATTTGTCATCAAGTGCAAAGTCTTAAGAAAAATGAATAATTAGAATCCGTGAACTTCTGTGGAAGACTAATTTGTTGAATTTGTTTCCTTTTTATGCATTGCTTAATAGCCCAGAGAGATGTTTGGTTGTAGTTCAGTAATATCGATACAAACCTGTTTATTGGGATGGGTAATGAATACTGCTATTGTGTACATGAATAATTGTCAACTGTGTCCAGAGGCTAGCATTACACTCAAGCCATTACGTTTTGTAGTGGGAGGAAGATTTTTTAGTTTATGATGGAAGTATATCACCTACTTTTATCGGAGAATAAGAAATTATGGCCAACTTTTCAATCTGAGTTAATTTAAATGTGAGCAGTTTTTAGGAGGATGAAGCAGTAGCATACAATGAAAACGGTGATGCCGTTGTGAGAACGGGCGTTGGTTTTCAAATTCGGTATTAACTTATAATTTATTTAGATTAACCTAGCCAATCCAATTTTTATTTCGTATTATATTTTATGACTTTTAGTAATGATTAAAATTAGTCAAGTATTCCTTCAGGAATGGCCTAATGGTAAATGCTTCCCCTTGCTAAAGGGGCTCTTGTGACGTCTTTGTTTTACTATTATCACTTCTGTGCTCTGTATGGTGTTGCCTCTCTTGGTTATTGTAACGTTAATCCAAATTACAACAATTTATACCCTAAAAGGAGTGCACATCATTTCGCCTGGGAAATTCCTGCTGTGAATTCATTTGCCTCGACGACACTTTGCCTAAAACTACATCAGATGGCACAGGAAATGAAAACGGCGCAGACCTTGGTTTACGGCTTATAGCAAGTGCTGTTACTGCTATATTATCTCTGTCATTGCTTTTTTTCCTGATACATCGGTTGAGACAGAGGAAAATCAGAGGTGAGCTTTGGTAACCATTTCTTATATTTTTTTTACATTTTGGCAAATCTTGCTAACTCGTGACCTCCCCCAAGGAATGAGTTACATTTTTAATGGGGTCATCTGTAATTATTTCTAAACTCAAATTAATCAAGTTCATTGTATTTTCTTGTAGCATCTAGTATATGGCTGCTCACATGTGGTAAAGTTATTCAGCTACTATTTGGGCTGTAAAAATGGTTTTACTGTTTTGTTTAAATGTTACTTATTGCATTCAAGCGATGAATTTCATCTTAACATAGTGATGGCTACTATTCATTATATTTTAAAGTAGGTCCAGGGGTGAGGTGGTGTTGTAATATTATTACCATGGCTGGGGACTATTAGTTTTTTATGGGTAAGTGCAAAGTTTGTTTGATAAAGTAGAGGTGGCATATGCCTCTGGAAGAAGGTCATGACTGACTGGCCAGGGGCAATGCCTCTACTGGCTGTGTCAAAGCCAGCAAACTGGGGGATTATTGCGACAATAAAACTTGTAAATACAGGGTGCAGCAACATAACTTCTTTTTTGAAAGCGTTTTGCGTTTGAAGAAAGGAAGTTATGTTGCCACACCCTGTATATAGCAATTAGCATAGCAGAATGATACATATGTAAAAATATGTGGTAATAGAATTTAAAAATTAAATTTATTACTGTGTGTTAAAAACATTTTAGCTTGATATTGCTTGAACAACATGATTGCAGGCGTTGCATCACTTTGTGCGCACCACTGCTTCACTAATGCCCGACCACACAAATTGTGAATTACATGGTGGAAATTAGGAGGTTGAGCTACAGCTAATACATAGAACAACAACTCACCTTTGAACATACTTAATTTTTGTCTGCAGTTCATATTTTAAAACACAGTTTACCATTTTATTTATCGAAAATCAATCTGTTTGCATGATTCAGAAATTTTGGAAAAAAATGAACAAGGCTTTTCTGCATAATTGTTACATTTTTATATATGAAATCTTACATTTTGCTTATTTGAATATCATCTTCCATTCACTTCACAAAAAGCAATTTTTTGTACTGGTTTTGTAATTGTTGCTTGGTTTCTTGTTATCATTGGCTTCTTTAGTCTCGTATGTGAGTTAGGTTTTTAAAAACCTGTCCAATTATGACTGAGTATCATCTCCTGAACACCTTTCTTAAGTGACATTGTCAGTGAGGAGTTACTGGTGGCTCAGAAAATAACTTGATTTGGATGCCAATCGTTAATCAATTTTTATAATTCTCCCCAGTATTACAAGATTTTTCCAGGTTTGTCTCATTTTTAAATGAGCTTGCATCAATTTTCTTTGTTTTTTGAGCTTCTTGTTATTTTATACAGTCATTGTCCATCTGGAAACTGAATGAGAACATCAGCCTGTCATAGGGTGTCATAGTCTGTGGATGCAAGAAAGACTGCTGTGTATGTCGCTATAAGTTTTATTGTTAGGCTCTTATTATCATACAAACATTAATTCATGGTTCATTATATTGGATGATTTTCTCATGCTTATTTATCTCCTGTATGAGGTACATAATTTAAATAATTTTTAACTTCATTTCTATTTTGACAAAGTAATTTTGTGAAACTTCGTCAAAATGATTCATTATTTCCCAAAATTTTAATCTTTTAGATATACTGCTTAAAGTGAAATTATCTTTGTGAGCGAATTTGAATTAATGTTACTGCATTGTTTCTCACATTAAGTAGTCTCTGATAAACTGAATTGGAAACACACATCAGTTTGTACTCCAAGAATAAGTTTGTAGCTAGAGACCAAAATTCTTTATGAAATAAGTTCATATGTTGAGATAATTGTAAGTCGAGGTATCACTGTGTTTGAATAATAATTACTTGCAACTTGGCTGGGAATTAGTTACTGAGAAATGGTCAAATGCACATTTATGTAGGCGGTCACTGATATAAGTTGACGATGTTCATTTTTATCCGCCCTGTTTAATGTGCTTGAAAACTTCTGTAGTGAGTAAAATTAACACTTTGCCAACCAAGTTTGCGACTAACATGCATATATATGTGCACCTACATGCATATTTTTTCAGAGATTATAAGTGGGTTTTTCTCTCTCCCTCCACCTTTAAATATTCTCCCTCATCGCTTACCCTTTCCACCTGGTACTTGTACCCACTGCCACACATCTTTTTGGTGGATCGCAGGGTATTTCTGTAGATGTAGGTTAAAGGAGCATATTGGATAAGCCACTAAGGTAAAATTGTGTCAAGAATTTAAATGCCATCCACTGAATTCCAAGAACATCACAAATTCTCCATCCATTATCATAGTTAATCATTTGAGAATTGGTTTTTAGTCTCTCTCCAAGTTATACAGTTTCCTGTCAATATCTTATTGCCTTCATCGTGATTGCTAATTCTAAATTCCTCCATTTGTGAATGAATGTAGAATGAAAACCTGTGGCTAACTTAAAAAGAGGAAGAAATTTTAATGCAATATCTGAAGTAATGAAAGATTTCATTAACAATGGAACGCCCAAGTTATCCTTTAAACACTGTTCTGCATTTTCCTTGCCCTGGGAAATAATTGAGGCCTTGTGAACTCTACTGGGACAACCAAATTGGGGATGATCTTTAGCTTAATGATGCAGGCCCACTGGAAAGATTGACAGGTCTGAGAAACTAGGGAATTGGGAAATTAATATTTTTTGCTAATGAAATAGTGTTGATTGAAGGTATTTTCCAAAGTGAAAATGATCATTGAAAGAAGAACTGTTCCTGGAATTTTGATCAATGAGGTGGCCATTCGTGAGGAGGCCATATCTGTATAGGTTAAGAGGAAATTAGAGGGAGAAAGATGCGTGTCAGAGCATGTGAGGAGGTAGGGGGTGGTGTTGATTGAGAAGGGATGTTGTGGCTGGGCTTATGTGGAGGGAAACAGGTTTCCGTGCGTGCAGCGGGAGGAAGGTGTAGTTTTGGGGCATTAAGACAATGACATGGTTGAACATAGTGAACATACAGGTATATGCTCTTTTCTGCATGTGGGTTTGAATTTTAACTTGTGTATTAATTAATTTGCTGTTTCATTTGCAGGCTCATTATTCATGAATCTTTTCTAGGTGTGTGTGCATAAAATTTGCCATGTGTCTAGTTTTTCATTTGCTGCTGGTTTCAGTAATGTGCTCACTTTGGTTGTAATGGCTTTTCCTGTATCCAATGTATTTGGTGACTGATTATTGTGCAGTGTGTTCAATTTTTAAAAGTACCATGTGTTCTTTGAAACTGATGTTGAAGTTTTGTTTTGTTTACCATGCATGTATATGTTTGCTGGTGTTAATTTAATCTGGTAGATCCTATGAAATAGTTGATAATTGGAAGAGATAAGGTTTTTACATTTAATTTTTTTTAGCAATCCTCTTTTTTTGGTCCTTTTCAAATAGAATTACTCTGTTAGCAAGGATGTTAAGGAAAAATTAATGCAAACTGTAGTATGGAGTGGAGGTTTTGTGCAGCTTGGAAACTTGATTGTGGAAGCAAGATGATACAAGTAGGCTTTTGAGATGTGTGTGTGTGGAGAAGGATGGAGGTGGTGAAATGGATGGAAAGGGGAAAACAAAATAGTGGAAAGCATGGTGGCGAAAGATAATGGGTTATTACAAGAGATCCAAAGGAGGCAGGAAAGACAGATGTTGGCATTTTGATTGGGGATCGATTGCCAAAGATTGTGATAGAGGTGAGGGCATTAGGCAGGTGAGGGAGAAGTATAGGGATATTAAAATAAATTACAGATTCAGGTGTGAGGTAGTGGAACTGTGCCATAATAACTGAGATGAAAACTCATGCCATTTTCCTCTTAATAATGTGGAATATTATGTAGAAATTTGCAAGAGTTTTAATCTCTGTTATTATAGGGATATTGCATGGAATGAAGGGAGGACGGATTTATGCGGAATTGAAGAACAATATGGTGTGTCAAGTTGTGTCTTGTAAGACAAAGCTGAGAAAGGCAGGGATGATTAGTCTACGTCTATCCAAAACCTACCTTAAACAGTGTACTACCATTAATAATCTATGTATTACCTCTGTACAAAGTATATGATTATGATATGGTGAAAATCAAACATTAAATTCCTTTTTTGGTCAATTTTATGAACAATTTTTAGAACTTAAAAAAAGATGTTTAATCCTTGAAGTAAATATTTTTTTACTTGGAAAAATAAGTATATGTTCTCAAAATACTTAGCAATAGATTAATTTCCTACCTATTCAGGGAAATAACCCCCTCTCCCCCCTGGGTCAATGTGAATGTCTTAATATTTTGAATGTGTCTCTGATCACCGGCTAGGGATTTACTTTTCCCATAAATCACCACACCAATCTCAATACTCCCTTCCTTTTTTCTTTTACAGTGGTGTAAAAAATCACTTAACGGTATAAGGAAATGGTATTTCATATAATCATTCTAAAATGAGGCCATAAGGAACTCAATATATCCTTCCAAAATACTTACCATCAACTGCAATTGAAATCGTAGATGACATAAAATTAAATATTTGATTGCAGGTACCTCTGTTATACATTGAATCTCTTAAAAGTTGCCTTGAATCTTGAATTAGACTATCCAAATTGTATTGATTTTAAGAGATGATCGTTTTCAAATTCCATCACAACCCTATCTTAATCTTAAGACATCATTAAATAGTCTAGATTTATCATGCTGAGTGTTGAAACACTTTGTATATATTAATTATTACAAATATATTTTTATTACTTAATACTATATTAATTATTTGAGCTATGTTTGTTGAGGCTAATGCCTTGGGGCACGTCTTTTAATTTCAGGTCGCCAAAATCGTCAACTTACTGAAGATCAACGAAGCTTGGGTAGTATTGGGTATATAGCTGGTAGTTTAGGCTATTTGCCAGGAAGCATTGGCTATCTGAGTAACCAGGACCACATAGAATTCCACTATGAGGAACCCCCCGCTCATTATCCATTATGGAAACCTCCTGGGAATTACTTTCCAAGGGGCGAGGCACCACCCCCATATGAAGAAGCCGTGGCTGCAGCCCGGGCCGAGGCAATCGCAGCAGCTTCAGCACTCGGGGACCGGTCCGGTGGACCGGCCAATCAGGTGGGGACCAGGTCAAGGCACAGGGAAACCACGACTGAACTTCAGATGACAGAGGTCATCTTTGGAGTTCCCGTTGGTGTGAGCAGTACATCAGGGTGCTGCAATGGCGCGGCTGTCATGACAACTTCTGCCAATGTGGACGCCAGGATCAGTATGGGTGCAGAGGAGGCGATACGTTCGGATGCCTTCTATGAGGATGTAGCCGTCCTGCCATCTTCCTCGGTGGATGCCGTTGTGGCGTCGGCCATGCAGGAGGGTCCCTCTTCTTTATCTTCCCACCCATCGGTGCACATTTCGGGTGTGACTGCGGCTCCTTTGTCTTCGCCTGTGTCCACGCTGTTGGCATCGAGCAATCTTGGGGTCATGAATGACTTGAACAAGAGCACTTGCAGCTGCCCTGATGACAACGATGATTATCGTAGTGAGTGTGAAAACTGCAAGAGTGCTCATGGAAGTCGGTATCTTGATCAGCTGGAACCAAATATTGCTCCACACGAAACCATGACATTGCAACGTCGACCGCTCAACAATTCCCAAAGTGCTGCCCATGGTTACACCACGAGTCTCACTCTGCCTAGCCAGAGCAGGAGGTTGCGGTATGTAAAGTTTATAACCTTATTGCATTTATACATGGCTTTGGTGTACTGCTTGCACTTTTATTTTTCAAATGCATTGCATTTTGTAAATGGTAGTGTTCTTTCAAAACACCCTAAAGGAAGTGTAAATAGCATTAACTAATTACCAAGAAAAGCAGTCATGCCCTGGATAAATTATGGAAGTACATTCATAGCTTTATTTAAATAGTTGAAGGAACCTGTAAATTGTGGCTTGGATAAAATCTTGTAAAATTAAATGTCGCCTTACATATTAGGAATAGTCTTATGAACTTGTATACTATTTTTATAAATATTTACATTGCAGTTAGATAAGATAAAAAGACAATTTCCCACTCATTTCCTGATTACAGATGATTAACCATAATCTACTTTGCTGCTCCACCACTAACTTTGCTTAAAGATGTAAACTGACTCTTACTGTATCATAGACCACTTTCATATGTTGTGTCAACCTTGATGTGGCAATTCCTCTCCAAAAAAGCAGCTGTTTCACAGTCAAATCTTGTGTGAATCCAATGAATGACTTGAGTTTCATCAACACATTATTAAAAGTTAATTATAGGAGATTCTAGGGGAATAATCCCTATGCGTACTTCGAGGGGGAAGATTCCCTTCCTTGAGGAAAAGAATCTCTCTTACTTTTGCATGTCATTCTCAGTCGACAGGATTTTATATATCTCTACCTATATTATTTAGTTTGCTTTTGTGGGGGAGTTCCGTCATGCTTTCTTGATAGAAGTAAATTGCTGCTATTTGTCCGTGTGTGTTTTCTTTTTGTTAAACTGTGGCTTTTGATTATTGTACAAGCAGTAAATTGGGTCATTTAGCCTTTTTAGTGCCAGCTGCTTATCCCTGGTATATGTGAAAATGCCAGGGCTGTTTTGATGAATTTGTAGGTTTGCAATTAGAAATTTATATAAAGCCTAATGTGAATGTGTTTTAGCTAATTCTTTTGTATACTCTTTAAATAGTTACAGGTCAGATAAAAAACATTCAATGATGCTGTTACCTCCTATAAAAAAACCCATAAACTCGGTAATCAACCCTAAGGCTGGTTTAGTAGGTGATGGTAGAGTTCACCCAGTACTAAGCCCGATGGCATGTGAATATTCACACACCAGGGTAGGGGGGCCAGTTCCTTTCCCGTTGCTGGTTATGGTTTCCCAGGAAGATCTGATACCCAAAAAATCACACAGCTTGGGTGGAGCTGAGGGTGCCCAGAGAGGCTTGCCTAGGAATCAAACCCGGGCCCTTCAGTCACTAGTCCAATGTTCTATCCCCGGACTACTGCAACACATGTTATTTCATATTTATTATATATCATTTAGAAAAATATATAATTTTAAAATTTATTTAAAAAAATTAATGTGAGCATATATTCATTTTCATCATGAAAATTGGTCAGCAATAATAACAAAGCGTAACGTATACTCAAACATCATCTACAAAAGTTTTGCGATGTAAAGGTCTGAGTGCAGAAACACCCATCGATAGATCAGTCCGTGGCATTCATTCTTCGCACTCACCCCACCAGCTGATATATCGGCCCGCTGGCACCAAAAGGGTTGATGCTCATAGCTTCTGAAAGGAGTGTAGCTTGGAATTTATGTGGATTCATAAATGAGAGAAATTTTCTTTATATCAATGCTATACTTTTAAAATTGACTTTCCACAGAACATTAAAAAGTCATTTAATATGGACGTCAAACAATTCTGCGAAGTGATGCCTAAAACTGCCAAGTATTATAGAATACTTTTCATTGATGAATTAAGTGATGAGTCAGGGAAATTTGGCTACCCTTTTCACTTCCGTGGAACACGGGTTTCTATATCATTTGTAAACTAGTTATGTGCATCATTTTGATTCTGCATTAACTTGGCAGTTGTCTTGATATTCCAATACAATTTCAGAAAATTTCATCCACATTCATGCTTTGTTGGAGTTTTTTGAAAATGTTTGAGGAGTGCTTCAAATTGCCCATTTAAATATCATCTAACAGTGTGTAGTCATTGCTAAACTGTCTAAGTTATTTTCAATGTTTACTTTTCATTGAAAAAATTTTTGATCCTGCATATTTATATCTTCATCAGTATTTCAATCCTAGGATTGGTTTATTGCAGCCCTCCATTCGCCTCTATTTTTTGTCAGTTCCCTCAATCCCTGATACCTTTTCTGTTTTATGTCTTTCTTAATTTGTCCTATGTAAATGTCTCTTGGTCTTCCTTGTGGGTTCTTCCCTTCTATTTTTCCTTCTATTATATTCTCCGATTGACTTAATTATTTCTCCATTTATTTTGTCAACTCCTGGTGCCTTGTTGTTTCTCAGGTCTGCTCTCTTGAAATCACTTCTTAGTATCTGAGGACCCCGATCATCTTTACTTATCAATCATAGTTTATTGAACATATAATATAATATTTATATACATAACACAATTTAGATAGATCTACATCTTATCTTGCTGGCCTGCATGTGACTGGGGGTCTTAGGTCACAAGCTATTGAAATAATGGATAGTGATCTAAGTAATATTAACAGTCCATATCATTTTACTTCTTGTTAGTTCAACTTGTTGTACCCATGTTTTAGTCCTGAATTGATTGAGGGAGTAACATCCCTTTTAAGCATTCATCTGCCTCTTAAATATTCATATTCATTGTACTTTTAAGGTATTCTTTTTCTCATAATTCTCTTATAAGTTGGGGGATTCTAACTGCTAAGCTTCCCCTGAATTCATTGCCCCATTTTGTGCAAAAAACTTCAATGGCGGTAAAATTCATGATAGAATTCCAAAGCTTTGGGTTTTCTTTTGTCTCCCATGGATTTGATGGCCAAATTTTGATTGTACATTGAATATAGTCCTTTTTCCTTTCTCTCTGTTACATTTACTCTCTGTATCAGCAATTATTATTTTCCCGAGTATTCTCAGTAACAATGAGTTATTCTTCAAAAATTCTCAGCAAGGGGTAGGTACTGGTGATGGAGATTCCTACTCATGAGATGTAAAGGAAAACTTCAGAATATATTAGGTATGCTACTTGCATGAGTAAATTCTTTTTCAATGACATTTGCAAATAAATATTTCAAACTTCCAAAACTCCTATCCTCCCATATCTTGTTTACCCACTACAAACAGAAATGTGCTGACTCAGATTCATGGTCAAGTTGTGTCTGCATGACTCCATTGTAGCTATTATGTTACTAGACTAATTACAAAGTATGTTTATAATTCATCAACGAGTTTCTTCCTTCACAATAATGAGAAGCTATTGATTTCAACTGTGAAATTTTTATTTTCCTTTTTGTATCTTGCAGAATAAAATCACTGCAACATACGAAGTGTACTGTTAGGCCATTCTTATGTTATATCTTTCTCTCCGGGAAATTAATTACATTAATAAGCACTTCTGTTTACAGTAATGGGTACACATAATTAATTTTTATCATTATAAGTGTCAGCAAGCATATGGAAAAATATACTATAGCTGAGCAAAAATATCTATATACATAAAGTATTATATGAAATGCCATACAATTAATAGAAGCTGGTAGTTGCAATCTGTTAATCTCCGCAATGTGAAAATTATAACATAGAACACATCAGTACATAACTGTATGAGAGGATATTGTGATAAAAGTATTACAAAACCAAAGTACATTGAGTTGGAAAGGAAACTTCCTGAAGCAAACTGAAAATTATAAAATGGAAATTTTGTGCTATCAGTTTGCTGTAAAATTTGACATAATGTTAAGAAAAACAAAAGGAAACACTGTTATAAACCTTTGCAGGCAATGATAGCCATTAGTGGAGGAAATGGTTCAATAAATATAAATTAAAATCTTTAACAAAAGGACTGGGGTGTACAACACTCCCCACATGAGTACTCCTGCTCTGGTGGAGATCATGAAAAATATTGTAACGACCAATGCTACTTGTGTTGTTTCAGGGATCCCACTTGACATAGGTTTCGTAAAGCTCTTTTTGAATAGCTATAGAATACCTGATTAGCATAAACTTCTAGAGGGAAGTTGTTGAAAGCCTAAAAACTTAGCCACAGCAGGGTACATAACATTTTAGAGAAAAATACTATATAGCTACATAAATTTCTAGGTGGGGGTGTCTGGCACACCCAGCATTAATACCTTCTGGTTAGAGGAGTACAGATGTTTCTACAGGTTTGTTGGTTATTAAGTAGTTACATAGTTAAGTACACTTTTACCCAAAAAAAATGTGGCTACCTGTTTTTAATATGGGTACTTTGTGGTGATGACTAATAATAATAATTTGCTTTTTGACGTAACTCCTTTTTACAAGCTGAAAAAATAACCAATTAGTAAGTAAAGGTTTCTCTTAACAATAGCTGCTGATTTCAACTTCCCAAATGAGACAGTCTTTTGGCATTCGATCTTGTGGTTGTGGGTATAAATTTGTCTCTGGTAGGACTCATGCTTGCATGCTGAAAAATTAACCAATTACATAGCAAAGGCCTCTTTTAACACATTCTGCAGACTGCCATCTCTTCAAGGAGGTACTGCTTCCACTTCTGTCCATGGTGCTCAAGAGAATTGGTTTTGTAATATGCCTGCTGCCTCTTCCACTTCTTCTACTTCATCGGAAGAAGAATAAGCCTTTTCTTCTCTTGGCCTAATGTAAGAGTTGTTTGTTCTATACATATAAGAAATAGTTTGGGTAATTAGGTAACATAAATTTAAATACTTTTGAAATCACTTGAATTATGTTGTATGAAACATTGCTATAAAAGAAAGAAATCAGATAAGATGCTTCTTGAATTAGGTTCCTGTTGCACTACTTAATGGAGTCAGTGATGCCTTAGTGCCAGTTTTCATTTTCCAGAAATATAATGGTATATGAACAGTTCAACACTATTGTATATTTTTCACATTGGTTGTCAAAATGCATCACAAAAATGATAAAACATGCCCAACAGTTTGTAATTCAATATTCTCAGAAAAAAATATCACCTGTTTTGCTTTGGGGCCAAGTTTGGCTGAATGAGGGCATTTACAACTTGAAATTATGTCTTCTGATTTGGTTAAGTTAATTTGCAGGGGCATTTAATAGACCTTTTTGCAATTATAGTGTCTGAGTTCTATGATGCCTTCTATCTTGAATCAGAATAAACATGAGCTTTCCTCCTTTTGGAGATAGGGGAAATGCATTAAAGGAAGTGAATGCAGAATGATTTGCTGATCAAATAATTGTATTTTAAACATAATTTTCATTGCAACAATTTCAGACAGCAACTATAATTTTCATGTTGATATGTAATGTTGACGTCCTGTTTGATGTATTTCATGAAATAGCTGTTGTTGCCATTGAGGAATTTATTTTGTGTCGTTTTGAATGTGAAATTTACTCTGCAGAGGGAATGTTGTGTTAAAAATCATAGTGAGCACTGAAGTGTGAGTGGCAACGTTTTGATTGCCAGTCAGATGGTCAGCCGACTAGTTAGTACAGGTTTTGTGAGAACTTATTTGAGATTCATTTAAGTCCGCCATATGTCTTCTTTGAAATTACCTTTCCCCTCATATCATTTCCAGAAAGAAGAGTGCTGTTGAACCCCATTCAATCTCCGAGGGGACTGAAAGCTTAAGCGACCCGAGTGGGGTGGCTCCATCTGCTCCCTCTTTGGAGATGATTGACAATTAGAACTTTTGGATTTCCCCTCCCCTCCCTCACCCTTTGCCTACTGTTTATGAGGCCTGGAAATGTGGTGTTGGTGAGTCACTGCCTACAAGTGTGTGCACACGTCATGTATACATGGTGTTGGATACTGTTAGCAGGTAATAATACTCTCCTTCATGTGTGATAGCGTGCGAGTGTGTGTCATATTTTTGAGTGAAAGGTATGACTCTGAGCAGATTTCAAGTTACAAGTGTGCACTTTGTTGAAGCTCAAGTATTGAATTTGTTGGATCAAGGCATCTGTCTAAAATGTTAATGTAAGGTAGTCTGTGTATGTCGGATGCATTCTCTTTCAAGAAGAGTCACGTTCCCAAATTTTAATTTCCTGTGAATGATATCAAATGTGCATTTGACACATAAGGTTACCAGGTGTAATTTTCATCTTGGCTTTATTGCAATTTTAATTTCTTTTAAATCATAATTGTATCTATTTATGTATTTATTTATTTATTAAGCCACGGGTCTGTTGATATTGCTTGCAGATTTTAATTATTGCAAGTTTCAAAGAGTTTAAAGAGGTTGGAATTATGTATTCATACATATGTGTAAAAAAGATTTTTTAATGGTCGTGCTGAAGACAAGACTTTGCTAAATGGAATGCTAT
The DNA here is from genome assembly GCA_037158775.1 of Hetaerina titia. Taxonomy (NCBI): domain Eukaryota; kingdom Metazoa; phylum Arthropoda; class Insecta; order Odonata; family Calopterygidae; genus Hetaerina; species Hetaerina titia. The sequence goes on along the minus strand of CM073777.1, from coordinate 12,938,155 downwards.
AGTTCTTGCTTCAATAAAATTTAATGGAAAAGGAGGATTTTTCCCTATTAAATATGTAGGTATTTTGTAAATAGATAGAAAAAAAAGGGATGCATTTTTCTGACAGCTAATTTTTGAAATGCTTAAGGTTGGTGTTGCATCGTGTAAAATAATTTATTTTAAATGCATTTTTAGTCAATTAGGTGTTTTATGTATTATTTGTAATAATTTCTACATATTATTAGTAATGATACATATTTTTTACCATTCCAAGCTATCTTTGTTATTTCTTAAGTCATGTAAAAAATGGCCTAATGCTGATGTCCCAAAGAATCCAATATGATTAATTGATGGTGACCAAGTACATTTTCTATTTATGGTAATAGATGTTGTTTTTAAGTTGATCTTACTTGAGAGTGACTGTGTGAGGTATGAGGTTGGAGGGATGAGACTTTTTCACTGTGGAAAAGCCTTGCATTTGCATTTTTTGCTTCATATAAGGCCTATATTATGCATTGAATTTTTTTTAGTTTCTGCGTAGGTCATATGAAGACAAGGAAAAAACTTGTTGATTAAATGAAGAGTACAAAGGGTCCTCATGATTGATCAATGAAGGCTCACCATCATGGCATTGAACTTTGATGTGAGAAATGAATGCATCTGCCCAGGGAACCAACAAGCGAGGCTGTGGTTGGCACCAGTGCAATTAGAAAATTACATGGTGCCAAAATGGTGCCTGATTCAGTCAAATGCTTATTTCCATTGCAGTTATGAACTGCTTCAGCTGCTGAGTAAGTTAATTTTTGAAGGGAGTAGTGAGTCTGTGCAGGGTTTTAGTCAGTCCCACGACTGTGGGGACTCTGGTGGTGGGTGCAAGAAGACTTATAGCCCATGAGCCTATGTTATAATTCTTTTGTTATGCTGTGATTAAGTATAGCCATTTTTCATAAGGGAAAGATATTCAGCTTTGTAGAAAATTTTACTTACAAAGAACTCAAAGTGTGAGGCTTGCAAATTTTACATCATCATTGACATAAAATTCGTCATTTTTATTCTGAGAGTATAGTAATGACCTCATGAGAATCAAAATAAATGGGTACCTAATTGACCTGGTACTGTGAACCGAGTCGAAAGCATTGTTTTTTTTAGTATTAATTCAATGAAGTTTCAAGAAAAAGTGCCATTTAGTTGAAGGTTACATAACCTTTCATTCATTTATATTTATCTTCCTCAGCATCTGCTTGAAACAAATGAAAATTACTTCTTGTCACCATTTCTGCTTCTCAGTGACAAAAAATATTTTGTTGATCCATTTTCATGATATGGATAAATCAACTCAAATAAATCATTTGAGTGATGGAATTCAGTACTTGAGGCATAACAAAAGGTTTGAGTTTTTTGTCCCAGGGTGCCAAAGTGAGGTAAGGGGCCACCAAAGTGCTTTAATGGCATATAAACTCTTCTTTTGGATTGGAGCAAGGAAGATATACCACTGACTCCTGACAATTACTTGCAATCAGTGGAGACATTTTTGGTCCCTGCCATACTTTCCCCTCATGCATCAAAATAGTTACGAATGGACCCCACTTCCTTGTCCAAAAAATAATGTTTTACTGCGAGCATGGTCTTTCATTTACTGGATAAGTTATTGACACCAAATTACAGTGAAACCTCAAATTTGTGTATGTACCATAAATTTATGTAATTCTTGAATATTTTTTAGGTCCAGATAGCTTTTCATTTAGATCAATGCAGTTAGAACCTCAAGTGAGAGTTGGATTTGATCACCCTCTGAGATGATCTGATTTTTGTCATATTTGTCCCAGCTTCATTCAAAATCATTATTTTTTAAACCCGAATTGTGAATATTGGTTCACTTAAGCTATATTATGTTAACAGAATAGGAATAAAATTTATATTAATCAATTTTGAAAATTGGGGAAATCATCTGCCATAGTCTGAACTACACAAAATGCTATATTTTAGTTTTCAACAGCGAGTTTGATGTTTTTTTTAATCTTCTTAAATAACACCACAACCATAGAATGACCATATTTTTAAGGTATTATTTTATTTACAATTGTTATACATTGCAGAAAGTTAATTTGAAGAAAATCAGAACAGTTTGAAAATCAAGCAGAAGTTGGAAATAAATGAAAAGCAAATATGTCTTACAGGGAACATTCCAGAAATATGATCATACACATGTTGAATCTGAGTATAAAAGAAGAAAACGAGCTCCAAAAGTAACTAAAAATAACGCTTTTCATGTTATAATGCCATTTTGTTGTTATTATTCTCAAATGTATTTGTCTCTTTGTGTATGCTCAAAGTCAGTCCGGTAGGTCTGCTGCTAGGAGGTTTGGGCATGATTCAATTTTTTTACAGATCTAACTTAGTCCTGTGTACTTAAGTTTTGATGCATGTGGTTGCCTAGACTAACCTTTGGTTATATACATAACATTTCACTGAAATGTCACACTGGAACATTCCCATAGTCGCCAGACCAATGCTCAGTTAAAAAAAAACCTAATGGAGGTTGATGCTTGATTCCCATTCTTTTCAATGTGTAGCTGTATCTTAGCGATTAAAACATTGGCTTGGAGGTAATTAGAGAAATGACCTCAAAATATAGCAGTGGAGATTTGGCAATATAGCTTAAAGCTTCATGAAGTGAAGTCAATTGAAGTCTGGAAATGACTTCACTTTTTGAGTGTGTAAACCCTGCTAACTGCATCCTAGTTGGACCCTGCAAAATCATGTGCTAAGTTTTCCATGCCCCAAATAACTTGAGCTAACCTGAGTCTTAAGGTTACTTAAAAATGATGATTGTCAATAAAAAATGGTGATCTCCTAAACCTAAATAACCCATAACAGTGAAGTTGACAAAGAAAAAGTAAAACATCTATAGGTTTTACCTGGAGACCTTAAGTGCATTCTGTCAGCAGGTAGTGTGTTGTTGTTGGTGGTGTTAGTGATGAAAATGCTGTTTTATATTTCGCAAAATATAATGTAGATATCTACTTTCTGTGTGAGAAGTTGTACTTAAAATTTTCCAGCATGAGAATTTTTGTATTCAAATTTATTGCATCTGTTTGCATGAAAGGCTTTTGATATTTATATTTTATCATAATTCTGCGAGATGTTTAACATGTAAAATATTTGAATTCACTAAAAATATTTTCCTTCCAACCTCAGTTTTACATGAACCTTGATTTTATATGTATGTATTTTACTGATTCCCTTAACAATGCAAGTATGATGCTTCACTGTAATTCTCGAATAAGAGAGAAAACTATTGAAAGCTAAATTGCATAATGTCATCTTATTTTTTTATGTAATAATAATGGAGAGGTGCTAGGATGTAAACTTTTCAACTTGTGTACCTTGCTCATCAATGTAAGATGCACACCCCATTTTTGAGGATCAAATTTAAGGAAAAACGCTTGAATACTCAATGTTGACTGAAATAAATAGGTTTTGATGAAAGTGAACATTTTTAATTAGGCAGCTAGTCCTAATTTTTCGGATTCAATTTTGTCCCATGCTCAGTAGCAGAATTTTGGTAAATGGTGAATAATAACGAACTATTTTCACTTTCAAGTCCACACTGAAACTACCCTGTAGTGGAAGAATTTAAATATGATGCAGAAGTCAAATGAACAGAAATGTGTGGAAGAATCCCTTAGGAAATATAAAGAAAAGATTTTTATTAACTAGCCTACAATTAGTTACTCATGATGTCGCTCTCTCTGACAAAACCAGCATTTAGCAGAAGAAAATACTGTTACTTTTGCCCTTTTTTGTTTTAAAACTTGATATTCATAAATGAAGTGAACACAACACATTGCTAAAAGTGTGTGGTAGTTGGTACCTGATGGCCTTGAACAAGAATGTGTAGTCCCCCCTGGCCAAACCTCATTCTGTGCTTCTTGGCTCTTAGGTGTGGACCCAAGTTTTCAACTGTAATTGGAGGGGGTAGTTGTTTGTGTGTTACGTGGGCTTATGAGACTGTTAAAAATGAGTTAGGGACCACAAATGTGAACGATATCATTGAAAGCATGAACATGCTTAGTAAATTCTTGTGCAATTCCAAGTTAATGTCATGGAATAGACAGGAAATATTATAGAAAACATCATGATGCAGTGTATACCTGTATTTGACTCTGCTCACTAATTCTCGCTCTAATTTCTATATTTGAAGCATATATTTTTTGGTTTTAAGCCTCTATGCCCATGTTCACTCATGCAACTCAGACATCCCTTCATTATCCACAAAATTCAATTTCAAACAGTTTATTTCATGTTATTCCAATGGGAATTACTAGTTTTAGTAGGTGATTAATTGAAACCCTGTGGTTTAAAATAAGACCAGAAATGTTTACCTTCTTAAATGCAGATTCCCTAGAGAAGTAGGAAGTGAGACAAAGAGTCTTTAAAAAACTACAGTCAGGCCCATCTTGTTAGCAGCCTGGAATGGCCATGTTTTGTCTAGAATATGAGCTCAGTTTTGATTGACCTACTTCTCTTACCTCCATAAGATGGAAATTAACCTTAGTGGTGGCATATGTACTACAACGTGAGCGTCCCTTGAATTTTATTCCTACTGAAAAATATTTATACTTCACAAAGAATTCTTATCATGTTCACCATTTGGGGTGAAAGAATGAAATTGTATTACCTTTTGAAGGACCTTGCTTTTGCAGTTCATTTAGCTCATTTTTGAATTCCCTAATTTCCTTTTTCGGGTTAATTGTATTTCTTCATTTTTTAACATTGCAGTGATTCTGTCTTTGATATTTTGTTTATGAATATGAGAAAAAATAGTGATCTTAAGTATTCTAAATTTGCGTCATTGTATTGCCTCTATAACTGAACATGCAAATTATCAGCAAAACCTATAATTTATACCTGTGGAATTTTTCTCTTGTGTACTTTTTTTGCTCTAATTTCATTGTCCTAAAATTAAACTAGGCTCTTGCAATTACCTGAACATCATCATCCACACAATCTCATTTCCATCGTTGTTTTATATCAGTTACAAGCAATTACATTATTTGGTAATTCTAGATTCTAGAGTCAAACTTACACACTCCAAGTCCTTCTCTGTATCTCAAGTGTTATCTGCTATCCCATCAATTTTAATTTGGGTAAATATAACTTTTCGCTTTTTATTCCTTGCTCTAATTCATATATTTGTACCAATAAAATTAGTAAACATTATGAAAATACATGTGTGCTGGTAACATTAGACGGTGATATAGTGCCAATACTTTCCTCATTTTTCACTTGCTTTCACTTCAAAATAGAGTGTCAGACTGAATGCATTTGACTTAAGTAACGGGAGGAATGTGCATATCCTTGAGGACAGCGTAAGTGAGAGATTTTGTATGTAGAAATAATTTTCACATTATACATATGTATATCTTTCATGGCAAATTTTTATTTAGCTGTGCTGTTCTGAGCAATGTTTGTATTTTAGGTGAATAATGTATAAATAATTAAAATCTCTCTGAAAATGTACTCAATGCTCAAGAAGGAAACCATTCCCTTGCAGAGGGAGCAAATCCCTCCTTATGTTCCTTGATCCAATCCGCACCTCACCTCTCACTCAGTTACCATTGCTCAACTAAACTCATGTGATTTTATATGTAATTTAGGTAAAACCCAAAAATTGTAAGGTGAACTAGCGGTTAATTTCATTGCATTTTCATTTCAACCCGTAAACTATAGGGTTGAAAATTTTTATCATAAAATGAATAAAATGCACCTGGTAATCTTTGACGTGTAATTGTATGTTTCAATTGGATAACACACTGAAAGTGATCACTTATTTTTATGTGAAATGAATGTCTTTTTATATGTATACGTAAGTGTAGTCTTGCATACAGTATCAGCCTCAGGCAACATATTAATTATGTGTTCATCAACTGTGGATCATCGTTTTAAGAATGTGCTGGATATGGTCTTATGGCCATCGTGACTTATTGAAGAGTATGTGGTAATACCTTTCTGAATATAGGCATTTTTACTGGCTTCAAAGGCCACATTTTTGGCTCATATTAGGTAAAAATGTTGTTTCCAGCCAATTGAAGCATTTGTGGCATCTCACTGCCTTGTGTCTGCCAGTGCACTTGAGTCTTTGCTCCTTATTTTTTCATGCAGACACCTTTCCATTTGTTGTTCTGATGGAAGAGCTTAGTTGTGCATCATCGGTTTGAATGTTAATGGTTTTCTGTGTACAAAGATGTTGTGTACTTAGGTTTATTTATATTCTATGAAGATGGATATTGGTTTCAATCAATTGCGTGAACTTGTATTCCACTGTAAGCAAGCGCATGCTCTTTAACGATCACTTGCCATCTTACAACTAATGAAGATTGTGTTCAAGCTCAAGGAGCCTCAATTAAGATGCATTCTTAAGTTTTCTTTACTGGCATATGTTATTTTTCACTGATAATGAATCCCTCTCTTATGCTTGACGGTGACCCATTTGTTATAATAGGCTAATTGATTCTTATAACTGAGATTAATTAATCTGAAATTACTCGAGTATTTGTAAGCAATTTAGTAAAAGATGTGGAGCATGTGCCATGGAATGCTTTACTTGAAACAGTCATGTATTTTAGTTATACAAATATATATTTTATCTAAAAGTTGTTGGCAGACTTTTCAGGGTAGTAACTCAGTGCAGCTCTTTGAAATTTAATTTATCTTAAGTTTATGTAGTCCTTGAAAGAAAAGAATTTAGCTGTATTAAACTCAATGCGTGTTTGCTATATTTACAGTTTTAGATGCCTGTTTGTTAATGATTGTCTAGTTGTAGGGTGCCAAGAGTAAAAAAATTCTTTTTTAATATCTCCTCACTTTTTGTGTAAAACAAGACAGCTTCATTTATTGAATTGAATGAATTTCTAAGTCCTCTCACAAAAACTGTGTTTCCATTAATTTATCAAGTGTGTGTTACTTTTAATGTGAAACTAAACATAGATGGTTCAATACTGGAGTTGAAGCTCAACTATTCCCTAAATAGCATAGTTTATAAGGAATGATATAAATACCGTGTTAGTGTCATTAACTTTTTTGAAGAGATTTTTAATGATTTATTTGTAAATTATTGATAGTTATTTGGGGATTACATTTTTTTCTAACATTGTACTCTACAACTTATTTATAAAGCCTCTATTCATGTGAATGTTGCATTTACAAATTCTTAGAACTCCATGCAACCCTGTGGTTGTTGAAAGGAGTTGAAATGATCCAAGCACCTGTGTGATATAAGCTTGTGCAAAAGTTTTATCCTAGCCGGTCTTATCCAAGTTTGTTTAATAGAAGACATGATTATTTGAAATTATGAAGGGAGATGTTCCATATGTAATATCTGTAATTAATTTTCTCATATTTGTGATTGTTGAAGAATTATGAGATAAAATGTTGACCAGTCCATATTTCTCTCTCGTTGTCGATCATATAATTACTGTGAAATTTAAATCATTACTTTAGCACAAAGGATGCATTTATATATTTACGATGTATGTTTTTTACTTGTTAATGCTGTTTAATACTTGGCATCAAAGCTTTCAATATTTGTTGTATGACAAGCTTTATTTTGCAAATGTCTCATCAAATATTGTAATACAATGTATCTTAAATTTGCATCTCATGGGGCACAATTTTATTAACCTGTTTGATAATTAACATAGCGTGTTAGGAGATAGGACAATTATTTTAAAGTAAAATCGGAGATTTATAGGTAACTATTAATGCATCACATTCGTCATTTACAGCTAAAAAAATTGTAATTCATTCCATGTTGAAAAGAATAATGCATCACTTAATTTATCTTGTTCTTCATTGTAATTGATAAGGTTATACAATATCACCTATATCATCGTCAGTAAATCAGCATTTATAGAGAAGATGTTCAATATCACATTTGAATTAAAATAAATAATTGTTGAATTTACATGTGCTCTGCAGTCATTTATTGATACCACTTTTTCATGTGTGTTTTGGAATATTAAATACTATTTAAAAAATTATGCAAGATTCATTGCAGATACAAATTGACCAAAACCCATGTACTTGCATTGTGTTTTTTTTCTTAATTACGGGTGATGCCCTAACACCCCCCCCGCCACGTGCCCTTGCAGTGGCTTGCAGGGTATTAAGTAGATGTAGATCTACTTGCCTTTTTGAACACGATTATACTGACAGCATGCTCATGAGTTAGAGGAGTCAATATGTGTACTATTGTTGATTCAGAACTTAAATTCATATAAAGTGTTTGCAATGAATACAAATTACCCAAAGCCGTACTCCAAGAGTACGGCTTTGGGTAATTTGTATTCATTGCATTCATTCGGCCGTAGTACGTTCCCTTTTGCTTTATTAAAGTGTTTGCGTTGTTGTGAGTGAGCACAAAAATTGATTTCTTGTGGATGGCCTTCAAGCTTCTCTCTCTATACCCCACTCGCACTTGAGCTGTCTTGAGACATTTCCAGATGTTGGATTAGCCTCCTGTTCCTCCAATCCATTCCTATTTTCTGCAATACACGCATTAATTTTTCCCAATTCACCCTATCAAATGCTTTTTTGAAATCTATGAAACAAGCAAATATGTCCTGATTGTATTCTATATTCCTCTCGATTAGTGATCTCATCACTGCAACTTGTGCCTATCCCCATCCTGAACCCTAACTGATGATTTCCTGAGTAATCATTTGCCCTGCTCATCATCGGCTTGTTGGTGATCCTAAGAACCGCTTAAAAAACTGGTCAGAGAAAGTATTCCAGACACATCCCTCCCTAATAAATTTTACAAATTAGTCCCTAAAAACTTTCCCTCCCACATTTTCTGCATATTCCACCACGCTTCTTTTGCTTTATTTCTTACCCAACTAAATTTTTTATTCAACTCTTCATACTTCCTTCTACTCAACTCTGTGTTTGCACTCTTCCATTGTCTTCTCTTTAATATCTTTCCAATCGTTTCATCCACAATCCATGGTTTCTTCATCACTTTCCTATTTACTATTCCTATAGATTCTCTTAATGGCTTTCAATATCCCTTTTTAATTCATTCCCATATTTCCTCTGTAGTACCGAGGTTCATTTCCTCACCCATGATTTTATTCTCTTCGGCCCATTGATAATCCTTCCTTTTCAATCTACTTTATATTTCTTAGTTCTATTTCCTAAACTGCCTTCCCTTCTTTACCCTTTTGAATCAAATGCTACAATACCTGTATGCTCCTAAATTGTGATCCAAGTCTGCATCCCCCCTCCCCCCAGGAAACTTTGGGAATAGATCATTCTGTTCCTTAATGTGTGCTTAACTGTAATACAACTGATACCTTTCTGAGTCACCTGGCATTTTTCATGTATTCTTATACCCTTGGTGGTGTCTAAACCAAGATTGCCTAATGAGGAAACTTGGATATATTGTGAAACCATGCATTTTAATCTCTCCCTTGTTTTTGAGTTCATGCTTTCCCATTCACTCATAGTATTAATCACATACTCTGCTTTCAGAAACTACATTCCTAATTATTACTGTTATTTAGTTTTTGTTGCCTACCTATAGAAACATATTTTTGGGAATATGAATTATGTATAATATTCTCAATATCTGGTATGTTTTCCTTGTTTTGGATGGATTTTTATTCCACGCTGCATTAAAATATTCCCCAAAGTCTCCTGAAACCTTTTGTATTGTTGGTGATGCTTAATGCCACAGCCTTCCACCGAATTGAACATGTGTGCATGTTTCTCCATCACAAAGATTTGATTTGAGGGTTTCTGCAAGACTTACTGAAAGACTCGGTTACTCACAACCCAAATTAATACTAGGTTAGAGACAATAATTCTCTCACTTGAGGTTTTTTGCAAAGAGAGATATATTTCATGGTGGCAGGTAAACCTTAGAGGGGACAAAATACAAAAATACTCTTGGCATGGTCTGAGTCAACAGTGACAATGATAGAGGAAAGTTACTCTCAGGCCTCTAGCCTCATTCATTTGGACCTGAAAGAACACAAGTTTTCTTTCTTCATATATTTCATGGGTCCTTCATTGTATATTGTGGGATGCACAGACCAGAAAAAGATAATTTTGGAAATTTAATAACTTCTTGTAAAAGAATGTTGTTAAAAATAGGATTTAAAAATTTAAGACTAGTTTAGGGAATACTTTGGCAATTTCAAGTGATGAAAATGAGGTAAAATGACAAGCAGCTTGAGAAACCCGTAAATGTTTCTCTGTCAATGTGAACAATAGAAAATAATGGAAAAAATAATCTACTCAAAATAAAAACCAGACTTCTGTGTATAATTACTACTCGGGCAATAATCTGTGAAAATGATGTGGTAGCCAATCTGAAACTACTTATTATTATTATTAGGTAATCTACCGGTTAAGGTAGGTTTTTGGATGGACACAACTATCAAATAAACATTTTGTGACTCCCCACCTTGCAAACTAATCTATATCAGGTCCCTCTTCATCTCGGTGTACTTCTTTCCTCCCTTCATCCCGTCCAACATCCCTATCCTGTTCCTACCCTTACATCGCTTGCCCAACATTCTCCCCTCTATTACCCTCTTCAACATTCCACTACCACTCAATACGCCTTTCATCCATTTTTCCTGCCTCCATAGGATTTCTCTCAACAAACCCCTCTCCTCCCCTACCATTTCTAGTACTTCCTCATTTGTTTTCCTTTCGGTCCATTTCACCTTCTCTATTCTTCTCCACACCCACATTTCAAAAGCCTCCAATCTACGTCTATCCTCCTGCTTCAGCGACCACGTTTCCGCGCCGTACATAGCTACGCTCCATATCAGAGTTTTTACGAGTCTTGTCTTAACATCCCTACTCAACGTCCCCGTCATCAACTCCCTCCTCCTTGAGAAAGCCTCCTTGCCTAGCGTAATTCTTCTCCTTACGTCCCTACCACTTTGACCGTATTGGTCCAAAACACTTCCAAGATATGTAAACTGTTCTACCTGCTCTATTTTTTCTCCGCCTATTTTAATATTTAGCTTAGCCTTTTCTTTCTGGAAAATCGCATAACCTTTGTTTTATTAATATTGATTCTCATCCCATATTTATCGCACTGAACCTCCAATTCACTCAACAAAGCTTGCAACCCCTTGGCTGACTGAGCAACTAATGCTTGGTCATCAGCAAACCTAACCGATTTTATGAATTGCCCTCCGACTTTCATTCCTACCTCCAGTTCTTCCCATGCCTCTTTAATCATTTCCTCCACATATACGTTGAACAGCACCGGTGACAATGGGCAACCCTGCCTTACCCCTCTTCCTAACACTGCCCATCCGGACTCTCCGTTCCTCACTCGCACCTGAGCAGTCTGAGACATGTACAGGTTGCGGATCAGTCTCCTGTCCCTCCAATCCATTCCTATTTTCTGCAATACACGCATTAATTTTTCCCAATTCACTCTATCAAACGCTTTTTCGAAATCTACAAAACAGGCAAAAACGTCCTGATTGTATTCTATATTCCTCTCTACTAGTGATCTCATTACTGCAATGGCATCACGCGTACCTCTTCCTTTCCTGAACCCAAACTGATCATCCCCTAAGTAATCATTTGCCTTACTCTCTATCCTTTTGTTGATGATCCTGAGAATAACTTTAGCTGCGTGGGATATCAAACTTATTGTTCTGTAATCCTCACATGACGAAGCCTTTGCCTTTTTTGGAATAGGAACTAACACCGATCTCACAAAATCTTCCGGCCAGATTCCTTCCTCATATATACTACGAATCAGTCCATATATGGCCTTCTTCCCACCTTTCCCTAACCATTTCAACATTTCTACAGGAATATTGTCCACCCCCACAGCCTTATTTGCTTTCATCTCCTTTAATGCCCTTTCTATTTCATCGTCGAGTATGCCTGGACCTAAGCTATCTTCTTCTACGTCATGTTCCTTTTCTATGTCTAACCTTGTCGGCCTAAGTTCTTTACCATACAGTGTTTCTATATACTCCTTCCATCTCTCTTGGATTTTTCCTGGTTCAACTATTATCTTACCCCATTTATCTTTAACTGTTAGCACAGACTGTTAGCACCTTCTTACTTCCCGACAATAACTTAACCTTGCTGTATAGAGCACCAATTTCACCCTTCTTCTGTAGACTTTCCATATCCTCGCATTGCGTTTTCCACCATTCTTCTTTTGCTTTATTTGTGGCCCTTCTCAATTTATTGTTTAACTCTTTGTACTTCATTTTGCCTAACTCTGTGTTTACATTTTTCCATCTTCTTCTCTCATCCATCTTTGCAATCATCTCATCCGTTACCCATGGTTTCCTTATCCTTTTCCCGTTAACGGTTCCTATAGTGTCTTTAGCGGCTTCCAATATCCCTTTCTTGATACATTCCCATTTTTCTTCGATAGTACTCAGTTCTTTACCGTCATCCATCATTTTCTCTACAGCCTCCTGATACTCCTTCCTCGTTAATCCATTTACTGCTTCTAAATTCCATTTCCTAACCCGCCGCCCTTGCCTTATCTTCTTGAAACGAACATTACATTTCATAACAACTAAATTGTGGTCAGAGTCCGCATCCACTCCTGGGAAACTGTGCGAATTTATCACACTGTTCCTAAACCTGTGCCTAACCATAATATAATCTAACTGATACCTTTCTGAGTCACCTGGCATTTTCCATGTATACCTACGCCTTTTGTGGTGTCTAAACCATGTGTTAGTGATGACTAACCCCTGTCTCCTGCAGAATTCAATTGCTTTCTCCCCGCGTTCATTCCTCGTGCCTAACCCATAGTCCCCCACCTCACCACCATCTCTTCCTTCACCTACCGTCGCATTCCAATCCCCCATCACTATCAAATGTTTCCCTGCATGAACACTCGCGATGATATCCTCTAACTCATCATACATCCTATCGACTTCTTCCTCCTTGTGGTTGCTCAGTGGCATGTATACCTGAACAATGACCAAGTTCGTCGGCTCTGCTTTAATCTCTACGAGTAAAATTCTATCTGTCGCTTGCTCTATGTTGACTACGCTTCTTCCTACCCCTTTATTTAAAATTACGGCCACCCCTCGTTGGCTCTCGTCCCCGCCGCTGTATATCACTCTATAATTGTCACTCCAGTAATCCCCGCTATCCTTCCATCTCAAGAAACTACTTATGCCACCAAAAATATTTGGGTATTAAATATATTATAGAGAGGTTTTAGAGTTATTGAAGCGGGGTTTACCATCTATGGTTTTGCTTGCTGGCAAAAATGTGTCCGAACTGGCGAGTAGAATGCTTGCTGTTAATATTAGAAAAGACAGTTGAACATGGCATTGGTATTGTGAATGTTGCATATCCTAACTTCGTTACTCAGAGAAGTAAAACTAATACCTTGGGCAATCAAAGACATTATGGTAGAGTATGTTAAGGAAAAGGATCAAGGATATGGCAGTGCTAAATAATTGGTTCTGGAAATGCAAAACATCTGCATGAAAAGGTAACAGTTTCTTCGACAAAATAATTGCAGAATGACAAGTATTTTTTTTAATGTGGTACTAGGATTAAAATCTATGGATATGGTTAAGCATTGCCATCAGTCAATTAAATCATCAGCCATTGATGATAATTGACTGTGGCAATAGGTGGGGTGTCAAAAGGTCATTGCTTAGGCCAAACTCCTAGTAGGCAGCTTGTCAAAAGTAGATTGACAACCTGCCTATTTAATCTTACTATTCCCATTTGACTGTATACCTAGGTCCATTCATGTTGACTGCCATCTGGAGAGGGTGTTATAGACCTGCTTTTGAAAGAAAAATGTAAGCTGAAAACTGCATACATGAAAATAGGAGTTAATCTTTACTATATTGCTCTGGGGTTGAATAATAGTGACTTTTCGCTTTGTTAAACCCGTGTCACCATCTCTTTTCTCAGTTTATTTTTGGTATAGTCTTTGGATTGCTCAGGGCTATCTCTCTTCATGCCAATCCATTGTATCATACATAAAGACATATGAAATTATTCCTCCACATTGATATGGTTAAAATGTTATAATACTCTAAAGTTAGCGATTTTCATTATTTTTCTCCAGGTTTCATTGGCCATTCTCCCTATGGCCCAGTACTACCCTAGGATGCTGTGTCGTGAATTTCATATCTTGTGTGGATATGGTCTAGGGAACGGGAATGAGATGTTTGGGCTCATGAAATGGTGTAGAGATCCATGAAATTAGATAATATTTGAAGCATTTATTTGTCAGATCAGCTTGGGCTCTGTAGGCCCATGACACCCGAATGAAACCCGAGACAACTTGGAGTCCGCTGTGGGTATGTTGCGGTAGGGTGGGCTTAGGGGACTGATTTCTAACAAGGGGTTTGTCTCATCATAATGTAAGACTCCTCAAGGCACAAGTGGGTTGCAGCATGGGGAGAGAGGAGATTGTATTGAATTTCCCAAATTTTCCTGCTCAAGTTTGCTTTTCACCCTTATCCATCACGAAAGTCCCCATTGTTGGTAACATTTTTGAAGCTGTAGTGAAAGATCAAATTCGTGATTTATTTTAGTCAAATAATCTATTTTCCAAATCACACTATGGCTTTTGATTTGAGAAATATACAATTTTGGCTGTGAGTCCATAGTTAATTATGTCATTAAAGTATTTGAAAAGAAGGAATCAGTCTCTGTGATACTATGTGATCTTAGTAAGGCTTTCGACTGGGTTAATCTTTCAATATTACTATCAAAGCTATAATATTATGGTGTTAAGGGTACAAATGAAATCATATATGGATGATTACCACCAATTGGTTGAACTTCATGGCTGTCGATCTGCAGCTCTTAAAGTAAAATGTGGTGTACCACAGGATACAGTGGTTGTCCAAGTACTCTCCATCATCATGATTAATGATCTGTCCTATAAAATGAAACCTACATCTGCTTTGTGTGCTGATGACACCACTTTTGTGCAACAATGTCAAAATCTAGAAGATAAGGTGCTACCCAAATACATGTTAAGGAATGGTTTCATATTAACCATTTAGATTTAAACACTAAAAAAACTCAGCATATTTTATGCAGTCTAAAATAAAAAATAACTGATATTGATACTGCTAACATTATAAAAATTTATATTGATACAAAACTTAACTAGGAGACCCACATCAGTTAGATCTGTAATAAACTGAGTAAAGGTGTTTATATGTTAAGAAAGCTCGACTTTTTCATTTCAGATGAGTAACATTTTACACTTTATGATGCCTTCTTTCAATGTCATTTGAATGATGGTGTTCAGTAATGGGGTCATGCCCCACATGTTAAACAAATTTTGCTACTGCAAAAGAGATCTATTCGCTCTCTTGCTAATATACCACCACGTGATTCCTGCAAACCTTTTTTTATTAGATATGAAATTATGACTGCATGCAGTTCATATATCTTTAAGGCTCTGATTCGTGTGAAAGTTAATCTAGAAACTTGCCAATTAAGATCTGGCATCCATAACTAAACCGCAAGAGGTAAAGCAAATCTAAATACTACCTATTGTAGATTGTCATCAACTTACAACAAATTTCATAATATGAACATATGACTCTTTGACTATCTGCCTACTCAGTTGAAATTGGACTGTATCCAGAGTTTCAAGAATAGGGTATATACCTGGTTACATGCTCACCCACGTTGCTCATTTGATGAATTCTTTTGTGACAATCTTCATCGAATGTAAGAACTTTTGTTTATATATTAAGTAATATTTATAATAATGATATTTAATGTGGTTGTACTATTTTTCAAAATGAATCAAGTTTTATTATTATTAATACATGCTTTGGGTATCATTGCATTTTCACCACAATTGACATGTTTGGTTAGACTCGGGTATTTTCGTATTTTTCCCATTTTAAAGTTTTCCGGTTCCCCAAAATTCAATGTTGCGCGAGTCTTTTCTGCCAAAATTCATATCCCCATGCCTGTCTCCACATTTTTGAGCTGTTGTCTGCCAACCGCCCTTTAACATTCAGTTCACTTCATATCTATACCCAGGCTTGTAGGGTTAAGAGTATAAGAATTTCTAGTTCGATTCGTATGCGCTTTCTTTTAGGTTAAACTGAGCAAAGCAGAATTGACAATAGCATCTCCTCCGCCAGACAATACTATAAATTCTGAATATGGCGAGCATTTACTCTCGTGTCTACGGTTTTAAATTCTACTGAAGAGTATCACTTTATTTTCCAGCCACTGTATGTGCAGCAATGGGCAATCTTATGTTTTCTATGCACGAAATTTTGTTAGAATCAATATTACTTTCATGTTTCAATATTAATTTTTATTTAGTGTGAAGTTGTTTACTGTAAAGGCCTTTTCCCTTTTCGTTTGTGTGGTTATTCCTTATCACACGTCTTCTTTATTTCGACAGCGTGTATAATGCTGAGGCATTCCTAAAAGTGATCGTACTCATTGTGCTAAATGCAAACGTAGGTTTTCGTTAACTTGCTAATAACATTGCCGCTGATAGACTTCGTTTTTTCCGGAGATTTTGAGGAAAACATTCTTTTGATTATTTCTTGAAAGTTGATTGAAAATGAATTTAAAGGAACAAGGAATTTCACTTATATATTATTAATTATTTCTATTATTACATGTTTGCGCGTCAATTTGACATTATTTCTTTTAATCAATCTTGAGAAAAAATGGAAAATAAACCTCTTACATGCATGCAGCAGATATAATCTCAACCGGGGAGAATGCTGAAATGTTTCCAATCCATTATTTGAGCTGGAAGTTGATTAGAATTTCGATATCACAATATTTTCATTTGCTGAACTTCACGTTTTCACGATATAATGTGCTATTGTTAGCAGCGACTTAACAATAACCCGAGAAGCGTAGGAATACTCTGTACTTCTACGCATTGTCGAGGAGTAAACTAGCGTCACTTTTCCTTAAGCGAATAGAAAACGAGTGATATTTCTTTTTACAATCGGTGTTAATGTAATTTTATGTAAATATGCTCCGCCTCATTCCAGTACCTACTCCGGTATTTCCTGAGGACTTGGATATGGGTATGGTGAGAGTGAAGACTCGGCCCACGGGTGGGGAGCGATCATTCGCTCGTGGTAGAAAATCATCGGCGGACGTGTTGGGGAAGTACTCGAAATGCTTGCGATAGGTGAATCTCCGTGTCCCCCCTACCAATATACTCGATCCATTCCTAACTACCGCTAACTCACTCCACTTATTCCTGCTTATTTCATTTTCTCCCAAGACTCAGTGACTTGCATTGAAAGGATAATGATAATCATTCAAACCGGCCCTACAAAAAAGTATATTTTATGAACAGGTGCCATCCAAATATTTCCCAAAATACATTATTTTGCGATGAAATACTTTCTCTTCGGAGAAAATAAAAATGCGTTTTTTACGCTACGGATCCTGTCAGAAAAACCGAACTCACTCGATTGGCGACCAAGTAATCCTAGTGTCGAATTCGGCCTGAGTTCGGTGGATTCGTATAGGAGAATAGATATCGTTGAATAATGCCTCCGTGGTATTCTCCTTGAATGTGCTACCTCTACTTTACACAATAATTTGTATTCACAAGCAAGTGGTAAAATATCGGACTTCAATTGCTGTGGATTACCTAGGTTACCTCCTGCTCGGGACCACAGTTTTGGAATGACACAACAAAATTCTCAGTAGATTTTCACAGTAAGTGCATAAAATCTACTTGATTTCGATTAAAGTTTTACACTTTGGTGATAGAAGGTAGATTAGCAAGGATTTTTCTGAAAAATTGTGCCGAAAGCTTTGCTCCCGTAGCTATAAAACTAGTCTCGTTAATCCTTTGCAATAACAATGCAGTCTGTCATGTCAAATTTTAAAAAGTTGATGTAGTGTTCTGTATTGTATGCTGTGTTTTCATAATATTTTGGATTTTTCCTCGCGCAATCGAATTGCGTCCATCGTTGTCTAGTGGGTAAAGCGTTCGGCTTCCGTACTGAGTACTTTAGTTGAAATCCGTTGAGCAGTTCTGGACATGTTCACTCAAGCATTATTTTTCGAATACTAAGGTTCACGTCATCGAATTTTTCAAGTCAATATTTGTCGACATATCACTGTTCATCATAATTTCCAAGTTCGTAACAGAGGTTCACTCCATAGTTCTGCGACAATCAGACGGTTATTTAGAGAAGTTTAGGAAGTAGATGAAAATAACTAGCTAATAAAAAGGTATCATGTGTTTCTAATTAATGTTTTAGCGGGATAATTTTCAAATTGTTGTGGAGAAAATAGTTTACAGTTAATCTGCAAAGGATGAAACGTTGGGTATAATGAGTATAATCCGGGAAAGTGACTTTTTTGAATGTTAAAACGAGAGCATGCAAGAAGTTGGATGAATAATGTTCCACTAATGAGATTATTACAATATACCTTCTGGTTGGCATTTTTCGGTACTCCTAAACGAGTTGGTCAGTCTATGGCAAAACATTTTTTCATTATACTTGACTTTCTTTCCAACTTCATGTAAACCTTTGGTTAATTGTCTTTCTTATCAACATCCCTTTTATCAAAGGTGAAGTGGCGAAAGTCTTATGGGTTTCCCTCAAGTTTCCTAATATTATAATGGAGATCAAGCATTTTTGTCCAAGAATTCAGATAATAATTAATACTTTTATTCCATTGATGGAACATTCTGATTGTGACATTCAATTCGTACATGGATTTACATTTGGGTTTTCAGAATAAAAACTCTTCCTGTCCCAGGAAATGAGAGGATAAGTGTCACCATGTAGCTTCCATACCTGAGAATGGAACCATTAGGGAGAAGAAAATTGAATGCTAGCTTGAAATTATTAAAAAGTTGGATTTTCATTTCAAGGGCAATTACTTGTTGGTGGGCAAGCTTACATATTCTGAATTGACCACAAGCATTAAATCCAAGAAATAAAGCAAAAATTTACTTTATTTATTTAGCATTAGTCGAAAAACAGCACATTTTGTCCTTTATGCTGGACAATCAACAATGATAACAATTGTCACATTTACTAACACCCAAACCCTAGGTGGAGGAGAACCCACCTAGGCGGGAATCGAACCAATGACCCTTGGATTGGCAGATGAGGAGGTTACCCCACTGCCACCAGGGCTGGAAAATATATTCTGATTTGAGGAACCCTTTTCCCATGAAAAATTCATGGTAAAAATTTCTAATTCAGCATTTTATATCTTTCTCACTTACCTCCCAAGTCTCTATGCACATTACATTGCCCACTCTGTCATACACTGGCTTGCAATTTATTCAGTTGAATGAAGATATACTCATAATAGTTTGTGCCCATATCAGGACCAACCAAATAATGGGGTACACATTCTCGAATGTTTTTCTTCATGAGTTATCAAATTGAGGATTTGTTTATAAAAGTCCTCAAAGCTATCTTGTCCCCTGACATATCTAACCCTCATAGTTCTAACATTTGCATCTTCCACTGCTAGCTTCATGTAATTCATTCTTTGTGTCATCTTTTTTTAGTTCTTAGCATCTTTTATCCCATCCCGTTTAATTTTCAAATGCCAATCTTTCATTCCTTCCATTATGGTCATTGGTAGCTTATTATGTCCAAGAAATGTAATGTTTTTCTATTAAATTCTCTCCTCACCTAGTTATCGAAGTACTTCTTCACTGATTCACCTGACCATTTTATCATTCCCCTATAGCCTGCTTCACCTTTGATATTTTATGAAGTATTTCCCTGTTGTGACTTGTATCCGGTGATCTTGCTGTCTGAATAGTATAACCTGGTCTGTTAAACACACATAGACATTTTTGAACGTTTTCTTTTTTCTTTCTTTACCATCATGGCCATCCAAGTGATTATCCTTAACAAGTGTTTTGGACAATACAGTCAAAGTGGTAGGGACGTAAGGAGAAGAATTGCGCTAGGCAAGGAGGCTTTCTCAAGGAGGAGGGAGTTGATGACGGGGACGTTGAGTAGGGATGTTAAGACAAGACTCGTAAAAACTCTGATATGGAGCGTAGCTATGTATGGTGCAGAAACGTGGTCACTGAAGCAGGAAGATAGACGTAGATTGGAGGCTTTTGAAATGTGGGTGTGGAGAAGAATGGAGAAGGTGAAATGGACCGAAAGGAAAACAAATGAGGAAGTACTGGAGATGGTGGGTGAGGAGAGGGGTTTGTTGAGAGAAATCCTATGGAGGCAGGAAAAATGGATGAAAAGCGTATTGAGCGGTAGTGGAATGTTGAAGAGGGTAATAGAGGGGAGAATGTTGGGCAAGCGATGTAAGGGTAGGAACAGGATAGGGATGTTGGACGGGATGAAGGGAGGAAAGAAGTATACAGAGGTGAAGAGGGACCTAATATAGATTAGTTTGCTAGGTGGGGAGTCAGAAAATGTTTATTTGATAGTTGTGTCCATCCAAAAACCTACCTTAACCGGTAGATTACCTAATAATAATACATATTTTAGTACCCTGAAAGGCACCACCAGGATGTGTATCAGGGGGTGAATACACAACAGACTAATTTTGACTCGAATATCACCCTACTGTGGTCGGGCAATGTTATTTTGATCCCTTATCGTTCCTGGAAAAAATGACACCTTAAATCTGTTCTACACTTGATCTCTCTAATTCTTATGACTTGATATTTCCTACCACAATACAATGGTTAATAATACATTTTCATCATCACTGCAACTGAATTGTACAAAAGCTCGTATCCTTGCAGTCTGTTGTCTTTTTTCTTTACCGAGCCGATTTTTTCATTCCTTCAAGTCTTAAAAAAAACTAGAACATGAAATTTTATCATTCTATTCTATGATTATTCTAAATATGGAACTGAACAATATATTTATATCCCCACTGGAGTAGGTTTTTCTGAGTTACTTTTAAACAATAGTTTCACATACTTTTAGCAATAATTTTGTCCTTTAAAATTTACATATATTTAAAAAATAATATCTTTAGAGAAGTAAATATTTTTACTTCTCCAGCGAATTCCTCTTTGGAGCTTGGAATGTCAATTTGAATCACGCTCAATGTCACTGTAAAATTAAACTTTTGAGTAAATTATCAAATACTTGGTTAAGGCACACCTTAGATTCTGAAGATTGTCTGAATGATGGATGTTAACTTTTTTCAGTGGTTATTTGAAGTAATTAGAAAAAAACGACTGGGTTTAGGGATCTCACTGGAGAGAGATAGGGCCTCGGTGGAAGAAGGGTTGCAAGGATGTATCTGGAATTCCGAGATCGAGATCCATAAAAATGCAGCAGCATTTTGAGTTGCATAAATTCTACTGCGTTCTACAATGCAACCATTTCAGAGAGTAAAAATCATTCGCCTTGACCGGGATTCGAACCCGGATCCCTCGATATCCGGCCGAGTGCTTTAACCAATTAAGCTACCGAGACGTCCTCTTACACTCTGAAATGGTTAAAGCACTCGGCCGGATATCGAGGGATCCGGGTTCGAATCCCGGTCAAGGCGAATGATTTTTACTCTCTGAAATGGTTGCATTATAATGCACACATAGCGGGTGACTCCGTTAAAGTTACTAATACAGTTTCTTGAAATTTGCGTTCTACAAATTAATCCTTGCGCCAAGTATGACAGCAATCCTCACAACATTGGTGTTTGAAGAAAATGACTAGATGCAAGGGGTAACCTGTAAACTGGATTATATGGTTTTAAATGAAACAGTTTCTGGCGTAACATGGTGGAAAATCTTCATACTGACTTTTAATAATCAAACCACTTTACTTTTCCACATAAACATATGGTTTATGTGGAAAAGTAAAGTGGTTTGATTATTAAAAGTTTGCGGGTCGCGGTGGTCTAGCGGGTAGAGCATTGGACTACTGACCGGAGGGTCCCGGGTTCGATTCCCGGGCACTTTGGGCACCTGCAGCTCCACCCAAGATTTTTCGGGTACTTTGGGAACTATAACATATATAGATCTTTCTGGGAAACTATAACCGGCACAGGGAAAGGAACTGGCCCCCTACCCTTATGTGTGAATATTCACACGCCGTCGGGCTTGGTACACGGGTGAGCTCTACCATCACCTACTAAACCGACCTTAGGATTGATTACTGTGTTTATGGTTTTTTATTAAAAGTTTATATGGTTTTTTTTACTCATTAGAAATACCTTCTCGAAGAAGCATGGTACCTTATTCCTACCCTACCTTATTCTATCCCAAAAAGAAATCATCTAGTTTAGGTCACCCAGAACTATCTTTATTTCAACTCATCAAAAAGAAAGAAAAATGGCGGTGGAATATGAAACAGAAGCGTCTGAGGAAGCTGCTGAAGGTGACGGCCCAAAAGCAGTGAAGATTGTGGTCAAACCAAAGGATTCCGGGAAAACGCCGGTCTCTAGCAGACCAGGCACTCCTGTTAGGACAAAGTCTGCAATGCAGATAGAGTTTTCACCCATTGTTGAATATAGGAGGCCTGTTTCTGCAAGGACACCATCAAGGGCAACTCTATCAAGAAAAGAGCACATTTCAATCTTAGCTCAGCCTCAAATAAGGTCAGTTCAGAATAAATTATTGGACCAATTGCTAAACTTAACCATAAATAATAGGGTCGGATTTAAATAAAGAAAGAATTTATGTATATGCTAAAAATACCCAGGCATTGGTTTTGGGTAATAAGGGTTCTTGCTTCATTTCAAAATGTTTTGAGCATGATTAGAAATTCAGTCACAACTCTTATCCTGCCTCTCAAGGTATGAGGAAACAGTATCCACCATGAAATACGCATATATTTTACATGTATTAGACATTCATCATTTATGGAATGTATTTAACTCTGACTCAGTTGCCTCTATGGCAAGCATCTAAATGTCTTTTTACAGTTTTTGTCATCTTAAGAGTTTCCTGCGTAACGGAAACTCCTTGCATCATAGAAACTCTCAGTACCATGGCATAATATGTTGTTTTTATTTTAGAGTGTCATTAGAAGTCCACAAAATGTCAGACCTGAAATTTATTAATAGGTCATGATTGGTGGAGAAATGGTCTGATTATGGATTATGATGTTCATCAAAATCTTAGAAAATATGTACGCAAGGAGGAGCAAAGCAAATTGACTACGTGGATTATATATTATATAATTTGATCCTTGAAGAGATTAGGAAACTAGCAAGGGATTGGGATGGTGCAGTGGCTATTGCACTGGCTTCTCACTTCTAGAGCTTGGGTTCTAATTGTGGTGGTGGCTGGATTTTACAGTGGTATCCTGATCCCAACTTGGGATGCCCCGTGGAGAACACTTTGGGTGTGAATGCTTTCCATTGGATGGAATATTGAACTGTGGGTACCATGGCACCTTTTGTAAATAGCAGACTAATGCTAACGCTGGGTTTCTATCCACCCTCTCTCCATTTCATGAAGCATCCTACCTCTACCAGATTACCCACCTATTCCTTCTGGCACAAATGTCCAGAAGGGATAAGTGATCTGCTGTCAATTGCCTCCCCTAATAATTAAAACTAAATCTGGGCAATTCACAATTAATTATATGGAAACATATTCCTTTAAGTTCCAAGGTCCTTGCACCGTGAAATAGTCACAGAAAACAATTCTGATGTGTACTAAAAATTGTTCACATTGGAGGTTGCAAATGTTTAAAGACCAACATGAAGAAAAGTTGGCATTTGACTTTTTTTGGAACCATACCTGGAGAAAAGAAATAAACTTTTGAATTTTTGCAATGGGTAGTGATTTATGCATAGGTGTCCTATTTAATCAATATATTGGATACAATGTATGCAAATTCACTTACTTTAGATGAAAAATTCAAGGGACCAGTATCAGTGGGGAATGTACCAACTTTTGGGCCGAACAGATATTTTGTTCGTCTATTTAGGATTTATTGAGAGAGAGAATTACCATCTCTTTTTTTACTTGAAGTGATTTATTGCTGGCCAGTGTTTTATATATACATAAAACTTAAACAGCAACACACAGCACGAGAGCACATAAAAAGAACACTCACAATAATATATATATATAAAAGGGTTTGTTGAGAGAAATCCTATGGCGGCAGGAAAATTGGGTGAAAGGCATATTGAGCGGCGGTGGGATGTTGAAGACGGTAACAGAGGGGAGAATGTTGGGCAAACGAGGAAAGGGCAGGAATAGGATAGGGATGTTGGGCAGGATGAAGAAAGTACACAGAGATGAAGAGGGACCTGATGTAGATTAGGTTATTGGATTGTGTTTTGTTGGAGTCGCAAGTTAATTATGTGATAGTTGTCCATCCAAAAACCTACCTTAACCGGTAGATTACCTTATAATAATAAATAATATATATATATATATTATAAAAATAAATTGAAAGTGTTATATAGTTCAATGCAGCAATTTCAGAGTGTAAAAATCATTTGTGTTGACTGGGATTTAAACCTGGATCCTGGCTAAATGCTTTTGCCAGTTATGCTATCAAGGCATCCTCTTACGTGCTGAAATTTTGACTCCATTAAAAGTTACTGTTGCGGCATCTCCTTCAGTTTCTTGGAATTTGTTTTATAGGTCTTTGAAACCAGTAGGAAATAACTTATTAGTGTATTGTTATTGGCTTAAAATCATTTTTGTTATTTTTTAGGCCCAGACTAAGTGAAGTCTACATAATACATACTACACCAGTAGTGGCTATTACCCCACGTATTGAGGAACTAGCTAGACCCAATCTAAGGTGAAATGCAATTTATAATTTTTCTCATCATAAATGAACATTTTTTAAATTTTTTAGTTTACAATTTAGTTTATGGTTTAAATTTTGGTATTTTAAAGCTTAATGTTGGCAGTTAATATTATTTTCTTGAAGTTAAACTTAAATTTTATTAAAAAAATTAAATATCAATGCTATAATTGGTGATTAGCTTGAACCATTAATATAAAAGAAATAAAGTTAATAATCACAATTAAAATGCTGACACAGAGCATCTTATGTGCACTGAAGTAAACAAATGCACTAGAAATTTTTCATGCATAATCTAATTGTAAATTATTTTAATTGGTATGTTGATGGTTACCTGTTGAATTTCACCCCTTATCTTTTCAGTAACAAAAGGTAATCCTATTGAAAGGCCTAATAAAAATTGTTGGTTGAAATGTATGTTTGCTGGGAATCTTATACAAGAGTACAACTTTGCATATTTATATTGTAGTTAATGGAGTAGAAGAGAACTGTTCCCCTTTTTAGCTCTACATATTTAATTGATTATAGCCTGATTGTTGTGAGGGAAAGCTGTAAAAATACCTCAGAAAGGGATTTTAAAACTAAACTTAAGATTTGGCAAAAAATATTAACTTGGAACCAGTATTTTTATGATATCCCAAATTCAAATTGCAAAGAAAAAGTGAAGCTATTGCTTTGATTCTATAAACAACATAGTCAGTAAGATTCCATATATTGTAGAGGTTTTGTCCGTGATAACATACATTGATGTTTCTTGTTCAATTCTGAATCGTCCATCAAATATGACTGCAACATTCAATGTCTGTATGAATTTTCTATTCACAAAGTCAATAATGGTCTTATATACATGTCATACCATAGCACTAAAAATCAATAAAGGTTTCTTAATTAAAGCCAATATCAATGGAAGGAATCGAATAAAAACCAGAATGAAGAGCTTAATTAATTTTTGATTAAAATATTATAATTCATGAAATGAATATCTGTCTCCACAAAGAAGAGATTTTTAATAGCATCATGTAGATTATTCATATAATGATTAAAATTAATTTCAGATATGTCAGAGCTTTGCTGTATGAAATGGAAGAAATATTGAGTCCTAAAATTATTGAGAGGTTGAGAAGGTTGTTGAATGAAGATTTTGTTTCTGTGTATCAGTAAGTATAAATTATTGCTGTTCAGAAATATTTCAATGATCCTAAAGATTTTTCAAATATGTATAAATGGTAAATGAAAATACTAAGAAAAGTGAGAATATGAGATCACCTATTGGCTGAAAGTGCTCTGTTCAATATTTCCTGAATTGTTTGTCAATATGCCTTTAAGAAAAAAATTAATTTTATCACACTCCCACTAATACATTTTACATAGGTAGTTTCATGAGATATCCTTTGTGTCTCTGGATATAAGGCAGGTTCAAATATTGGTAAAAGTATATTTTTTCATACAAAGTATCTATTCTCACTAAAATCTTTTAGTGTAAGCTGAAATTAAGCAAACTTTTTAAAGATTTAAAGAAAATAAGACAAAATGAATCAATAAAGGCACATGACAAAATATACAAGCATGAAAAATAATTGAACATAATTAATTTAATGAATTGCAAAATTTCTGTCAACAAGTGTTTCATTAGAATATACATAAATCAGAATCACTCAACATTTGTTCTAACAACTTGTTGAACTATTGACCCATTACTACCTAATCTCATGAATTGATTAAAAGTTGAAATATGTTTTACAGCCTGAAGCAACAGGAAATGTTACAACTTCTACTTTTCAGTAAATTTCAGTGGAGTATTTATATTTATTTCATAGGTTTTTGAGTTGTTCTAAATCTACAACCATTACAAATAACTTAGCATTACATTTTATTTATATGATTTCCTGATTGAATGTTGGCTTTACTTGCATAATAATTAATTCTTCATAATGCACATTTACATGCAACACATTTAATTTGAATTTCTCAAACAAAGACTCACAGACAGATGTTTAAGTAAATGGATATGATGGTAGTGTGGAAATGCTCTTGCCTGCTTTTACGGAGGTTAGAGGGTCAATTCCCCCCAAGGTGGGTTGCCTGACTGACTGAGAGATATAAATTCCTTGTTGAAAAATGTTATAACACTACCAGCCTTTGTGATGCTGGGGTAACACCCTTGCTTACAGTTCCAGAGGGTGCGGGTATCCCTTCACCTAGAGCTTAGGTTTTAGTGATTTTAAATATCTGCCCTATAAATGTTCTTTTTGGTGGGCTGCAAATGGTTGAAATCAACCATCAATCTGTTACAGGTATGAAAAGCTATAAAACTCTACTAGCTGAATCTTAAACAAATGCACAAACAGGTACCCAAGTAGTTTAAACTTCTCATTCAATATGGTAGATAGAACTCTACAATATATACATAGTACTCAAGTATGAATATTCAGTACCAATGTGTAAGTCTGCTAACCTCAGGATTGGAATGTAGGCATCAAAATGAGGTATTAGTACTTTAACCAACACATCCATGTAATGCAGACATACAACATTGCAAGATACAAACATGCACTGGTACTAGCTCAAAATTTCAAAAATAAGATAGAGGTCATAACTGTCAGTAACCTAGTGGCACTGTTTGTGACCTAATAAACAACTATTAGCCAGAAAACATTCATGACATATGATAAAACTATTTGTTTTAAATTACAGAGAAGCAAGTGAAATGGCAATGAAAAAACCCAGATCTGCATCAAGATCAACAACAGGTAAGAATGTCTAATGTTCTTATTTGCTCCTGCAGTACATTGTTTTAGCATAAATACATTAATTTAAAATGTGGCGAATTTAATGTTGTAACATAATTAAAGATAGGTACCTACTGTAAGAACTTCCTGACTTTGTAATTTAAATTTGAAGAACATCATGATTGGTGATTAACACTGGCCTTTTATTTTACTTCTGAGTAATATATTTCTCTAGTGTTGAAAATTATCATTTTAAACATATGTAATATAATTATGATGTATTTGAGTTGCCCAGCCTATTTGACCTGGTATTTTGGTAACAAAGTCACTTGTCCCTGGAACAAATGAGCAGTTTAGGGAACAATAAAATGAAACAAATATTTTTTATAATGGAAGTTTGGTGAAATTAACACTAATACCATACCTGGATTACATAAATTAATGGCATATACTTTGGTTCATATTTTAAAACTACACCGTAGTGTCATATTTCAAACATTCATACCAAAGATAGAATATATGTGGACAGAGTGAATTTTCCATTATATTTATGAAAGCAGTCCCATTCTAGAAAAAGTAAAAAAATGTCAATGAATTATTATTTAATTTTCTACATCCAGAATATGTAGCAGGTATGTGTAAATGAAGTGGGAACCTATAGTTCTATTAAAACAATGGAGATGAAAGTTTGCAAGATGTTTAATTTTCATTCATTTCATTCTTTAATAATTAAAATTTTATTTATTGAATGATTTAAACCATTCCATATGGTAATCAAGGTCATGCTTAGCCGAGTAAGTGAAGTTTTCACCTGACACCACTTCCCAATCCTATTTGATTTGATAATCACTTATCCACTCTTCCGTGTGTTCTTGAAAATAGCCGGAGAGGGAAGGACATGCCCTCTCCTGCTGTACAAGCCAACCCCAGCTACTTTTTCAACTTTCTGTTGCCTATTAGCAGCACCTAAACCATGCATATGATGTGAATTATGTATTTCTTGGGCTCCCATTTCTCCTCTTATGTTCTTTGGCTAGAAATAAATGTTGGATGTGAGTTGATTTTTAGAGCACTTCTATCTATTCCTTAAATAGTATTGAATCCATGTGATCATCTATCCAAATTTTGATGTGATTTTGGTATGTACCTTATGAACTTAGCCCACTTGGGAGGATGGAATTTTTAACCTCTGCCATAATTTTTTACCACACTTTTTTCTTGTTTAACCTATTTTAAAAATCCTCTAATTGACTAATTTAAAAGTGAAGACCATACTTTGTTCTACTAGTGAATTTGTTGATGCATACAATGGGAGTTCGTAAACCAAAGAGTGTATATTTTGAAACAAGTTGCTGCATAGACTGATAAAGATCCTATTAAATATCATACCCTCTAGGCAAGGCATTAAGACCTAAAACAGCTGGTAGCAGTGGATCTAGAAGGCCTGAAATTCCTGGTAGGGGACGTCTATCTGGACGAAAGACATCAGCTGGAGGAAAACCCAGATCTGGGGGAAGGCCTGTATCTGAAAGAATGCCTAAACCTGGAGGAAGGCCAAAAACAGCAGGATATGCTGACTCTAGACATCGTGGAAGTGAGGCTCAGTTCAGAAATAAGAAAGAAGAATTGACCCATGCTGTAGCTCTCAAATTGGCAGAGAAGTTAGTGAGTTATGTTGACCTAGTTGATGGACAGTTAGCTCCAACTCTTAGAAGAGAATCATTAGAAACATGCCTCAGGAGTAGATTAGAGTCAAAGCTGAAGGATTCTGTGGACACCCAATCTGAAGTAACTGAAAGGCTTTTGAGTCTTCTTGCTAGAGAACTAGCTGTTTGGATGGAGAAAGTTATGCAAGATTTAGAGAATGGTGGAGATGGTAATATTTCCTTCTCAGATATTCCTGCCTTGGGAAAAATTAGTCCCTCTGAGGAAAGGGGAGTTGAAGGAGCCACAGATGGGGAACAGGGTGAAGAAAAAGTGCCAGGGCAAGATAAAATACCTGCAAGTGGAGATACTGGAGCTGGAAGGATCCCTTCAGATGGGGAACTTGGAGAAAGTTCTGGAGGAGGGGAGCAAATGAGTGGGGAGGCTGAGAAAGTAGATGGAGAGGGTGCGGCAGTGAAAGATGATTCGGATGAAGGGACAATGGAAAGGACTGCTGAGAGTGAAGGAAAGGCTATGGCTGGGGCAAGGGAAGGACTTGGTAATGATGGAGAGGTCAATGAAGAAGAAATTGGGGGAGAAGGGGGAGAAATTGGTGGGGAGGCTGGAGAAGGGGGAGAGGCTGGAGAAAGGGGAGAGGCTGGAGAAGGTGGAGAGGCTGGAGAAGGTGGAGAGGCTGGAGAAGGTGAAGAGGCTGGAGAAGGGGGAGAGGCTGGAGAAGAGGGAGAAGCTGGAGATGGAGGAGAGGGTGGAGAAGGGGGAGAGGCTGGAGAAGAGGGAGAAGCTGGAGAAGGGGGAGAGGCTGGAGAAGGGGAAGAAACCCCTGGAGGAGATGACGATGAGCCTCCATCAGGGGAAGATGAGTCCTCAGTAGGTGGGGACATGATCAGTGAAGAAGTTGAAGAGACTTCAGAGGAAGATGAGGGTGTTGCAGCTAAGTCTGAAGTGGAGGAAGGAGAAGGCACAGAAAGGGCTTCTGCGGTGGGTATGACTGCTCTCTCACACTTAAAGCTAACTGCAGATATGGCGCCAAGTGCAGTGGTTGCAGTCATGATCCGGGACTTGGCAAATATGCTGGAGGAGAGATATGGTGTTGAGGATAGCTCAGAATCAGAAGAATTTGCAAGGACAGTCTCACTCCGCCAACAGGAAATTAAGGCCTTCCTTATGGAGAATGCCCAAAACTATATCACTTCCCTGAGTGTGGATGGTTCGCCCGTCTGGGTCATGGGTGCCATTGGAGCAGCTATGGATCATCTAGCTGAGTGGATGGAGAGTGTTGTGAAGGTGGCAGAGAAGCGGGCTGAGGAAAGGGAAAAGGTATCTATGGTACTTTCTCAATGTTTGTCTCTGAGTAACATGGGTATTAACCACAGCTGTTCTTGTTAGGTTGGATTAAATTTTATTTGGAATGTAGACATTTCAACTTTGAAGTAAGACTATTTTATTTACTGGTATTCTACAAGTTAGGTTAGAATTTGGATGGACACAGCCTAAGCAATTGTACAAAAATACATTTACTGGCCTCTCCTAAAAAAAGCACAAACTGAAATTGGGCAATAGAGTAAATTATAGTACATTTCCTCTTCATTTAAGTTTACTTCCTTCATCCCTTCATTTCATCCTACATCCCTATTCTACTCGAACCCCTTCCTAGTTTGCCTAAAATTCTCCCCTCTATCAGAGAGTCTTCAACATCACATTGCCAATCAAAATTCTCTGCTTCCATCTTTTCTGCCTCCTTTCGTTTTCTCCCAACAATCCCCTCTCCTCCCCCATAATACTTGGCACTTCCTCATTTGTTGTCTTTTTATTCACTTCACCTTCTCCATCCTTCTCCACACCCAGCCTCCAATCTATGCCTATTATCCTGGGTCAATCCATGATGATCGTGTTTCCATGCCATACATAACTATGCTCCATATTAAAGTTTTGACTTTTATTAACATCCTTACTCAATTTTCCTATCATCAATTCTCTCCTCCTTTTGAAAGTTTCTTTGCCTAGTGCAATTCTCCTCCTTATGTCCCAGCTACTTTGACCATTTTGATTCAAAACACTTCCAAGATACATAAACTGTTCCATCTGCTCTAGTTTTTGCCCTCTTATTTAAAAGTTTAGTTTAGCCTTTTGCTTTCTATCAACTGCATAACCTTTGTTTATTTACATTTATTCTCATCCCATATCTGTTGCAGAGATTATCCAATACATTTGGCAATGCTTGAAACCCTGTGGCTAACTGATTAACTAAAGCTTGGTCATCTGCTAACCTAACTGACTTTTATTTCCTCAATGCCCTTTCTATCTTACCATCAAGCAAGCCTGGACCCATGCTATTCTTATCTTTGTCATACTATCTTTCTATGTCAACTTTGCTGTCTGGTCTTATGTGTTTACCATACAGTTCTTCCATATATTCCATCCAAATCTCCTGGATCTACCCTGGTTAAACTAATATTTTTCCTGACTAATCTTTGATTGTTTACAATGATTTTCCCTTCTTACTTCCTGACAAGGTGTTAACCTTCCCATATGGTGCACTCTTCCCACCCTTCTTATGTAAACTTTCCCTCCCACATTTTCTGCATATTCCACCACGCTTCTTTTGCTTTATTTCTTACCCAACTAAATTTTTTATTCAACTCTTAATACTTCCTTCTACTTAACTCTGTATTTACAGTCTTCCATTTTCTTCTCTCATCTTATCTTTCTAATCATTTCGTCCACAATACATGGTTTCCTCATCCTTTTCCTATGTACTATTCCTATAGGCTCTCTTATAGCTTTTAATATCCCTTTTTGACATATTCTCATTTTTCCTCTATAGTACCCAGCTCCATTTTCTCACCCATGATTTTCTTCTCTACAAGATGTAGATCATCCTTCCTTTTCAATCCACTTTATACTACTAAGTTCCATATCCTTCTTTATCCTTTTGAATCAAGTGCTATGCTACTAAATTTTAAACCAAGTCTGTATCCACTCCTTGGAAACTTTAGGAATACATAGATCACGTTGTTCCTAAATCTGTGCTTAACCATAATACACTCTTAATGATTCCTTTCTGAGCCACCTGGTATTTTTTATTCACTCTGCCATTTTTGTGCCTAAGTCAAGTGTTGGTGATGATTAACCCCAGTCTCCCAAAGAACTCAATTTCTTTCTCCCTATGGTCATTTATTGTTCCTAAATCGTAATCCCTCATCTTGTCACCATCTCATCCTTTGATTACTGTCGCATACCTATCCCCTATCACTATCACATGTTTCTCTGCAGGAACACTGTGATTATTTGCTCTATCTATATATCCCCTATCAACTTCTTCTTCCCTATCTATATACTTGGCATGCCACTAGGTAGCCATAGGGAAGAAGGTGGTATGGCTACCTGGTGGCTGAACAAAGACCAAGTTTGTTAGTTCTGCCTTTACTTCTACAAGTAATTTTCTATGCTAACTATACTTCTTCCTTCCTTTTAATTCAGTAATTTTGCATCCCCTTACCGGCTCTCATCCCCTCCGCTGTATACAACTCTATAACTAGCACTCCAGTAATTCCTACTATTCTTCCATCTCACCTTGCCCAGCACTAAAACATTGATACTTCCTTTCTCCATCTGTCACTTTATATTCTCTAATTTTCCAGCCATCATCATTGTCCTGACATCCCAAGTTCCAATTCTAACTAATTTGGTACTTTTTTGCATCTTCTATCCTGCTGCTGTTGGATTTGCTTTGCAAGGATTTTGTGAGATGACAACCATGGAAACCTTGGCTCTCCCACTACCGGGCATGACACACAGCCAATTAGGCTGAACCCCATAGTTCTCAGGACTCATTTTCATTATGTTCATTCCATTATGCCCATCATAAAATTATGGGATGAATAATTGAAGTGGTTTCCCATTGCCTTCCTCAATAGTATTTTTAACATGACACCATCACTTTGTAGTCACTCAACTGGGGTCAGATGCCTTTGAACCCACCTCATGAGGAACAGGCGATGGGCGAACTACCTTTCATCTGGCTCCTAACCATCCACCTATCTGGCATGTGTGACCCTATCAAGAGTAAATATCAGAGCAAAGTTCTAGGGATCATCAAGGTGCACAAGCCCTATCATAAATCCAAGGTTGTAGTCCATCGGGAGGGAGCTAATTAGCAAACATTATTTTCATCAAAAGTAATGCATCATAAAGTTAAATCAGTGAATATTCTATGAAAATTCAAAGAAATTCTCTCTGCCGTACAATTACCAAAGACATGACCTCTACCTTGTTCAGTGGGGAATCCAGTGCCAAGTTCATGGATGGGGAAGACATATGAAATACTTAATAAAATATTATAGTGAAATTGGGACTTATTTTTCATGGGACATATTGCAGGGTAAATTTTAAATTCAAATTTTACTGTCATTCAAAACCTATTTATAGTTATTTATTATTATCTATAGTATATTTTCCTATCTTGACAATCATTTGCCTTGACCGGGATCCCGGTCAAGGCGAATGATTTTTACTCTCTGAAATGGTTGCATTATAATGCACACATAGCGGGTGACTCCGTTAAAGTTACTGTTAGAGTTTCTTGAAATTTTCCTATCTTGAGTTGGAGACTCTTTAAATGGTCATTTTTCAAGTGTAAGATGGATCACACTTCACATTACCCATATTTTGGCCAAATATTATCTAGTTCAATAGGTTATTTCACTAAAGTAGCACTGAATTATATCTGTAATATTCTATAAACTATTGCTTTAGAATGGGAAAAATGTATATTTCTTAGTGTAATGTAACTCTTATGTTTTGTACCAGTAGGAGAACTTGACTTCTGCTATGCACTTATAATTTTAAAACAAAGAGCAACTAGCCAGCACAAGGTTCCATTACATCAGTAGAGTGCTTCCAATGTTTCTTATAATAAGCATTAGAAAGTAGTCAACCAAAAACTTAATTACTCATGGGTAGCAGTATTAAAAAAGCAACTGTACTAAATCTGGACACCATATTAAATTTTGTCCAACTATTTTCATTTGCACTTGAACAACAAGCTTAGATAATTATTCAAATATTTTGCATGCTATAATAATGCTGTGTGAATTCATAAACTTTATACTTTTGATTATCTTGACCCCTTAATGAACATGAATCAATCTTTGTGCCTCTTGTGCAGAATAATCCTCCAGCTGAAAGGCCTCTGACTGCCGATGAGACTGGCCAGTGGGTCGGGAGGCTGGAGGATGGAGTGAACAAGGCCCTCAATTGGGTCAATTGGCTCAAGGAAGCAGTGGATGCCGCTGAGTTGAGGGGAATGCAGTGCATGCGGCGTAAAATACCCTTCACTCAGGATGTACCCAGGGACATGACGTGGAGGTGTTGCACCGAGAAGGTCAACCCTAAGTTTGGGAAGGGATCTTGGAGGAGAGAGGTCAGTAATCGTGGAATGGAGTTCATTGAAATGAAGAAGAGCTACACTGAAGCAGCAGAGCAATGGAGAATGGAAATTACCTCTACACCATTAACCAGATATCCAAGACCAAGATTTAGTTCTGGCTATGGAGGAAGGGATTCAAGGGGATAGTAGACGGAATGTGTATTGCACATCTGTGAAAATAAAATAGCTCAGAGTTTGCTCAACCAATTTATTCCTATATTTGCTCTTTAGGAAATTAATCACAAGATATTATCATCATTTTCAAATATCTATGGGACTGGCCCTTTAGGCCATCTCAGAACTGACTAGGTAACTCAATTGCTTAGAGGTGCAACTCCAAGAGTGACTCAACATTACCAAATGTACTTTTTGAAGGATTCATGTAGTGGAGGGGAGTACTTATCAAGTATTAACCCTATAGCATTCCACGGGTATCATATGAGGAAACAACCTCTTGGTCTAATGGAGTCACCTGAAATAAATAGGCCAATGCTGCAAGACAATAGGGAGGGCTACCCCTTTGTGGTCATTATTTTCAAATTAGAGGTTTATCTAGCATTTAACCCAAATACATATTCATGAACATGGGGGTTAACTGGCGTAGTCTCTTTGATGATCTCAAAGTGGGCATTGAAAAACTGGAGTAATAAGTGTTGGGTTAAATAGTGATTCCAAAAAAATGATGTATTCATGTTAGTTTGACCCCAAGGATTTGAGTTCAAATCTTGGTGGTGGCAGCATTTCTTAGAATTATCCTTGATTGTTTGCCTACTTGAGTGCCATATGGAGAGCACTTTAAGTGAAGTACACCATCCTGGATAGATGGGACATAAAACTGTAAATTCCTGGGAGTCTTTCATTAAGAATAGAGTAATGCTGATGCTGAATTTCTCTCCACTCTTTTTCCATTCCCTTTTCTTCTACCACTACCAAATTATTCACCTATTCCTTATGGGTCCAAGTGATCTGGCTGGGTATCCCCTAATTACTATTAGAATGGAAACTAAATGGTGTACTTAATCCCAACTCGGTGATGGGTATTTGTATCTTGTTTGAGTAAGACAACATATCCGTATTCCAGGCATAAATCCTGTAAATACTATTGGTATTCTTAATGAAAAGGAGGAAAGAAACCATATCACCATGCTTTCTGTAGTAATTACTAAATCATGAGTGTGGATTGGTCACTGGGACATTTCATTCATTAAGGCCATGCATAAAAGGCATTCAGAGTTTTAGGCTACTTTTTAAATCTTTCTCCCTCCTTTCCCAACTTCATACATTTCCAGTCTCCCTCTCCCCTAAATGGACGTGCAAAATTTCAGTAATTCCCCAAAAATTGTAAAATTTGATAGTTAAGGGAGTGGTATAACACCTTTACAGATTTTTGGGACAAAGTAAGGGAGGCATGCAGTAGGGATGGGGTCCTCCAACCGAGGCCCATTAGTTTTCCCATCCCAAGGAAAAGGGAGTGAGAGGAAATCACAATGTCATTCACTAAGTGGTTATTTCTTCCACAGTTTCTAAGAATTTCCCACTGCTCAAGAATGTTCAGCTGGGCACCTTTGCTTTCAAGGTGTAGATTCTGAGAGGTGAAATCACTGGTGAATTGGCTTTCCAGTAGAAGTTTAGCGAAATGAGAATTTGATTTACTCTTCTTGTAGTATGACCTTTGTTATTTTATCCTTTCTTGCAGTTTACCCAATATATATGGCCAGACAGTCCCTACTCTGTAATTTTTTACCCCACATTTGTCGAGTTTTCCAAATCCGCACAGTTTTGTACAACATTAATGTTCTGTAATGTGCGTTTATTGCAAATTGCAACTCATAAACTTGGTAAATATCTTGAGTATGTATGGAAATATCTGGTCTGATTTAAATAGTTGTATCATATTTAAAAAAACATATATATCCTAATAATTAATTCTATTGTAACACCAAATAAACATCACTAAACTGAATAACTGATTTGTTGAAGAATTCCATTTTTCAAAGAAAAGGAATACCAGCCTGAAAAAACAGTGAATATACCAATATTTCAGCTTTCCAGTAATGGTAAACATTTATTATAATGTTTTTCACATTCTACGATGAGTAAAGACCAAAATGAAGGGTGGTAGACCGAGATAAGGAGTCTATTCGTGTGTATCTAGTATTGTATAACCGTTATCACTGAGTTTCCAAAAGGGAAAAACGCGGTAAACAATTGAATTATTCGCAAATCAACACCATTTCATTTTTTTGGTGCAGTTTGTACCATTTCAGATTTGAAACGTCGAAGTGAGCCATTTTCTTCGATTGATTTTGTTTGATACAAATACACGAGATCCTATGATGACAAAACCAAATGCACAAACCAGTTACCCAAGTAGAAATAAATTTGGCAAACATTTGGGAAAACGACAAAGTCACTATGACTCTTTGAAAATTTCGATAAAAACTCAATTTGTACATCAATATCTTGTTATGCTACTCTGGAACGATTTAATCTAATGATTAATACTATGAGGAACATTTCCACCAACAATAATATTAACACTATTTTGTTCCTAATGTAGTTCCGTGCCTTCACGTCGAAGCGTTTCATTCGTGTTAAGGTTTAAGTATGCCAGATTTAAATAAAATTGCAGAGGGATCGAAAATCGTTTTCTCAAACTTGTGAGCGTAACATATTATTTTATATTTAAAATGATTATATCCCAGTCATTTTTTTAAGATCAAAAACTAGTCTGATATTTCTATTGATATCTGTTGCTAATACGCATCATTTGAAAACATTGCTTTTGCGGTCATCCCTCCTATCACAAAGGAAATGTAACCGGTTGAAGAAACACTAAAATTTTACCTAAAAGTAAAAGTTAGTTAAAATATTTTATGAATAGTTTTAACAAGTACATATGTTGGCTGTCATTTTCTTATCCCAAATTTAAGAAATGTTGAGAAACGACGGTGATATCTACCATCACAATATCAACCCATCTTCACTAAATTCGGAAAAGCAAAGAAATGAAAGAATCCATCGTCAGGATGTGGCATCAATGAGACCAGGCTGTAATGGGGGCGATTTCTGCTCCATTTATGTTCCACCAAATACTTTAAAGCCAACGGAAAATATGTGCGAAGTTCATCCAGTCAAACCAGGGTTACAGGATTGTCACATTGGAATAGGACAAAGGGAATTAGGAAAAGGGAATACTAACCTTAGCTCAACGTGTATATTGGATGGTAAAAGCCGGCACCCTTTATCGCAGAATATGCTGCCTTGTTTGAAGAGATTACAGTGTGTGCGTGCAAATTCAAGTTGTGAAGCCCCAGGATTACCCTATTGGAAAAATGCCGATAAAGAAGACCCACCCGTAAGAACGCTTTTTCGAGCTAAGAGGTGGGTTGATTCAGATGAGAAAGGGTGTAAACGTGTTAGTTGCTTATTTGAATGTGAAAGTATTAGTTCTAAGAATTGCGTTTGTTCAAGTAGGAAAATCGGTATGCTACCAACACAGGAAGATAAGTTTATGCTTTCCGACCGACAGGTTGGAGTGTGCTCGTGTTCAAATCAGAATAAGCGAATTAAGCCCAAGTTGGTTCCTGATAACGACGTTATTGATGTATATTCAAGTGAAAAGTCATCTTTACCCAAAAGTGGGGTTCAAAAAGGTCAGGCTGGCCATGCTCAAAAAAATAATGAATTATGCTACCTTAATCCCAGCCAAAATCGTAGTAGTAATAGAACGAGGTCCGTCAGAGTAACGGCTGTTCAGTCCTCAAAGCGTATTTACTTAAAGCAGAGTTGTAACTCATCATGTATGGCTTATAATAACAGGTTGGTTATTCAAAATTCCACTTATGTTTCTCCCAATGAGATTCGTGTGTATTCTGGCAACACAAATCCAGGCCCAGAGTTCCTAGAAAAAGGTCCAAATAGTGTAAAGTCTGTTCCCTATGAAACGTTTTTGAATAGACATCTTTTAGAAGTGGGTGAATTGGACCATCCCAGGAAAATTGAACCAAAACCAATAGGTTCACAATTAGCGACTGAGAAATGTAACATAATGAGTGAGAGGTTTGGTAAATCAGAAGAATCAGGACAAAGTGATGCATCTGTTAAGTTCAATCATGAAAATAATTTTAATCCAAATAAGTTTGTCGAGACAGATAATCTAATTCACCAAAAGGACAAGAAAGAACCTAAAACAGTCTTGGATGTGCTTGAAGTAGACACGTTAACCAAGGCAAATGATATACTTGAAAAAATAGCAAGTACTTTAGATCAAATAAAAGTTCTAAATCGGTCTGCCTTCCCTCAGGAATCATTTACAATTTGGAATTCAGGGACAAGAGAAGATTTCAGTGGAAAATTTCCAGCCAAGGAAAGCATAGAGAATCTAGGTACAGCAACTAATGTGATGGCTATTAGTCAGGGGAAAGACTATGGGGATACTGGACATGTTAGAATAGAAGAAATGGAAAGTATGAACTTTTCTGAAGGTGGATTAGGTAACATTGAAAATCCTTCCAATAAAGAGAGATTTGAACATGACAATGAAAAGAATAGAGTTAATAAAAACTCAATGGATATTGGGGACTCTAATTTTGATGACTTAAATACTATACCTCTAAAAATCACAAAAGCAGTCTCTGCCTTTGAAACTGTGGAAAATAATGTAGTTTCTATCTGTAAGATATCAAACTCTCAAGAGCTGAATACTTCCCAGGCAGCAAGGAAAAGCCATTCAATTAATACAGTCAATCATATAAAGGTAGATGGAAAAAATCCAGACACAGATTCTTCAACAGGAAAACCTAAGGAAAACTTACTGGTTGATAATTATTCAGAAGATAATGAAAAAGAAATTTCACACGTGTTAACGGAAACAAAGTGCCGTAATAAAGCAGACTCACTCCCTCCATTGGTGTATACTGGAGTTTACAATCCCAGCTATTCACTCGGGGAAGAAACTGACCATAAAAAAATTACAGCAGAGACTTTACAGTCTGTGTTAAGGACAGTTCTTTCTCCTAAGATGCCAGGAAAGGAAGATGTTTTGGACTCCTCCTTGATGGGGTGAGTTGTTCTAAGGGCAATCATTTCTTATCTTGCATAAATTTAAGTATATAAACATGTATAATCTAAGTAGTATTAAGAATATTATATAAGCTAGAAATTATAAATGAAAAGGTAATTTTGGTGGTGGCATGAACTTGTGGTCTAAGGGGTCTCAAATGTGTTGTGTGAAGATGAAATTACTTTAGTAGCCCTTTGAAATAAATTAAACTTCATCAGAGTACCAAACCTTCCCTGGGTACCTAACTCAAGTCAAACCTCATCATCAAAACCAATGTTGTTCCCAAAATGACCCCAAGGCCCTGCTTTTATTGAAGGTGAAACTGATTAAAGAGCAATGTCCTAGTAGCTATCTCATTTAAAAATTAAGATCCCTAAATGTTAATAATATTATTATTTTAATATATTTAATTAATTATTATTTATTGATTATATTTTAATTTGTTCATAAAAAAATTCCCCTTGTATTGTGCTATTTATTTAAATTGGGACACTGTCAATTCTAGCCTCTTGATTTCATATATTTTTTGGCCAGGGGGACATGACAGCTGCTTATATTGACTCTCAGTCAGAAAAAAAAGATAACTATCAATTTCTCCAGAAGGTAGCAGTACAAAGTAAACAAGTCCTAGATTTAACTTAACATATTGAAAAATATACCTGTATTTTTAGAAATGAGGATAGTTGGACTGGTAGAAAATTTAAATTTAAAAAATCGGTTTTCTTAATATTCTATCAATAAGTTGTTCCTATAGCCCAATGAATAAATTTTCTTCACTTATGCCACAAGATCCAACAAATGAATGCTGCTAACATTTATCATTTTGTACCAATATCTAGCCTGTAACAATTACTATATTTCTTATGTTCTCTTTCCATTTTTTAATTTGGAATATTATTTAATAATGATATTTTGTCTAAATTAATATAACTAAATATGTGTGGGTACCTGTATACCATCTAAAAATGTCTTTCATGCATTTTAAATCAAGATTCTTATTAAAATTCTAAATCATACTTTAATCCTCAGTAATGAGTATGTATCTTTATATAAAGTGGACCCATACGAGTATGTAAATGTTTTTTATAATTGTGGTACTAATCTACTCTATGTTTTTTGCCCTTTTTGTAAAAGGGTTATTCCTTTCGATAAATAAATAATAATTATTATCTTTATTCTTCAATTGACATAACTATACATTTTTATGTATAAGATTCATCAGTGCAAGAATATACTAGGCAAAATCACACCATAGTCGAAATTGTTGTATTGAACTAGAAAAATGAAAAACTCGGCTATTGTGGAGTGGAAGCTCATTTATGGAATAATACTGCACATAACTGCATGCCTTATCAAAGTTTTAAGAACAATTTTCTTGATATACTTACTTTACTTCCCTGTCATCAGTTCCCTCCTTGTGAAAGCCTCTTTGCTGAATGCAATTCTTCTCCTTATGTTCCTGCTACTTTGACCATTTTGGTCAAAAACCAAGATAGGCAAACTGTTCCAACTGCTCCAGTGTTGGCCCACCTATTTGAATATTAGCTTAGCTTTTATCTTCCTAAAACCACATAACCTTCATATTATTTACATTTATTCTCATCCCAAACCTTTCACACAGATTTTTCAATGCCGAGTGAATAGTTTGCAACCCCTTGACTAACTGACAAACTAAAGCTTGGCTATTTGTAAACATAACTGATTTTAAGAACTCTCCTACAAAATTTCATTTTCACCTCCAGCTCTGGCCATGCACCAATCTCTCCACATATACTTTGGACTATATATATATATATATATATATATATATATATATATATATATATATATATATATATATATATATATATACACATACATATCTGCCACTCGTACCTGAGCTGTCTGAGATATGCCAAGTTACAGATAATTCTCCAAACCCTCCAAATCACTCATATTTTCTGCAATACTTTCATTAATTCTACTCAATTTACTCTATTATATGACTTTTTGAAATCTGCAAAACGGACATATACATGTTGGAGTCTTATAGGAATTTTAGCAGGGGGAACGGGAGAGGTATATTTTTTTGTTGACCACTTCAAATCTGTCAGACTGAAGGGATTGCCAAATTTCCAACTCCTCCAAAGCATTCAACCCACGTCCTTTCAATTCTGTGTGAAGAATGTATGCTGCAAAGTTACTGGTATGATTTTTTTCCAATAAGTATTTGGCAAATTGGGATCTGTTGATTTCTTTGTGAAGCATGATGTGTTATTTAATCCTAATATCGAATGTCCTCCCTGTCTGTCTAATGTAGATGGTGTTGGAGTGCACACAATTGAGTTTATTAACCCCACTTTGTTGCATTAAGTCAATTTTGTCTTTGGGTGAACCTATTATGTTTTTTAGAGTGTATGCGTTTTAAAACACTGTCTTGATTTTGTTTTTAGAGAGTATTTGTTGTATCCTGAGTGAAATGTGGCCAAGAAATGGAATTCTTCACTATCGGTGCTCGTCAATTATAGATGTGTGGTATATTTAGTTCTGGGCTATCTTTGTTTGTTTTCTGTTGTGCATGTTGTCAATCATTATTTTGCTGTAGCCAATTGTTGACTGCAATTGTTGACTGCAATTTGTTTTATAATATAGAGTTCCCCTTGTTTTTTGTGTGGTGACATTGGGATATTGCATAGCCTGTGTGACATGGCATGAAAGGCTGCCCATTTTTGTGAATGGAGATGCTTGGAATTTGGAGTGGATAATTTGGTCAGAGAAACACTTTTTTCTGCATGTGGAAATGTCGAACCTTTGATTAATTATTTTCACATCTAAACCATGGTTGTTAATTATTAAATCTTAATGTTGAAGTGCATAGTTAATTTTTTTACCCTCATCATGAAGGAATTCAATAAAGTTAAACCTGAAATTCTTATGTTTCCCACTTTTTATCTGTTGTAGTATGTCACTAGATATGTTCCCACTTTTTTTCAATAGTGGTAGTGTAGTTCCTACTTTTCCTCATTTACATATAAATGCCCACAAAAGACACCAAAGGAGATGAGATGGAAGAAGTGTAAAAGCTGGAGGATGAAAGAAATAATATTGGAAGAGGGCAAGGATTGCTGCAAAATTGTGATGGGAGACTGGAATATGAGTGTAAGAGAAAGATGACTGGAAAAATTGTGGGTAAAAATGGTCCTGGAAGGGTAAACAAGAGAGGTAGGATACTAATAGATTTTGGTGGGGAGGTGAAGAAGGTTGCGATGGACGTTAAGGCTCAAATATTGTAGAAGAAGGATAAATCTGGGAAACCACTGGGGATAGGTAAATAAAACAAATGGATTTCATATGCAAGAAGAAAGGTACCAAAATGATATAATACAAGTGCATGGATTACTTGGAATTGACATTTATAGTGGCCATATTCATCATGGGCCAGATCTGTGTATCAGTTTCATGAAAGTAAAAAGGACTGCAAAAAATAAGAAATGGGGATTCGAAAGTTAATGGTGGAAATGATAAAATTTTTTGAATGAGTTTCAGGAAGGGACAGAGACTAAATAGTAATAGTTAATGTGCTTGAGAGAACATTGGTCATAAAACAAGGAAGAAAGATAGGAAAACATGAATAACACAGAAAATGATTGAAGAAAGAAGAATATATTCATGTCAAAGCAATGATGAATGAAGGGAGTTAAATAGAAAAGTGAATACAGAGCTCAGAAAAGAAACAGACAAAAAAAGGCAGGAATGGCATAAGGAAGACTGAACAGAAGTTGAAGAGTTATACAAGAAAGGAAGATAGTCTGTAGCCAGTAGGAGAGTAAAAGCAATCAGCTGGAATGGATGGGCTAGAAGAGGGTTCACAAAGGAAATTGAGGGTATACAAGGCAGATTACAGGAGGAAGGTAAAGCAATAATGGCATAATGGAAATGATGCATGGAAGATCCATACAAAGGCAAGTGACTTGAATATAAAAGGAGAGGAGTTAGTGCCTGATACTCTTGAAGAAAGTATTTTGTTAGGTAAAGAGGTTTCAGCCATGAAGAATGTGAAAAACAGGGCATTAGATGGGATCCTGGTAGGGTTACTGAAGAACCCAACTAAAAATGGGATGAAGGACTTGACATCCTTGAACCAAGAAAAATGCCAAAGTGGAGGGCATACACAGGACTTTTTAAGGACAGAAATGTAACCTTGTGCAA
Source organism: Hetaerina titia (assembly GCA_037158775.1). NCBI lineage: Eukaryota > Metazoa > Arthropoda > Insecta > Odonata > Calopterygidae > Hetaerina > Hetaerina titia. Next base: position 12,894,364 of record CM073777.1, on the reverse strand, counting down.
AGAAGAAAGATGCAAAGAAATATGGAGGACATTGACATATTAATACCATTGTGCATGCAGCAAAGATGTTGCTCAGAGCAAAGTGAGAGATCCTATATCTGCTGCTCCCAAGTTTCAATCTTTGGAGTATTTTATTTTACTCATATCTCAGGTGTCAGAGGAAATTCTACCTATCTTTTGTCAAACTTCCAGCAGTATTACATGCATGTAATATACTTTTATAAATAGAATTTTTAAGAACTCTTTCCAACTAATAAATTTATTTATGAGGGTTCCACAAAAGAAAAAGTTATGCTTAATATTTAAAGCTGTGTTTTACTTGCAGTCTTTAATTTAGTGCTTGAGATCAAAAAGATAATGTATTTTTCTTCAGAAAAATACATTATATTTTTCAAATAGTGTAATTCAATCTATTTGTCATTATCTAGTTCAAAATCCTAAATACATCTCAAGTTCTTGAGACAATTTTTGAGGAATTATTTAACAGAATATAGAAATAGCATAAACTACTTTCTTTATTTACATTAGTTATCAATCAAATTGCTGCACACATTTTAATTTTTTTATCTTTGTATTTATTTCTGTACATAGGAATGCTACAAAAGCAGAAACTGTAAAAATAGATGTCTCAGATAACAGAATTCAACCTTTGGCACCATCAAGACTCCACACATTATCCAGACCAAGAGTGAGGTAATTAAGGAGAATGAGGTTAAAACTAATTAGAAGTAATGAAGTGCATGATTTGGTAACATTAGGTGTAGCAAAAGCCAGGGCCATTTGACTTTTTGGTTGTCACAGCTCTGCAAATAGCAAATAATGAGAATAGATTTCTGAAAATTTCTGGCTTTTACATTTGGTACTAACTCTGCTTTTGTGTTACTTTGTCATTTTGTATTTGCTTAAGATTGTTCAAAGGAGATATTGTTACCCTAGGGTACCTAAACCGGTTAATTTGATGAGTAGGGCACTTTTCCATCCTTTTTGCTGTTTCTCCGGAAGATTTTCATGTTGCCCATTGTGTTATATTCGACAATGTTCAGTTATGTTTCTTGGAAGGAAAAAGTTATCTGACACTGTAAACATCACTTTTCTTGGGGCTGTAATGAATAATTAAGTTGCCTTTTCTGATGATATTTTAAATGTTGATCATTTTTGTATGATTTATGAATTATGTATGGCATCTATGCTGGAATAATGCTCTCGTGAGCAGTTGCAGCATAATTTATGTTTCAATTAAAGGAAGGAAGTATTAAGGGAAAGTCAGTGTCACAAGGTGCTAAGCTTAATTTGACTGCTTTCCCTGCTCTTTGTGTGTGTTGATTGATGCCATGTTGGGTGGAGTGAGCCAGGCCCTCCCTATCAAATGTGCATGGCAACATAGTGTGGATGATGTCAGCCATGTACCTACTCTGCAGTGTTCAGTGCAGTGACATCATGCCTTGGGTATGAGGTGTTACCAATGAATTTATTGTAGTAGGCCTGGAGAATATATATTATCCTTCTATCATGAAGAAAGTGACTCGGGGAAAGGGGTCAGGATGACCCTAGAGTTCATGCAACAAGGGATGCTGGGGAGAAGGTTGAACTTGGTATTCAAGGAAAGTTGGGATAACAAGAGACTTTGGCATTCAAATTTTATTTTTACTCACTTGAATTTATCCTCTAATATTGTGTTTGGAATTGATGAAGCTTCTGCTATGAATGTAACTGCAACTTTTAAGCCAAGCAGTGGTGAATGTTGCTGAGCCAAGGGAATGCTCATTGGACATGTTGATGAATGCTTCTACAGAAAAATCTATGTGAATCACTCTGGCTTGAATGATTTCCCTTCCACTCCGTGTTAAAAAAGTTTCCTCAATGAAAAATTGATTGTGGCCCTTTCCCCTTGATAGATTTCTATCAAGTGGAAAAGTGCTACGATCAGTTATTCATTATGTTCGACTTTCAACACATCACACCTGAAACTACTCAATTTGTTCAAAGTTTACTCATGATTGTATGCCTGAAATATGATTTTCAAGCTGTCTGATTCCTCCTAAACCCAAATGAACCCCTATTTGGATAATTGGTTGTTGACGTTAGAGAATTTTTTCTGGGAGTTTTGTGTTGGTGATCATTAACTGAATTATTAAATAGCTAAGGACTGTAATTAATTGATTGAAATCTCAGTAGCTGATAGTTGGCTTCTGATAACAGGCTATTGGTCACTGCAAATGCATTTTGTGGTAGGCACAATGCCTCCAATCCCTGGAGTTCATAATTGATGGTGGCTATCACTTCATCTCACTGAGCATTCTCCATGGAGTATGTATGATTTCCCTTAAAAATGCCCAATTGTGTAGATTGATTTATAATATTAAAGATGAATTGGAAGGAATGATGATGAAATGCCACTTGAATCACTGAGGGGAATATGGTTTTGCAAGGCCCCTCATTTTTATTGGACTTGGTCTTACTGGAGATAATGATGATACTGATTCTCTTTGACAAAGGGCTAGAGCCTATTGCTTAAGAATGACATGCATGCCCTAATATTTATCAATTCATAACAGAGACTGGGGCAGTGCCTATGTCTTTTGTCAATAAATTCTTTCTAGGCTCAATGAAGTTGCCCATGGGTCTTGGATAATGCTTTCTGAGATATGCTGGGTGGTAATATTGGGGTTGTTTTGACATAAAAATATTGTGGAGCCAATGGTGGCAATTTTACTGGATCTAGAGTTGATTAAGGAGGAATACATGTCCTAAAAAATCTGCTTTTCTTTAAATTTGACCTTTAATGCCCATAACATCAGCTCTAATGTGGTAAGACAATTCAAATGAAATATGCACAATCATAAAAAAAACACTAATTATTGAAAACCATCACATTTATATAAGAAACATGCATAAAAAAATGGGTAATTTCTCCACCAGCCAATTGATGATTCTCTGCCTTTGAAGTTAGATGACTAGCAACATAACCACTTTACTGTGTTAAACAAAACAAACAATAGGGAGAAAGGGAGTGTGGGGTAAAAAAGAAAGGGGAAGGGGCATACATTTTAGTGGAAAAATATGATTTTTGGGAATATTTAAATTTAAACTGGACACACTTCGGAGTGAGGTCAAATATTGTGGGGGGCTCCTCAAAGAGATTTATAAGCTCACATCATGCCGACGATATTACCTCTGTAGGAGGTAGGTTATATTAATAGATGTTGACAACTACTTCATATTTCATAAATATAACTAAAGCTGAAATACTTCAGAGATAATGATTACTTGTATGCTTTCCTTTCAGCTACATCAAAGCTCTCAAGAGAGAGTTTAAACATTTTCTGGATAAACCTAGGCTAGAGCGACTCAGTCGAATGATGGAGCCCGAGGAGAAGCTGTAGGTTGAGTTATTCATTTAAAATTTTAATTTTGCATGCGATAGCTTGGTTGTAAATGCTATAATGAAACAGTAGTGATAGTTCTTGAGGCAACGTTTCTTATTTGTTTAAAATTTTTGTGTTCTTTATTTCATTGATGTACTCATCCATCTTCCTTTCCATTCAATGATTGGTGTTCTTCAGGTCTCAATTTCTTCCCTAATGCATTGGTTTTACTAGTGACTGTATCTTTTATTCAGAAATCAAGGATTCCTGCTGATCTTTACTCTTCTTTACCCTCTGACTATAGGGTTTACTCTGAAATATGGTATGTTAGCTCCTTCTCCATTTACCATACATCATTTAATTTTCATTCCTTGTACTTATTTTCATGTTCATTCAAACATATGAACTAAATGGTAAGTACTGGAGTGAGGTTTCATTTTATACTCCCCTTTTTTATTTAGGTGCATACTTCTCTTTGTCTTCCATATTTTATTTGCCATATGCTGAAATGAGTGTAATGAAGTTGAGTCTTGATAATAGATTTTAAGCTCTGCATATTTGCATATTTTTCAAGTGATTTGAACGTATTTTTCCACTCAACTTAGTCGGATGCCTTTTCAAAGTTTACTGGTCCCAGTAGATATTCTTAAATGTTTCCATCAGCAAGTATACTCAACCAACATGTAGCCAGCCCCCTCATTTATTTGTGAACTGTTTTTCTCATAGATTTTCTGCAAGTTTTGCTACTTTCCTTGGATAATTATGATGTGTATGTGCCTCCAAAATGATTAGTCATTTAAATTAATTTATTGCTTTGTTAGTTAGAATCAATTATCAGTGATCCTTGTAGTTTTCACTCATGTCTTTGGTGTAGCCTTTTTGATACTTATCTCAAATTCTAATAATCAAAAGTTTTCATCCTGTGATTAAAGTTTTAAGGCTTATGCATGATAAAAACATGTTATCTAAACAAAAATATTTAGGTTGCAAAAAATTTCCTTTTTTTTGGTCTGAATAAATAGTGGAATCTTGTAGTCTTGTAAGACATTTGGAATTTATGTGCCAAGAGACTCAGTGTTACATATGTTCAGAGTTCAACAATGACACACCTTATCGTATGTTGTTTACTGAGGTCAGTAGGTACTAGATTTAAAAAACCTTGAAGGGGAGGCATTAGAATAATAATCTGCCATTTGATGGGCACAGACTGAATACTTCTACATGTCTAAGCCTTGCTTAGCAAGACACAAGCTGACATCCTGCACTATGATGCACTTTCATTCAAATCTTAATATTTTTTCATCCTTTCATTCCATTAAACATGCCTACTTTATTCTTTTCGCTAACTCTCCCTAATCTTCTATCCTCCATCACTGTCTTCAACGTCCCACCACCAATCAAAGCACTCTCCATCCACTTCTCTTACCTCCTTTGGATTTCTTTCAACAACCATTTCCCCTCTGCCTTGTGCTTCTATTTTTGTTTTCCTTCCTGTCCAAATTTTACCTTTTCTACCCTTCTCCTCATCCACATCTCAAAAGCTCCCAATGCACACTTATCCTTTTGTTTCAATGATGAAGTTTCTGCAACTCACAAAACCATGCTCCACATTGAAGTCTGTGCTAAAGTTCTCTTAACATCCTTACTGTCCCCTGCCTGCCATCCCTGTCATCAATTTCCTCTTCCATGTAAATACATACATACTTATTGAAATGAAATTATTGACTTTGTAATTCCACACACATACATACTTCTTATGCAATTCTTGTTATGTCTGTACCCCTTTGACCAACTTGGTCCACAATACTTTCAAGATACATGCAAGGCTTACAATTTACCCCATTCTCTCAGCTCATTAAATATCTGTATAATCTTTGCTAATAACTCCACTCTCATCTATTCTCTCAACATTTCCAAATGAGCATCGCACACATATTTCATATTCCATAATAAAGCATCCAATTCACATTCTTTCATGGAGTATTAATTTCCTACTATAGTTTTCCAATTCCTAGCACAAATATTCCTCCAGCATTCCATATCTGTTGAACATAGTAAAAATATGCTTTTCATGCCAAACCCTGGTATCACTCCCATTCAATAATATGGGGATGAGCATGCTTTTTCCACCGCCATTTTTTTGGCCATGGGCAAACATTATTTTTTTTCATGTAACCCATATGAGACAATATGTTATTTTGCATGTCAATAATTGTTGTTTGGTGAGGTGAATAGTGGGATAAATGAAAAGTAGACAATATTGTGTATGCTAATAATTCTTGCGAAAGATGGTGGGACAGATGGAGAGCTCAAAAGGCATAGTAATCGCCAGTTGAATTAAATGGCAGTTTGTTGAAGTATATTCCTCTCCACATTGTGGTTTGGAATAGTGACTCAGGTATGAAAATATGTATGAGCATATTAGTGAAAAAATCATGTGGGCATTTGGCAGTTTGGAGTACTTGTTGTAAAAATCACTAAATACAAATGGATTATCTGATATGTAGATAAATAAGAGAAGAATGAATAGTTAGAGAGGAAGGGGTAGATGCAAAACATCTTTGGTAAATGTAGTCAAAGAGAGACTCAATATAAGAGATTTTTAAGGTTTCAGGAAGAGAAGATCAAGTGTTCAACAATAAATGAAGTTGATGGAGATGAAAGAAGTGTGAAAAAATAGAATAGTAGGAGCAATTGTGGAAGAGAATTAATTCTCAAGAGATAATAAAAAATGAGCTTTATTTACTCAATATGTATACTCTAAAAGGGAATGGCATAATTATTTGATTTGGTCTTAGGAAATTGATTTAGCAGTGCAGATTGTTGTGGTAGTATTTGATTTAGGGGAGGCGACCAACAGCCAAGGTCATTTGCACCATTATGGATGGATGAGAGAGGAGGAAGGGTGGAGAGAAACCTGGCATCAGCATTAGTCTACTTTTAATGAAAGGGGCCAGGGGTCTGCAGCTTAACGACCCATCCGATGGATGGCGTACTCACTCAAAGTGCCTTCAACAAAGCACCTCAAGTAGGGATCGGGATACCACTGATCGCATCAATCGCTGGGCACTGACACTAAGTCACTTTTCTTTAAATGACTTCACAAAGTAGATCAGGAACAAGTGAGCTGGATCCAGGAGCAACAGGAGCTCTGGATGTATTGGCCCTAGGTGTGGAAAGCTAGTGTTCCAACTATCACACCTTTCTGATACCCCATTTTACCACCAGTCCTAGTGAATTTGCTTCTTTTACAATCTGGGAATATTTAAAAGCTGCTGTTGATAGCAGCATTGGATGCACAGTCTTATTTATGGTGGAACCTCAATGAGGAATTCTGGAGTATTTTTCATAATGCGAGACACTTGTTCAGCAAAACAATTTTCCCATATAAATTGATGGAAATACGATAATGTGTTTTCAATACTGAAAAAAAATATGTACATGTTTAAACAAATAACAAAAACAATTCACATTGTTTAGGGTCATGAATGATCTTCATCTTTTCTTCTGTCAAAGAATGAACCAACCTGGAATGTGAATTTGATTTGTAGAAAACAAGCAAGAATTGAAATGATTAGTTTAGTATTTATGATACATCCCTAATTCTTTTTTATCAGAAATCTGTCAGGAAATATTTGTTTTTGCTGTTGCTTCAAAACGTTCTGAAAAGGCAACACATCATTATCATGAAATAAATTTGTAGCGTGCAAAGTCATGGCCTAATTAGTGTGATGCTTCTGAATAAATAATGCAAGAGTTTCTGGAGACCTTCTTGTCACATTTGGTCTGCTCTTCTGGATTTTACACTTCTCTAAGGATTTTGGAGTATCTGAAAGGTAAACAGTCAGGAGTTTAATATTCAAATCGTTGCTTGCATTGGTATTAAATAGCAGCATGGGACAGTCTTTCTTTGGCTTGTAGCCATGCGCTGCTTTCTCTTCTGCTGTTATATAGGTTTGCTTCTGTATCTTTATTCAGAAGAGGCTGTCTAGTCAATTAAAAACCTGATGTGGTAGGTAGCCCTCAGAATATACAAGCTTCTTAAAGTACTTGATGAAGTTCTCTGCTGCCTTTGAGTCAGAGCTTGCTACTTGTCAATGCCTCACAACATTGTGAATGGTGGTACTTCTCTTAAAATTCTGGAACTACCCACGACTATCCTCAAATAATACTTAAACCGTTGATGATCCTGACATCTTCTTAATGAAGCCAGTGAAAATCTCTTTCACCTTCTCACAAATGATGTTCTCGTTAATAGTACATCACCTTACAATTCCTTTTCATTTATCCATTAAGAGAAGCAACTTTTCAACATTTTTGAGAATATGTTGCTTAGATATTGTCACTCACTTTTAAGCATCTATCTCCTTAAATTTACCCTTGTTCTTGAGGATAGCACAAATAATTGATGTTGACCGATTGTATGTGCATGCTAGATCAGTCATGCTCATGCCTCGTTCTCATGTTTCAATGATTTTACTTTTCATTTCTACAGATATTTGGACATTCTCTTATGGCTGTCTTCTTGCAACTTTTTCTTTGAGGACCTTTTTTTCAGGATTGTCAAACTTTGTACAAAAAAACACAAAATGTCTGAACACATTTCAGGAAAATGTATGATCACAAGTGACACTAAGATGCTAGCAGAATGAGTGCTGAACACAAACTGAGACAGCAGGCATGAAATAATTACATAAAAAGTTCCTTGTTAAGCGAGTCATTAAAAAATATTTTTCCTCATTCCTCGAATTGCTCGCCATGCGAGGTTCTCATTAAGTGAGTTTCCACTGTATAAGGTATTATATTCTCTCACGTTTGTTGATAATTAAATTAAGTGCTTCATTTTGCTAAAAGCTTTTAACCTTGCTAAAAAAGGAAAAATCTACTACACAACAACCATTGAATTTAATGTGCATAGCAATAGATCATTAAGAAAGTATAGTCATAAAAGGTTGAAAATAAAATTTTGGCTGTTGCAGGCAACCTTCATGCCCCACCGATTCAAAACCACCAGTTCACCCGCTCCGCAGTCCACCCCACAAGAAAACTGGCCCACCTCTAAGAAACAAAAGCGCCGACACTGCCTGCAAGCGGAATGTAGCCATCGATGGCCCTTTCGTAAAACATCGGCTGCGGCCACAAACTTCTCCTATTAAAGCCGGAGGTGAACCGATTATACAGGAGGTGGCTACTGGCTCTTTCCCTAAAGAATCTTCAACAAAAGCGATTGAAAAGAAAAATCCCGAAAAAATAGATGCAACCCAACCGCCTTCGGTATCCGATACTCCTAAACGTCAACCTTGCTCGTCTGCCAGGAGTCCTTCCCCTGTCGGTGTTTTCCAGGATGTTACCGATGAGAAAGGCGGCTTGATCGAGATGCAAGCTAGGACCGGTGGAGGCGCTCTTTCTCCCCTGGGGTTGATCGACGAGCCCACGGGGCGGGGCGGGGCCCCGGAGGGGAGCCCACCGGCCAGGCAGACGGCGTCGGAGGGCTCGACGCCGGAAGACCACCCGGCGGATAACCAAGTGACCAGGAAGAAGAAGAGCCTGCCGGAGAACGTGGCGGAAGGCGTGTCGCCCACGAAGCGGATTCGGGGCCGGACGGTCGGCAGTAGGCGGGCGGGGATGGTGTGCGCCCGTCGCTGGAGGCTAGCGACGTACTGCTTTCCACAGCCCCACATCCTGGACCCCTCTCCTAGATGCACCCCAACCTCCGACTTCCCCGCGAGAAAGAAGTTAGGAGGAGGCGAGGACAAGGGTCAAAGCGAAACAGCGAAGCACTTAGTAAACGTATCACTGACGTTGAAGAACGAAACCGCAGACTCCCCTAAGCAAAATATCGAAGGAGAATTCGCTAGGTGTTCTAAGGAGGCAAATAACCAGATAATTTTCAACGTGTACCAGGTGACCACGGATAAACCGGTCCCGGAGTTGACCAATGCATCTAGCGTTAAGACGGCTCAGCGGGAGGAACAGGATTGTTCTTTTAGCCCTCGTGCCGAGGAGGTAGTTTCCAAGACCTTTCAAAGGGAAAACATAGACCCAGGTCACGACAAATCCCAAAAGGAAGGTAACACCAGATCGTCTAAGGCGGAGTATGCTGAATTCACTGGGCCGCGATGGCATGCGGCCAACAGAGCTGCTAAAGGATCGGCCAGAGACCATGGGGTAGCTCTTTGCCCGGACCAAATCGAGACGGTATCACGGATGAGAGACGGACGACTAGATTTGGGGCCGCTGGTGGGCTGCCGAAGTCCCTTGTGTCGATCCGAAAAGGTCCATTGCAGAATGGTCAAGTGCGAAGAGTCCCTTGGAGGAGTTAAGGCGCCACGCATGGTCGGGACCACCATCTGTGACTGCCACCCCTGCGGACCCCTCACCAGATCATCTCAGACGGTCACTCGGACAGTGTCCTCCGTGCCCATGCTCGTGTCAGATTCCACCTCCGAGGGCTACTGCGAGACAGGCTTGTGTACCACATACCTTCGCAGTGGCGCAGATTCGCGCATCGTAAACCCTCTCAACAAGGGAAAACCACTGCTTCGACACTTTGGGCAAACAACTTTGACGAACATACTGCAAAGGGAGAGGTTGAATTTGATGCTCCCCACGTCCCTCGAGAACCACGGGGAAGAAAATTTGTCCGTGGGGCCTGTCATCAGTGGCACTCCCTCCCTACGAACCATCAAGGACTGGCTGAGGGACTCCAGCGTGGACGTCCGGAACTGGCCTTGTGAGCTGACGTTCAAGGTGGACGTCGGCACGTCTGTCTCCGGCTTCCACGTCGCCGTACCAGGCGAGGCAGGGCGTCGCGACGGTAGCCCCCGGAGAGCCCTCGGTGTCGCGGGCGACGGAGCAACAGACAGGGACGTCGGATGTTCCACAAAGAAGTCGTCCGTGTTGATCGTGTGGAATAGCGGCAGCGAGTTGGGTGATGGCACCCATTCGGATTGTTATATGACTGAGGAATTGAAGGAGAAGTTCCGTCCTTTGGTTGCGTCTCGAAGGTGTTTGGTACTCTTCCGTACTCTACGCCGGAGGCAAATACTGGTGGTGGCCGTCGTCTACGCGTTCTTGTGTACTTACCTATGGTTAATCCTTTTACTTCCGACGTATTTCTTATAAAGATAGGAGGGATTGAAGTTTTTCGTTAAAATGGTCAAATTTATCTTTGTAAAATTGTATATTGTCTCTGTCATGATATATAAATGTTACATTGTATTGCTGAACAATGGATGTGAAAAATTAAACAGAGTGAGTTCGATAAGAAGCCTATTTTATGTTTGGGCTACATTACTATTTTATGTGATATTTCTCTAAAAAAATAAAAGAAGCATGCATAGGATACGCTCGCAAAACTGTTCGAGAAGGGATACAGATCTGTGCAAATATGTCTGATTAGTAAATACATGTATTTATGATTTCGCAGCACAGTAGCGTAGTGAAATGAGAATAACTCCTCCCTCTTTGGCACAGTAAGTATCTCATTGGCATTTCAGCTCTTATTCATTCCCTTCACACGTCATCCTCGTCCAAGCACTCGAGCGTCGCCGCTCCGACCACGTCTATCAATTGTTTGCTGGCGAAAGTGCACACCAGCTTGAGAGAACCAGATTTCGAAGGAACGAAAGTCTGCTCCAACTCCACGGTCTCTAAAGGTCCAATATCCCTGGAAAGTAATTTAAAATATCATTGTTATGTATAACATTTCTATTGTTCTTTCCTTTGGTTCACTTTGGGTAGTACTTTCTGCCTTACTACAAGGTTTTACTTGTAAAAAAATTGTATCTCCTCCATATAGGGAACTCAACCTTTCGTGAAATGTCCTTTGAGATAGCTAACATCTTTTTGAACACTCCTGGTGTAGTTATGTTGTTAACCTGTGCAATGGGGACAACTTTACCCTCCAGTAGGAACTCTGGCAAGAGAATTGACATAAGCGCCCCTTAGGCTATAAACGACCCCAATATTCCCCTTATTTGTAACTTAAGAATGAATTCGTTAGTTTGAATCATGTAACTGTATCCTTAACATTTGGAACTACCACTTAAGTACAGTAACATGAGAACGCATTGAAATATGTAGTTATCGCTATGTTTTGTCCAAATTATGGACTGACTGCTTTAAGCTTGCAAGAAACCTCACCACCATTGCTGCATATCAGTCCACCACGTTAATTAACCATCTATTTAACCTATGATAAGATTGAAGAGAATTCTCTACCCAATATTTAATTTCTAGTTAGTATTTTGTAGTTTGGCCTAACAATTATATTCTTACCTGTGTTCAATGGATCTTGTCTTTGTTAATCCTGGGCCGTCGAAGTTGAACTTTGAGTTGGTCAGCTTTTTCTTCAACGGATTTTTGAAACTGAATGTCATGGTCATCGGATTCTTTACTATGCCTTCGCTGGGAGCCTAGAATATTATGCAATGGAATTTGCGCTGTAGGCAGAAGTGAAACTTCAGAAGCACATACTAATCGCTCTCCTTCCTTAGATGAAACATATAATATATCATAGATCCGGGAAAAGTTCCTGCTTATTTTGTTCCAAAGCGAAGAACCTAAATCTAAAAGTTGATGAATCGTGTAAAAATCCGGATCTCTCGATATCTGGGAGATTCCTTTATCGTGTTAAGCTGCCGAGGCGTACTATAGAGTCAGATATTTTAGGAGCTCTAAAAGGACAAGATGTTATGATGAAATCTATGTCATAAGTGTACAAGTAATAGGACACCTCGGTTGCTTAACTGAATGAAACACTCGACCAGATATCAAGGGATCCAGGTTTGAGTCCCGGTCTAGGCGAAAGATTTTACACTATGAGATTGTTGCATTTTAAGGAAAATTAGCGGATGACTTCATTTAAGCTTATTATCGCGACATATCCTATCCTATTGGAAAACTAAGGAAGTCTAAGAGCCTTTTAAATGCGCAGGAAATTCGATTTTATGTCCAAACTGATGGAATTACTGAGAGACCTGCCTGTTTCGGCAGATACCACCCAGGTGAATAATGAATTACAGACTGCTGGACTGATTGCTTGGATACATTTTTGTGCCTCTGGCAATATTTGTAATCCATAGATATCGCTGGTATCATTATTTTTCTTGTATTTTTGAATAATCACGACTTTCTGAATTTATTGTATTTAAGGTAAAGTGATGAACATATTTCTCGTTGAAGGATTGCAGGGTATGATCTAGCTGACTTGGAATTAATTCAAAACTTCATAAATGTTGTTATTCAAAAATATTAAATTTTTAAAAATTACCTTGATATCAATTATTGGCTTCAAGACTTGGAAATCATCTTCCTCAGCCCAGGTCTGTCTAGTTTCTTGGACAGTCGCAATGGCGTATATCTTCATGATACAGTACTCTACCAATTTGTCCAGATAGTCATCTGGCGTAACCTTCAAGCGCAAAACCTCCTCTGCAATAGAAATAGAAATTAGTGTTATTCGCCTACCTCTACTCTTGAAGTAGAGATTGGTGTATTGGTCGAACGGTTTTTCCAGGAATATTCCAATTGAAAAGCACCAGGGAGTCGAAAGCGATGGAGAGGGGAACAAATCAGCTTATGTGAAAAAGATGAGGATGTAATTAAAATTTTTTATTAGCAATTAGCATTATTTGAAATCCTTACATTTTTCGTTAAGGCATAATTACCTCAAGACGTGATTTTAATAGTTTGAACAGTTTCATTTATACAGTCGTGCGGATAAATTGAAAATTTTACGGAAATTTTGTTTACAAGGCCCCCAGTCCCAGTTTCTCTGAAAATTCTAACCAGAAATAGAAACGTCAATAAAACCTTAGGAGTCACGTCGTACTTTTCTAAATATTCTTTCCCTTTCCGAATTCATGTATTTTTCACATTCCTGACTTTGACATAAACTTTTATCACTAACATTAGCGAGAAAAACACGAAGACAGGTACGTTTTTCGTGTTACGAAAATTTTCATTTATGACCGGTAAATGAGTACGTTTTAATTTCAGTCAGTGCCAGCTGACTAACAACTCCTCCATGAGCTAGAGTACAGAAATGTATCATTAGTGTTGGTTGAATTATATTTTGTTCGCGTTTGCCTCGCAAACATTGAGTACTAAAAAGGTGACCTTATATTTTAGTGACTTCCTCCATCTTCGCATACATCATTTGCCATACAACAAATTGCATCGAGGTTCTCTGTGAAAAAATGTACTTGTGAAAATTATCATAAACTCAAATCTTGGACTAACTGGACTATCAGAGTCGAAAAACGACTAACAAATATTGACGAAATAACCCCTTGCAACCTATAAACGCTATTACATTTCGGGTAAATACAAAATGTTTTCAATATACGTGTAAGTTTTTCATAACACGTTTAGCAAGCCTGAAAAAAATACCATTTTTCCAAGTACTATAGTACATGAGGAGAGAATCGTGAAATAAATAAAAGCGACTCAATTGGACGCCTCTGGTGAGCACTCACTTGAGTTTGGTTTTATTACGAAGTTCCCGGATGCCTTCTTCACGCAGTGCGCCTTCACTCCCGTGTAGAACACGCTGCCCGCCGACAGCAGAGCCTGAACATTCCGGGGTTCATCGGATTTGTTCTGAAAAAGGAGACGCAGTGAATCTCTGAAGAATTTCATATGAAATTTGTAAAAACCGCTACGGAAATTCATCCTTTATTAAAATAATTATTCGGCAGTGAATGCTTATCACGTGTGCGGGTTTTTGAGTGGTTAAAACGTTTCCAAGATGGTTGAGAAGACGTTGAAGATGACGCAAACCTGGGTTGCCGTTCCAAGTCAAAAGCGGGAAAAGAGATTAAATGAATCGGTAATCTGATCATATCTGACCTTCGGTAAAGCATTCCTGTGATTGCTGAAACAGAAAGAAATCACAAAGGATGCATGAGGTAAATTTTACAGAAGAATTTTAACCTTCGAAAGTGTGTGTGGAAATGGTGCCGAAAATTCTCACAATCGGGCAAAAAGAAACCCGTAAAAATGTTTCTTCTGACATTTTTAATGCCATTTATAATGACCCATACTTCTTAGAAATAGTAATGACATTTTCATTAATTTCCAGAAAAAAACGTTAATCCATGCATTAAAAGAGCCCAACTTCACCGAAAGCTAACAATGCTAAAATGAGCATATCAAAATTCAAACCAAAGATGATTGTTTTTTTCACTTAATTCCTGAAGGCCAAACTATTAATTATCATTACTACCCGGAGGTCCTTGCTCAACTCCGTGAAAATATTAGAAAAGTGACCCGAATTGTGGAAAAAAGTCACGGGTTCTTCATCAGGACTCACTCACTGCCTCACACTGCATTGCCTGTCAAGAGGTTTCTTGCCAATTATAATATCCCGCCAATAAGGCCAAGTAAAAAGACAGGAAAGTGTACGAGATTTATGTACGAACTTAATGTTATTATCGGTGAAGTTCCGAGGTGAGCCAACGCCCTCCGTGGTGCCCGAAGTCATTTATTGACGGAGGAATGGAGTATAATATGCTTGAAGGGCACTAGCCAACCGTTTTCCACTCTTGTCCTTTCGCTGAACCTTTCAGTGATTATACCCCAAGGAGGTTAGTCAATACGCGTGTGTTCCCATCTACCACCGCCCTTGAGGATAGGCGGAATCTGTATACACTCTCACTACCCGTTCATAACAAATATAATAAATCTACCTCAGTACTCATCTCATAAATTTACCTAATTAATAGTATGAACTTTGCCAACACCAGGGGAAATACTATTTACTAAATACCTCAACACGACACAGTAACTTACAGCAATTCTTTTCATGCAACAGCCTGTAGACTCTGAAACACTTTGCCTAAGGACATTAAAAATTGCCAATCATTCAATTCATTCAAAAACAGATACAATAAAATGATTCTATATGGCGAACACACTTCTCCATAAATCTTTCCCACAAAATTACACCTCGTGCTTATTGTATGTGAGCTTTACCAGTCTTTTCTTTTTTACTTTTATTGCTTAATATTTCCTTTTATTATCATTGTTATTATTGTTATGTACGAAGGGTTAAATGGAAGAAGGGACCTTATGGTCTCAACTTCGCCTGGATGAAAACTTTTATCTATCAATCTCTCTGATCAAATGAGCGTCTCACCTCAATGACCACCGTCACGCTGAAATCGTCGCCCAGTGGGACCCGTTCCAGTTCCTCCAAGTCGAAGGTCACGTCTTCCTTAGCCAAGCTGGGCAGGGCGTAGAACCGTTTAGCTCTGTCTGTTCCCCGCACGGCATTCATCAGGGACAACCTCTCCGCCTCCGTGCCTGAAACCCGCGATTAATGAAACTTTAATTTGCATATTTGACTTGAAATTATTCCGTTTATAATGGCTGAAATTCGTTATATGACTGATAAAATTCGTTATCTGGAACTGCAGTTAGTTATTTAGTACATAGGAAGCAAGTACGTAGCTAATAAAACAGGCAAACTAAAACAAATGGAACAAATGTCTTAATGATAGACTGATGTGAATTTATGAAAATTGAAGGCATTCCTTTAAAATTCTTCCCTAGTATTAGCTTCATTCATTATGATAGGAATGCCACTAATACTTATTGGGGGCGACTTTTTATGGTGATAATTTATCATAGAAGACCGGAAAATGTTTTGGACGGGTTTAACGAGTCTAAAGGTTTTTAATTAAAGGGAGTTATTTTCGTTATTACTCTTAGATCGTAGCTATAATGAAAAGTGTATACACAGTGAGGAGGTAAACTTACTTGTGTGTTCAATAAGCTATATCATCACTATAATAAAGCAAAAAACAACAACCAGAGGAAACATGGTGTAAATGACAAAACAATGACAATGAGACATTTAAGAAGCAGGATGAAGTAGATGTGGTATGCAAGCAAGTAAAATAACTGTCATATTAGAAAACACCATTAATAAATATATGTCAGGGATAGAGGTAGTGTGATGATCGCGGATAGAATCAAGGAATATTATTCGAAATCTCCAGGAGAAATATTTTAATGTTGCTGGAGAGTTTCACCTACGGTTTAAAAATATTTTTTCTTTCATTTTTCTCTTGGATATTTCTTACTTCTGTATTATTAATCTGTAAGTTTATATTAATTGCTTTTCTCCTCATTCATATGTGTATATCAGTTCTCCTTTTGTTTCTTCTCTTATTGTTACTCTATTTTTTAATTTAGCAAATTAAAACATTAGCATTATATATCTGTAGGTTTTCGTAAGTTTTTTACACTCCCCTTTATGTGTGGGTGTTTTCTTACTGTGGGTTTTTTCGTCGAGGATAAAAGCCTTATTTCTTACGTTTTTCCCACAATTGTGCATATTTTTCCACACTCTTTGTACTCATTCATATTCATTGTAAATTCATTATCATCGTCTAGTTCTTTTTTATTATTTAGCACTCAAACGTAATTATAATTTCATTGAATGTATGCAAACAAAAAAATGCCGAGATCGTAAACTCAAGTTTCCGGTCTCGGTATTTTTTTGTTTACATTGATTCACGACCGTAGCTACGTTCCTTGTATATTTGAATTTCATTAAATGTATTTGATGATAAGCTAGATGAAAGAAGAGACTGCCACAGTCTCAATCTCACCCGAATAAAGCCGAATTGTTTTTATTACATATATTACTGTTTAGAACCCCTATATCCATAAATTCATTACTCAAATCGAAATTTGTTCTGGTTAAGCAGAGGGTAAAACCAAAGAATTCTCCGGTTAAAGTATAAGACTTGGGCAAGGACAGTTTTAATTTAATATTACCCAATAGAAAACTAGAAGAAAGTGAGAAACGAGGAATAGTAAAGCATTTGGAATTGATAATATGTTCTGGGTTTCGGGAAAAAGGCTTTGGGAGTATTTTGTACATTTTTACATCTCTCGTGGCTTTAGTTTTTCCTTTAGACTTTATAACCCTGTTCAACCTCTCACCTCGAAAGAAAATAAAAGAGCGAAATATAAGGGCAACAGAGGCAGAGGTTTAATTAGACAAACCACAAAAACGCATTAGATCGCTGACTGCATTATACGAAATACCGCAGAACCGAGAGTATAAAAAAAATTGAATGTATGGACAATTGTTTGTTGTGCTGGAGGTAAAAAGAACAGTAACTTGTAGAACGTGGTAGTAATGATAGCATTCAAGTAAATAATTTAAAAATTGAGTCATATTTCATTTGTTTGCTCGTGGATTATAATTGGGCAAGCAGGCAAGATTGGTCAAAGTTTCTTACAAGCATCACAGAGTACCTGAGATGAGTCAGAACTCTGCCTTATTATTATGAGTGAAAACCGATTTAATTCTGTTGTTTAAGCGTATTACCTTCCTTAGCTTTGTATTGATCTGTCACATCTTCTTTGTCCATTTCTCCATTAGGGTCGAATATCCAAGGCGCCTTGGTGAGCACTACACGGCCAATGCTGAAGTTGAAGGCAGTGTCAGTCATTGACGACAGAAATGCTTAGAATTGCATAGTCATTGAGTTCACGTTTATATGCAACCAATTTAGTAATTCACAAGGAGTAAATGAAAAAAGTAATATTTCATATCTCTCTTGATACAAGAGGAGTTAGAAAAAAGGAAAAAAATGAATGTGCTTATCTCCATATATATATAATTATATATCTATATAAATGATTTCTTCGAAGTAACACGGAAGTGTTGAATAAAAAACTTAGACAGTAACACACAGCACGAGAACACATAAAAAGAACACTCACCATAATATCTTGATAATTTCGACGGACTCTAACTCCGTCTTCTTCGGAAGATAAGATATGACTGATCATATCTTATCTTCCGAAGAAGACGGAGTTCGAGTCCGTCGAAATTATCAAGATATTAAATAAGTGTAAAGCAGCCACTGGGCGATAAACTTTATCCATTAGTGATTATTATACTATTGTATTTGTTAAAATATTTTTCGTATGCGATGTGGATGGCGTTAAAAGTTGTATTGCAAAAGTGAATGATGTGTTAACGGTGCGTGGTTTTGAACGGTATATGAAATTGAAGAGTGCGTGATTATGGACGGAGTGCGGCGATGGTCGGAGCGTTGTAGGTATGGTGTGAACTAGCCCTTGTGTGATGGTAAAGGTGCGGATGGTAATCGTTAAGTGTAATTGTATGTAAGAGCATTTTGTTTCATATGTATCCTTCTTGTGTATGAGTGTATATGCATCGCAAGAGTGACAGTTGACCAGACTGATCGTTGCCACAAGGACAATCGCCTAATTGCAACGAGATTTATATAATAATAATATGATATTACTAATTATAGAAGAATTTTAAGAAAATATATGAAAAAAAAAATATATATAGAAATTAGCGATTGTTTAATATAAAATTATAGTAATAACCCATCGACGTTATAAATATAGGGACATGCATAAAAAGAAAATATACCATAAACATAATTATTTTTAATTTCAAAATTAGGAGAAGACTAGAACTTATTTATACTTCTGGTACCAACCAAGATTTATCTCAAATGATTGTACAAATATATCTCGCGTAGTTCATTTGGTAATGAATTTCAGACTATTTTAGACTGAGACAAGTAATACTATATATGAACATTTTTGGTTCAAAGGGAATGAGAACTGAAGGGGGTAGGCGTACATCGGATAGTAATTCTATGTAGTATTCACTTCGTTACGTGGTTGTATACTCGTATAAATTCATAAAGTAACAAGTAAAGATGAAAGAGTAGGCACAGGATGTCGTTGCCCCTGAATTTCACATTTAATCAAAATCTTTTTCTCACTACTTTGCTCATTTTCCAGCAGATTGAGCATCAAACTGACGTGAGATATACAATGCAACTTTCATTTATTGAATGATTAGATGAAAAACCTAGGGCTTGGTAATCAACATAATATTTCATTATTTTTATGATTGATATCTCCATAATGCGCAATGGTAAATTATTATTAAAACTTAAAAGTTAGATAGAAAACCTTGGAAGGGTACTACATTTAATTTTGATGAGTTATATAATAACTGATTGTAACACGATTAGAACTTGGAAAGAGTATCGCTGAAGCAATATAAGCTGCAGATGATATAATTATTGATGAAAATGATCCAAACTGTTTATAAGAAGGGTGAGCTTGTGTCTTCATTTCCATGTTTTCTTTTAGAAATCCGAAGAATAATGGATGCTGAGTAGCTTACTGATATTTGTGACATTCAATCTTCTCGTAGCCGAGTTCGGTGGCAGGGTTTTCTTTCCAGCGAACCAAGTCGGCGTTGACCTCCGCGAGGACAAATGGCACGTCGTAGCTGTAGCTCACTGCGCCAGCTTTAACTGCCTCGAGAGATGCGGGGCCGCACTGATAAAACCCTGAAAAATCGAAATCAGGCCAAGCACGGTTGAAGGTGCTGGACAAATTTTAGTAGCTGCAAAAAATCAGTTCAATCACATCTTTGTCATCCTACGGTCGCTTATTCCTAAGCATACATTTCAAAACTGAAATTATTGCATTGTAATGCATAGTAGCGGATAACTCCGCCAGACGTTACTGTCGCGGCATCTCCCGCAGTTTCTTGGAATTTGGAATTAGTAGTTGATCCTTGACTTCACGATGAACATTCTTTTTATGATTAGATAAAAGAATGTGCTACCTTTCCATTGGATATGAAAGAAATGTTAGAATTATGGCAATTTTCTCATTATCAGGCACAAGTTTGCGTGTATACAGGATTCCTCTCGTCGGAGTACAGCATTTTGCAACTCTTTATAGGAACTAAGAATTAATATGGGAGAGAACAAGTTCCTGGGTACATCCAAAGCTGTGGAGAGAGATCATTTTCCAAATAACCATTGACTTGCGTATTATACGCATTTTCCAGTAGATCATGAAAATAATTCATGAACCTCTACAAAAAGGATCTATGATGACATGATGATGATATTTTATTTCACGTCCATGTAATATAATATTTTATTTTACGCGCAAAGAGCAAGGTGTGGTACTTACGCTTTTATTATTGAGATTCATTTCCGTTTCATTTACCTCGGACATATGGAACAACAAAGTCTAAACGAAGTCAAAGAAATATTTAGAATAATTTGCAAAGGGAAAATAGTTTATTTTTAACTTCGTTGGGTTCTTATATGAAGAATGGCATTTTCAGTCAAACACAGATTTTAAAATCAGCCAATTTTTTTTATTTTGTACGATTCGCCTTAATGCAAAGGGTCATAATTATGTTGAGTACATTAAGTTATTCGAGAATACTTTATATTGCAAAGCTGGATACTTAAGACGGAGGAGGGTTGGGATGAGAACGGGGAACGGTTGAAATACTATGGAAATACTAGTATGGTTATGAGGGTATGGTTATGAGGGTATGGTTAACTGAATTGGGAGATGAACGACATACTAATGTTCAAAAGTTGTCCTTACAACTCCCAAAGTCGTGCTTTTAAACGACGAGTCACTCATCTGCTGCAAAAATGACGTGACCTTCCACACAGCCTTGCAAAATAAAAACTGTGGCAAATTATAAAACATTTTTAGTAGGAAAACATTGTAATAAATAAACAAATGGGCACCGCGGTGACCTACCGTCGCTCGTCTCCTGCGGCGTGGCGTCGATGGCCTGCCAGCCTCCGTATCCCTTGGGCAAGTCCGGTCGGGCCATCCACACATCGTTCCAAACGTGATAGTTCCAGATGGAGTCCTCGCCCATCGGATTATTTGGGTCATCCTCGATCTCCTCCATGGCCGCGTTGTAGTACTTGTCCACGGTGAGCGAGGCGTTGGCGTCGTGGGCCGACACGAGGTTGGACACCACCCTGGACGGAATCCCCAGGGCCCGACACACTGGGAAGCAAAGCGTGGCAACGTTACACTTGTGGCTCTCTCGGGGAAGGAGACGGGGACTTGAATTCGCCTCACATGGATTCAGTCACCCCCGAATGCCTGCTACTCCCGAATTAGACTTGCGGTGGATCGATTCGAAGCATCGGACCAGAGATCAATCGTAGGCAATCGAGATATAATTGGATTAATGCGTGTAAGTACAATTTAAATGTACATCGCGCACAAAGGCAATTACATCATTAGGACCATAGAAATTATTCCGAGAAGAAGGAGGCTTAAGATGGATATTAACTGCGGTTCGAAACGGCGGTGAATCTTCCGGCATGCTTTGAATGAATTTTTGGCAGAAGTAAAGCCGGAGTTTTAGAAAAAAAATCTAGAAGAGCTTCGAAATAATTCCGAAGGGAATGGATCTTCATACGAGGGCAGCTTTAAAGGTTCTCGGAATCACCTCCAGATGTCAGCGGCAGTGCAACGAGTTTCCCGCGGAGTAATGGGTAAACCGTTATGAGTAAACACGTAAGACGTCAGTACACTGGGAAGAGATCTATGGTGCGGACGCCTCTTTGTTGTTGCTCCTGTGTTGTGATTTTTGAGGACGAAAAAAGCTGAGATTCGATCAGTGATTATTAACTTCGTAAAGGAATGTATCAAAACAAAGTCAATTCATGCCGACTAGCAGAACACCCCGGAGGATTCTGCTCCTTCATATTCAACTGTTTCCAATCAAACAAACGAGTTTAAGTTTGGTCGGCACAATTTAGATGTAGTGGCCGGCCAAAATGTGCCACAATCCCAGAAAGTATTGCAAAATTGCATCAAATGGTCATGGAGTATCGACAACTAAAAGCGTGATATATTTCTGAAGCTGTAAATATGTCATATGAACGGAAATGTAATATTTTAACAATGAAATTGGGCATGAGAAAATTATCTGCTAGATGCATGCCGCGATTCCTGACGCAGGATTACAAACACATCAGGATGGAAATTTTCGAATACTGTTTGACCCGTTTTAAGAGCAACAAACAAGATATTCTGCACCAGTATGTGACCACAGATGAAACTTGGGTCCGCTAATATACCTTAGAGACAAAACAGCGGTCAAAACAGAGGAAACATGTTGATTCACCACCACCAAAGAAAGCAAAGGCAATACGGTCGGCCGGAAAGGTAATGGCTTCAGTTTTCTGGGATGCGAGAGTATATTCTGAAGTATGATCCAGAAGTACGTTACTCGTTGGTGTGTTAATAGACTAAAAGATTTATTTCTTTTCGGAAGATTTGGACATACTTTTCAGTATTAATTTACCGATGAAATAGTTTGCGTAATGAGATACAGTCCTTCATCGGTGATTAAGCATCTCGAGGTCTTAAGATAAAATAATTCAAATCTTGAAAGCGATTATTTTTACTCGATTCAAGAATTTTTAAAAAAAAGAAGAAGCAATATTCCTCGCTAAAATCGCCCACCTGTCGTGACGACCCCGGAGAACACCCAGCACTGTCCGTATAAGACTTCCTTCTTGGTGCGTAGGTACTGCTCGAGGATGGGCACTGACCCGGTCCAAGCGGAAGGGGCGGTGCCGTCGCCGTATTCGCCATCCCATCGTCCCATCAACACCCCCAGGTCATCGTTGGAATTCACCTGCGAATGAGTGCAAGGCCAATACGTGAGGCAGGGGGGGGGTAGGGCAAATGGGCGTACGGGGGGAGAAATTGACTGACCTATCGATGAACTCGGGGCACCGGTCGATGGGTGGAATCCACGAACGATTATTAAAACAGGTCAGTGTTCTGTGGAGAGACTATTCAATTCAACACTTGGATGTCAATAAATCATTTCGCCTGAAATATGCATGTGTAAATGAATTTGAAGAAGTCCTTATTCCACGACAGTGGAGAGAATATATTGCGTCAATAATTTGAAAGAAACATTGGTAATTTTAATTGAAAAAAATTATTTTCAATGGAAGGAATTATTTTAAGACATCAAAATGCATATGTAAATACCTCGAAGAGGTATTTACATATGCATTTTGGAGCGATCTTTAGGTAAAAGACTTGAGTCCTGCGGTGAATATGGTAATCATATTCAGGAGAAGGGTATACTCGCCGTCCCCTCAGGTTGACGAGAACTTTCTGGTGCTCAAAAAGTAACCAGAGTGGTTTTCTTGTGGGTGTCCTGAAGAATCACCCAGATTTGAACCAAGGGCACTATAAAATGGAGAGTGTTTGAGTGTTCACGTTTTCATTGCTGACGAATGGCGCAGTTTGATATGATTTGGTTCAATTGGAACATGTTAATGACCAAATCCTTGCAGTTTCTACTAGTCTATGCATTTATTTGCGACCAGCTTTCAACCTATTACATCATCTTCGCCTGATGATGAGGTTTTAAGCATAAACAAATCCATAAACCAGCAGGAAATTATCATTATTTGGTCAGTAACTTGTTATAAGTGCTTTAGCTAATGTTTGGCTCATTAATTTACTTATGATTGAGGATCAATCTGTGCAATGAACAATTATAATTTTTTTCAGTTCCTATGAAATATTTTGTTACTCGAATATCTCGATGTAAATGAATAATTAATATTTTAAACGAAAAGAGAATGGAAGTGGTTTCCGGCTTGATTTTGTGAAACTGCTTCACAATTAAAAGAACTCACAATACTTCAGGTGAAGTAACTGATCGTTGACAGCGCAAGCCCTCCTCTCGCGAATGGGCGACAGGTCACCGAGCCTTGCTGCAAGTGCACCCTTTCCCGCTCCGTTATCACTCCCTCGCCACACTTTCCCCAGTGCCCACTGCACCTCCCCCGCACCAACCGACCACCTCCCCCCCTCACATCACACTACCCCCGATTCTGAGCATATATAGTTGTGGGCAATTAATGTAACTTTACCTTAAGAGTCTGCCCACTAAAGAAACCTGGATCGTGCAATAGATACTTTAATGTGGCATTACTAAGTATTTGAATTCTTTTCATTAGGAATGAGAATAGTCTGAGCTCATAATTTCATTATAAAAGTTTTAAGTTATGGAAATGACAGGCATCTCGGATAACAGTATTTATGCTAAGAGTATGGCAGTTGGTCTAGACCCTTCTTACCAGTTTAACTAATGTAGACTCTAGGCTTTAAGTGCTTGCTGTATACATTATTATAGGTTACTAATAAAGAAGTATTATACTCGTACTATACAGTATATAATATGTTCTGAGAACTTCTTTGCTATTAAAAGAAACCCATTTTAAACCGAAAAATATTTCGCCCCATACAAGGAGATGATAGATGTGCACATACAATTTTGGAGATGGCGCGGACCAGCTTGATGGGGTTGCCTCTGTTGGCCGGCGAGACATTGGTCCTCTCCAGCATCAGCATACAAGCGGGCAGGACGCAGTCGTCGAACTGGCCGAAGACCCACTGCCTCCCGCGGGCCGACCCGTACGGGCCGACCCAGATCTTGCCGATGTCATTGAGGACGTACTCGTGAAGAAGTCGCTCCTGGCACATATACACCAGGTCGCCTGCATTTGACAAAAGGGCAAGGTGGACTTTGATTGGCAGCATATAAAGAAAGAAGGAAAAGAGCTTCTCTACATCTGCTCAATGCCCCGCAAGCCGCCGCAAGGGCGTGTGGCGGGGGGTGTTAGGCCACCACACGTAATTAAGAAAAAAAACCGTATGCAGAAACACAAATGTATACAATCCAAAAAAAAAACGAGATACATTCATGCAAAAACCCTGACAACTCACACACAAAAAAATAATGAAAAAATTTTGAGAATGATTTTGACGTTATGAAATTATCTTTCTATCTTTGAATTAAAGTGGTAATGATGGTTGTGGGGTGAGCATCATTAGCAACGCTACTGAAATATTGGAAGTGCTAATTTAACCTCCTTTACCTAAGGACATTAAAAATTGCCATTCACTCGCCTCATTCAAAAACAGATACACTAAAATGATTCAACATTTATGGCTATATCCTCAGCAGACATATATCATCTCAATTTCTCTTTACCTGCACCATTTCTGACTTCAACTTCAACTTACCTTAAAACATATTATGTCTTATTTTACTCTACTGGTACTGTGTATCTGAATGTTCAATTGTATTAAATGTACTGTACTCCATTGTATATGTAATATTGCATTGCATTTCACTGCACACTGTTATATATATATATATATATATATATATATATATATATATATATATATATATTTATTGCACTTTATTTTTTACTATCTTTCAGGCTTCTCTCAGGTTTTTCACACCCCCTTCCTTTGTGGGTGTTTTCCTAGGTGGTTTTTCGCTAATGTCTTCATGCCTGAACTCCCTACGTTTTCCCCACGAAATTGCACCTTGTGCTTATTTCTTTTATTATGCATATGCACTTTACCATTATTTTCTTTTTCACTTTTATCGCTTAATATTTTCCT
Organism: Hetaerina titia; assembly: GCA_037158775.1. NCBI lineage: Eukaryota > Metazoa > Arthropoda > Insecta > Odonata > Calopterygidae > Hetaerina > Hetaerina titia. The sequence goes on along the minus strand of CM073777.1, from coordinate 12,868,685 downwards.
TTTTTTATTTTTATTATTGTTATGTTCTTGACGAAGGGTTAAGTGGAAGAAGGGGCCTTATGGTATCAATTTCCCCCGAATAAAGACGTTTATCTATTTATGTATCTTACTTAACCTTCCACTTTTTGCAACGGTGTGATGCGTATATTATTTTTTGTATTGATTACCTTGCATCCATGGGTTGAACAGCAGGTAGAACTTTTCCGGGTGCTTGAATAGCCTCGTCCTCCCGTAACTGCCTTTGATCTTGGTCTCTACCTGGAAACTCCAAAGTCCCACGGGGGCATCGCACGGGCTCCGGATCTGCCGAAGGTTAGGAAGTGGTGAGAAAGCAGAGAGATAGCCGAAGTTATTTAACCGTCGAAGCGAATTAAGTGCTCCTTGCAATGCCAACACTTGTGGTTTGATTTTGGAGGAAATTCAGAGAAGGATTTACTTAACGCGGAAGTTTTCAGATGCCCTTGTGTCCTCGTGTGCTTTTCCATAAACGTATCCGTTATGCGTGAGGCTAATTGCGTTTTAATGCACATTGTAATTCATCGATTGAGTCAGTCTTTCGAATGTAGAGTCAAGGAAAGTTTTAAAAGCGTAATTACAATGGTATTGTGTCTGCAGCCTAAAGGATTATTGTAATTGGACAGAAATAAGCAAAACAAGAAAAAGGTAGGAAAAAAGTGGAATGAGACATGAGTGATAGCTGTAGAGGTTTATTAATGATAAGGACAGAAAAGAGAATGTTAAGTCATTGAGGAAGAGAAAGCAAAATTGATGTGGCACGAAGGGAGGCTGAAGCTACATGTAAGTGTAACAAAGGCCAGTATGTATTTAATGTTTTGAGAACATTGGTGCACATTGATGAGGACAACTACTCTAATCACCCTTATCAAAAATATAATTTAAATATTTTTAGGCGGGAAAATCTTTCATATAAAATTTTTAACCACGATTAATGTTTGGTGATTTCCTGCAAACACAAATCTTTGCCTTGAGTTACTGCAATATCAAAAGATTTTTCTTGAACCTTTGTGTGATATCCTTAAGAATGTGAATCATCATTTACTTAAATATGTATATTCAAGTCACATCGTCAAAATTACCTTTGAGGTTATGATAAAGGAAGGAGTAGTTTAATTATTTTTTAAAATTTTACTTATTCATGTATACGTTAGTGTTTTATTTTCTGATATATTTTTGACGTTTAATAGATGTTTATGGTCAGCAAAACGGTTTATTATAATGCACACGAACAGTGAGCTATACTTTCATGGACATAGCTCATCCCGTTGTTTCCCGCTGTAATAGGAACACCCATGGTGTTCTCTTGTTGCTTCCTTCGTTGGTCTTTTACCGAAAAGCTATTTTATTCTGCTACTGTGAGCATTTGGAGGTAATTTATTCAGGATTAATGCAATAATTTTCTATATTTATAATGGAACTTTTGAATGATAAAAAAATCCTTAAATTAAAAAAAAGGGTGTTTCACTTTTTTCTGGTGGCTACTGATATCACTGCATTAGAGTATTTGAAATCACGAAATATAACAAATTAACCTTCCTGTATAAGGCTACATATGAAGTAAAATGAGCATGTTACGAGGCCCCAATAATTTATCCTTTCCTACATAGCCTCATTAACAGTATGTAGAGTGCCAACATTAAGGGAAATAATATCTTCTTAATACCGCGACACGACAAGGTAACTACTAACTTACAGCAAATCTTTTCATGCAACAGTCTGTAGACTCCGAGACAATTTACTTAAGAACATTAAAAATTGCCAGCCACTCACTTCATTCAAAAACGGATTCACTAAAATGATTCTACATGACGAAGAATGGAGTGAGGAAACAAGGACAAGGGACTGAAGCTCGGTTGAAATGCACCCCGTAAGGGTCACAGTATAAAATATTCCCTTTCACTCCGTATCTTCGAGCAACACCAGGTGCTTATTCTCTATGGCAGAGAATTCCAAAACTCAGATGGTTTCTTTGATTAATCTATTCTGGAAAACTACATTGTTAGAAATAATAACGTAATCCTTAAAAGAAATCACCAAATAAAATGTGCGATGCGTCTTTTTTATTTTTTTAATCCGCAGAGAGGAGAATGAAATGACGTGGCACCTTTCAGACAGTTTCATTCACCAAAAGACTACTGCAGTCCGAAATTAGCTTCTCCGTCCTCTTTCGTCTGCAGCACTTTGTAGCATTCAATACTTACTTGAAAATACTTTAAATGAAAGTACGAGTGACGCATATTTCGTGAATCATGTGCATTATGAATCCAACCGTGTGGCGACCACAGGGCGATGGTCGTAGTAGGAACGCAAGATAATACGAGTTGAGAGTGCAGGAAGGAGAAGGTCAACTTTCTCCAGGAAATAAAACTCGCAGTTAGTCGAATGACTCCTATTTTCGCGCGGGGACCTCCCGATATTGAACCTTTGGCGTTTCGTCAGGCCCTCTCCGCGATTTTCCGACCGAATTTGACCGACGCGAGGGCGCTGGGCTCGTGCCAAGGTGTCAGGGAAGCCAGGGAAGGCCGGAGAGTGGGACTCCGGATCCGAATTTGAAGGGAGGGCCTGGTTCAAGGGACCGCGGGAGGGGTGCGGCGGCCGGGGCGGAGGGCTGCGAGGGAAGGTTAGTCGTGTGGAATGAAGCTCCGCGTGGAGACGTGTCGTCCCAGAGGGTTGAAGTGCGAGGAAGGAAGGAGGAATACCCAGGTATGAATGTTTCCAATATTTCCGAATATTTTTTTGTCATTTACCATAGATCAGCACGACGAAATTTTATTATTTATCGGGTAATATAGGTAGATCTTGAAAACGCAATATATAATTGTTGGTCGTTTGGTCAGTGGTGGGCAATCAGCCCCGCTTGGTGCACCCCTCATGCTATCTTCCCTTTGCCCTTGCGGTGGCCAAACTCTGTTGTGCTCCTCCAATATAGCGTCGTGTTCTCTCTCGTATTATTATCCCCACATCTCTTTGTACTTTCTTTCCTCGCAATTACCCGTTTAAGCCATGGCACCGGTGCCCACCTCTGATTAAAGATCTGATATGATGACGCCCGGGGCCAAAATCTGGATAAATAATGTCGTCCTTCGAATCGAAGCAGTGGAATGCACATGGTTAGCATAAAATGTGTCGAGAAAAGTTTCCGAAAAAATAATTTGTTTCAGATACGACACCTCAAAATTCTTCAAAATGCATTCCTTGAGCGTCGACACATTTTTGCCGGTGGTTTTTCCGCGACTTGAAGGTTCCCTAGATAAGCTGACAAGGCTCCTCTTAAGAGTATGCCTGCAAGCTTCTTTGGCAGCACTTAGGGTTACATGATGGTGTCCTTTGAGGTAGGATTTCACTTTTGGGAATAGAAAAAAAGTTTGCTGGTGCCAAGTCGGAATTGTCAAGGAGTTTGGGGAATCATCGCGATGTCGTTCCAGGAGGTCTTCGCAAGCAGACACACGACTCTTCTGTTTTGGTCGTCGGTCAAAAGGCCTTCGGGAGGACGAGTTTTGCGCAAATCCTTCGCATCGCCAAATTTTCAGTGATAATGATGCGCACTGTCATCTTATCAATGCCATTACGATCTGCAATCATGCGTATACTGGATCGACGGTCTGAATTCAACACTTCACGCACATGTCAGGAAAGAATTGTTACCGATACTTTTTTACAAATCTTGTAAAATGAAAGGGAGGGATTGTGGCTATGCGTTTCTGAGCGAAATGAAAGAGACCGTGGTAGTTGCGGACATCACAACGTGTGACATTTAAAATATAAAATTTAAATCGACATCTGACTGACGTTGCAGGTATGCAGAAGTAGTTAAAGTACAAGACTTATTTCCTTTTTAGTTATTTGTTTGAAATATTCATAAATGTGTGTCTTCCTTCAAAAATGTGGAATACCGTGGGCAATATGTTGTGGCAAGAGTAATTCTTTCCAGAGACAGCTGAGGAGTATGGTACTGGTATGAGGAGTAGGTGACTATGAAAGCACTGGGTACTAAGTAATTTCCACATTACCAAGACCATATTCGATTAACATACTTGAAAGTGATCAAAGTTCCTGGGAATGCATATCTAAACTTATGATTCACAATGAAACCATGGACATTTTCTGGGTTTTACAGGGAAAGTGTGCATGATTATCCAAGTAGACACTTGTTTATGAGTATAATCTTACTCATATGTGATGCAGTTAAATTTACCAGTTGCTATTTTAAAATCAGTTCGTAAGTGTTGAAAACTGTGCATATGCGTTGGTTAATGGATTTCTGAGAACAATGACAATTATTTCTTACAAATGTCCATCATTACGATAACCATTGAAATACATTTGAATGAGAAGGAAAAAAATAATTTTGGTGAAATAGGAGTCTCGTTTGCTTGCTCGGATGGAAAGTTGGAAGAGTGTTTCTTACATGAATGGGATTTTCTCCTTAAGAAAAACTTTCCAGAGGTCCGCTAGAAACTCTTGAATTATTTAACTCAGCCGTTTTCACATTTCTAAAAGGAAAACCTGTTCTCAATTTCTGTAATAAAGCAACCACTGCCACTTTAAGTAGTGGTGGCAATAGGTCCCATAAAACATACGTAATTTCATAATGGTATTTCAAAACCATTAAAAAGATGTTTCCATGCTTTTTTGTCTCTACTACTTCAAATATATGGGAAGAAGATTACACTAATGCGTTAACATCGGCCTGAATGGATATTTTAATTAAATAATTCAACCTTGTGATTATCATGGCATGGAAGAAATTGAAAGAAGATGACCTGAAAATCATGGAATCATCTAAGAATAATATTTTGGCAATTATTGGACGCTGACATAGGTTTTAGTGACTTACCTCCAGAGTTACAGCGTCCCCCTCATCTTCCTTGAGCCTGGCCTCCCACTGCTCAGCCTTTGGATCGGGGAAGCTCTCAAGGGTCGGGTTGACGTCAGCCACACCCTGGGTGCCCTTCACGGTGTGTGGGCTCGTCCCTGGAAAGAGGCGAGGAGACAGTGATCAACGACGGGGCCCTGAACAAAACTATACGACAGAAACGTGGGGGTACGTGGTCGTATTTAGGTGGCAGGGTTACTTGTAGGGGTTGAAACATTCATTTACTACGACAGTAATCGAAATAAAAGTTACAAATTTGATGCTACGCGAGAATCAATGGTATCAAATTGAATCATTTTCTTGTTATAAACCAAGGCGATATTTAAATGTAACAGTTTTTAGAGATTTTTAAAAACATTTATGATTAAAAATGTTTTTTAAAAGAAAATTTTAGCCGAACGTTTCCCGAGAGGTAGAGAGGTTACCAAAGTTGAAGACGAGTCGTATGGAGTCCTTCTCCGGGTCGTATTTCCTTCCGACGAATCGCACCTTGAAGGTGAAGGCCTGGCCCCGCCTTAGGATGGCCTTTGGGGGCTCCAAGTGAACCAACTCGAAGCGGTCCGTGTGGTGGGCTTCCGCGTTTTCCCACGGGTTGTAGTGGACCCATTCCACCAGGAGAGCTGTGGGCGCGTACAAATAGTCATTAAATGGCAATAATATCACCATCGCACGTGGTGCATAAATATGCACGGAGATATAAGCATTATTAAATGTGAAAATATTATATGTACATACGTATGTTTATATGTATATACACACACGTACGTGTACGTAGATACATGCATATACTGTTAATTCCTATCAAATTGCTTTTTCCTTATTTCAATTGGATTTGACGCAGTGTCATTACAGGTATGTCGGCCACAGTAGGCTTATGGTTTTTGGTTAATGTTAACATATGGATTAAAAGGCTAGATCAATACTTAAAAGCGCATTTACCTGATCCAGATGCCATTCTGATATTTCGTTGGCTCCTCTTCAACCTGAAATATATAAGGTGTGGTTTTTAGAATGGCATTAATAGAAAACGTCTTTTGGAATGCAACCTGCATTATTTTGTAACTGACCTAAATAATCCTTTATACTCGTATTAACATAGAACTAATATTCTTATTGAACTTTATCAGTAGCAGTGGACTGTATTATAGTAGGCTATTTAAGGACCCTGGTACTAGTGCATTCGTAAGTACTGGTTAATGTGACCCTTAAATCCCGCACTACGTATTACAATAACAAATGTTTTAGTACACCACCCACTCGACACTTTAGTCAGCGAATTTTCCACGACTCGATTCCGTAAGGTGTCCTTAAGGGTATGCGTGCAACCTTCCTTGACGGAACTTAGGGTCCCATGGTGGTGTCCTTGGAGTGAGTATTTAACTTTTGGGAATAGGGAATAGTCTTCTGGTGCCCAATTTGGAACTTTAATGAGGTTGCTGTCTACTTATCAATGCGAATATACGAGCTGCGATTATTCGCACACTTGGTCTGAATTCAGCACTTGACGCAGACTTTAGGGAAAAAAATACCGGTACTTATCATACAAACTTTGTATATGACGTAATTTGGTTAAAAATAGCAGTTCATTCATTACTTTCATACCTCAATTGGCATTAAAGGTATTAAATATTATTAAGTATTAAAGAGGTATTAAAGTAATCATTGTCTACTATTGATTGCTGATTCACATGAGCTTTCATTGCAGTTGATTAGTGAGAACATTTGTGTTAATGCATCTTTTATCAACGCGTTGAAAATTGATGGTCTCTCAATAGAATATACTGCATTTCTGGAGAGAGCAGGTGCAGAAGAAACATACGTTATCTTAGAATTTTACGCACAAAGAAAGAGAGCAGCAGTGGGGCGCTGCTTTTGCAGATTGCTCTTCTCAGGTAGATATTTGAAAACTAATTCCTCAAATATTCAATGGAATGTGACACAAAAATATTCTACCCTATTAAATTGACAGAAATAATTGACATAAAGAATTGCTTTCGAGACGCTAAGCCGATTGAGAAACACACACACCATTTGGGATTGTTGAAGGAGGTCTTCGGGTGCCTAGTCTCTCCATGAGATTGTTATAATTTTTATTGCATTTGCTTTGAGCCTATTTATAGAAATTATCTCTGTTTTATGCTTTAATTGCATTTTAAATTACATGTGTGAATTTCCTCCGTTGATGAAGTGTGTAAAAGTATTTATCAGGGCAAAGTGTCATTCAGGACAAAATTGGAAGTTTCGTGGGAGTACTCTTCAGAAAGTACGTGTACATTATTCGTGGGTCAATGTTATGGGCTAATATTATAAAAATGTAGGATAGCAAAGGTCCGAAAATTTACAACCTCAAATAAAATGAAATAATCATATAAATAAAAAATCTTTACAGCCTCGATTTTGAAGAATATAGATGCTATTAGAAAAAACAATGCTGCCATGGCAAACATATAGCAAGAGCTGTTGACAAATATATCTTTAGACTGACACCATAAAGTTCATAAATTTAGAAATGGCGTATGCTAGACTCACTGGGAAAAATTCACGAATTATTGCAGAAAATGGAAATATAATGGAGGTATGAGGCTAATCCGCAACCTGTAAACATCTCAGACTGCTAAGGTGAGAGTGGGCGATGGGGAATCCGGATGGGCAGTGTTAGGAAGGGGTGTAAGGAAGGGTTGTCCATTATTACCGGTGTTGTAAACGTATATGTGGAGGAAATGATTAATGAGGCGTGGGAAGAACTGGAGGTAGGAATGAAAGTCGGAGGGAAATTCGTAAAATTAGTTAGGGTTACCGATGATAAAGCTTTAGTTTGCCAGTCAGGCGAGGGATTGCATATATTGCTGAGGGTATTGGAAATTCATTGCAATAGATATGGGATGAGAATGATTTTAAATAAAACAAAGATTATCCCTAAAGAGAAAGTCTAAGCTAAACATTAAAATAAGAGGGCAAAAACTAGAGCAGGTGGAAGAGTTTACATATCTCGGAAGTGTTTTGGATCAAAATGTTCAAAGTACTAGGGACATAAGGAGAAGAATTGCGCTGGGTCAAGAAGCTTTCACAAGGAGGAGAGAATTGATGACAGGGGCGTTGAGTTAGGATGTTAAGAAAAGGATAGACAAAACTTTAATATGGACCGTAGTTACGTACCGCAGGGAAACATGGCGTTTGAAGCAGGATGATAGGAATAGATTGTAGGCTGTTAAAATGTGGATGTAGGGAAGGATGGAAAAGATGAAGTGGACCTAAAGTAAAACCAATGAGGAAATACTAGGTAAGGTGGAGGAGAAGAGGGGATTGCTGGAAGAAATCCTAAGGAGGTAGGAAAAATGGATGCAGAGCGTTTTGATTGGCGATGGGTGGCTGAAGACAATGATAGAGGGGAGAATGTTGGGCAAACGAGGAAGGGGTAGAAGTAGGGATGTTGGATGGATAGGGATGTTGGATGGATAGGGATGTTGGATGGATAGGGATGTTTGATGGAATGAAGAGAGGGGAAAGTATACGGAAATGGAGAGGGGCTTGTTGTAGAGTAGGATGGTGAGTTGTGTTTTGCTGGGAGAGTTGTGTGGTAAATTCTGTCCACGGATTACCTAGCTTAAACGGCAGATTACTTATTTACTTGATGCTCTAATTTACCAAGGTAAATCATGTCCATTGATATCAATATTAATAGTGGGATGTAAAAGACCAAAAAGGTCTGTTTTCGGACTAAGGTTAAATAAATAAAATAATAAATGTTGCCGGCACAATATTCTGGTTGTGTATTTTATTGATCAATCATGTAAATACATCACAAAAAACAAACCACAAGTATATCATGTTAATATAGTAGGTTCTGGCAAAAAAATGACTACGTACCTACTCTAAATATGCTTAATGATACATCGCATTTAATGAGGTGGCTTATTGGAAAAAAATACTTTTTTTAGCCACAGGAAGGTAATGATCGGACTCGGACGCATTATAAAGCTTTCAGTTGTGGTCATATGGTGAACTGGTGATCAATACTGCTCAATCCCATGTCCGTTGGGAATCATATTGCGGTTATCTGTACTTCTTTTTGGCTTCGCCTCGTCACTCTTGGGTTAATTTCCATAAACGTTCAGAGCTGTTAGCGCGGGGATTAAAGAGTCTTTTATGGTTGGCATTCACTCTCAGGGAGCTTGGTTCGGCTGCTTCCGGTGGTGCTTCCTTTATGGCTCTACTCGCCACTGAAATGCTCATTCGAGCGTTATATAGAAGGCACGGGCCGACTAGCAATGCCCGCGTCGTTTTATTTTATTCTTTCAGGTTTTATATTCTCACTGTCGTAATTTAAATAAAAACAAATTTGAGATTGCCATTTTGTGTTTGTGTGTGGGCGCAGTAACAACGAAGAGGGCCGAAGAACTTTAAGACGGTGTGCGACCTTAGGTTTGAGTGGAAGTGAACGCCGCAAGCTAATTTTGAAAAGGGCATTTTGATATGAATGGTCCTCTCCCATCGCATAATTTTCCATAAAACCAGATGTAATTCATATAAAATTGGTGCCGCGATTTATTCGATAGTAGAAAACCGTTGAACATAGAGCCATTAAATCAGCACTTCGCAGTTTATGAAAAAAATAATTGGATAGAATTACTTTTTTAATGTACATGCTAAATTCGAGTAGGTCTTGAATTAGATTTGATGCTACCTAAGTTTTGTCTGACGAATGGAATCTTGTTAAGTTTACAGCAACGAATAAAGATAATTTTCAGGATGGCGATGTTAATCTGACCAGAATGAATGTTATCAATGACCCAAGGCAAGGGTTTCTAGGGATATATTAGAGATAATGTGTGGAATAAGTGATTATAAAGGAGTTGGATGTGCGAGTAACTCAAGTTTTATAGTAACTAACGTGTATTGCAATGCTTAGAGTGGTAAGAATCATACCGCTGAAATCCTCCTTTACTAACCTTATTGGGCAATGAAAGACAAGTAAAAATCTGATACATTTACAGAATATGGGATATACTAATGAGGCTACAACGTCATTTTTCATGAAAATAAAGAAGTCGTGGTCTAAAATAAGTAATAATGTAGTTCTTCTTTGATGAGGGAGCATAAGCATCTAATTATAAAATGGCGCTCATGGACCTTCGTTTATTTGATCCGAGAAACATTTTTCATTCAAATCGGTTCGTATCGCTTTCCATCAAATGAAACAAAGTACTTTTCCATTGATTTTACTTAGTTTGGTACGATGTGTTTCACCATGATCAGGCTAGTAACTGATGATGATACCGTATCACGGTGAAACTCATTGTACCCAACCAAATAAATTATGTGGAAAAGTGCGTTCTCCCTTTCATTTGATCGATAGACAAAACTTCCCAGAAGTGAAGCCTGACCCTGTAAGGTGTATTCATATCGTTTTGTGACTATCTGAACGATCATAATTATCTGCCTTTGTTAAAACTTATCGATGTTAACTATTATGACGTGGGTACAGAGTCTAAAGTAAATTTCTGATTACTTGTTTTCACCCCAGCTACGAAAATGTCATTTCAAAGAAATTTATAGCGAAGCTGCAGAGAATTGAACAAGCCCTCGAATAAATGGAAAAAAAGTGGACCTTCTTGTTATTTTTCAGAAAAAAATAGTACATCATTATCCGTTTTCTAAGTAATGAGGAACAGTTTTGCATATTTCTACGTTGTTTGAAGATGAAGCAGTTTTTACAAATGTGTAGATAGTATGTTATTGATCTGATAATGTGTTCGGTGTCCATCAGAGTGTTAAACGAGATGAAGGTATTTTTTTTTAAGTTTACTGCTGTAATCAATTTTCGTAGGATTCATATTTCATTCGTCGCCCAAAAGATCGATGTCATTGTTGATTAGAATTCGTGGCAATTTCCCTGGGGTGTTTATTCGTATTTTTATTATAATTAATTTTATATTTATATTATTCTGCATTGAGTGTCATAACATGAAGATTAGAGTTGCAAAACTCTGCGGTTGTTGCCGTTGCGGAAGAAGCTCTTATCCTCAAGGCACTGTTATATTTCTCAAGTCGTTAGTGAGGATGTCAGCGTGCGGTTTCCAGGTTATCTACTAAATGTCATTTTCACGAAGTATACTTATCAAGGAATAAGAACTTTCCGGTGTTGATAATACTGTACCATTGATTAATGAATGTCCTAATCGGCTATTTTGCTAAGATTTCGGTTACCCTTTTCAAAGATGTAGTGAAGCAACGTGGACCGGCGTATGGTACTTAAAGTAATGGGAATGAACTGCAATGACAGGGGATTGATACAAGTTCTTTGTATGGAGAATACGGCAAAGGTAAGATGTGGCGAAAGCAGAGAAGCTAAAACATAGAGATGATTAAGACAGCGTCACTCATTAATACCCTTGATATTTACATTGGTAAGGCTGTTAACGAAGCCAAAAAAAGATAAGAAGTGTCTTTCGAACACACGGAGAATTAAAAAGTAGGCTGCGATTTGTGGACGACACAAAAGCTAGAACTACAGGGAAATAAGAAGATCTCACAAGGATACAGACCAATGGGTAGGAGGAAATAAATAAGAAATACCTAAAGATATATTGGTCTTTGAGGCAAGATAATGGGTGTACAGAAATATAAATTTTGATACATGGATGTGATGAAGAATGGAGAAAATATGTTGTATAGAGAGTAAGGATAACAAAGTTTAAATTTTGCGGGAAAAGAGAAGGCACCAGAGGAAATTCGAAGAAGGACTTCGCGGGAATATTGAAACGAAACATACTGAAATAGTTGAAAAGAAACATGATGCTGAAGACCCTAATGGAAGGGAGCTAATAATCGTATTTCCATGGAAATTTAAACTCTTTCATCATTTATTTTCCTGACCAAATAGCATGATTTATTGAATTAAAGGTATTCACGTCTCCATGCAATCACGGGTACTAAAGAAATTAAAACAAATCTCATTCTAAATCAAATGTTGATATAACAGTTGAAATACATATGCATAAACGTAATTGGTCGTACCCGTTTGTACTGTTACACAAGCACATTAAAAGCTATCAAGCGAGTAAAGAACCCTTTCCGATCCAGACTCGTAATTTATTAACGTTCAAACTACTTTTATAAACGAAGGGAGATTTTTTATTGATTTCTTTGAACCGATTCCGTTTAATTGACGCTGAAAATTAGGGACTCAGTGTGCGAGATCCGATCGCTGTTTCACTTTAGGGGTGGAATGAATAGCGGCCCGAATGAATCCAGCAGTTGTCAACAGAAGCTCTTATCTCGTGATCGAAGCGATTGCTATTCGATAGCGAACACTGTCTCCAAGGAGGGCGAAGGATGTGCCGTCTTCGCTCTCTTGCTCGCTTCCTGCTTGGTTCGTCTGGGGGATGGGGGTAGGGAGTTCTTGATGCATAAACTGCGGTGCTCACGAGGAAAGGCCACGAGGGTCGACGAAGTGGGTAAGAAAAGTTTTGAAAACAGTCCAATGAATCTACTAACAAGTTCTATTTAACTTGGAAACTTCAAACTTGAACCCATGAAACTTCCAGTGAACCCAAACTTCCCACTACATTTTACATAGTCGCGCCTAGGAACGGGAGTGAAGGAACGCCCGAGCAAGAAGTTGAAGTAAAATTTTCTGAATGGAGAGTAAGTTGGATCTCTCGATTTTCGTAGACATTTCACGAAACTGCGCCCCGACAAGACGGGATTTCTTAAAAAAATAATTGGCAATAGTTAGTAAACCCAAGATTTAGGGAAAGTGTATTAAGTGTAATGATATTTCAATTTTTTGTTCTTGCATATATAACACCCACGTATATCCATAGGCGATCACAATTCATTAATTTCAAATAGCGTAACGCTGTAAATCTAAAATATTCGGCCATGTTACTCACAAAAATTCAACCGTAGCATCGTAAACACTCCAATAACTTCAGATGTTCTGTTTGCTCTCAATAGCTGTGTTTGATGTCTGATGAAATTTTGGCTCGCGAACTTAGCATAGTTAGGAAATCCATCTAGGTTATGGATGGGATGGAATGGGCCGAACTCAACAGGACAAAACAGGATGCGCAATATGTAAGACAATATGAGTCAACCGAGAGGATTGATCACTACTATATAGAGGAGGTCACTGCTGCCACTTTGGTGGTGGAGTTATGTTTTGAGGATTGGTGTAATGGCCCGGTAAGCTCATGGGGAGCGAACTAAATGGCACCATTCAGGGGCGATTATACTGGAGGTATTCAAATTCAACGGCTTCCTCAATCTCGCGTGCTTTCTACCTCCCTTTATTCCGGCAAACATGACTCTTGGCTTCCTCCCTTCTTCGTCTACCTAGCGATCTCCCTGCTATCATAATCTTCAACATTCCATCGGCCATGAAAACGCTGTACATTCACTACTCCTGCCTCCTTCAAATTCCACCCAGAAGCCCTCTTTCATCCCCCACCATGCATAGTACTTCTTAGTTCATTTTCTTTCCACCCAGCTTACACTTTCCATTCTTCTCCACACCTGTATTTTGAAAGCCTTCAAGCGATGCCTATCATCTTTATTCAGCGACTAAGCTCCTGGAAGCACAAATATTCCACGCATCACATAAGGGGAATATGTGGACAACCTAACAAAAAAATTGGATTTATTATAAGTGTACTGCGTAAATGTGATGAAAAGTCAAAGGGAAATGTTATATTTCGCTGGTTAGGCCTCATTTAGAATATGCTCCTAGAAAATGGGATCCTTTCGAACTTGTATTAATTGCCGAATCGAATCTCGTGCAGGGTAGAAGAATAAGATTAGTAAAACGTTGTTATGATAAACTTAGCATATCCAAAATATTAGAGCAACTAGCCCGAGAATCACTCACGGAGCGAAGGATAAAACACAGAATAAATCTCCTGCATAAATTGGAATGTCTCTTTAGCAGTGATGTTGAAAAGTATTATTACTCCCGCCGTACTACGGTCGGAGATATCATATCAATAAAATTAGAGAGATTAAATATGGAACGGGTAGATTTAAGATGTCATTTTTTCCACGAACGATAAGTGATCAGAATAACGTGGTCCGACGGCAGGAGGGTTATGTTCGGGTCAAAATTAGTCGGGTGTGTATTCATCTCCTGCCATACACCCCAGCGGTGCCTTATAGATTACCGAAATATTTATAAATCTAAAATTAACAACCATCCAAATCAAAGTTTTTGCAAACTTTTCGCAACATCCTTACTCAACAACCCCCCTCCTTGGCTAACGCAGTTCTTATGCCTCCACCGCTTGGATCATCTTGATCCAAAACACTTTCAAGAGAGCGAAATATAATACTTGGAATCACACAGTGTAAAAACCGAATTTGAATCCGGGCTCTTCTGGCCCGTGGCCGAACGCCTAAATTAATACACTTCACGACAAATGGACGGTCAAGAACCTGCCCCTTGAGTAAATAAATTTGTTGCGCCTATTGGACTACACTGCGAAAAGTTCTTAGTGGAGAGGAAAGTGAGAGAGAAGTGCACCTACCTTTCTTCCTTTCTTGCGTCGCGCTTCTCACTGTGGGGTGCCTACCTCGGTGGGAGAGCGTGTGGCGGCGACTGATTCACCGGCGGTCTCGGGTGCGGCCCTTTTGTAGCCCGAGCCGGGTCCAGGAAATCCTCCCCCTTCCCCCAATCGCCCCCGAACCCACTGCCCCCTTCCACCCTCCGCGCGGACTTCCAGCACGAGTGAAAAGAGAACATACCGGATGCTGCCCCCCAAACCAAACCCCTCACCCACCCCACCTCATTACCGAGGCCTTATTAGTTGTCCCCGGGAGGGAAATAAGGAAACGGAGCACGGGCGTGGGTAATGGGTCATCAAGCCACTGGCTTCTTATTAGGTGCCAATGGCCAGTTTATAATGGACGATTAATGATTCCGAAAGAAGTTGGCCGAATATAACTTTGAATGCTACATGGCCAATATCTATGTCCGCGGCCAATAAAGTTCAACATTTTGGGGGTAGTTCTAGCACCACGCCTTAAATGGGGAACACATGTCAGGACAATATGCGGATCCGCTTTAAAGAAATTCAGCTTCATTAAAGGGGTGGTGGGGAAATTTTTGAAAAAGTTAGAGAGAGGTGTTATTTTGCTCTAATTAGACCACATTTGGAATATGCGCCAAGTATTCGGGATCCTTGGGAGAAAATTTGGTAAAAAGAAGAGATAAAGTCCAGAGAAAATCCACCAGAATCGTTAAAAATTGTTAAGAACACAAGTGCAACCGGTCAGGAAAATAACTTTGCTGAAAATCTAAGGAGGGCAGGGGATCATATAACCCTCAAATAAAGTTAGAACGGCTATATTTCTCCTGAAGATTTGGTCTAAAGTTTATGTAAAGCATTTATTTTATATAGCAACATTTCAAGCCATACCGCTATGCATGATTTGCATCATGCTAATTCTACTACACTAAATCGAGATAATGTCTGTTTATCAAATTACTTCTCCTGAATCCAGAAATTCGACAGCAATTTTACAATTCTCTTCTTGTTAATACATGCACAACATCACAGCTTACTCAACTGCTAGCATAAAACTACATGGAAAGAATAAAAAAATAACTTATGTGTAATGAGATGTGTAATGAAATTGTCAAAAACTGAGTGTTTCTGCTTGGTGCGCCTTACCGGTTAAAACTTGATTGATGTCTTTAATAATTTCATTATTATGAATATATTATTCGGTAGTTTTTTTGCTAGTTTGAGATACTAAACTAGCCTAATGATACTTCTATACGTTACGTCATCGAAAACACCTGCACTAATTACAATGAAAACTTCGGTTCAAATGTCACTGGCTTATCGAATCGCTTTGAAGAAACGGTTTTATTAAACGGGTGGTGGGGAAATGTAATGAGAAAGTTAAAGAGAAGTGTTATTTTGTTCTAGTTCGGCCTCATTTGAAATATGCCGCGAGTGTTTGGGATCCTTGGGAGAAAATTTGGTAAAAAGAATAAGATAAAGTCCAGAGAAAATCCGCCAGATTCGTTAAAAATATGTATAATAAGAACACAAGTGTAACAGGTCTCTTACGGGATTTAGGCTGGGAGCCACTTGAAACACTAAGGGAACAAGCGAGACTTAGACTTTTAGAAAGATTCAGAACCAGCAAGGTTAACGATGACACTAAAGGAATTATTATGACCCCACTTTACTTAGGTAGATCAGACCACAAAGATAAAATAAGGGAGATAGATTCCAATACAGATAGATACAAATACTTGTTTTTTCCCCGGACAATTAGGAATCATAATAGTAAGAAAAAAAAGTCAATTTTTTGAAGGCATTCCATTTACATCTCAGGAAAAGATTAAAGGTTGCTTAGGTATAAAGTATACTCGTATATACATGCCCATACATACATTCGTATGTGCTTTTATAACTTACATGCATGCAAATAAGTTTGCATGCATGTAAGTTATAACAGTTTTCGCATGAATATGTAAGAATTTTTGGGCGTAGATTGGCATGAATTTGTTATTTTAGCATGCGGTTTTATTCTCTTTTACGAGTGGTGACCTAACACCCCCCGCCACACACCCTTGCGGCGACTTGCGGGGTGCTAAGTAGATGTAGATATGTCAATTATAGCCGAATGACCACTAGTATTTGAAGATCCAATAAAATAGGAATAAAGGTTAATTTCTAATTGAAAATAAGAGCGTAGGAAATGAGTTCTATTTATCGTTAAATAAGTAGGTTCTTGCAAGATTTCGAATGAAAGTTACGTTGCACAACACGGACCACAAATCGCGCACACTACCTCACTGAAGTGGCACGTGGTTTGCTCGCCAATGTTCTTTGAATGATATCGAGATTAATTTTTATTTTAAACTTAGATAAAAGTGTTGCAATCATTAGGACGGCAATAGTTTCAGAGGTGCTACGACTTTATTGGTAGATATCGAAGATCTTTTAAAATTCTCATTTGAAAATAGGGATCGCATTCTATGTCCGTGAGCCTAATACGGCAGAAGGTATGGCGATACCCCTGCTGCTTGCATTTCCAATGAAGTGGAGGTAATCCAGGTCGTGAATTAAGGTTGATAATAATGAGGATATCTTTCTTGTTATTCGACCTGAGAGAGAGTCATTATTTTTTTAAGTGCCATATAAGTTGACTATGGTCTCTTAATGTCATTGAAGAGTGATGAATTTTATTGAGGGGTTATCACGATATCATATACCATCATAGGGTGACCACCATAGGGTGAAGAATCATGTGCAACACTCCGTTGAAATTGCATTTTACAAGAATATAGTTGAATTATGGCATCATTTACGTGCAAATGTCTTTATGATACGTGTTATAGCATGGATTGAACGTCACATGTATGATATCTCTACAATTAAGGCTAGAGGGAGCATTATTGATATAAAATTACCACACTGATTCGAGGTTAACCCACGGCCATCCTTTCTCAAAGACTAGGCATCTTTTCGACAAGTTACCAGTCTCTATTGCAATATTATGCAGAGAATAGCCAGAGTGCGTCACATTGCCTATGAGGTCGTTGAAGCAATATAGGCCGTGAACACACAGTAGACGTCTTTATGAAGTGGTTATTTCGTCACTCCTTAATATTATCGTATAGATTTCCTAGTTTCCCCTATTCATTATACTTTCTGGACTAACTGTCCAACTGAGGGGTATAGATAACCCAAATTTATTTTTAAATAGTCATTAAATGTGATCGTGGTGGTTTGGCGCCACTTTAATAATCAAGCGGCCGTCAATATTATACGCACCCTTATATCTTTCATGTGTGGAGATACGAAGTCACAAATTAAATAATAAACTCGTCGATATTTTTCAGTCGAGGTACGCTCTACTTTACTACATTTAATGGGTAACCAAGATTTTGTAAAAGGTAAGTATCATTACCTTTGTGTTATTTAGGCAGCCTGTGTGGGAATGGATAAATTGTCAGAAATTAATGTCTCAGTCCTACCTTATACCCCTTTGAATGTACTTGCACATGCATGCATGCACTTGCGCGTGGCATTGGTCATCGGTTAGCTCTGGTTCATTTACGGCTGGCGTTTTCATAATCTACGATAGGAATAAGATTGAACAGAGTGAGATAGAATGGATACATAAGATGCATGTAAAAAGTTGAAAAACAATGCAAAACTTTGCTCCAAAAGTATTTTTTTAAATCGGAATTTCCTTGTACATTGTCAATATATTAGGAGAAAAAACGGATTGTCATCGGCCATCTTAATTCATTTAATTTCAACCGGAAACAGGTAACAGGAAGTTGTTTCTTAATGCGACCGAAATCAGATTACCAAAAAGATGGGATTCTTCTCACCTCGACGGAAATCCAAAGGATCTTCGGACGAAACCCAAAGGTAGTTTGAGTGTTTATTACTTCTTAAGGCCGCCAATGCCAGGTCAATTAGATTCACGTCATACTCTAGGTGTTGTGATACCTGCAAGTTAAGTCTTTTTTCTTGTCTCCTTAGCGAGCGCAAGCGATGAGCACTGAAGGCTTCTTCTTTACCGAATTACGATAATTATGAAAATATTCTTTGGTGTTTAGAAATATTGGAGAACTTATGGGAAATTATGTGTAACACTATTTCCCAATAAAACTACGTCTTACCTTACCCTCCTACCAATTTGAGGTTGTCCCTATATGCAAATTGGCGAAGAATAACTCGGATATCTCTCGCTGGCGCACCTTTGATGATCGCCTTATCCCGCTTAGTAATTGGACTAATTATGCGATAGGATAGTCATTAATTTGAGCGATCACTTAGAACAGGCCTAATATTTGTGTACAGAAGCGCAGAAGGAAGAGTTTCTTTATGCCACCTTCTGCTGCTGCTGAGGAAGTTAAACAGGATAACGAATTAGCTCCCAGTCTAAAGACCAATGATATCGCCTACGTGTCGTTAGTGATATTGCTTGGAATTTTTATCGGGATTGGATGTCTGGATTTAAAGAGTATTCCTCATATTGCGTCCATAAACATTTTGAGGAGAATAGATGTAAGAGGTGAACACACTGAAAACTTATGTCTTTGTCTTTCAAACTGTCCGTTAAAAATAAATTAATTGTCTTCCAGACTCAGAGATAAATGTTTTTGAAAATCAATAACATTTGATAGGTAGCTTAATAGGCTCGGACAAGAGGGGTAACTGTAGACTATATGTACTCTTACTCTTTATTCCCTAGTCTAATATTTTTATATGTAACTATAGAGTTACATTATTATATTTCTACATATTAAAAGTTTTGAGTCACTGGTAAAAACGGCAAGTCCTAACTTTTCAAGCCAAATCTTTACATCAGACACCCTCACAGGCATTTTCCTTATTACTTCACATAGTATACTCTCCCTTTCAGTCTTAGAGGAGTGGATTACGTGCCTAATTGCCATCGCCGCATTGGAAATAGCATCCTACAACCTACCATGTGACCCATGTCTATATAACCCTTATAATGCACCAACTGTACAGCACTGTGATGTGATTGACGCGAAATTTGTTTCCAGTAGGTTCATAGAGATCAAGCAACCATCGAGGAGAAGTCAGTATTTACAAGTTTCCTCACGCTTAGTCTTAATAGGAACGTATTTGTTCGAGAAGAAGTCGAAAAGTATTGCTTTTACAGCCTGAAGAAATTCAACTGTCGATTTACAGTCGGTCCACTAATTTCAGATGAATTCCTGCGTCTAAAACCCCACTTGAGATCAGCTAAGTAAGTTATATAATTATAATTACAAGTTTATGAACCCAGCAGTTTGGAAACTCCTCCTGGATAATATAAATTGATTAATAACTTTATGGTTGTACCATTACTTGGTTTATTTATGTTTGAATTTCATACTTTTTTGATTTTATAGAATAATTAAGAAACTAAAATTTACTCGAATTGTCTTAGCCTTTAACTCCAGGCAAGAATTTTTGTCAATGTTTGCGTACACATCAAAAGAGTTTTACTCAATCAAGTACGCTGTTATAATCAGCAATAGAACTGCGGTAGAGATTTTTAAATTTCCTGGTCAACCTTTGCCCCCCGCATACAAATATCTACACCATCGTTTTCTTCAAGCAGAATTTTATGTGTGATTAAGTCAACACACGGAGGAAAAGAATGCCAATAGGACGTGATGAGAATGAGAATGCAATGCGTAGAGAGTCGGAAGATACTTAAATATACTCGAGAAACTAAAGGAACCAGAATGGATGTGATGTCGTGAGAAGCATGGTCAGTTGTCCGATGAGCGAACTGCAAATTTTCCTTACCTCTCATTTCGATAGCACTCCGGCGTCATCATCATTCTTCTCCAGCAGAGGGAGTACTGGACGGTCGGAACGATTACGAGAACTATTTGGAGAGCAATAACGGCAAGAGTAATGCTGGGTTCACGTGCAACAAGTTGCGGACCTTTCTTTGGGATTGCCATGTTTTTGTCCCTTGGTGTTTGCGGTTTTTTCGGCGCAGGGCGTCTCTTAGGGCGTAATTATAGCAGATACGTAGGATAGGGCAGTCGCACTGAAAGCCTTGATGGAGGTTCATTGCTCGAAAAATCAATCCGGGAGAATTTATCATTAAATTGTTTTCAATTTGAATTCTCACCGGGCACCGATGAGTTATGTTGCACACTAATCACCGTGAATTTAGTAAATATTGCCTTTGAAATAAAAAATAACAGAGCTAAGGATCCAAAAGAGAAGGCAGCCGATCGCTTCCCTCTCCGTGTCGTGGAACTAGGGCTGAGGGATTCTGGACTAAGGGAACCTAATCGTATACTGAGCGTCGGCCGAATTTGAATTTTCCTCCAACTTATTATAAATGACATGTAGATGTATGAATTTGTGTGTGTATACGTATGTGTATATATATATATATATATATATATATATATATATATATATATATATATAGATGATGCGGAAGTACTCACGAGAGCAATATAACTTTTGGACGGCACGATAGAACACAGAATAAAACAGATAACACGTAAAAGGACACTCACACTGTAGATGATTTAAGCTTTCGGCCTACTCCGAGGCCTTCTTCAGGTCAGACCTGACCTGGTTTCCTGGTGACCTGGACCTGGTGAGTCCAGGTCTGACCTGAAGAAGGCCTCGGAGTAGGCCGAAAGCTTAAATCATCTACAGTGTGTGTCCTTTTACGTGTTATCTGTTTTATTCTGTGTTCTATTGTGCCGTCCAAAAGTTATATATATATATATATATATACAAACACTAACACAAAAAACACTACACACATAGAAACATAAAAGAAGGACACTTACTTTGATTTCTGATGACGACGGCCGTGCCGTCGAAACGTAAATATCCAATGTAAGTGTCCTTCTTTTATGTTTCTATGTGTGTAGTGTTTTTTGTGTTAGTGTTTGTGTGTTTGTGCGTCGCCGGAGAGCGTCTTTCCCAAGTTTATATATATATATATATATATATATATATTTAACTTTTGGACGGCACAATAGAACACAGAATAAAACAGATAACACGTAAAAGGACACTCACA
Source organism: Hetaerina titia (assembly GCA_037158775.1). NCBI lineage: Eukaryota > Metazoa > Arthropoda > Insecta > Odonata > Calopterygidae > Hetaerina > Hetaerina titia. The sequence goes on along the minus strand of CM073777.1, from coordinate 12,847,243 downwards.
CTGTAGATGATTTAAGCTTTCGGCCTACTCCGAGGCCTTCTTCAGGTCAGACTGAGAGGTTTTGAGGGAAGAGAGCCTGGGGAAGCAAGAAGGGGGGCGGAAGGTTTAGGGACTGTTGGGAAAGAAATTAAAGATGGCGGTTAAGGGTGGGGATTTTAAAGGATCGGAAATATAGGATGTATGCGGATTCGCGAGTTCTCACCTCTATGTTGGTGGCTGAATCGGGTAGGGATTCTAGAACTGTTAAGGAAAAGCATTCGTCAAATGATAGGTTGTGTGAACTTGCGTGTAAAGGAATAGGAAGAGAAGAGAGTGAAGCAGAATTACATGAGTAACGGTGATTGTTCATTCGGATGGATAAGGGGGTAATGCATTCGCCTATGTAGAATGAGGTGCATTGTTTGCACGACAAGAGATAGATAATATTTTTTGAGAGGCAATTAGCGTGGGAACGGGGTGAAGGGACAATGAGGGGATGTGGGGAGAGGGGATCAGATCTGATTAGGAGACATGTTTTACATCGGGGGCGATTGCAGGTAGGGGAAATATGTGGAAATTTGTCAGGGCGGGGAGTCAAAGGGTTGGTGGATCTCAGAAGGTTTCTGAGGTTGGCTGGTCGTCTGTAAGCGACAGAGGGGCAGTAAGGATGTGGTCGCGTCATTGTCATGTAATATAGGATAAAGTTCCTTGAGAATGGTTTTCAGTCTGTGGGATCCGGGGAAATAGGTTGTGCTATATATATATATATATATATATATATATATATATATATATATATATATATATATATATATATATATATATATATATATAGCACAACCTATTTCCCCGGATCCCACAGACTGAAAAAGACTGTGTGTTGGTAATGATTCGTTGTTAACTCGAAAGTTTTACATTTTTAAAAATAGTTATATAAAAATTACTCATGTAAGGAATGAACATTTTTAGGTATCAATATTCGCAAATAACGAAAGAATTTAAAATGCATTTAATTTCATATAAGCGGATTACTCCCTTAAGGTTACTGTAGCGGAATCTCCCTCAGTTCTTTGAATTTACAACTACCATGATTATTCTTTGGTCATTAACTCCAGGATTCATATTACTCTTTTGAAATGTAATTCAAGCAGAAGACTTTTGCATCTCTTGCATCTATGTAGTCTCCTTTCGCCAAGTTACACAGGCCAACAGTGTTTTTGGTGCCGGAGCTTTTAATGTTGATTTAAAGAACAATTGGGGTGCTGAATCCAATTATGACACTAGTTTTTTCCTATCAGCTATAGTTTTCAAGATATAGATATGTTGTTACTTACGTAAAAAATCTTCTACATGATGATATGGGAATATGATACTAATAATTATCTCATTGGCTTACAATATAGAAATATACATAAAACCTATTGACAGTTTATTGAAAATAACAGGAACACCGCAGAGTGGTTATAAATTAGTATACTTATAGATTTATTTAACTTTGAAAATTATTTTCCGGAATATATCAAATATTAAAACAACTAATCGTAAGATGTGTCATATCTAAAAAAGTAGAGCTGTTAAATAAAAACGGATTTCATATTTGGATTCAGCTCTAAAAATATAGTTAAAATCATCACAAAGATTCCCGGCACCAAAAAAAATTTTTTTTGTAGGCCTGTGTTATTATTTGACTGCCCTGTAAATTGGGTCGAGGGTCTCGGGGCTAGTTCATCGTGACGATACCAATATTTTGATCAAATACCTAAGATAATACTTTAAGATACGATCTAATAGTATGAAACTGTAAATTATCATTTCGAAAAGAAACTGAACTAGACAATTTAACTTAATTTAACTGAACTAGATCGCTTGAAAAGCTGAAATTTTTCCACGTTATATATTTCACTAGTGCTTGGTAGATTTCAGAATGAGACGAGAAAATGAGAATGAGGAAATAGGTTGAAAACCAATGATTAGGGTTGGCAGGACATCTCCTGCTTGGCTCACGACATTCTATTTACACACTACCCCGCACGTCACCACTAGGGAGCGTGGCAGGGGATGAATACACACCAGACTAATTTTGACCAGAACGTGACCCTAGCGCGGTCGGACAATGTTATCCATTATCGTTTGTGGAAAAAATGGAAAAAAATCTGTTCTTCACTTAAACTCTCCAATTTTATTGGTATGATCTCTCCAACCGTAATACGATGGGGTAATAATATATTTTCAACGTCATTGCTAAAGAGAAGTCCTTCCAATTTATGCAAGAGCTTGAATCTGTAATTTAACCTTCGCTCTGTGAGTGATTCCTAGCCTAGCTGCTCTAATATTTCGGATACGCCACTGAGTTTATCATAAGAACGTTTTACAAGTCTAGCTCCTCTACCCTGCACATGATACAATTCGACAGAAAACATTTCTCTTTCACTTTTTCATTACATTTACCTAGTACTCTTCTAATAAATCCTAATTTTTTGTTAGCTTGTCCGCATATTTTTCCTCGTAGTTGGCTTAATTGGCTTACACACTTAAAAAAATGGATTATATACATATATATATACATATATATATATATATACACATATATCCCAAAATCTACCTATAATATAAGAAGAGTAGGTAATATTTTGCGATTCATTAATCTAGTGACTGATTTAGGTATGGGTGTATAAGTTCGTATTGTCCATTAGTCCGTCTGCACGTCGAGGTTAAATGTCCTGCGTTGTTGCCAGATTGTGACAATTTGGAAGTAGCTCTTTGATATCAGTCTCTTAATAGAAAAATAACCAATTCGAAAGTTCGTAAATTATTAGATTTTGTTCATTTACTTCATTGTTCAGTCAAGTTTTCTCTGATATTTCCTCAATAGCATCATTTTATTACCATATTCGTTATAATTATTTAATACTCACGTAATGGTAGACGACAAGAAAGCATGAACTAGAAGATAATAAAGGTGCTACTCTCCAATTGGGTTTATAAGCAAGAGAGCAGTTGTGTGGGTACATAAATGTGTTATTAGAGCTTCGAAGCATAGTATTGGCAACGATCTTTAAATATTGTATTAATGTGCAAATTGGAGATATTTGGGGCTTTACCTAGGAATAGGAGAGGAGAATGTATTCTTGGCCAGATTAAGAAAACGAAGGAAGGAGATAGTAATTGAGACCTCCCGTAGACATTGAATTCACTCGTAGCAAAATCATGGAGTAGGTAAAACGCTCAAATGCAGTTAGTAATAATGGATGGAAAAATGATAATGCTCTTGGATTCCCGTTGAAATTCCTTGATTGAACGTCGTCGTCAAACGGAGTTGTGGTTTTTAAACTCTTTTCCTAACATTCCGTAAATTGTTCGGCACTGTTCTCCGCGGGATTTCGCACGGTCGCAGTGGGTAATTGGAGCGCTTTGAGGTCGGGGCTTTTGGGGACAGAATTCATTCCCCTTTGGCATCTAATGACGCCGTGGCGTGATAGCGTTGCTGACCGCGGGTTGGGTGCGATAAGCACTTGGGAAGAGTCCGAAAATAACCCAGGATTCCATGCGGTTTCGGCAAGGTGGCGCGGCGAGCTTCCTCACTCCTAGGTTGAATATTGAGGAAGCACTGAAAATGTCGAGTAATTGGCCAGTTGCATTTGGGTCATTTCGCTCTCCCGTCGAGGCGTGAGAGAGTTGTTGCGGTGAGTACGCCTGCCGCAAGCAATTTGTTTGCATGTGCGAAGAAATGAGGTCGCCATCCATGTGTTTGGTACTGGCCTGTGCGCATGTGCTCACCAATTCTGAAAGTATTATTAGAAGATACCCTGGCAGAGGTATGGTTTTACAACTGCTAGGTAAACTGAAGTTTAACCCTATTGTTCAATTAAAAAAAATAAATCAAAATCACAGTCGTCATTTGAGGACAATAGGGACCGTTAAAAATTGATCGTTCGTTAATGTGAACACGGAATAACTACGGTTAGCACGTTAAGGGTTCACCTGGGCGCATTCCGATTTGTTTATTAAATCGGATCCATCGGTAACCTCCCCGCTAAGCTAAGCGTTCACATTACCAAACGATTGGATTAAATGAGACATTATAAAACCAGGCCATGCAGGTCAGCGTAGTATTTAAGGTCTCGTTGTTACAGTGCGTTCCAGAATGCTCAGTGCTTTACGTATAATACGCCAGAGTTAGAGATGTATCGTAGCTGGATTTTAAAATGTAATTTTAAATTTAAATGTTTTAATTGAAATAAAAAGACTCATACGCCTTGACCAAGATAGTTTTCACTTTTTGAAATTGTTGCATTTTAATGCATATTTAGCAGACGACTCCGTTGAAAGTTACTGTCACGACATCTCCTGCAGTTCTTTGAATTAAAAGGTTTACTGAAAAATATTCTTAATCACGTGACACAAGATTTCATTTTTACCAGACTAATTGATGGAATAACATTTTCTTGTTATAAGTTAATGAGGATCGGCAAACATTGAATTTGCACGCATAAATGAAAAGTTTCCGTATTGAGAGAGAATATGTCGAGTTAGTCACGGAGATGGAATGATTTGCCTTGATCGGAACTACAGTATTATTTAAAACTAATGGGAGCTATAATAGAGGTTAATATGACATTCCATTCAAACTTACACCCACAGTGGCGTATACATTCATTCACAAACCTTTATGACTTACATGCATGGATATATATGTTCTATCAACTAACACACAAATGCACCTTAGAGCGCAGTAAAAATTTATCCGGTAACGTGCAAGCTAGAATTTGAAAAGTAAGAAGGGGAAGTTTCACTATCATATGGACTTACAATGCACAATGGTCTCATTTCAAGAGATTTAAGTCTGATACGTCCGTTAAATCTTCATTAGATAGATGAGAAAATCGATTTATTTCGAACATTGGGAGAAATGATGTCATTTTCTTTTTTTGAATTATGAGTGTTTATTCATACAAGGCACAAGTACACATTAATTAAGCACTCGCAGTTTGGAACCAGTCAAAGATCAAATTTTCAGCAATAATTTTAAAACTTGCTATTGATGGTTTGTGATCTCATAAAACGGATACTAGCTAAGTGTGATGGAAAATTCGAGTTTATTTTATGATGAATGCGTGCTTGCACAAATACCGCCATCCACGTCTCAAACCTGGATGGTGACTCTCCCGATAAAGTTCATGGTTTCCCTGCACATAAACGTGGCGGTTAGGGTGTGGACGCCTTCTTTGACAGGCCGAAAGTGGACATCCAGGCGTATTCTTTCACGAGGGTTGATATTCCTGAAATAATAGAAGACAAGAATATTGGGTTACTTGCTGGCATCGGGCGCAAGCACCGTAGATCATCTGTTGATCTGAAACCAAATCCAGAAGTAACCGATAGTTATTAGTCACGGTCAAAACACCTGGGGAAACGAGAAGGATATGTTGAAGCATGGAAAATGTAGGGAAAATATTGAGGACGGTTAAAATGGAATAAAATCACATTTCTGACTAGATCAACGAGAAATCAAACGATCAGAATCATTGCGATTCATTTTAGGAGAGAGAAATATGCATGGACGGCACAGGATGAAAGTGTGGAGTGCTTAAACCGGGAAAAACCACAACGTTCCGGTTTATGAACCGCAGTGGAACAGAATTTAACGTTGTTTTATAGTTCACCTTGTACCGAAACTAACTTATTCGCTGAGGTTTACTCCAGAACGAAACGATGAGCACTGGACTTTCGGTTTTGTTCACGAAAAAATAAATTTGCTTCCTTCCTGGTGTGAAGCACTTTCATCAATTGTATTGAAGGAAGCAAGAAAAGTAAAAGAAGAAAATTTCTACTCCCTTGCAGCATTTTACTTGGGGTGGTGGACATAAGAAGAGCGAATCAAGTAAAATACTTGGGAGTAACGTATTCATTTGACTTGACGTGGGGAAACATATTGGGGAACGTCTCCGGATTTGCATTAATGATACTAGGGTTCATCTAACGAATGGTGGGGAGATATTCAGACGAGATTTTTAGGAAGGATGGTATTTAGCGTTGGTTATAAGTGACATTGATTACTCATCTAGTGTTTACGACCGTTCGGAGGAAGATTTAATTACGGAAAAGAACAGAAAACAAAGGAAAGGTAGTCATTTCGTTGACATTCGCTTTGAACGAACAGAAAGCGTCGTGTTGTTATTGGAAGGTCCTGATAGAGGCACGAAGGTTAATACACTTTTAAACCTGTGTGAAATTAGTCGAGTTAGAGTTTAATTCGGGGGTTTGAACTTTAACACGTGCCAAGCGCCAATCGTATGCGGATTTTCGTTCAAGCTAGATCGTGTTTTTAGTGGACCCCCGTCGAGTGATTCGGTGCAAGCGCAAAACGCAGCAAACGATTGAACAGTGGTACGCCATCAAATTTTGTGTTGGACTCGGGAAATCGGGTACGGTGACGTAGAGCATGACGCCCAAGTTTTTAAGGATGAAAGAAGCATGCCAAAAACTGGAGTTTTTAAGTGGCACAAGCTCTTCAAAGATTGCCGAAAGAGTGTGGAGGACGAACTCCGCGCTGGACGGCCGTCGACTTAAAAAACAGATGACAACATCGCGACGATTTCCCAACTTCTTTACAGTCCTAATGTGGCCCCAGCAGACTATTTCCCATTCTCAAAAGTGAGATCCTCCCACATAGGGCATCACCATGGTACCCTAAGTGATATCAAAGAAGTTTGCACGTGTGTTCTTTCGTATCTTCCGGAATCCGCCTACCAGGGAGCCTTTGAGTAGTAGAAAGCCACTGGCAAAAGTGTGTCGACGCTCAAGGGATGTACTTTGAAGAAATTTGAGACATTTTAGCATGATCCGAAATAAATCTATTTATCCGAAACCTTTCCCGATAATTTTTATACAAACCTTCCAAGCGAACATTTTTTAATTTCTCTCGACTGCCGAATTAAATAGTGTGCGGCGTAGAGAAGTTAAACTTTGTTGTGATAAATAGAGTAGCGTATTTATATTATTAGAGGAATTCATGGAGCGAAGACTAAATTACAAATGAAATCACTTGTAAAAATCGGAAGTAAATCTCTTTAGCAATGATGTTGAAAATATTATTAGCTCATTGTACTATATTAGGCAAGATCATGTGCATAAAATTAAAGTGATATAGTATAGAGCAGTTAGATTTAAGATTCCGTTTTTCCCATGAACGAGAAGGGATCAGAAAAACCGAGCGACCACGCTTGGGAGAAAAAGTATTTTTCGTTTTTGATGCTAAGTAGCTCATTGAGTGGTCATTATTTCATCTAACCTCAGCAAAATATCCTTGTTACTACCATCTCTTTTATACGAACAGGAAGTTATCTTACTCAGACAACTTAGTTCATGTAACTGCAGTAATCATGATCTAACAAATTTGAATTCATTTACATATATACGATTAACTCAAGTTAGAAAACTTAATTTTTGATGGTACGTGCGTGGTGTCGAATCACCTCCTGCCACACACCGTAACAATGGCTTGCATTTTATCATGCTTATGTGAATTTTTCTTTTGAACAGTTCGAGACTACAGTAATAGGATCGACATGTCGAACACCCTGGATGCCACATGTTCACTAATCACCAACCACTCTAATGGATGGTGACATACACCTCCTACCCCACAAGCCGCGGTGTCTTCTACAGTGAGATTTAGTTGTAATTGAGGAATATTAAAATTTCGGAAAAAAGTCGTTTCAAAATGTCTGGTATGTCCCATTCGAAACTGTAATTGAACCAAAATGCACACTCGCGAGCGCAAACCAAATTAAAAGTTTACTCAGTGGTCAGTCTCTGCCCTGATTCATTGGTACACGCATCCGTGGGTCTCAGGTAGGATATTTATAGAGCAAGGATCAAATTCTTGTATGTACACTCCGGATCTCAAGGATTTGCTTTTCACCTGTACGGCATCTCACGGTCGACAGAGACGCCTGGTGCGAAGAAGAGGAACTTGCAGCCGGTGAGCGTTTCATTCAGGGGATTTTCCGTATTTAGGCGCAAGGTGCTGCGTTGGCCCACGCGCACCCTTGGAAGAGGCTGAAAGTAAGCAGAATAAGCGTCTCAGTGTCAGATCTAATCGCAATTGATGAGACTACATGCGTTGCAGTAATCCAATAAGAAGTCATTTCAGTTCAGAAGCTAAATAAATGAATCTTTCATCTTCCAGTGCCATGTTTAAAACTTCATCTTGTCCATGTTGTATACTTAAATATTTCCATGAAAGACTGCTAGTGATTGATTGCATAACATTTGCTCGGCTACTTTTTCATAAAATTTATTGAAATTAGCAAAACTTTCAGGTCCAAACATTCAAATTATTTTCCGAAGACTCTCGAGAGAATCTTGTTTTTCAAGAATGTGAATATTATTTAGGCTATTCAAATGTTAATTATTTTATTGTGCTTCAATATGTTTTCCTAGTCATTAATTTTGTAATTGGAAACTGTCTATAATATTTCATGGGTGTAAACACACACACACACAGATATACCAACCATATACCACCAATTCCCTACCCCTCTCGTACCTCCAGTAATGTACATGTAGTTCACCTTCTGAAGTACCAAGTATGCCCCTAGTTCTATAATGGACCGTGTACCACACCCCTAAATATTAGGATCAATAACCAACGTGCCTCGTGCAAGAATTCTTCCCTGTTTGGGATGCTCCTAAAGCAATCTCTTTGGTATAGGTATTCTCCATGTATAATTACGCCTTTTGTGGTGTCTAAATCAAGTGTTGGTGATGAATAACCCGTCTCCCGCAGAATCCAATTGCTTTCCCCCCGCGGCCATTCCTCGTGCCTAAACACCTAGTAATCCCCCACCTCACCACCATCTCTTCCTTTGCCTACCGTCGCATTCCAATCCCCCATCACTATCAAATGTTTCCCTGCAGGAACACACGCGATTATGTTATGTAACTGATTGTTCATTCTATCTACTTCTTCCTACTTGTGGTTGCTCGGTGGCATGTATACCTGAACAATGACCAAGTTCGTCGATTCTGCTTTTATCTCTACTTATAATATTCTATCCCTTTCTTGTTCTATGTTGACTACGCTTCTTTCTGCCTTTTAATTCAATATTATTCAAATCTGGCCAGTGGTGCAACGCTATACCCCTGGACTACCGCAACTCACCATACATATAAGTTATACACACACATATATTCAAACACGAAATTCCGCCATACGTCGAACGCATATTCATTCCCATGGAAATGGATATAAGGAAAAGGGATAGGAACAAATGTAAAGGAGGAACACAGGAGAGGTGGAGAAGGCGGAATCAGGCAAAATCACGAACGTTAAAATATTTCCTAGACCTTATAAAGGATAGGAACAGTGCGCATAGCCTAAAGAAAGAGACGAGCCACATATGTATATATATATATATATAATAACATAGGTATGTAATAAGATTCCTTAAAGAGTCTGCTAGAGAAAACTTAACCCTCTGAATGTAAATTATTGGCTGCAATCCACAGGTTGGACTAAGTACGTAACTATAGTATGGCTTTGCCGAAAGGCACTTAAAAAGCCATTAAAAGTATGTTTGCTACACGAATTTGGATGCTTGTATTGTTTTCTGTAGGTTAGCAATCGTTACTCACCTCGAATGTAATTTTCGGCACTCGGAAACCGGTGTCTATCTCATCAATCCACGTCTTCTTGGTGCCTTTTAACATGGCTGCGGCGTAAGCGTGCACTGTCCCGTACCCGACCAATTTCCTCACATAATGCCGAGGACCGATTTCCAGAAACATCGTTTCTTCTGAAAATAGAAAACGAAGTTATATAATTGAAATCATTGGTCTTTACGTCGGCGAATGAAATTGAAGGAATGGCATCTTTTGAAGTTACGGTGATTTCATAATTTTGCAGTAAATCAATAAACAGCGCTGCATCGAGACACACCCAAGCAATAATATCTTAAAATACAGATTTATAGTTTTTGGAATTAGACATGAAAGTCTACAGTTTTAGAGTAAGTGCCAGAGGAATAAATTTTCAATCGATGATCCCCCAAAGAAAATGCTAAAACAAATAATAGAGTCATGCTTTTCAAATTATGGTGCAGATGAGAAACATAGACGTCACACGAGGAGGTCCAAAGGGGAAGTGGAGGGGGTAGTCCATTCAGAACTACTGTCAGATGAACAAGGTTCCTTTTTATAGTATTCCTTTGAAAATAATACAGTACATTACAATTGACGAAGTTTTAACAACCGGTAAAAATTGTAAGGTTGCATTTGCATCCATGTTTGTCGTGAAGAAGCGGTTAAAACTTCGTGCCATACAATTGAAAATAAAGTATATATATTTAATAAATGGAATGTGCAAAAATATTGAAAAAAGGGAAAAGTATTGTGTGACAAAACTTGGAAAAAAACAGTGAAACAAATGGTTTCAACGAGGAGCAATGAATTTACGAGGAGCATAATGGAAAATCTAAAAATCTACAAAATATTTGCCAAGGGGGAAGTATATGGGAAAGTTCTCAGGAGAAGTTGATATATAGGAAGCAGTATTGTGATAAAAGAAATACCTTGAAATAAAATTGAAGTATTTCATTTTGCAACATTAGGAATGAAAATAAACGGCAGTGTCTCGACAATAAGATGTTAATAGATAATTTTTAGCTATGATTTGCTAAAAATAGGTTTGCCTCAAGTGATAATAACAGATACGCAAACTCTTGCAATTTTTCACTTAATAAAGATTTATTTTCGGCTAGTTTCGATGCACTACATAATTTCCAAGTAATGCAGTTGACGTGATTCATCTTGAAAGTGATGTAATACATCGAAACTAGTTGAAAGTAAATCTTTATTAGGCGGAAAATTGCAAGAGTTTGCGTCTCTGCTATTGTGGAACAAACAGTTCCACCACATCACTCCTGAATCTGTAATTTATATCATAGGTGATAAGTGAAGGAAAATGGCTGCTGAAACCTTCAACATCAGGAATCATATTTTCCTCTCGGAATTTGAGACATCAGTAGAAAATATAATGAGCGACCAATCAGTCAGCAGCAACAATAACGGCTGATGCCGATACCTACTGCCATACTCCTCATTGGTAGATCTGATTACGAGTTAGGGATCCAAACTTCTTAAGATCAGAGTCCTAAGTTTAAACTGAGACTCCCGAGGCAGCGAAATGTGAAAGGGGCCCAACAAATTTACGAAATTAGCAATTAGATTTCTCAGCAGTAAATGCCAGTATACGAATGCTATGAATGAGCCTCTGTTGGACTTACTTTTTGCACGGCTCGCTTGGATGTATGGGGATGCACTGATGTGTTTTTGACTGTCGTTAAATTCAATGATAATAAGTTTTGCTAATGAGTGCTCTTAGTGTTTTGTAATTAATTGTTTGCACATACCCCCCAGATCTTTAAAAGTGCGTAACTGAACTTGTTCGACAAACCATGCGTAGGAAAGTCAAGCAAAATCAAGAAGAATCATCAGTTTCACCAAAGCCGTGTAATTTTCCGGGTACTAGATGCTATTGGGAAGCCATAGGTGCAATGGGGAAAAGAACTGGTCCCCATTATCATCCTGACGTGTTGTGTGAATTCCATATACAGTATACTTTGTTGTAACTTCACCTATCAAACCGACCTTCAGGTTGATTTCTGTGGTTTGGTTGCCTGAAGTTATCACCCAAGGGACCTCTGTCTCGTGGCCGATCGCTTTACTCATCACACAAACGGCTGTTTTTCGACCGGTCATTAAGACTTACCTCGACCAGGTGCCAATTGATATGTTCTTTCCACTCGGTGCAGGAAATGACCTTGCAATCCATTGTAAAACATGCTAACAGCTGCAATAGCCGCCTTGACCTCACAGCTTTCGTCAGATTTGTTCTGAAACGTTTAACATGACGTCATTAATACGAGAAAAATTCGTAAAATTCACTCTCCGACGTGAACTTAATTTTATGAATATGCACTTGTTTTTTCAGGTTGTGAAATAATTTTGACGACCAGGAACTTTATGGTCAGTATTCTAATTTGTGATCCCCATCTTTACTGTCTAAATGATACACGATTTTAAGATACTTCTTTGGCTATTATGCGAAACTTTAATTTGTCGAAACTTACTCCGACGCATGACGTGTCACCAAAAATACATCAAAATCTTTCCCATCACTTTTGTGCGAATGATTAGATAAATCTCACTTGAGACAGAAGTCAAGAAATTTCAAAATGTTCATCAGTGAGCGAAATTTCGTTTCTACGTTGGGACTAATTGTTGAAAAATAAGCTACGTACTAAAAGGCTATGGTTTATTATTCATATTTATATTTTACTTTTAAAATATGTCAATTAGTTTAAAAAAACTAGAGACAAGTTTGTCATGATTACTGATAGTTTAGGATAGGCTAATCGGGTGCTTATTTGCAACACGCGCAACCTGTATCTATTTTAGAATTTGATTTCAATATCTTTGTTTTTTCTTATTTTTCCGTGTTCATTTGAAAACCAATGGACTGCCAAAATTGCTAAAAATATTGCTAACAATTATGGTGGGTCATTAAATTCACATTAGTTCAAACTACTCTATCAACTTAAAGTAGGCTTTGGACGGTCTCTAGCGAATATTGTATTACACGGCTCACTAGAATATCCTTTTATTTGCTATGTAATATTTCCTTATTTCTTTCTTCACGCTATCTACCGGCCTTACTGCTGTCTAAAGAACCCACGCTCTCTTCCTTCCTCTATTCGGTTTACCCAGAATACGCCCTTCTTACACGGCCTTCAACATCCTACTATCTTTCAGTATTTTCTCCATTCACTTTCTTGGTCATAGGATATTCTATGCCAACTTCCTCTCCTTGTCTATCCAATTGAAGATTTCAGTGCTTGGCTTCCTCTCTGACGTAATTACTTCTCCATTCTCCGTCACACCCACATCTCAAAAGACTCCAATCAACACTTATCTTCGTGCCTCAAAGACCACGTCTTACATTCATAAAGCTCCATATTTATTATTGTTTTCATAAAAAAAATCAAAGAAAATGCGGAAGAAACCACGACGGTAGCTATTAACGGAGTCGTCCGCTAACATGCATTAAAATGAAAAAAATTTCAAAGTGTAAAAATAATTCGCATTGACCGGGATTCGAAACCGAAATCTTTTTGTAAGAGGACGCCTTGGTAGCACAACTGGCTAGAGCACTCGGTCGGACATCGAGGGATACGGGTTTGAATCCGGGTCGAGGCGAATGATTTTGTTTTTTCATTTTGTAATTTCTGCATTTTCATCACAACTTCACTAGGCGTACCTGACATAAATTCCATTCTTCTCGTAAATATTTCTTTCCCTGGAAATAAATCAAGAGCTCTACGGCCTCAGGTTAAAATAATAAGGGGAAATAAACTCCAAACGGCCGTAAACAACAGTCGCAACTCTCGTCAGACTAATTGCTGTGTTGGTTTTTCGCGGGCACCACGAAAGAGACCAAAACACAACCTCTCAACCAAGAATACTTTCTGTGGTGGTTTAGGGAAAATTAATCCACGCCAGGGACCACACACAGCCACAAACACACTATCCTGTTTAGAATCCTTCACGAGGCTGTGGGACCCCGTTAATGATTCTAGGTGGAGAAGTAACCCTTCACGAGGCTGTAGGGAAGACCCCGTTAAAAGTACCAGGATGTTCTACAAGTACACACTCTGTGCCTATCCACGAAGGACGAGCACAGAGCATTCACACACACTAGCACTCGATAAACGCACACACACACATACTCAAAAGGGCCCAACTTTTGGGAGAGTCTGAAAACAAAGAGCGCAGACGAAATAAGCGTCGAACACGCGTTTCGGCCACAAAGTGGCCCTCTTCAGCGAACTGAAGGGAAAAAAGCACCTCCAACACTAGGTTGAAAGTAACTACCGAAGACAGACGCCCAATATATATAGTGGTTGAAAAGGGTGGGGGGGACCAATAGGATTAGTGGGAAGATGGGAAGGGGGGGGAGGAGTACTTACACGTATTGGCAAAGAGGAAGGGGGGGAGAGGGAGGAGGGTGGGGCGAACATAGACTAATGGGATGAGTGGAACGGGGAGGAGTAACTAGTGAAGGATAAGGGATATTTATACAGGAATGTATGTTTATGGTTATACTCAAAGTCTGAGAAAGATGCTATTGAAAAATACTGTATATACGTAAAAGTATTGAATTATTTAAGTTTAAAAGGTTTGAACATCTCTAATAAAGTGCATCTTTCAAAAATATGAGCTGAAAACATGAAGATACATTGCCATATTCAGGGGGTACCAACATAATTTCCTTTTTTGTTAAGTAAAATTTATTTAAAAAAAGAAGTTATTTTGACTCACCCTCTACTTTAAAAATTAGCCTTAACGCCTTCTTACGAAGGAAGAACGTAAAGAGCGACTTTGAGTATGACGCTTATTATGTATTATCCGTTGGTGAACGACCTCGAGGTTTTCAATCTCAGCTCAATTGCATATTTCTAGATCATCGACATGAGTTATTAAAAAACGGAATCATCGTTTATGATATAGTGCCGTAGTAAGAGAAATGGAAAGAAGGAGAAGGGTCAACTTACCTTTATTCTGAAGGGGATCTTGAGTTCCTGGCCGAGCGGGACGTAAGATATTTCGGACAACTTGATCTCGATGTCGTTCGTCCACGATTCTCGGCGAATGTCATAAATGGTCCTCGCAAGGGAAAGTTGATTTACGGCATTCATCAGGAATATCCGCTCGCTCTGAGATCCTTGTGGAATGAACGCAATTATGTATCATACTATGGATGTTAAGAAAAGGCTCATCAAAACTTTGATATGGTCGCGGGAACATGGTCATCGAAGGATAATAGGCGTACATTTGAAGCTTTTGAGGTAATGTGGGTGTGAAGGAGGATGGAGGAATCGGATAGGGATGTTAAGTGGAATGAATGGAGGAAGTATGTAAAATTGAAGAGTGGTTTGCTTTAGTGCTATATGTCGGGTTGCGTTTTGTTAGGAGACAAGGGATTATCCCTGTACCGCGTGGTAGCTTGTGTCCATCAGAAACCTACCTTAACCGGTAGATTACCGAAAATAATAATAATTGTTTCCTATATCATTATATCAATCAAAATACTGTTGGGAACCGAATGAGTTTGCTGGGATCAGGATGGTAGAGTTACTCTCTACTGGTTTCGAAAGCCAGGGTTCGAATCCCGGTGGATCAGGATTTTTCTGAGGAACCCCTCTTTCACAATCAACTCTACATATACCTTGAAGAGCATGGATTTTGTCACGTCATAAATACTTTTGAAGGAGACAGCGGGATAACACCTCAATTATATATCTCAATCGATATGATGAAATAAGCCCCGGAAACTACGGCACTCGTATCCCGCAGCCGCACGCACAGCTGGAGTGTGTCGTATCTGGCAGCGGAGGAAGCAAGGCATCGGCAGTCGTCATCACGCGAAACCCTGCGTAGCCATGCCGACGGCAATGCCAGGAGGGGGCAGAGGGAACGCCACCGTTGAAATAGGCCCTTGGGATGTTAGGACTATTGTGAAGTCAGGGGAGTTGGAGCTCCTTCAACATTGGGAATTGGAGATCGAGGTAGGAAAAACACGTACGCTTTGGCGTCGTGCGTGGTGAAATGGAAAGAGAGTGAGGATAAATGCAGCAATTATTACAGAGTAATTTATATTAGAGAGGAAACGCGGGCAGTAATGAATAAGAAACAGAGAAGAATGGTGGTGATTGAATCGCAGAATATTATTAGTGGAAATAAGAGCGGACCCATTCCACAAGCAAGCAAGTCCACCCAGAATACTTTCTGGGTGGACTTGCTTGCGGAAACGTAGTAACAGGGACGAAGAAGTCAAGAGTGATAAAAAACAGACGAAATGATTGCGAATGTACTTTGAAGGGAACGCTTGATAGTGATGGAGAACTGGCATGGGGTATTAGCCGAATTAGAGATTAGAACTCTACTCCCGATTGAAAATTTGATTTCACTTGATTGAATGGTATTACTTAGGATCGAAAACAAAAGAAAAGAAAAGAGTGCGAATAAGTACAGAGGCGAATATTAATTTGAAAGTGGCAATTGGGTGGTGCATGAAATACCGTTGCAATAATTAGATCACTAGTAGAAATTAACAGAGAGTATAAAGCAATATGAATTTGCATACTATATGGATTGTGAGAAGGCGTTCAACATACAAAAAGAGCACAATTAATGAACACTTTGCAGAAGATGGGGCTAGACTGAATGAATAGGCTACTTATCCGGAAGCTGTAAATACTTCATACTACTACATCTATCTACATCTGCATAATGGCCCACAAGCCGCCGCGGGGGTGTGTGGCGGGGGTGTTAGGTCACGTAATACGGAATCATACGTAATTTGAAATGAAACCACATGCAAAACAAATCATGTTAACTCTGCACAAATATTAGTTTGATTATCGTAACTAAACGAAAGAAAGTACTTACTTGCAACAATATTTAATAACAGGATACGTACATTCAAATCATGTAGAGGAGCTGTTAAAAAGATGGGTCAATTAAATAAAAAGAATAACATGGAGGAAGAAACATGCAGAATATCGACAGATATACGAGTACTCGTACATATAGTACTACTAACTCTTAACTATCTCCTACACGATTACTGTAATATCTATTTTAATCTGTAATAATTAATTTTAATCTAGTGGCTCCCATCTCAATTTTTCCGAAAAGTTTCTCTGACCGGGACTTCAACCACGGATCTTTCCCCTTGCTGGGTCAATGCTTTGAAACAATTAAGCTGTCAATTGAGAATAGGTGCGATTAGCGTATAGAGAGGGTAGTACTAAATAGGGTAGCAGAAAAAAGAATATCCATTATCACCTGTTCTTTTCAGTTCTACGTACATGCGGAGGTAATGGAAAGGGTTGAAGGTCGGAGTAAAAGTCGGCGGGGAATCCATAAAATCAGTTCGACTCGCGGATTATTAAGCGCTAGTTAGCCAG
This sequence comes from Hetaerina titia, assembly GCA_037158775.1. Lineage (NCBI taxonomy): Eukaryota > Metazoa > Arthropoda > Insecta > Odonata > Calopterygidae > Hetaerina > Hetaerina titia. The sequence goes on along the minus strand of CM073777.1, from coordinate 12,830,231 downwards.
TCTCTCAGAATGCGTCCAATATTCTATTGTCATCACATTGTAGCTGGCGTGAATTATTGCTATTCTTCGAAGACAACTTTCCCTGCCAATTCTATTAATGGTGTTTGTGAGAGTATTTTTCAGATAGTAATTTCGAATGAAAAAGAAAATGTGTAACGTCACTTGCCTTCAGGATACTTGTATCGATGTACAATGTCCGCCCGGTCAGTCTCACCGTTGGGGTCGAAAGTGTACGGCTTTTTTGTATAAATGGCTGTTCCATACCTGTGAATTGTAATGGATAGAATTTATCTTAAGTGCTTGTCGCGCGACAATTGATTCTGCGACGATGTGTTTATTCATGCTTTAAATATATTTTACTCGAAGGCGTGAAAAGGGAATTGGTTGGTGGTTTAAGGAAATACATACAATTTTACAATTTACTCACTCACGGATTATGTAACATATGTTTGCTTTACCAATTTTACTCAATCACTGAATATGCATTTTTTATAGTATTAGTAAAAGTAGAAAATGCTGTTGTCCACATTTAACGAAGTGAATATTTTTTTTTTGGGAATTTAAGCATTTAAAAATTTTTAGGTAGAGCTGAAAGTGATGGAAGTGATATTAAATATATTTTACTATTACTATTTTACACATTTTTCTTGATGGTTACGAATCCCAAAAATACCCTTAAAATCTATATTATTTTCATTTAATTTACTACCCGCTACTCACTCGAATCAGTACACAAGGCAATCGTTTGAGAATCATCTACCACGTATTTATAATGCTTTTGGCGGTAGTATAATATTAAGTTTGTGCATTTGGGATAGAATGAATTTAGATTTTGTAGATTTTGAGTATAAAAGTAGAATTTGAACGATTTCTAAATGCCAATAGAGCCGTTAACCTTAATCTTTCCTTCCATTTTTCCTTCTTAACTCATTATACCTAGTTCCACGCACCCTTTACTTCCACCAACCGGCCTGTTCATACATATATGTATATAAAATTTGCTATGTGTATATATATATGTATAAACACAGCCACACACACACATATACATATTCTTCTTGTTTTTTTTTAGGTAATCTACCGGTTAAGGTAGGTTTTTGGATGGACCCAACTATCAAATAAACATTTTGTGACTCCCCACCTAGCAAACTAATCTATATCAGGCCCCTCTTCATCTCGGTGTACTTCTTTCCTCCCTTCATCCCGTCCAACATCCCTATCCTGTTCCTACCCTTACCTCGCTTGCCCAACATTCTCCCCTCTATTACCCTCTTCAACATTCCACTACCGCTCAATACGCCTTTCATCCATTTTTCCTGCCTCCATAGGATTTCTCCCAACAAACCCCCTCCTTCCGCACCATACCTAGTACTTCCTCATTTGTTTTCCTTTCAGAAAGGGCATTAAGGGAGATGAAATCAAATAAGGCTGTGGGGGTAGAATGATTGCTCCTTCATGTCTCACTTACTTGTTCGTCACCACCTTTATTATCCTGTAGTCTCCGTTGGGCCGTCGCTTCCAGGTAATGAGGTCGGCGTTTGTGGCCGCGATGAAGTCCCCCACGTTGTACAGCAGCCCCACTTGGCCATTCCTGATCGCCTCCACGGAGGCCGGCCCGCACTGGTACTTCCCTGGGGAATTCAGAAAGAAAAATGAAAATCGCTGCAGCAAAAAAATTACGAAGAACATTGCACTCAGAGGAAGGGGTTTTTACCTAAACTAATAACAAAACGCCACAAAGGTTGTAACAATGATTAAATGTTGGCGACATTTCCTCTAGGTATTAAAATATGTAATCTATTTGAGTGAGGGAAGAGCGAAATGAGAAAGAATTTGACTGTTTCATATCAGATTTTTTTGAGAATTTAATTCCAGTTATTTAAAGTTCTAATTTTCTTTTTATTAGGTATTTAAAAAGATTTTTCAATGGGTATTTACACTTTCGCGTCTTTTGAGTGACCAAGGAGATATTTAACGTTTTAAATGATGATAATGTGAAAATCATAGGCGATGTTGAGATGACCACCATTTTGTAAATTGTCGAAGCTACTTGGTCAGTTTTAATTTTTCGTCTAATCATATTCAATACCTTTCAAAGATACATTACTTATTGCCTCAGTCAAAATAGCCGGGGAGCCTTGCGGTAACTTATAAGCCACCGGTAAGCCACCACGGCTTGACACCTAGAGGGCCGGGAGGCTATGTGCATCGGATGGTAGAAGTAATTTCAACCCAAAATGGAAATTTTTTAACTTTTAAACTACGTGGCACTCCGCAATTTAATGTCTATTTAACAATCGTATTCAGCATGTTCATCGAATTTTTTTAAGCAATGTGGTAAACCAAAATTGTTATATATACGGATCGTATAATGAAGGAACTTCTAAATCGTTATTTCGGTCAAATCTGAGACCATATTTAAAGAGAGGGTTGTGTTGCTAGGGAAAATACACCACGTAGAAGGCCCCCTCAACAAAGTATGGGCCGTAATAAAGGGAATAGTACATAAAAAATTACCATCATAATCAATATTGGCTTAGGACATTATTTCCAATGAATGGATGCATCCAATATCTCACGGTTACAATCATGTTCATTGAATATTTTTCATTTAGTACTTTGCAGATCATTAAAATCCAGGTATCTGTGCACTAGTTCTTTCCTCAAGTTCATCTATCTCAACATAATATTCCTGCAAGCCGCCGTAGAGGCGTGTGGCGGGGGATGTTAGGTCACCATCCGTAACTGAAAATAAAATCATATGTCAAACCAATAAATTCGTGAAAACCTACACCCACAGAGGCCTTTATATTCATGCGAAAACCTTTATAATTTACATGCATGCAAATACATATACCATGAACTAACATATACATGGACATGGACCTACAAATGTAGTAAAAATTCATCCAACAACGTGTAATTAATTTGCACACATTTTTGTTTCCAAAAGTTTTTGGCACGATGCGGTTTTGTCGAATGGCAAACGCTTCGGGAATATTAACAGGAAACAACTATCCTTGTGGTTGGCTAATCGTTTTTAGGAAAGGTGATGACATACCAATGTGTAAGTTTTGCTCACATACTAAATTACCTTCTAACAATTAACGTATAATATCTCTGAAACAAAATACTTTATGTTAATGAATAAAGCTAAATTATATTAAAGCTATAAGAAAAAACTGCGAGTTAACTTACGAAAAATATAGTTCATTTCATTCTGTAAATCTGCGCCAAAAATTCTCTATTTGAATGCTCTAGATTAAAGCCAATGAATTATTGAAATAATTTTAAAGAAATATATTTAAATTTACGATACATGTTACAAGTCTGAAGTTGAATGAGGAGCTTTTAGATATTGTCATGGACGCAAGACAAAGAGGATACTGGTAGAAAAAAGTAAACTGTCAAATGGCGTACGTTGTAATGACTAGACATTTGTTGGTCAGAACAGATAATGTTCCAGGAATGCTAGTAAACCATTTTACCCTTTGGAAGTTACATTTGAATTCGTTCCTGACTCTGATCAGTAAAATTTTCTCCTCGCTCCTGTCCTATGTAAAAACGAAAATGCATATCTGGACCGCATTATATTACTGGAAAAAATAGGACCTGTGTGTTATTTCTTCGACGGTTAACTGACCTTCGCTCAGTCCTTGAGGCGTACCGTCGATTGCCTGCCATCCGCCGTAGCCGAGGGGGAGATCGGGTCGCTGCATCCACGTCTCGTTCCAAACGTGGAATGACCACTCCTGGTCCAAACCGCTGGTATAGATCGGGTGCAGTATCTTCTTGTGGTGCTCGTCGTAGAAGTTGGAGAGAGCCAAATCGCGATTGTGGTCATGCGCGCTGTTTATCGTCGTCACGGCACGCGTTGGCATCCCGAGGGCGCGGCACACTGATCGGGACATCGGGGAAAAATATAATAATAGAAGGGAAAATGCTAAGCAAATAAGGAGGGGATATCATTTTTGGTGGAAATGAGGATGGCAGAAAATGCGTGGGAAAATTGAGAGGGTTTATTGTAGTGTATGGTGTCACGTTGCATAATTGTGAGGAAAACAAAATGTGCACTTTTCCACAGATTTACTTGTAAAGTACGAAAAACGCTTTTCAGTTCATCGAACCATCTTCAGGTGCAAGACAAGATTCAACATGTGATACACCATTTTTATACCTGTTTGAGGAAGGGGGGATGAGAAGAGTGAGGAGTAAGGCAGGCGGGGACGAAGACGGCCATTTCGGAAAAGAAAACACTTTGTTCCTCAGCATAGACTCCAACACTTTGAAACGCGGTGTGCGTTACATATAAATCTGTGGAAAAATGCAAATTTTGTTTTTCTAATAATGATGAACTTCCACTTCATTTCGCTTGAATATGTTGAATATATACGTTGTGGCATTGTATCGTTAACAAAAATCAAGAAAAGCAACGGCCCGATAACACTTCCCTGAGGTACCACCGAGGTCACTCGTACGCTGTCGGAACTAGCGCCGTCAAAGACTACCCTCTTTTCCCGCTCTGAAAGGAAGTCGTCAACCCAATTTATTGCGCCTCGTGTATATCTGCGCCCTTTCATCTATGGATGAGTTTACCAAGTGGAACCTTATCAAATGCCTTTTGAAAATCTGTAAACATCGCATCCACTTGCCTACCACTTTTAGCCGATAAAAGTGAGTCATGTGTAAGTAATCCTGATTGGGTCTCGCATGAGTGGGTTTTTCTGAATCCGTGTTGATTGTCGCTGATAAAGTTAATGTTATCAAAGTATGTCATCATGGAACTGACAATTGTGTGCTCTTAAGTTTGGCAACATATAGAAGCGAAGATATCTGCGAATCGCTATTGAATTCTTTACCGTTGAACTTGAATAGGTAAAGTTTTAATTCACTCACAAATGATTAAGGCGAAAGAGCCACCAGCAGTTTGGAGAAGGCTAAATTATTAAATTCCTTCCTTCAAAGCGTCTTCACTATAGTACATTCATGTCATAGAATACCCCCGAAAGCTCACCAAATCCTGCCAGTCAACCGATGCCCAAAATTGAAATCTCATATAATGGAAGAGAAATTTTGCTGAAAAATATTATTTTTTCCCTTTTTACCGGTGGTGACCAAACGCCCCCGCCACACACCCTTGCGGCGGCTTACGGGGTATTATGTAGATGTATCATGTTTGTTGGGGATTTGAAATGTAGTTGTGTGGGCTTGTTGTTGAGTCCGTCTAAAACCTACCTTATCCAGAAGACTGGCAAAATAATAATGCTCGTTGAACTCATCTGAATCCGCGTAAGGAACGGCCAATCGTTTCCCGAGCCAAACTACGCATTTCATCCAAATCTCATCTTGAGAAATGTTAGTTAAGGTGTCAGTTCATCTATCCCACCGCATCCTCATCGACTCTAGGGTCTATTTAAGCGTTAAAGTTGCTTTACAACGGATTGTGTGGTCAAATGGCAGTGTCTTTCGACCACACAGTCGAAGCGAAAGTATTCGTTCGCAAACCTCAGCAGGACTGGACACGCCACCGTCACGCATCTCCTCGATGGACGGGAACGGAAGTGAGAGACGGATTTGCCAAATTACCCGTGTTGACGACTGCTGCGAAAACCCAGCACTGTCCGTATTTGACGGGGCGGCCGGTTCGGACGTACTCCTCGAGGATTTGGAGGCTGGAGGTCCACTCCCAGGGTCTTGTGCTCGGCTGTGGGAAGTCGCCCGATGGCCAATGGCCCTCCAGGATGCCATTCTCGTTCGAACTGGAGTTTGCCTTGAAACGAAGAAGAGCGAAATCATCACATGCGCAAATATACTCGCGCACACTACAGCGTTGTGCAGGAGGTGCGCGGTCATTCCTGAAATCACTGAAATTCACCCTTTACTATAAGCTCCCCCAATCGCTTTGATTCGAAGGATGCCGGGAAGACGATTGATTACGTGTGTTGGAGACACGATTGGATTGAATTGAATATTGAATCTTCTTCCGCGTAGAAAACAATTTATTTATTAACTTCATTTATTTCTTTTATTTATTTAACGACTATATTGGGGCGAGATTGAGACTTCATAGTGACTTCTTCGATCTAAACCTTTTGTAGTACAACAAAGACATTCACAAACATCCATCTCATAAGTGGGGGTAAAAACCCACGTAGGCGGGACTCGAATCCGCGACCTTTGGGAGACGGTACCCCATCGCCACCGTGGTCAACCAATGTACATTTTTTGAATGTAAGTAATCGTGAATGACACAAGTATTTTTTCCCTATTATCATTATTTTTTGGTTTTGGAAGCTGTTTTTTCTTTATTTCGGTACAGATTCTTACCATGTAAGTGATGGCCCTTGACACTTTGACTGGATTGCCGCGCTCTTGTGGTGTGAGGTCGCTTAACTCCAGCACTTTGATGGCTGCTAAGATAGCCGACTTGTCGAACTGGCCATATACCCAGGGCTGACCCATTATCTCATCACCATCCCTTTGATACATCTTCCCTACGTCGTTGTACACGTATTCATCGAGAAGCTGCTCCTCGGGCATGTGTACTTGATCGGCTGAGGACAAGAGAAGAGGGCGTGTAAAAAAAGTAAAGTGACATGAAGCACCAAGGTTGCCACCGCGTGGGAAATTGAGTGCGGTCGGAGTGGCATTTACCAAGATCTTCCTTGATTACCAGCGAACATTTAACTCAATTAATATAATACGCTACTTAAATGCATATCTTCAAGTAAGCTTATGAGAGGATTCCTGTTAATGTTTTTGGTTTGATTTTGCATGGTTTCCTAAATCATATGGTCTTGAATCTTGACGGGAATTCATTTCACACCAATACAAGTACTGTATCAGTAATTGAATCCACTATCATTACTCGTATTTCCATAGTCTACTTATTCGAATAGCAATCATCACGTCTCGACAAAAAAAATGAAATGAAGCGAAATAAAGACCTATAATGAAATAATTAAATCTTAAGAAGGATAGAATAAATGCTTCCTTAGAAAGGAAAGCTAAGAAATGACGACTTTTGGAATTACTAGAAATAATTTATTATAAATTTATTTTGATATTATCTTAATGTGATTATACGTTGGAGGTGATTAATTAATCTCCGGTGTTTTTTTCCTCTTCGGCGCGTGACGTCCGAATCACGTAATTGTGTACAAAATTCAGGAAAAATAGGGAAAATTGAAGGATATTTTCCGAGCCGTGCGTAAATAATTACTATGTCGTTTGTAATATAAACATTTAAGCGTTTTATTGTAAAATGACCTCGCTGCTCTTAAACACTTTGGAAAGGTATGGAACTCTTAAGATTAAACACTTTTAAACTGTAAAACATTATTTGAATTGTTGTGTCAACTAAAAATGAATACATTGATATTTGATCAAAGAACGTCAATATTGTTGGTTCCCCAGTGCAATATTTCACTTATTGTAAATTATTCCAGTTTATCAGCTTATTTGGAAAATATCAGGTCGGGTTTTTCGTTCAGTTTATAAGAGAACCAACAACTTTATTCTCAATACTAGGAACGTCTTCCACATAGTATCTCCAAATTTATTTCTCCGAAAAGAACGCCATACCTAATCTTCTTACCCATGAACTGCTTGGCTTATGATGGGTAAGATGCCGGTTATGTATCAACAGAACTCACCTGAATTCCATGGATTAAAAAGCAGATAAAATCTCCCGGGATATGTGTATCTATCCAGTCTTCGTCCTCGCTGATACATCACGAAGTTCACGACCCACTCCCCAATTGCTGCAATCGATGGACTTCGCACCTGTTAAGCAAATTGACAGAGTCCATTAACACATGTTAGCGTTTTATGCTTAGCACAATTGACAAAAGCTTTAATAAATATGAAAAAAATCATATTTGCACCGTTTTATGGGAAAATGTAAAAAGAATGCGAAATGAAGTTTAATAGCTGTAAATATTAGTTTAAAGAAAATTTTGCTCCGAAAATCCATAATTTTTTTGTTGATATGGGAAACTGATGTTAATGAGATGGGGATTTTCTTTTTTTTGTGTTGGAAGTCGGTGTTTGGAAGATTTCTTTAAGTGCTTTGTTTTTTTCTGACTGATTTTATTGACTATCTTTTGTGATATTGATTGGTTTTGAGATATGATGTTATTTTTCCAAGGCAAGTTAGATTGTAACACTTTAGACTTGTGTGCCTCCTGACATTGTCTATCTGCACGTGTACATTTTAATAATAATAATAATAATGAATAAGATATTAAATTTTAATGGGGATGATCGTTTTTAAATGGAGTACTAGCTGGGGGTACAGAACTCCGACCCTCCTGTCGGTAACCCGGTGCTCGACCGACTGAAATACTACGCCGACCACAATATAAAAAATGATAACTGTCGGTGAAATTCATATTCATCGGAGAATGTAAAATTTTAGACAATTTTGCCAGTTGCTTTACAATTGCTTGCCAATCTTGCTTTTTCAATTGAATTCCCTATTCATATTATTCTTTTGCAATACTTGGTTGGTTTTTATGTAAAAGGGAGCGAGAGAATCTTTGAGGTGGGGGATTATCCAAAAGAGATTGATAATCCCACCTGAAGTGGGGGCGTGCTTGGTAAATCCTGGGCAACCACCGGGAGGGTGCTAGAGAGGACGTCTCAGTTCCCCCCCACCCCATCGTGATCAGTGGGCCACTAACTGACCTGAATGACCGCTTGGTCGCCGCGGTTCTCCTTGAGGGCCGCCTTCCACCCCAGGGCGGTGTCAACTCTCTGGCCGAGCCAGACCTCCCCTCGCGACCCCGGGCTAGGAAGGACGCTGACCGGCTCTGAAAAGATTCGTGAAACACTCGAGGAGTTCTTCGTTCAAAAAATTTCTCAGCATCTTCTGGGCATATCACAACAAACCAAATCGAAAATCATCTAGGGAGTAATTCGTACCATTGTCCATAATTTTGACATTCATAGTTTGATAATGATGGACAGTCAGTCAAAAAGGTACAAGCAATACTGAGTGGATTGGAAATATAGGGCGATAGATATGGGATGATAATCAATATAAATACCTGCAAACAAGGGTTATGTGGTTTTCCAGAAAGACAAGGCCTAAGCTAAACGTTAAAATAGGATTAATTAAAATTGGCAATTTTCCATAAAATAAAATTTTAATACGACCAGTTTCGATGTAACTGCATCATCTTCTGGCGATAAAAGGCCAGAAGATGATGTAGTTACATCGAAACCGGTCGTATTAAAATTTTATTTTGTGGAAAATTGCCAATTTTAATTAATCATGATATCCCACCATATCACGCCTGAAACGGCTCTTTTTTTTGTTAAAATAGCAGGGCAAAAACAAGCGCAGGTGGAAAATTTTACACATATCAGCAGTGTTTTGGACCAAAATTGTTAAAGTAGTGGGGACGTAAGGCGAAGAATTGAGCTAGAAAAAGAGGCTTTCATAAAGAGGAGGGAATTGATGGCAGGGAAGTTGAGTAAGGATGTTAAGAAAAGGCTCGTCAAAACTTTGGTATGGAGCGTAGTTATGTACGGTCCGGGAACAAGATCATTGAAGCAGTAGGATAGACGTACGTTGGAGGGCTTTAAAATGTGGGTGTGCAGAAGATTGGAGGAGGTGAATGGACGGAAAGGAAAGCAAATGAGGAGGTGCTAGGTGTGGTGGTTGAGGAGAGGGGATTTTTGGGAGAAGTCATAAGGAGGCAGGAAAAATAGATGAAGGGCGTATGGATCGGCAGTGAGATGATGAAGAATATGATAGAGGGGAGAATGTTAAGCAGGTGAGGAAAGGGCAGGAATAGGATAGGCTTGATGGAAAGACGTGTGCAAAATTGAAGAAGGACTTAACATTAATGTTGCTTGTCAGGTTGCGTATCTTTTGTTAGAAGAGGCAAGTAAATGTGGTTTTGCACAATTACACAGGCTGTGTTCATCCAAAACCTAGTGAAACGAGTAAGAGATAGGAATAGGTTAGGGATGTTGGACAGAATGAAGGATGCATATAGAGATGGAAAGGGGCCTGTTGTATAGAAGGATGTTGGGTTTTGATTTTTGCTGGGAGAAACAAGAGAAGTATTTCGTGGCTGTGCTCCTCCAAAACCTAGCTTAATCGGTATATTACCTTAGGAAAAATTATAGACAAATCACCAAAACACCTGTAAAAATAAACGCATGATATCGTGGAAGGTATTGTCAAATGGTTTTTTCGAATTCGTTCACAGACGTAATCTCCCTCGTGCTGCGAAGGGATCAGAGGCGCTGCAGATAAATGTGCATATGGTCTCAGAAAATTTATTACAATATAAAGCGTGTCGCAGAAAATTCAAGATGACAGAAGATGTTATATGTAAACACAGACAGTCAAACTTGAGAGACGCATCAAGTTCAATGAATCACTGCGAAACCAATTTTCACCACTGGGGCAAGGAACTCACTGAGGTCGAAGACGATGGTGAGTTGGTGGAGGGAGGGGTCGAAGCGGCCGTTGCGGAAGTGGACTTGGATGGTGAAGTCTTGTCCCCTGCGGAGCACCACACTTGGATCACTCAGATGCACCACCTCGTAGCGTTGCGTCAGGTGCTCCTTGGCGTTTTCAATGATCCTGAAGTCCACTCCACTTACGGTCAAACCTGAAAGTTTAGATGAGTACTCCTCCGTCATCATCCCCTGGAATAGCGCCTCAATTGAAGAATGGGTACGTAAAAGAATTGTATGAGTGATGGATATTTAACCTTTATTTCGTGTTACTAAAAGAGGGAGAAAGAAAATTTGTATTGCATCTTGAAATTCATATTAGCATAGGAGCATTAGCATAATAGGAAGTTTTTATCGTCAGGGGACTTAAGAATTTAAAACAGTTCCCATGACTGCAATGATTCTGAAGCTCATTTGCAATTTTTCCTAAATTTTTTAGATTTAGACATTTATTAATACAAACTTGGCATGCGTTTTAAAGCTCAAGTGTCACCTTCAGGTGTAAAAAGACCTTTGTTTGTACCATGTGGGGAAGTGTTTTTAGGAATACTAATTCGGACCATGCTGCCTGTATTCTTATTTCTTTTCGTTAATCAGTTCTATACCACGATAGAAGATGTTGATTTAAAGTAGATGGACATTGCCGGAAAAAATAGTTTTTTATGTTACACAAACTTATGGAATCGGATAAACGTGTTTTCCTCCATTTGAGTGAACTTTCTACCTGAAAAATGTTGGTTTTTCATTACATTATTTACCATTTTGACATAATTTTTAATTATTAAAATTGTGTATTCAACTGAAAAATTTAACTACGCAGTAATTTGCTATGTATTACAATTAATGTGGTGTACTTTACCTGCAGATGACATTTTGGCCTCTTGGATCTCGGTAGCTGCAGGATTACCTGTAAAGTATAAATAAAATGTCTGGATATACAGTAATAGCGTCGTGCCAAGTAGTCATTGAAGCTGGAATTTGGGGCTTGAGCGTAATTGCGCTTAAAACAACCGCGAATAGATCCCGCACCCATAATGTTTTGCTTACTTTTCAATCTTTGTAGTTTGTATGCCTGTCACGTGTGCATCTAACCTGAAGTTTAGTAGCTGGTTAATAGTTGAGAGGGAGAGGGAGAGAGAGCTCACCCCAACCTTTAGGAAAGTTACTATTCTTAAGGAACATTTATCGCTTTGCTAAACATGGATACCGTGACGAAGGCTAGATTTTACAAGGCTTGTCGAAATGCGTGATGGTTAATGCCAACTCACCTCTAGAAACTTCTGGAAACAATGTTTTTCACTTTCCTGAATCCCTGTGCGATGGTTGAATGCTATCCGTCTCCAAGAGAACCGCCTTTTATGTAAGGCCAACAGGAAATGCAGATACAAAGTAAATGATTTCTGCTTAAAAAAAGTTTTAGATTACGGAAAAAATAAAACTCCTGGTAACCTATCATACGCGATTTCCTTTTAAGTTTGCTTCTAAATATTAAGTTATTTTTGTAAATTCTCGTTCGATCGCCCACCTTCTCAAATAACAAAGCGATCTACGCCTACTTAATACCCCGCTAGCCGCCGCAAGGGCGTGTGTCAGGGGGTGTTAGGGCACCACCCGTAAATAAGAAAAAAACAACCGCATGCAAAAGCTACAAATTTATAGTCCACAAACAAAACATGATTTGCATTCAAGCAAAAACCCTTGCACCCCACACACATGCAAACACACAAACTACCAACTAACACACACTTGCACCTACAAGAATATCTGACGTCTTTGCAATGTTTAATTTTATTCCGACTTGTAATTTAATGTTTTTAATGTTTCTTAGATTACTTCGGTCTCTTGCTATTATGATTCCTGATTGCCTGGGGAAAGAATGAGTGTCTGAATCTATCTCCCTTATATAATCAGTGTGATCTGATCTACCTAAGTAATGTGGGGTCATAATAATTCCTTTAGTGTCATCGTTAACCTTGCTGGTTCTGAATCTTTCTAAAAGTCTGAGTCTCGCTTGTTCCCTTAGTGTTTCAAGTGGCTCCCAGCCTAAATCCCGTAAGAGACCTGTTACACTTGTGTTCTTATTATACATATTTTTAACGAATCTGGCGGATTTTCTCTGGACTTTATCTTATTCTTTTTACCAAATTTTCTCCCAAGGATCCCAAACACTCGCGGCATATTTCAAATGAGGCCTAACTAGAGCAAAATAACACCTCTCTTTAACTTTCTCATTACATTTCCCCACCACCCGTTTAATAAAACCGTTTCTTCAAAGCGATTCGATAAGTCAGTCACATTTGAACCAAAGTTTTCATTGTAATTAGCGCAGGTGTTTTCGATGACGTAACGTATAGAAGTACCATTAGGCTAGTTTAGTATCTCAAACTAGCAAAAAAACTACCGTATAATATATTCATAATAATGAAATTATTAAAGACATCAATCAAGTTTTAACCGGTAACGCGCACCAAGCAGAAACACTCAGTTTTTGACAATTTCATTACACATCCATTTAAGTTATATTTTTATTCTTTCCATGTAGTTTTATGCTAGCGGTTGAGTAAGCTGTGATGTTGTGCATGTATTAACAAGAAGAGAATTGTAAAATTACTGTCGAATTTCTGGATTCAGGAGAAGTAATTTGATAAACAGACATTATCTCGATTTAGTGTAGTAGAATTAGCATGATGCAAATCATGCATAGCGGTATGGCTTGAAATGTTGCTATATAAAATAAATGCTTTACATAAACTTTAGACCAACTCTTCAGGAGAAATATAGCCGTTTTAACTGCATTTGAGGGTTATATGATCTCCTGCCCTCCTTACATTTTCAGCAAATTTATTTTCCTTGCATCTAATTGGAGGTCCCCGAGAATAGTAAATTAAGTCAATTTTCTTTATGTAAATAAATGTCTCAACAGGAATTTCAAACCTTCATCCGATAATTCAAAAGCACATTAAATGAATCGATGATGATCAAATTGTGGTCATCTTCAAGTTTTGTTATTTGGGAACCAGTGAAAACCACTTGCTTTTATTATTACTAATTAATCACTCAATGCAAATTTACACTGCTTTATTAACGAGCAATACAGCTTCCATGAACCCACAGAATATTAGCATGTAATGATCCTTACACTCCCAAAAATATACCCATACTCATTAAAATTACTTTTTGTCGCTACTTATACGCTATTTTGTATACTGCTTCAATAAACACCGACCATCTGCTGTCTATAGGGTTCCAACCTCATCGAAAGTTGTTCCCGATGCTCTCTTTGAATCGCTAAACCCGAACAGTGATAGTTTTCCGATCAGCTTGGCGTCCCTTTCTCGGACAGTCAAAACGTATTCAATGGTTTCCGATACTTAAAAAATAAATGGCAAACATCGTCACATTAACAGACAAAAATTAAATGAGTGAAATTGCTGCTTGAGGACAAGTTGATCTAGAATGTAAATCAGTGGTCAATATTAAGTATTTTTTTAATCAATTTTTAGAAGTCGTTTTTTTGTAGCAATTGTTATGACTCTTAGCCCCATTTGTTGGGAATGTTAAAAAACTTCACTCTCCCCTCATTCCACCACTTAAGATTCGGACTGGTTCACAATTCATTCATCAAAAAATAATGGGATTCCAAAATTAGGGTTTTCAAATCTTAAACAGACCTTTCGAAAGCAGGTCGAAACAAAACCTTAATTAAGCTAATGGCTCCATGAAACAGCATAAATTAGGAATATTTAAAATCTCTACACCACCGAAACCGACTCGTAGCTATATTCTTTAGTTATAATAATATTTTTTGCTTCAGCCCTTCTCGCAATTCCAAGGGAATATCAAAATATCGGTGGCGTTGCATTACAGTTGGTAGAACGCTTTGAATACAGAAGGAAATACCAGGGTTCGATTCCCGATGACGCCTGTGGGCACCCTCAGCTTAATCCATGCTTATTGGTTTTTAAAGTACCAGGTCTTCCCCGGACATCCCCATACTTGAACCTCAAACGAGCAATCATCTAACTAATTGAGTAGTTTCAGGCGTGATGTGGTGGAATTCGAACACAATAAAGAAAAGATGGCCACAAGTTTTCACTAGATAAGTTTACGGGTTTTGATGTATTACATCATCTTATGATCCTGAAGATGATGTTATATATTACAAAAATGTAATACATTGAAACTCGGTCGCACTATTGAACTTATCTGGTGGAAAATTGTTACTATGTTTTCTCTACATTGAGCAATCGTCTCTCCATTAAGCTTGGAGAGGCAGTGCGATTAGGTGATCTGAACAGTATTGTGGGTATTCGTGTGTGTTTGTTTAGAAAGTGTTTTTCAACAATTGCCTTTCACGGAATATTCCCGTGTTTCACATGGCCGCAACTAGTTTCCCTGAAGACCCCCTTGACATTTAAAGGTTTTTCTTACCTGCTACTTCTAATGAATTCGCCCACTATGGAAGACCCGCGTGCTCTCTCATCATCATTTTGCCTCCACTTATGAAACCTTATGCTATTTCTTTTCGGGGCTCAGACAATACCTGCCATGATTCAGGGAAGATGTCCAAAAATGCTCTAAATTTGGTGTGATGATGACTTCAGTGTTAGTAGTTGCCTTTTTTTTTTTGTATTGCGCCGTCGTATTTCGTATTTTGTAAAAAATGACCATTGGTTGTAATTTGCGTGTATCTGGTAGTTTCGTCTTATTATCCGTCTATATGATTCTAAATTCTTAGTGGAAAAGGAACAGACGCAGCAGAAAATGTGTGTCCTTTGGCGGCATCCTTCGTATATTCATTCCCTTTTCTTGAAAACTTCCGAGTTGGATGCGGTACTGACAGCATTTTTATAGAAATAGGTACGCTTGCAGTAAATTTTTGTGATGATGTAAACAATTGCTAAATAAAAATTAAAGGGAGATACATTTCTTCCCCCATAGCATAAAAGTGGACAAAGAAACCTGGCTACATTTTTTATGCAATGCATATTTGCTCATTGATTAAACACCGTCTGAATAATCTTTATCTCGTTTATCTATTATGCTCAGTTTTGGTGAGAATTCGTGCAAGTTGCTCGCACTTAGTAGTTTAATAATTCAATGTAAAGTAAAGTCTGTGAATTCCTATCTATTTCTTTATTTGCATATTTTTCGTTAATGCATTTCATGCATATAGGATTTTTTTGAGCTTTGGTCTAGTTTCAGGTAAAAAGTTTCAAAATTTATCAGCAACGTACCATGCCAAACAGCCTGTATAATGCAACAATACACAAGCTGAAGTCAGCAGCCAGTCTGCCTCCAGTTGACCGAATCTCCCAACATGATGTATTTATCAGTATCAGGTGTATTAGTCAGTATCTGTCAATATATCAAATGTATTTCATTGCTGCGCCCAAAAGACTTCAAATATTATGTTGGTATAACGTGAAAATTTATTTGTTCTAACCGTTAGATTCGTCCAATGGACACCTGTGCTCTCCAAGGCTGACGATTTGACTTAGTCAGTTGCGTATATATTTACGAGCTGTGTTGGATGCGTTTTGGTGTCGGTCGGTGGTGTGGGATAACTGAGCTTCTTTGTTTTCAACACCAAATAATAGCTAACAACTAAAAATTACTAAAGAAACAATAACAAAAAACAAGAAAAACCGATAAAATACTACTTTCTGTGTTTTTTTAGATTCATATTAGGTCTATATCGCGACCTTCTTTAGTTTTCGACACTGACATAAATAACCTGTAATCCACCAAAAAGGTTTGTGGCATGGGATGCAAGCACCAGGTGGGAAGGGTGGGTGATAAGGGAGGAAAATGGGAGAGGAAGGGGAAAAACGTTATTAAAAAGCTATCAAAAACTTGCAAATTTTAATGCATGCTGGAAGAAGATTTAGTTCAAAACAAGGGTTAATTTATCTAATAAATTAGTTACTTATAATACGCAAGAAGAGAATAAAAATGAACCACAACCACTTATACGAGAGGTCTCCAATAAAATAAGACAGATCGTGCAGAACTTAAAAGTAAGAAGGGTCTACTATCTACTATCTACTAGTAAGAAGTCTACTATCACATGGACATGCAACTCATGGTCTCCGCCGCCAAGACCCAAGTAGGGAATGTCACACCGCTGCAGGCAGGCGGCGGAGGCGTGGTCCTCGTAGAGAGAGAGAGAGAGAGAAAGAGAAAAAGCATGGAAGAAGAAGCCTGAAAACAACAAAGTTATTTGCCCCTCCCTGTTAAGGGATGTGAATAGTATTTTACGATGCTTTCGTAATATTGCCCTATAGCTATGCCTTTGACCCATACGGTCTGTTGGGCGTCGACCCCATCGCGAGCGATGCTTCATTCGAAGCTGGAACACGGCACGGCCGGAAACTCTCACGGTCCCTTTTCGCAGTGCGTCTTATCAGATAAATGGTTATGAAGTTAAGGGCTCGTGAATACTTTTGCGCTCATTGCCGTAACAGGGGAAGGGTGATTGAACTCTGCGCCTTTCTCCCATCGCTCTACTAATTACTTTACCCTTATGTTTTCACTCCCATTCTCTCTGAATTGTTTTCGACTGCTGTTCAATAGCGTCTTGGAAAGGAGTATTCGCAACAAGCATCCTACAACCTCCTCCTCTGAAGAGGAAGGCATTTGCGGAATTTAGATTCATTTTAACTTTTTAAATTTCTCCCTGATTTCTTCAGCCGTTTATTAAATGCAAGAATACACTTAACGGGAACCCTAGAGGCTCTGTTC
The DNA here is from genome assembly GCA_037158775.1 of Hetaerina titia. Lineage (NCBI taxonomy): Eukaryota > Metazoa > Arthropoda > Insecta > Odonata > Calopterygidae > Hetaerina > Hetaerina titia. Next base: position 12,813,011 of record CM073777.1, on the reverse strand, counting down.
AGTCGGTTATTTCCAGCCCAATTCTTGTTTATTCTTGTTCAGCCCAATGCCTTGTTTATTAGAGCGGGTGTAACAAATATTAAGTATATTCAGAAACTGTGCTACCAAAATTACGAACCCAATATTATTCGAGGAAACGGAAGGCATCATGATATCATTAAGTTCATATGCAATTGTTTTAGAATGAAATTTTTTCCACAAAAGAGATGTCATTATTTCAGTTTTGTGAATTTAAGAGGGAAGTGAATTAACAAATTGCGAGTCCGTTTTTATCGATATTTATATGCGTTTGAATAAGAAAAAATTTCACGCATCACCTTTCTGGAAAAATTATAATTTTCATAGTTCATTTGTATAGCGAGACACTAAAGTGAATTAATTTTCGCAAGAATTATCATTAACTCTCATTGATATGCTTAGTTGTCGGAAAAATGTCTTTTGTGTCCACTGATTGATATACCATGGTGAGATGTAAAAGTTAAACTATACTTTGTTTTTTTTCCACAAATCCGGATAATATGTTATTATTAAGGCTATCCGGGTGAAGTGAGAAAGGAGCTTTTTTTATTTTATGTAGCATTACCAAATAACGGAGTCAAGATTTTGCTCTCTTTAACACGTTATCACATATCTTATAAATTTCAAAATCACTGGAGTCGCTTCGACTTGGATTCTATTAAATTGTGTTGGAAGGATTAACAGTAGGTCAAATTTGGCGTGGATGTAAGAGAAAATACAAGATCAAGTTAGTGAAAAATTCGTACGAAAAGACACAAAGCGTCACGCACTTAATACAGAATCTGGGGGGGGGGGGTCTTTAGATATGCGAAGACTCAGGGCTTGATTAAACTAATTACAAAGATATAAAGCGCGTGATTTTGCATCCGACATTGAAAATGTAATTCAGTTCCCAAATTACATTGACAGGACCGGAAAATGCCATAAAATAAGAGAGACTGTCTAAACTGATAGATGAAAGCATTCGTTTTTCCCGCGCAAAATCCGCGACAACGATAAAGGCGGGGGCATCTATGACACTTGTAGATACGCGCTGTAGAAAATAGGGATGTACAAGATTCTAATCTTACATCCCCCCTATTTTTTTCCCACAATAGATATCCGGCGTCCTGGCGTCTGCCGCCGTGTTCCCCTGTGCCGGGTGGGGGGTAGGTGAACGTATACACGTATATAGCTATTGTACTTATGAATTTTCCTTTCGGAAAGTGTAGAATAGTTACCGGTAATAATTGAATGAATTGAATTAGTGCCAGGCCTCTTTCAATGTATTTTCTTACCCTCTTTGTGTAGGCACAGGAACAGCTGCTAATCATGTAATACTCGTAATATACGTAGACATGTTGCATGAATGGTGTTCGGTCACCCCCTTTCCACGCGGTTTTAAAAGTCTAAAAGTAGGCAAGAATATTGAATGCGACTGCTTTAATCTCGTCCGTGTAAATAGTTTTTTCTTAGTATGAATTGCCAGTTATCGGAGTCAACGTGTTTCTAAGTTTTCTTGAGAATTATGAATAGATAGCAGGCTCGTAGATTATCTTTTCCAGTGGAAGAATGTCTAAACGATAGGTAGGATTATTTTTAAAACAATTTCTATATTAAAAAATATCGAAATTTAATATTTGAGGTGGTGTTTGTAGGTTTTGAGGAGTTATCGGTTGGATGACTGGTTTTTCTAAGAATTCTACTTTTTTTCAAAACCGGTCATTAAATCTCGAGAACAAAATGTGTTTTTACAGTAGAATCGCTATGCGAATCAAAGTCTAGCGTCTGGGGGATTGTTTCTCTCTCCGCTGCTAAGTTTGAGAGGAGCATTACAAACGAAAGAGGACACATGGGCGTATCCAGGTTATCAAGGTCATATAAGATTCAATTCGTACATAATGCAGCCTCTCGAGTCCATCCGGACTCGAGAGGCTGCATTAACTTCAATGACTAACTGCGAAAGCCCTCTATAAACGACAGCGCCTACTACATTGATTTTATTGTTGTAAACTGTCTGCTTAAAACATGATTTTTTCCTTAGGGGAGCTCCCTGAGATCAAAACGGATAGTCGTTTGGTGGAGGAAGGGGACAAGATGGCCATTGGAAGAAATGGAAACGTTTGAAAGGAAACGGACATTTTAAAAGCCTAATTCAGGCACGAATGCAATCACACTTCGACGGGAGATTAAATAAGTAATTATAAATAATAATGACAACAAGAAATCGCTTGGCTGAGCTTGAGCATTTATCCTAATTGGAAACATTTTAAAACGGTATTTAAAATTAACTTTCATTTGATCATAATAATTGTTTGGTATGCCAGGCAGATTAAAATGGTAAAATTAAAATGATGATATACATACATTCAGCTGTAGTGAATGAGTGTTTGAATAATAGGTACGAGCAAATACTCGTATGTTTTTTGAAGGCGATATGCACGACGGAAATTGATAGGAAGCGAAATTAAAGCAGAAATGTGGCCTCCACAAACTATCTGGCTCAGATCAAACTATCAATTGCTCAATAATGAAGCCGATATGTTCCTTGGATATTCAAATATGGTTTGTGATACCTTTTTGAGTGATTCGCGGGTAATTTTAAATAAAATCTTCGACGACAATTATGGGTTTTCCAGACTCGCAACGACGAAATTTTACTACTCATTAATTAACAGTATATCTATTAACAGCATCGTCAACCTTTAAACGACGATGAATGTCAGTAGGAGTCACTTTTTAAGTCACGCTGTTTAACTCGCGTTGACGTAGCACTGGAACACGTCTCTATACTTCCGCTTCTCGAAATACACTAGATGTACGCAAAGACCTCAAACGTGCGCATGTGCATTGAGGGGGAATTGAACTTTAATGTACCTTTTACTCGATCTTGCTATTTGCTTTGTTTGCGGTCTACAAGCATGTGTGCATTACTTTTCAGCCTACCGTCGTATTTCAATATAATCAGCTTTACTGTTAATGCATTTCATCCAGTGACGTTCCAGAGCCATTATCCTGTCTCTGTAGTGTTCTTCCGGAAGTGCTACAAGGTACAATTCCTTCCTGATTGGACGAAAAACATTGACCAGCGAGGAAAATTTTCAGTTTTCGGAACAGGTATACTTCCGAGGGAGAAAAATTCGGAGAATGGAGTGGATGTTCATAGTGCACTTACAAGATCTGCCCCAAAAGTGGTACGACTTACTTTTTCCCGAATAGACGGACGGACGGCGGTTACTCTGGCTGGATTCGAGGGAGGAGAGTCTCATGAAAAGCTGGAGGTCGTTGGTAGTTGACTCCCAGCCTTTCCGGAGTGCTGATCTTTCATTTTCGATACCTCTATTACGTGATTTCATTACGCTTCGTCATGAACCGAATATTGGAGCAGCGCTACGTCATCAAATTTTGCGTGAAACCGGGGAAGAGACTCATGGCATGCTCAAGGCAGCTCATGTTGATAACGCAAAGGGTAGATCGGGTGTTTTTAAGTGGCACAAGTTGATTCGGGAGGCAAGGCAAGATGTTGAAGACGACGAATGTGCAGGACGCTCTTCGACCTCAAAAGTGACCACAATGTTGAAAGAGTGAAGATTTTGTTGGACAGGGAGAGCGAGTAAGTGTTCGCACGCTTTCTAATGAACTTACTACCCAAAAAAGTTAAGTGCATCGACTTGTGACCGAAAACATGGGCATGAGAAAGGTGTGTGCGAAGTTGGTGCCGCGAGTGCTCTCGGTCGAACACGAAACTCGCACGCGGATCTGCCAAGAGCTTCTCGACCATGCCTCAGCCACCATAAAGCTTTGATGTTGCCCCATTAGACTTCTTCCTATTCATCACCTCAAATCCGTGCTGAAAGGACGTCATCACTTATCGGTGGAAGCGTTACAACTGGCTGTGACGAGGGAGCTTAACAGGATTCTTACCACCACCTTCTAGAAGGCGTACGAGGCGTGGAAAACTCACTGGAAGCGACGTGTGGACGCGCAAGGGTGCTACTTAGAAGACTTTTGAGTAAATTTATTAATTCTGACAGTTAACTTTTTTAAATTTACTCAGTCCTACTACTTTTGGGACAGACCTCGTATAGTGCCAATCCTTCATTTTTTCCCATCGTCAAGACACTTTTGTACACAGGTGTATTGTCCTAATGGAAAACGGTGTTATTTCTCTGTAAGCCAAGTCTGCTTTGATGAATTTTCGCGTCAGTTTTGTTATGAGGTTAGAATATTTCTCTTCAGTTATCGCTATACCTTTTTCAAAGGAGTCGATCAACAGAATTCCTTTCGTATCCAAAAATCCAATACCATGATCATTCCCAATGCCTTCGCATTCTCCGTTGGTGAAGAACCGGCGTTTATCCACTTCAACTGAATACTCGTATTTTTAGTTAATATCCGGACATATAAGTGCAATGGCTTCCTGGCAAGGACGACAACAGGAAACCACCCCTCGTGGGAAAAATATCTTACTCAAGATAATAAAATGGACGGTAACAGATGGATAATGATTCCTGGCAACTGTGAAACTCGGCCCAATGAGGTAGACGTCGTCATCTTTTGCCGCCACGAAAATTCCATGCACAGCCGAGATAGTAGGAGTCAAAAAGAACTGGAATTATAGAACGATACTAAGTGTGGAGGAGTTGGAAAACATAAAGAGAGGAATGGAAAAGAAACTATGGACATGCTGGTTTTCATGAGATGTTTGGTAGAGAATCAGGGTTTATTGGAGCGATAGTGAATGAGTACTTTATTAGGAAGAGGGGAGGAGAATCAACGTGGACTTGTCGCAGTACTAAATAAGACAGCGGAGTGAAGGGCAGTGAATATGAATGATTGAATGTATATGGTAGAAAGAAAAGAGTATCCGTTGAATCCAATCTTAATCCAGGCATGCATACCGACGAGTGCGTCGTCACCAGGCGAAAGAGATAGTTTGTACGATTAATTCGAAGAAATAATTGGGTAATTATGTCCCTGATAGTGATTGGAACGCATTAATAAGGGAAGAGAAGGCTGGAAGGGAGTTTAGCGAGTGTAGCATAGCATACTACCTTGAACAAAAAGTTCCCGGAATAACCACCGTGTGGCGCTCCCATCGTTCCGATTTGAGTTCTGTTTTTTTTGTTAAATTGGTACATCTGTTGTTGATATTCCCTTTAAATCTTAGTGTCATAACTTGACATTTGCAAAAGTTACGTAGCCAAGAGTACATCTATCTCTGTGTGTGTTGGCGATTTTTTACAATTGCAGAAATGGATTTAAATTTGCAACAACGAACTTGTATTAAATTTTGCGTAAAAAACGGATTTAGTGGCGCATGGACGTTGGAAATGTTGGAAAAGTGTTTCGGCAACGATTCTCTAAAAAAAACGGTCGTTTACCAGTGGCACGAGCGGTTCAGAAGTGGTCGTGAGTCAATCAAAGATGATGAACGCAGTGGCAGACCATCGACATCGAAAGTCGGTGAAAAAATTGATAAAGTAAAAGAAATGTTGGTCAATAACCGCAAATTAACCATCTGAGAAATAGCGGAGGACTTGAACATTGCCTATGGATCCGCCCAAGACATTGTGGTTAATGATTTGGGTTTCCGTCGTATAGCAGCAAAGTTGGTGCCAAAAGACCTCAATTTCATGCAAAAAAGATACCGTGTTGACGTCGCAAAAGACATGATTTGCGAGGCTGAATCCGATCCCACATTCATCAAAAGGAACATTACTGGAGACGAGACGTGGGTTTATGAGTACGACACGCAATCCAGACATCAGGCAAGTGAATGGCGTTCACCAAATGAGCCGAGACCAAAAAAACCACGTCGTTTTCAGTCAAAAAAGAAGGCAATGCTGACGGTTTTCATGGATTACAACGGTGTAGTGCATCATGAATTTTTGCCAGAAGGCCAGACAGTAAACAAAGAGTATTATTTGGGCGTTATGAGACGTTTGCGTGAAGCAATTTGCCGAAAGAGACCAGAAATCGTCGCACAGTGCGTCGAGACCGTCGCACAGTGCTATCATTATTCGTAATTTTTTGACGAAAAATGCAACAAATACCATCCAACAGCCACCAAATTCACCTGATTTGGCTCCCTGTGACTTCTTTCTGTTCAATCGAGTTAAAAAACCATTACGGGGAACGCGTTTTAGCAGCCGAGAGGAAGTAATGGAAAAATCGCAGGAAGCACTGATGGACATACCGAAAACCGAATATAAAAAATGTTTCGAGGATTGGATCAAGCGCTGGCATAAGTGTGTTGCAGTCGATGGGGATTACTTTGAAGGGGACAATATAGATTTAGATGAATAAACTTGTATTTTTAATTTTCTGAATAAATTCCGGGAACTTTTTGATCAAGGTAGTATTTAGTAATTAACGCAGAGAGAAATAAATTGAGTTTTATTGGAGAAATAATAACTAATATCTGATTAAAACACCATCACAAGTATAGTCATATGTATGTATACAATACCTGGAGAAACGGGTAGCTGCTAGGTTGGTTACGTAATAAACATACATAAATTTAGGGGCATGTCATCAACTTGCACAGGTTCCCGGGAACTGGATTCATATTCCAAACATGATTTAGTTACTTTGGAATTCAATTTAAAATTCAACTGGATTAGCAGGAGTAGGAGATTACGAAAGTGGAATGTTGATGCTTTAACGGAAGTATGGCGTGGTAGCGACTTCATAGAGAGTTCGGTTATTCAGTTATTGCTAATGCCTTTTGACGTCCTCGTATAAAATCTTAGCGGAGCGACGCTCTGGTGACTCCAACTTCGCAGGAAACGGAATAATTGTCTGGTTAAAATACTAGACGCCTTACCCAAAATGTGTGAGTGGTTAAACTTTAGATTTTAGCCGTATGTGGTGAGTTCTATGCGTACATACGTGAGCCAATCATCTGGTTGATTAATACGCTGGGGAATAGCTGGTCGTGATTTCCAGGGATAAGAATAGGTATTATATTTGAAGGGCAATATATATTTGGATATTTGAATGAACTTTCACTACGATTGCTCAAAAAGGTCACCTATAGAATTAAATGAGGGCATTAAATAAATTTCTCCGAGGACATTTATCGCTGGTATACGTGTTATTTGAATTGACTGGTAAAATATATAATAATCGTTCTTTACTTTTACCACTGTGCACAAATTTTGACTCTATATATTCTCAAAAACATTTTCTCGTCGAAAACATGAGACATGGACTTTGAAAAAAAAATACGTATGCACTAATGTAAATTATCTGAACTAATGTAATGTGTCCAGTATTGGTTTTTAATGGCATTAAATTATAGTAATAATCAATTGCATACCGCTAACTGAATTACGAGCCTCAAAATTTGTTTATATCGTTCAATCTTTGCATCACGAAGTAGCAATTGTATGGACTATTTTTCTAATAATCTGTTATCCACGAATAATTTTTGAATTAATGTGATTTCTTTTATTCCTCTCGGAAAAAGAACGTTCGTATTCTAATGCTTGTTCTTGATGTAGTAGGACCCAACTGGAGAAACTCCTTGAAGTACAGCATCAGAGTGCGGCTAATGGCTGGTTCCAAGGAAAAGATATCCTTAAACTTTTAACACTTTTTTCCTTTATTTAATCCGTTTTAACAAGATATATGTGAAGAAAAACGTCAAACGTCTGTCTTTTCTTTCCCTGAAGATATTAATTTTTAGGAATATCCCGCACGAAAAACCAAAATTGCCACTCCGTTACCTAGCCTTAACCAATCTTTCTTCAAAATGCCGTGATTCAATACCCGAGACAAAAAATGGTTCATCTCTAATAGGTAACAAAATGCGATGGAAATTACCTTAAACTCAGAGTTTGGGTTCATTTGACATCATTCAGCAAATTAACGAAAATGTTATAGTTTATATTATCAGGCTGATATCGAGTTTGGCATTTTTTCCACAACTAATGCTATACATTTATTTAGAAATAAAGCGTAAGTAAAATATAGTTCAGCCATTGTTTATAAAAAGGTTACTTATCCTTGATCACCAAAGAAGACAAAAGTACACTCACAGAAGAAAGCCTTGTGGTCAACGAAGGGTGAGACATGAAAAGGAATCACTTTGTGTTTTCTCGAGCTCCCTTTGCCCATAGAAATATTTTGAAAATGTTTTACCCAAAGCAATTTGGACACCATTTTACACATTGGTGTTTCGCAATGGCGAAAACTCGCCAAAGGTAGCACCAAAAATCATGTCTTCCAGGTCTCTAGTTTTCTTTCAATTCGCGACCCTCTCCCCCCGTAAAGGAGTTGGCTGGCGTAACATGCTCCACTGTCGTATGTGGGCACTAATTGGACGAAGAATGTCACTTACACGTATATGTTAGGAACTGATAAATCAATCAAACCTTCCTCTATGCGTGCATAAATCCCTCTTTTAAAAGTGAACTATTTTCGTTGTGTTCCTAAGCGGAGTTTTTAATTTCATATTTTCCACCAAGCACTCTTAAGCTATAGATAGGTTAACAAATCTTGTAGTTCTCTCTATTTCAACTTATTTTTCGATTTGCATGAAGTTTAAGCCGAGAGTTCTAAACGTGGATGCTAGGGGGTGATTGTCTGTTCGAGAATAATTTTAGAGGTACTCTTTGAAAAACCACGATTCCTACGGCTAGGAACAGAGAAATTTATGAACAATCTTCGGAAAAATAAATTTATTGCCCATGATTCGTATCCCTATGTCGCTTGTTCTACTTACAGGTTTTCCCGCGATGATATTTAAGAAGTCATTACTGTAAGGAGGCAATTTTCGTCAAAAATAAGAGTTTATCGCGAAAAATATTATAAGGATAAGTAAAAGATGTTGATTATTAGGCTTTTTTGATCAGAAATTTACCAGGGAGCTGATGAAGGAATGATTTATTAGGGGACCAGTTACCTTGTGCTGCGAGAAAGGCGACATTTAAGTGATAAAGACCAAGTGAGGTGGTCGATTGAAGGAATTTTTGGAATCAGAAGATTTGAGGATCATCTTCCGGAAAATTGTAGCCATGTAGAGGTCATTTTCCGGGACCAACTATTCAGAAATAAAGCCCACCTTCGCAGGGAGTGGATATCTCCACGCATTTATTTCAGAAGTTGAAGTCACACATTGACTCACATTTGTATTCGTCTGTTACTTTTCATGACTTGATATCTTCGGAACTTCTTTTTCATTGAGTTTGTGACTTCTCGGCAACCAAAACCTAAATATAATAAAATGTCTATGATATCTGTTAGTACATCTGTCACCTGACTAACCCTGTCGGTGGTATTTCATAGTGGTGGCCATTGAATTTGACTATTCATCCAACCGGCCATTGAGTTCATGGTTAGTAAATATGTTTTACCATGAACTTTTTCGACCATACTTATTGAGGATTATTTCACAACTTAACCCCTTAGGGATTAGGTGGGACTACAAGGGACTACAAAGTCTTAATCTCCCCCAATGAAGTCATTAAATAAATGAACCAAGAATTTCCCATTCTAACTAAGTTCAGCGTACATTTAATTGTCACCACTCAATATTTAAGCTCATTTTGAAAATGTTAAAATTGATTTCAGGTGATTGAGGAGCACTTGGACATCACATTTGCTCATTACTCGCTGGATATTGAAGGTGGTTCGTGCGATGGAAAGAAGACCATGGTGTATTCTCTCAGCGCCAAGTGTCGAAGAAGGAAAGCTGTGTGATAGGAGTCCCGTGTCCAAAAGAGATCGCTTCGCTTTATAGGTGATTTATGTAAGTGTTTTAACATTAAATACGGTCTTTTTTCATTTGGTCACGACTTTTATCATGTTTAGCCCAACTTTGTATGTGAATTTTTGCAAAGGATTTTATCCAAATACAACCTTAATAATTAGGCGGGGATGAATTTAGATAATCATCTGATAAAAGTTGTCGCAAGAAATTATGGAGGAATGTAGACTTTAGAAAGGTTGGGATGTATCTCTTGGCTGCTACATACCAATCCTCCTATTGAAAATCTATGACAAAAATTATGCATATGATCTCTTGTTTCCAATTATGACGCTTGTTTCATTCTCTTGACTATTAAACTACCCAAAATACGTTGAATAATGCAATCGTATAAATGTGGAATACTTGCGTATCTTTCTGGGCGTGGAAAAATTAAAATCTATGGTTTTGTATTTTTGTTGTGGGATATAATATCTTCTTTTATGGGTTTGCTAGTAACCTGCATTCCTGGTGATTTGTGCTTTTGGCCATTTATTGATGAATTCCTGGAATGGAATACAAGGGGAGCGACAAGTTGCAAAATCCTTAATAGTTTTTTATCACGTATTTATATTAAACGTGAATGTACTAATGCTTATTTGCCTCTAGAGTTTTTTAATATATCGTAGGGTTGATTGTTTCCAAGTATACTTCTACATGGTTTGAGAAGGATTCTTAGGATGAATATATTTATTTAACATTAACCCGAAAACTGCACTTCGGCCTTTTAAATTAGACTTTTTAACAACAATAAAACAATAGACAGTTACAAACACCCAAGCCATAGGAAGAGAAAAACCCATCGCGGCGGAAATCGAATCCGCGACCTAAGGGTTGGCCGACGAGGACGTTACCCTGCCGCCAGCAATGATTTGAAGCATAGGGTTTCACTCTTCCTGAAAAGGTACCATGAAACGCCAGAATTTACAAGGGCAGCAATTACACTCCATAATTTAAAGTTCTATACGTATTTATGATATGAGTACTTAATGCAAAAGGTAATAAATTTGCAAGTAACTAGAGAAGCAATATTATGAAAATTTAACAGCAAAAATCATGAGGAGAGAAAAAGTTTTGAAATAAAAGCGAACCAAGCATTTATTTATTCATCCATGGAGTTCGATCAAAGTTGTAACATTAATTTTACAAATCATCATCCCTTCTTAAATTAATATATCCACGAAATATGCCTGGCTACTATTCTCTAATTAGTGACCTAAAATTATAATTGAGATCTCTCCAGCATAAAAAAAGTGAGGTGGTGGCATTTCAAATGATCTCCTGTTGAAACCCTTTAGTTTTTCAAGAGAAACCGAGAGCTATATTTATTCCTGACTTTCGTTTTCACTTTTATTGTGATGAAATGTTACTATATCAGGAAGAATGTTTCCAAAAAGTTCCCTTATGTTACGTATAAGAAATCTCATATAGAAATCAATATAAAAATATATTTCAATACATTATTTTTATTTTTTATGCGCTACCTGCGCTGTTTTGATGAAAGGCCATGATATAAAATATTATATAAGTTAGTTATTACGAATTTTACACATGCCATAATTGAATTATTTGTATTATTTAGAGGAACTTTTCCTCATTCTCCAAAGTGAACCTGTATGCATATTTAAAAATAAGTACTATATATTATGGGTTTTAGGAGATCATTTAGTAAATGGGAAAAACATCCTTAAAATGATTTATGACCAATTTGGCGGTTATTAATTTTAACTTGAATGTGTAATAACATTGGTGTAGTTTTTTGGTAATAGAAAAACTAATTGTTTCCTATCGCCATAATTTTAAAATTTTCGGTTCGTGAAAGGCTGAAGGATTGGATTATGTTTAAATATTCATGTTGACTAAGAATAGTAAAAGAATTTATCCTTAATCAACATGAATATTTAAACAAAACCCAATCCTTCAGCTTTTCATGAACCGAAAATTTTAAAATTATGGAAATAGGAAACAATTTTTCTAATCTATTTTCTTATCTAATTAAATGCTCTCTTGCGATTAAAAGTACCCACATCAATTATTGTGATTTTGATTAAATGTACTATTGTCTACATCCGAGTTTTTCTTCAGCTCAAAAATGAAGAAGCTGAGAAGAAGGGTCATTTTAGCCGTCGCGATTTGAGTAAACATATAGTACTTCCAGGTCAATGGGCGAGCTAATTTTTCGAGGTGTTTTTCCTTTTGGTGGAGAAAATGAAGTTAACGGCAGAAGGCGAGCGCCGTTTGGAGAGAATTGAAATTTCTTTCGTTAGGTCTCGCATAGAGTATACGGTGATTGTATGGGATCATCTAAAAAAAACATTGATTACAGAATTGAATAGACTACAGAGAAAGGCCGCTAGGTTTGTGAAAAATGCGTACGAAAGAACACAAGGCGTCACACACTTAACACAGAATCTGGGGTGGGAAACTTTATATATGCGAAGACTCAGGGCTAGATTAAACTAATTACAAAGATAGAAGGCATGCGGTTTTGTATCCGAGATTGGTGATATAATTAGGCCCCCAGATGACATAGGCAGTGTCAACATTTATTGGATAATAAGAGAGCTAGACTGTCGAAGTAATAGATTCAAATATTCGTTTTTCCCGCGCACTATTCGTGACAAGAATAACAAGGGAAACACCTATTAAATAATAGGCACGCGTCGTTGAAAATAGGGATTTATAAGATTAAATTGCCGCAAAACACTCTCCAAGCCTGGGGCCCTAACGCCCCCCGCTATGTACCCTTGTGCCGGGTGGGGTGTAGACGAATGTATATACAGTCTATTGTATTTGTGAATTGTCCGTCCGGATTGCGTGGAATACTAGCCGGTGATAATGTCTGAAATGCATGTGTGCCTGCCCTCTTTTAACGCATTTTCCTGTCCTCTTAGTCTAGGCATAGGAATAGCTGCTAACAATTTCATACTCGTACTATGCATAGGCATGACTGGTGTTCGGTTGGCCCCTTTCCACACGGTTTTTGGTGAATCTCGGGGTACCAGGTGCTTAAGGAAGTAGAGCGGTTATATGTAAAATGGCTGATGACCTAACACACCCCGCCACAATTGGCTTGAAAGGTATTGTGTAGGTGTAGATGTGGAAAAGGCAATTAGTAATCCTCGGTTTGAAAACTAATGGTAATCCCGATTCTTGATAAAATTACTTTCATTTTCCCTTCGTAAAATATATTTGGCCATTTTTGTAATGTTTTTGGCATAATTAATGCTTGGTAATATTTCGTAGTACTTCCGTTAATAGTTAACACGATTTCAATGCCTAGTTGAAGCACGTAGCAGTCCATATTAATGGATAGAGGATTCATTTACGTGGTGACTCCAACGGCGCCGTAAGTAGATAGTGTGCTGACCGCAGTTCGGGCGCGATAAGCACCTCCGCAGAGTCGAAATAGCTCAGACGACGATACAGTGTAGCTGTGGTATGCAAACAGCGTAGAAAACTTCAAGTTTTTGTGTAAACGTTGAGGATAATTCGAAACAACCTACGACTAACAAATTCGAAGAAACTGTGGAAGATGCCGAAGCAGTAACGTTTGATGGAGTCATCCGCTAATACGAGTATGCATTCAAATGCTGCAACTTCAGAGTGTAAACACCATTCGACTTGATCGGGATTTGAACCCTCGATGCCCGGCCGAATTATTTAGGTAGTTACATTCGAGGCGTCCTTTAACACACCGATATTTTTTGGGGGCTTGAAAAGAACAAAATATTGTGAGGAAATACTGTACCTACAGTGTCACAGGCACTCGTAGTCGTGCGCGATGCACCACAGTCCACGAGGGTTAAGCCAACTTTTAAACATAAGTTCAACAGATTCAGGCGAGATGTAGTGGAAGTTTATCATTATGAGAAAAACAAATTTGCACATTTCCTCAGATTTATTTGTAACGCACAACGCGTTTCAGTTCTTTGATTTATCTTCAGGTACAAGAAGAGATTCTACATGTGATACATCGTATTTATGCCTGCTTGAAGAAGGGGGGGAATTAGGAGTAAGGTAGGCGGGGACAAAGAGGGAAAATGGAAAACTAAAAGAAACGGGAAACTAAAGATATGGAGAAATAAAAAGTGGGGGGGAAGAGATAAGCGCTTGTGGTTATTATTTGAAAGGACAGTGGCAGGTATCTGGTATCCTGGCAATAGGAAGGAGGGAAGGATAAAGAAGGGTTAAGCGGTAAGGGGACATGGAAGGGATAGAGGCAGGTTAAGGAATGAGGTAAAAGTGATTCTAAGAAGTACATTGTCGGGAAAGGGTTGTTCGACACATTCTGAGAGTGGAGGGTAGAGAGGGGGTGGTTGGATGGGAAAATACGCGAAGTGTGGAGTCAGTTGGAGAGGAGGAGTTTTACTTTTTTTGCCGTGGAAACGGGATCCTGAGGAGAGGAGAGTGGATAACACAAATATTGTCGTTTGAAAGGAAATTAATATTTACGAGTAATTTCACAATTTCAAGTTGATCTAACAAATCAAGTCTTTTGCCTTTATTTTCGTAGGGAATAATCTCGGGATTAAATTTACGTGAGTGGAATGATTGTAGTAGATGCTTAGCTGGGAGTGAAGTTTCATCAAAAGTCCTCCAGCATCTTTCATATTTCATATATATTCTAGTTTTGAAACTTCCTCCGATGTGGCCTACTTATGTAAAGCATATCACAGGAATCACACTTCACGTTATAAATGCCGGATTGTGAGAGGGGTTCTAGTTTGGCTTTGTTGCGGCAAAGGATTTTCTCCCGAGTATGCAGATTGTGGAATGATATGTTAAATGTCCTTTTATTAGGTTTACGGGTAATCTTATTGGAATGATCACTTACAAACAAGAGACGACACTACTTTTCTTTTGTTGGAGTAAGGGAACATAACTGTGAAATACATTGAAATTAAATTTTTTTCTTTGAAAGATTGGCGACATTGTTAACACTCTACCCACTGCTAGTCATTTTATGGTGTCCAGGTCATGGTTGAAATTTTTTATATTTACGGGTAAATTAACAAGTCGGTGTATCATTGAATGAAACACTGACAGTTTCTGGTTCATAAGGTGGCAGGAATCAGGGAATAAGGGATGGTCACATCACCGTAACATGTTTTCCTGTACATGCCAAAACTATGTTTACCATCTATGATATATATGGAAAGGTCAAGAAAGTTTAACTCTTTCCCGAATTCGATTTCCAAATGACTTTTGGGATATTGGGCATTTAAAAGATTGAGTAAACCGTCTATTTGTCTTATACTCCCAGTCCAGCATCAGATGATGTCGTTCACTTAGCGATACCAGTAGAAAATATTAGTTAAAATAGGCTGGCCGGTGTTAAATAATTGTGGTTCTAAATTGTCCATGAATATTTCTGCTAGTAGTGGGGACAGAGGAGATCCCATTGCTAAGCCGTACGTTTGATAATAGAACACATTATTGAATAAAACATAATTCTGGCTCGCACATAGTTCCATGAGTAGATGGAGGTCTTTTGTAAACAGAGGGTTCATGTTGCAGTCTCTCAGTAAATCCTTGGTGAATAGCAAAGTTTTTTGAATGGGCTCAGAGGTAAATAATTTTTTTACGTCAAAGGAATCTAATTTGGAGTTGGAAGGTAAAGAGAGATGGTGAAGATTACGTGTTAAGTGAATGGAATTCTAAGCACTGTATTTTGCTGAAAAACTAGGGGATTGTCTAAATATGGTATTCAGTTTGGAGACTAATTTGTATGATAGTGGACCTTATCGCCCAGGGGCATGCATGATACCACTGGGCGAACAGGTGTTCCATCATTATTAATTTTCGGGAGGCCATGAAACTTTGAACACTTAGGTTGTTTTACTTTTGACTTTGACGGATCATGATAAACTTTTCGTGGTAAACCTTTTGGCGATTGAATGCCAAGGTTTGTGTATAATAAGAGTACGTATCCTTGACTCGCCATCCAACACATCGTATGAGATAGTGAGTGGTCTCCATTATTTTTGTCCAAAATAGATATGAGATGCTGTTATGAGAAAAAATTTTATAATGGGATTCATAATTATTTGTTTTTAAGTTGAAAGTTTTATTAGACCTTATTACAAAGGTAGTTAGTTAGGTGAAGTAAATAACATATAAAATCTATCTCAGTAATTTATTTGAAGTTTATATTCTTAGGATGTAAAATTACCTTTTGTTAGGGGAATAAATTTGCAATTATAATTGTTGATTCTTCTGAAGTTCAGAGAAAAATATAGATCAATTATTCCCAAAAGAAAATCACATGCAATAAGTAAATAAAACTGCATTCAATCAAAGGAAGAGAGCATTCCAGTCGTGGTAGTGAAGAAATCCATATATTCTTGCTGATGCGGAGACACTAATAGTCTTGCTCTGTCACATGTAAGACGTACACGTATTAGAGCAATATTTAGCATGGGTTGATGCAAATGTAAACAGCGAAGAAAACATTTGACCACTCGAAGTCAAAGGGATTTTTCCGATGCCACTAACTTTTACGGCCCTTTCTTTGTCTCCCACTTGTAAGTCAGGTCAATCTTAGTTTCTGTTCCAACCCCGTAGTATAAACTCACCCTGGAATTGCCCGTAGCGCCCTTCCAGCACTGCGTGGCAAAAGAATTGAATGTTTGGGATGTAATTCCTCTAGGATAATGAAATGCGTTGTGCTCAAATGATATTAATTAAAAATTATTAGAAGTTAGTGCTAGTTTAACTAATCAGAATGTCTTATAATCAGTTTGTGTAACGCATTTGTCACTTGATAAATTAATATTGTAGACTAACCAAACTTTACGGTTGAGAGGATAAAACAGCGCGGGCTAAAAATAAATCAGGGGTTTTGGGTAGAATTCCGAGAAATGTAATAAAAACTAAAGTATTTATTGCAATCAAACGTAGTTAATCTTCAATTGAGCTATATTTTTATGTTTTTATGGATAATATTTCATCCGCAGCATGATATATCAAAATTATTAATAATACGGTATATCATTTACACTATAATCATTTGCTGGATTATAAAACGGTATATGAATATTAAATCCAAGCTAGGGAATACGAATGAGATGTTTTAAAAACCGCTACAGAATATGATCTAAAACAACAAGAAGTTGGAGTAAACGCTCTGTTGAGCAGAAATCTCCAAAGGAAAAGTTCAGTTACAAAAACTTGCATAAACACCACTGAAGCGCATGATAGCCTACCCGTCTCCCGAACGTCTCAACCTGAGTCCACAAAATAGACAACATAGTAATGGCACTATTTTTTTGTAAGAATCACTAGTGTATGAATACATTTAGAGGGGCTTTGGGCATACTCTTGCCACCATTGCCTCGAGAAAGAATCTATCATTTCAAAGCCTAAAGACTTTCTTTAAGTGTCATAAGATCGCCGCTTGCACCACACACTCCTTTACCATATCTTCCACTTCTGCCATTTAAGTTTCAACAGCATCTAGTAGCTTAAAACTTTAGTCGACTTACGAACTTTCGAACTCCAAACATTTTCTTCACGGTATGCAGAGCTTAAACGCCATGAAGAGATATACTGCAGATCTTTAAATTTATACTTGGAAAAGTACTTCGCCTCTACTTATAACCCCTATGCCTGACGTTAATGGGTGTTGTCGTGGCGCCCCTCATTAAAACTATTGCCACGTAGTTTTATTTCAACTTGGATACTCTGAGTGATTAAAAAAATAGAGCGGCTCCATTTGCAATCAATGACAAAGGTTTTCAAGTTTCAAGTCTTCTGAAGGGGAAAAGAAAGACCTGAATTATGCTATTAACTCGTGGCTCAACACATAGGAGTAAAATTAAATGAAGGCGAGGGATCTAAAGAGTTACGGCGGATATTTAACTGGTAATTAAAAAATTTGATTATTTTAGGCTAGTCATTTGGAGATTCTTATCTTATGGGGTCATGCCTTGGTTTTTGGGAGACCTCGGCGATTATCTTGGGAATATTCCCGCGTTTGCTCAAACTCCTGAGTGATTTTCAAAACTTGAGTCTTTGGAAGTGGATTTACCCTTGTGGCAAGGTTATAAGCTGTTGAAAGAAACCAGAACAGAGTCCTTTGCTTGTACATAAATACTGTGGTGGGTCGGGAACATATTTCCTTTTCCTGGTAGAATCGTTGGGCATCATCTTGGGTTTTTTCATTCTTAAGTATTTCGGAAACGTATTTATGTATGTTATGTATGAGTGGAAGACATCAATCAGAGACTACATGCTTTATGCAGGCATATGGGGGCGTTCTTCGCCGACTTTCATTCGGCGATCCAATCGTGTAGGTACCCTCTGAAGCGTTCTGGTGTTCATTACTGGTTTGAGGCCGCCAGTTGCGTAGTGGGTAGGATATTCGAGCACTTCAGGGCTTTTTTAGATTAAAGTGTAGGTCAGCGTGTAGGTCAAATAGTGGGTCTCTAAAGTCTTCTTTGCCAAATTGTGTAGCTTTAAATGAAGTGAGGTGCAGGACCAGCAATAGTTCATTCAACACGAATCATATAGCTTACGACGGAAAATTTTGCAAGGGATTCAATATTAATGAGAAAGACGATCCTCGTTAAAAATATTAAAAGCTGTAATGTCAAGGGAACAATAATCTATATTGGTAGTAAATTTCCAAGGTTTAAAAAACAAAGTCGCAGAATATCATCACCTTATTAAAAGCACAAGCACACATATTAATGGGACAGAAAGCTGGTTATCCACTGATATTGTCGACGGTGAAATTTTCCCAAAATAATTTTCTATTTACAGAAATTACAGAAAAATTAGAATCGAATGTGGTGTCTTCATTGCAGTTAACAATTCTTGCGTCAGCAGGGGTGAGGTAATTTCAGGTAATGGTTTGGAAAGCGTTTCGGGCTCATTTAAAAGCCTCAATGTAAAAGAATTTATGTATGCGCATTTTACAGACCGCCAGTCGACAGGGACGATTCAATACTAGAATTAGATTAGCATGTAAAAGGTTTTCATCCCAACACAATGATCGAGGCGTTATAATCGTTGAAGATTTCAATGCCTCATTTATTGACTAGAGCACATGCACGTAGTCGTAGTTTTAAAACGGGCGGTAAAGGCAAAGATATATCTGTGAAATCGCCATTGAATTCTTTTACGTTGAACTTAATGAATCAACTTGTCACTTCACCAACTAATATTGTTGAATTGTTAGTAACGAATATTCTTAGGATACGTGGAATCACATCCTTAAGATCGCGCGCTCAGCAGTCAATAAGCTCATCTAGAGTAAATTAATAAAAGATAAAGTGGAAGCAAGAAGTCAGGAAATCATTACGACGTCAAAGGCTATGTCATGACAAGATGAAAAATATTAGGAATAATATCTATAGCGACAAAAAGAATGAGATCACTTATGATTATAGATATCTAGAGCCATTTACAAGAATGAATTTCGGAAAGCACTAAGAGAATTCCAAATGAAAAGGTAGCGGAAAATTTAAAAGAGAATATAAAAGCATTTTGGGCATATGTCAGGGAAGTTCTGGGAAATAAGTCAACTGCTAATTCACTCAAAAATGATAAAGGCGAACGAGTAACCAGCAGTTTGGAAAATGCCAAATTATGAGATTCCTTCTTTTAAAGCTTATTCGCCAATGTCTCCCATAGCTTACCAAATCGTATCGGCCAACCGATATCCAAAATTGAAATGTCATATAATGGAATAAAATGTTTTCTGAAAAATAGTAAGCCTAATAAATCCCCCGGACCCAACGTAATGCAAAAAATAAATATAAATAAATAAATAAAAATATAGGATATGTATTAAAAGCTAATTTTGAGCTGCTTTTACAGATTTAATATAACATATTTATGGCTTATTTGACACTTTGGCAATCTCTTGAGTGATTTTTGGTTGCACTAATTATTGTATGTAAGATTTTAATTTTCATGCAATCAAAGCTCAATCAATGGACATGCAGTAAGTCTGGTCCCACACGGCGGGGTGCGAAAGTAAGAAAAAGACAAAATAATTCTTAGATCGGGTGATAATGATTCGCATTATAATTTTTTCATTAAAATATAAAGCCAAATCCTCGAATCGCTACAAACCTTAGGACTCCGTTTCTTCACACATGAACGACACTGAAAAGCCCTAGTAGAAAGATAACAGGAAATCAGTTGGTAAATTCTGCGTAATAAACTTATTCCCTGATTTCGTTATCACAGGCCTTCATATTCTATTTGAACATACACGTGATGAAATTGGATATCGGCACTGAATACTCAATAGGTATGATGATGATCAAAATGTGTGAATTATTACGTTATATGGGAATCACAAATATTCAAAGACCTTTCCCATTTTGGGAGCGTTCTTGTTTACGTACGTTGCATAGATTTAATTTATACGAGACATAACTTCTTTCTCGATGTAACTCAGTTCGATTACCCCATTGTGTTCAAATTGTGCCTCCGCAAAGATTATCAATTTTAAAATAGGAACTTGGCTAAGACAATGAAGGGCGCTGGATCGCTCGGAAGGTTGAGATATTGCACATTTTCAGAGTTTACCTTCATTTTGCAAAATAATTATGGGTAAGAAATCCTCCTGAATGCACAGATACAATTGAGATTGTATAAACCCTCCTTCTCTTTTACTCTCTCTCGCCTTAGGCGCTGAAGATGTTGGTGAGTGGAGTGGTGGAAACTACATGAAAATTTGCGAATATCACAATTTGCATTCATTTGTTGAAATTCTCGGTCCACAAAATAACTCCTCTTGCATTGCAGCGAAAATAATCTGGGAGCAGAAACTCCATTTGAACCCGGAATCCTCCGTTAACACACTAAATTGTCACTGTGGGAAAAATATTTAAAACAGAGTTTGGCGATTCTTGGAAAGCAATCGATTGAATGGCATTTCTTTAAATCTTGTGAGGCGATGAAATGATCAACGGTGCAGTGTGCATTGGAGCGTTAATCGCTTGGCAGGGCAAGACATTTCATGTGCTCAAAACACGGATTTTATTATTTGAATAAGACGAATGTGTTCTTGTCTGGTTCAGGTGGTTGGGTTGCTCGATTGTGTTTAGGGCTATAATTGTTGTGGTATACGTGAATTCATTACGGAATTGTTTGTACTGTCGTCTGCATTACTATCAAAACAAGGGGAATGAAAATGTTATGGGAAAACAATAGAAAAGTGAACCATTTTATAATTAATTCTAAGTAAACTATGGAATTAGAAATATACATTCAAGTCTTTATACAGGGTCTGCCCCAAATGTAAGTAGAATAAATCTGGGAAAAGTTCATAGCAGATTTAAGTACAAATTGATAAAATTCTTCATAATAGCACCCTCGTGTGACGACACACCAATGCCAGGGCCTTCTCCAGTCGTGGTATACTTACTGTAAGGCATCAACAGGACCCTGATTCAGGCACCGTCCTGGCCTCTTTGACATAGTCCAGTGGTTTAAAATGGTACTCAAAGGGGTTATATAATTGGGTCGTACTCAAAGATGCGTGATTTGTCACCAGTAACCACCTATTCCAGGTGGAAGGGTTGGATGGAAAAATGGACTATTACAGTCTCAATCTCGCGCGAATAAAGCCGATTTATTATTACTATTATTCTAAAATATTTGGGTCACCCTCACCGTGGTCCAAGAGATCCAAGGCAAGATTGTCACTGAGGCCTTCTTCTTCTGACAGCACTTTGGATATCATATTGGCAAACCTTTCTTAAGACTAAATCTTCTGTAGGAATGTAATTCACTGTGGTTTTCTGAATACTACACTGTTAAGCCAACATCATGAAAGTTGGAGGGCAATCAGAATGGAGCATGTGTCTCACTTTTTGCACATCTTAATCACGCTGTGTTGTTGATGGATGTCCAGGGCGTTCCTCATCGTCAACTTCCTCTCTACCCTCCAAGAACATCCTGTGCAAGCAGATAACCACAGCATGGGACATTACTCCATCTCCATTAGTATCCTTAACCATGGTCATGGTCTCCGAACCCAATTATCTAAGCTTAATGTACAATTTTATCGCATATCATTTCTCCATGGAGAGTGGCATCGTGAATTCGTGACGTGACTGTCGAACAGGGGTCCAGTCTAGCAGCAATCCGCACACTGTAAATACCCACAGTTAACTGACGTGGATCGCGTTGCTTTCCCAAGATCTCCCATTACCTTTTCCACCACAAATCACTCCACTCCAGCCATCTGCATCGGTGGCAAATAATAATTCTACTCATTTTTGGAAGCAACCCCTGTATTGTATGGAATTGAAATGCAGTATTAATTTGAATTTTTTAGTATCTCTTCTTATATCACACGATAATTAATCCGCACCACAAGTCAATCTACGTTTTTCCTGAGGGATACGGACTAGTGGGGCCACTGAAGGGTACTGATGATTATTGTATTATTAGCATAGAGTAATTTACAGTATTGTCCACGGCGTAATCGTCAAGAATTGCTTTCCTCTTTCTCCTTGGGTCATTTGCAGTTGAGTCGTCACGAAGGAACTTGAGAACCCTCATAATGTCGCTATGGTGAAAATTTGAAAGACATCGATGACACTAAAAGACTTTCTGACGGGACTTTGCTTCGAGGAGAGCATTCCAGGGGCCTCATTTTTTTCCCCTGCAAAATGCATTTCCTTGCAAAAGGGGACTCGGAGAGAGCTTCCAGAGACATTTTGTGTTGCAGCTGCAAGTGAGGAAAGCATCGTTGAAAGCGCTTATTTGCAACAGGGTCGACGACCGACGAAATGCCAGGAGTGACTTTGTATGCCACGAAGCGGCATATAGCAGCAGAAGAGACGAACACAAAGTGCTGATGCGCCAAATGCGATAAGAGAACAAGAACCAGACACTCAAGTGCAATTAGGGCAACCCGTGGCACTTAAAATGAATAGAAACAGTGATCTCAAGAGCAGTGGAAAAAATATTGAAGGCTTTTGTATCCAAGTTGAAGAAAGGAAGTTAAAAGGTTTGCAGGGGTCATTTAAATTATTAATTTTGATGTAGATCGTAGTTATGAAAGTTTTAAATCAAAATTAACTAGATAGATAGGTAGATATATGTCTTTCATGCTATTAACACATGTTTTTCTAATGAAAAATTATATTATATAATAAGCGTAATCCACTATGAATTCTTTCCAAATATTTTTTTACTTTTTAGTGTTTAATCGATTATAACTAGATTTGCCAACTTTTTGCAAAACTATTACTTAATACTTTGGAAATTGAAAAGCACCTCTCTACAAAATAAGAAAATTAAAGTCCATATTACTTCCTTCCTTAACTCTTCATATTTCCCTCAGTGCCTGTTCTTTCTTTCATTTTCCTATCTTCCCCTATTATATTCTCCATATCTTACCCTTGCTCAGCACTTATTATTAGTTTATTTTCTTGCTTATATTCGATCTATTTTTCGGCGTATACCACTTTCTTCTTCGACAAACTGAAAGCTGGAAGTGCAAACCGTTACGCTCTACGCACGTGACATTTTACTGACTCAAATATTATTTGGAGATTTACATAAGGGAAGTGGTGAATGGGGAAAAGGTTAACCTCCTCACTGGATTTACCATTTCAATCGCCATTTTATTGAATGGATTCGTCTATATTTTTGACTCCAAATTCCAGGTCACCAATTTCTCTTTCATTTCAATTTTTTAAACGCATTTCTCGTCTTAATTACCAAATTACTCCGTCCATTTTCTGGTACATGTATTTAAACTGTTCAAAATTTTTGTCTTCTAACATTCATGTTCACTTATCCACTGAATTTGCGAAAGTTAGCAAGGAAATAAATTACTTAAATAATGACCAGTAAAATAATCGGTCAGGCCACACAATAAGAAGGAATTTGTCCTGAGGGTAGGATTGGAGGCAAAGAAGAAGGCAGAGTGGAGAGAAGTATTCAACTATTAGACAACTTGAATGGAGGCGTAAGGAGTGATGAGGAGATTGTCATAAGTTAGGCATAAGGCACAGAAACCCTAGATGTTAGATATACGAAGTTTGCATAAACATTATCGGTAACAATGTTTTTCGGACGTGTGCGTGAAGTGCTGAATTCAGACCATCGGTAAAGTGTGCGCATATGATTGCAAATCGTACATTGGCATTGATAAGATTAAATTGCACATCATTGTCGCTGAAAATTTGGCGATGCGAAAGATCTGCGCTAAACTCGTCCTCCCGAAGGACTTGACGGACGACCAAGATAGCAGAGTCAAGTGTCTGCTTGCGAAGACCTACGAGTTTCCTACCCCCTTACAGTCCCGATTTGGCACCAGCAGACTGTTATTCCCAAAAGTGAAATCCTTCCTCAAAGGACACCCATATGGGAACCTAAGTGCCGTCAAAGAAGCTTGCACGCCTACCCTAATAGACCTTCTGAAATTCGCCTACCAGGGAGCCGTCCATTCGTGGAAAAGCCACTAGTAAAAGTGTGTCGACGCTCAAGGAGTGTACTTTGAAGAATTTTGAAGCATTGTAGCAATATCGGAAATAAATATGTTTTTCCGAAAATTTTATTCAAACCGTGAAGGTGGAGGAGTAACAAAAACCATCGATTCATTTTAAGAAGTTTACCATTGACGATAAACGCTCAACCTGTTTAGGCAGTAATTTTTCCATTGCGTTCAGTTCCGCTAAAAGCTCTTTTATTGCACAAATCGGGTCCTGCGTAACATCATCATATGTCGGTTGAACAGTAAAAATAATGCCTATCAATGTGTATAGCAGGTGCATGCAATGAGGTGCATACGGGGGGAAGGTATCTTCGGGTACCTCTCCCTAGGTCTTCGTCACGGCTGATTGGATCTCATCTATGAACTAAAAACTGGTTCCTTTTAGGGCTGCCTTAATCCTAGGGAACAAACAGAAGCCTGCTGGGGCGATGTCAGGACTAAAGGGGAGGTGGGGCAGCGTTGGCATCTGGTGTTTGGTCAGGAACTCGCGGACTCGTAGCGTGTTGTGGCAAGGCGCGTTTTCGTGATGGATTTGCCAGGTACCGGAAATGTCTTTTCTCGTCCTGATGACCCTTCACACCAATCCAAGTATTAGGCAGCGTTAACCGTCTTTCCTTGAGGAGAAAACTCCTTATGGACCACTCCTGTACTGTCGAAAAAGACAAGGAGCATTGTTTTTTCTATTGATCTGCTCATTCTTGCCTTTTTGGGCTTGGGGAACTGATCGGTGTGCCACTCAAAGCTTTGGCGTTTTGTTTCTGGGTCGTATTCAAAAACCCAGGTTTCATTACCATTGATGACGTCGTCCGAATAATCAGGTTCATTTTCAGTACGTTGCAAAAGTTCACTTGAAATTTCCGCTTGGTTGGTCTTTGGTGACACGGTCGGCGCGCACAGGTTTACAATACCTGCCGTCCTGCCGCTTCCAATGCTTAAACAGCACTAAGACTAGTTTCGCGGCAAAGCTTAGCGTCCATCACTTCCACTACAAGTCGTTTGATTCCACTCCGACCAATAGGAACGGCGTGGGATATTTAATTGTATTACCTTCGGAAATTCCTCTGTATAGTGGTGGATTTAAAAATCATACGAATACACGTGAGGATGACAATATATTGCTAAAAATACGCGGTGAAGTAGGAGATTTGTAGTAAAAATATGTGCAAGGTTAACTTCAGCCAATATAAATTTCCTCCAAATAACAACCAAATCCATCTTACTAATTTACTTTCTTTTCCTTTAAAAAAGCACGTTTAGTGAGAGTTGTCGATGATAATTAAAATTGTTATTCATTATCCGTTTTGCGGTTATTGACCGATAAAAAATAATCTTCTCACAATTATGTCTTCCGTCAGTTAAAGCTACTTAACGTTAGTTGAATATTTTGCCAATAGAACATTTTATTGCTGACCACAGTTTGTGGGTCGGTATGTTGGTGTCTGGGCATGGTGATCATTCAACGTGGGGTCCCACTTAAAACCAGGAAAACTAGAGTGTGTTTTCTGTCCGAGATCGGGCTTTTTTAAAAAACTTTTTAAATTATGGTTTAGCCTCGGTCTATAGGAGGTCTCGGAGGTTTTATAGAAGAAATAATTGGCTTTTGATTTTGGACTGCGGTTAACGACAAAATATATTTTCAACAACAAACATATTTAAAAAAAATTGTGAAAAGTTTAAACTATAAAAGTGACACAAATAATTGCACATTTTTTCGTGGAATGCGTAAATTTGTATGATAAATTCAGTGAATATTGAATTCTATTTTAGAATATTAGAAAGAATATTATTTTTATTTTTCATTGGAATTTTATGAAATACAGCGTAAAGGAACGTGTTAATAATATATGTTTTTAATCCTCGCAGAAAATTTCAGGATATCATAGTCCTCTCAATTTTACCAGACTTCCTCAATTATAAATTTGTATATTTGGTAATTTGCGTAACGAGGACCTACATCGTAGGATGGACCAACGTCCATCCTTCAGACAGCGGTTCTTCTACTTTGCTCAGTGCAAACTTAACAGTGCGCTTAGTGTTCGCTGCAATTGAAAATCCCACGAATTGCGAAGGGCGATCTGTGGTTAGGTTTGTACTGGCAAAAAACCACTAGCCAATGGAACTCAGACGATTGCCAATGAGCAACTCCGTGAAGTGTACGGAGACGGGATAATGAGTGAAGGCGGAGTGAGGCAGTGGTGCATTCAGTTTAACAATGGCCACAGCACAAATGTTCACGACGAGGACCGCAGTGGTCGGCCTTACCATGTGGCAGATGAACTAACGGTGACACTCGACGAAAAAATTCGTGAAAAAACCCGATTTACAATTACGGATCTCACGCTAGACGTGGTTTGCAAAACAGTGCTTTGATAGCGACGCAGAATTGTATTCTGTTGTAAACATGTGATTAAAATATAAAGCCGCAGATAGATTCAGAGATGGAATTGAAAAGCTTGTGTATTCCTAGAAACTCCGGGAGATGCCGCAGCAGTAACTTTTAACAAAATCATTCGCTAATATGCATTGCATTGCAAAAATTTAGTGTAAAAATCATTCACCTTGACCGGGATTCAAACCCGTATCCCTCGATTGCCTTAGCCAGTTAATCAATGGAGGCGTCCTCTTAAACTCTAAAATGTTGGGGGCTTTAAAGGAATAAGAAGTTATTCCATTCCGTTCCTGTCGAACAAGTTCAGTCCACTGGCAACCATCTTGATACTCAATCGACGTTCAGAGTCCAACAATGGACAAACATGAGAAAAATTGTATCTTTTGCTGGTCGACGGCGAGCGTTGCGTGGAGAGCGTTGTTCATCGTGAACATTTTCCCGGTCCTCCTTGAAGGCCTTTAACCACCTCGAAACTACTGAGAAGGACAGAGCCTCACCGTAAGCCTCACGATTCATTTTATTAGTCTCCTGAAGCATTTTTTTTCAGTTAAGCACAAAACTTAGTAATCGCGTCACTTTCCTCGATCGCCGATTACATTTATTTCGTGACACGGTCGGCGCGCAGAGGTTTACAATAACTGACGTCCTGCCGCTTTCACAGCTTGGAGAGCACTGAGATTGGTTTCGCGCCAATGCTTGCGTACCCCCTACCTACTATCGATCGATCCGATCGTGTTTCGATCCCACTCCGACCAATAGGCGTGGCGCGGAAAATTCAATTGCATTAATTTTGGAATGCACTCTGTTTTTAGTGTTTTTGAATTACCTGAGTTACCGGAGATTTTTAATGTCCTTGGGCATTTTGTATTTTAAGTGAGTTTACAGGCTGTTACATGAAAAGATTTGCTGAAAGTTAGTGTGTTGTGTCGAGGTATTAAGTAAATATTATTTCTCCTGGTGTTGGCATAGTAAATAGTGTTAATGAGAGAGAGGGAATGTTTATCAGAGAGGTATTTAGGTAGATAATTATTTTGTTAAGAAAGAGAAGAGATAGTGTATGCAGATTCCGTCTATCCTCAAGTTTTAGTCGTTAAAGTTTACAATAAGTTTCAGAGACATGGTCTCGCTTCTAGAGACCGCAGATAATTCGTACTCAAGCGTTTGAGTTCGTTGTATACATACTTTTAAAGTTACTTCGTTTGACAAGTCTTGGTAAACTTTATCCCAAGAAGTCGAAGTGTGGTGGTATAAGAGAATGCGTGGAGGAAGGGAGTATGCGTGTATCTAGTGAACAGAAGAGCGTAGGCGAAGAAGGCTGCCAGTCAGAAGGCACGATTAAGATTGGACAAGACTAGAACACAGTAAAGCTTTACCACAAGACAATGTTGAATATAAAATGGATCGGCTGACTAGATAAACGTCTTTATTGCGAAATATGAGTGAAGGGAGATAGAAGCCTATGAAATAGGGAGAGGAAGAAAGGGGAAAGTGTTTTATGTCACATCGCGTTGGCCAGGATACCACAGCTGCGATGGTCGTTGGACATCCTAATGGAAGGAACCGTAGATGCGAGACAAGACGAAATTCGGTGCTTGGTGAGAATGAATAAACACTTTGTACCTAATAAAATAATGTAGGAAATTTCCAGCCGTTTTAACGTTACACTTTAACGCTTACGCGTCATTATTAAGAGGGCTACTTGATAATTCCCTCCTTATAGTTATTTTGTTCTTTGCAAAATATCAATATGAAACAAAATTCATTGAACAACGGTTAGGTTTACTGATAAAAATGTTCCTGCTGAACCACGAGAAAGACATGGGAGAATTTGGAGTATGTTAGGTGCAAGGTAAGGCGAGGGAATTGGTAGGAACTAATTAGAGTGGAAAATAACAAGGCATTTTGGATAGGTTCTATCAAACAATCCTCTACTTGATAACCCATAATGATGTCGCCGAAGCCTTCTACATGTTTTCTGGCGCCTTTAAAAGCCCTGGGCAGGCCAGGAAATAATCCTTGAGTGGCGGACCGACCCTTCGCAAGAGCATACGACCACTCTGTCCCTGCGCGGGGTTAGAGGGCATAATGGGCGTAAATATTTAAGGGTGCTGGTTTAGAGTGTGCGTGGTGCTTTGGCGCCTCTCCAAATGATGGCTTTATTTATTTTTCATGACGTGGCGATGGAAAACTCTCTCATTTTATAACCCTGTTTTTCTGCTCCTATAAAACTGCGGGTGCCTTTTATATGTTCGAACAAGGTACTGCACGTCCCTCAATCAGTGTGAGCTCAGTCCTAAAACCGTAAAATTCCACGTCTGTACACAACGAGGCTAGGGCGGAAGCCATCGCCTTTTGCTACCCCCTCGATAGTGCCTCTTTTCTATCATAAAATTATTTCAGTAATAAGAATAATGATGCACGACCTATTGCTTCTAGCACCAAATATTTCCCTGAAATTTCTCTGATAATATCTTGAATTTGTTTGAGGAGATTTACCCGTAGATGCCTCATGAGAGGAGTTCACAGTTTTTAATATGGGGACCCTTAATATGGCCTAAAATAAAAAACTATGAAAATGTTTAAACTCACAAAAGGAGAAAATTGCAAATAGTGTCAAAGTCACTTGTAGCAAAGTCGAGGGAAACTTTCGTACGCGCCCAGGAAACATATTGGATCCTAAAAAGATGAAAAAATAAGTCTTTTATATGTTAAGGAAAGAATGAATTTTGTTTTAGAAATTTGAATGAAGAAAGGAATTACAATGCAACAACTCCAGAGTGTAAAAATCACTCGTCATCATCGGATGTCTTCGTTAAATGTTCCTGTCGCGGCATCCTCCGCAGTTTCTTAGAATTTGTCAAAGGTAAAACACCATTGTGTTATTATTGTATAAATCTCGTTGCAATTAGACAATTGTCCTGGTGGCAACGGTCAAGTCTGGTCTACGGTCACTCTTGCAATGCACATACATACACATACAAGAAGAACAGATAAAAGACAAAATGCTCTGGTGGGCGCTGACCTCGTGGAATGTGGCCCGTCGCACACGTCTACGAATGCCTGTGATATTGTACGGTGTTTCGTCACGGCATGTTGTTCCTTTGAAAACCCCCAAAATTTCGGTAGCTTACCTGGCTGAAGCACTCCGCCGGACATCGAGGAATCCGGGTTCGAATCCTTGTAAAGGTAAATGATTTTTACACTCCCATATTGTTGCATTGTAATGCAAATTTTTGCGGATGACTTAAAAGCTACTGTCGCGGTATCACAGCAGTTTCTTAGAAATAGGAATGGCGGAAAGAGGAGATATATATATTTCGGTAGTGGGATGTATAGAAGCTACCGTTCTTAAGTAAGATATAATTTGAGGTCGTAGATAACCTTCAACTAAGACCACGAGAAGACGTTTTGCTATATAGGTCGCTGTAACGACAGAAGAAGCAAAATGGATGTATAGGAGAATACCGTTCACGGAGAAGTATTTCAATCATTAGAGGCAACTACCGATATCAGGAATAAATGACCAAGATATGAGGTGGCGGTACATAAAATTACATTAATGTTCATGTTTTAATTTTGTTCGGCTAAAAGGCATGTAGGATACACGGGGTAAATAATTTAGAAGTGATGGGAATTTGATGCCATGCCGGAATGATGACAAAATGTTAGTTAGACCGACCGGCATGTGAAGCACGCACTTAGAGTGGATCACTACTATGGGAGAAGAGGAGAACTGGGCACATCATACGATGGGACACGTCCAGAGGCACGATAGCTCAACGAGGCTCTTAATTGAAGGAGCCATAGAAGGAGGAAGGCCAAGGTTGAGGCATGAGACGCCGTTGATGGAATGCTCGTGTCCGCGCGAGGATCAATGAATGGATGTAAAAAGTGGCAATTAGCATTTTAGCTATGTGAGCTCCTGAGAACGTCTCCTGTCCCGATGAGTCGTGGGAATTGACGGGTGTGACGGGAGGAGAAGCGATTGCTTGATTGCGATTGAGCGAGCGATTGAAGCGATTGAGAAGGCATGAAGGGCGGTAGAATTGATGAAGGGTTTAGGAAGAAAATATAGAATGAGAGATTAACATATTATGCAGTAATAATACTTTAGAACTTCAACATTAATAGGCGATAGCTTTCGAGGACTGTTAAAAAAAACTGGCTGTAAGCCGAATGATTTTTGAAAATCCTAAATATTTGAAAATTATTGTAAAAAAATGAATTCTGAAACCTATTGATTAGTGATAAAGTGTTTCATTCAACGCTTTTCTGAAAAATTAATATTTTTTATGTCATATAATTATAATAATAAGGAATCACCATTGCACTTGGTCTTTGCCCTCGTTTATCCCTTCATTTGATATCTTCCTTAAGAGGTCTGTCTTAGTTTCACGTTTACTCCTGTCCAAATTAGTTCTGCAGGACTATTATCCGATTTCTGTAGTCTTAATCAGGCTTTGATTGAAATCATATCCCATCGAGCTATTTGCTACTCTCTTATTGGCGATGCGTTGTACTAAACCGCAGCCTCCATTCGCCTATAATTTGTCCTGTTGCATATTATTTCCAGAGCTACCCACACAATTCGATTTCTATATTGCTATCAACATCCACATAACTTATCTCTAGTGAAATCTTGATGACTTTACTTATGTTTACAACTATTACGTATACCATTCCGAGTGAGATTTCTTCAACTATTAATACTCTTCCCTCTTTCATCGAATGAGTGTTCCATCCATTTAGGAGGCCCACTTCAGATTATTTTTCGATCTTAACCGACCAAATATCGAAGGGAAAGTGCACAAATTCTGAGTGGAATCCATCAGATAACTAGTTACCGCAGAGACCGCAGTATGAAGTCGTCGTCTTAAAAACATTCATTGGCTCATCAAGTTAATGTTGTCTAATAATTTAATTTTTTTTGTTGATGTCTGCGTTACACAAATTAGCGATATATTAGGTTTTGTTATCTGGAAATAGGAGCCACCCACTCTTAGCGCAGCTCAGACAAATATGAAATGGCGTATGGAGAACTCATTTACACTTGCACCAAATTCGTGGAGAGCCAAGATTCGTGAACATACATAATCATATATGCGAGTCAAAAACTGCCATTATTTTATACAGTCGTTTACATCTACGTAATACCTTACAATCCGCCGCAAGGGCGTGTGGCGGGGTGTCAGGTCACCGTCCGTAAGAAGGAACACGGCCACGTGCAAAATCACCACATACATGCAAGACTATACCCACAGTGGCGCATTAACTCATGCAAAAATGTGGTTAATGTGATTTTTATAGGTAATCTACCGGTTAAAGTAGGTTTTGGATGGAGACAGCTAACAAATACTCTTGTTTCTCCTAACAAAACCTTAAATGTGGTGCCAGAATAATAATTTTCCATTATTCGATCCGTTCATTCGATTAACTAAGACGCGACTTGTCGTAGCACACAGCTTGGGCTCGCACCGCGGGGCAATTGCCATAAGCTATCATCCCGGGAAAACACCTTCCCTGAAACTCCATACGAAGCATGCACCGCAGAGTGCGAGATGGGAAAGAGGTTCCCTTCACTCGCCGGTAGATGGCAGAAAGACCCCGGAGCAGCAGCGAAGGGTCATCCGCATCAAAAAATCCATACGGCTGGAGGGCACAGGGGGGAGGGGTGGGAGCGGCGGAGGGGGAGGCCCGACCGCCGCCATTGTTATTATCCCAGCACAGTTAGAGCGATTTAATAATGATCGCCTTGATTGCAAACTCATTTCGGCGTGACTGAGCCGCGGGCGTTGGAGGGCACGAGCGGAGCAAAGAGAGGAACCCTTGACACCCCTAGGATACTGGGCGAGAGGTGGAGTAGGGGTGAGATGGCGCGCGTGCGAAAGTTACTTCGTAAATTTAGCAATCGTAAAATTTGCACAGCAGTGTAGCGCTGGTGGGTGAGAAGTTGGGTTGGGGAGATTAGAATTTGCAAGGAAAAAGGTGTGGGTAAAGAAGAAAAATTAGTACATACTTATGATACATGGTGATATATGGATCCGATACCTGGTCTTTGAGAATACAGAATGATGGTGGATTGAAATGTGGGCATTGAAGAGAATGAAGAGGGGAAAAATGGACGGAAACAAGTCTTAGATTAATTGTTAGAGAAGAAAGGAGTCGTAATCGGAAAAGAAAAGAAAAAGTGCGGGGAGAAAATGTTGAAAGAGATATCGGGGTGTTGATGGGACCAAGATGGAAGGGATAGCGGCAGGTAAATCAACTGAAGGAAGGGAGAGAAAAGGGCCTTTGGGAGACAGACAGTGGGAAGGAAGCACGAAGGGGTGAAGAAGAGAATCACGTGGGGCAAACAGAAAGGGACGTTCTTGCGATATGCAGTACATCGAGCAAATCATTTCGGATTCTCCAAAATTTTGCTGTAATAACTGGATTATCTTGAATGAACGACGCTCGTGGCAGTTAATAGTTAGGCGGCATCCCGCAGCAGTTTCCGCTCCATTTGTACCATTGGTGATAGGTACGTAGAGTTGATTCCTAATTACCTGACATTTCACCCAACACCAAAGTCCCGCATAATCCGATTTACAGAGTTACCAATTCTCGTTTTGTATTCACGTATGTAGCGTATAAATTACTTTTGTCGTGGCTGCCATGGAAGCTAGTTCAGAATCATTAGTATTCGGATGTGAGAGCTGCATTGAAAAAAATACAAATGTTTCGTTAATAATGTAAGACGAGAGAACGAAATTCTGCACGAAAGTATTATTCTTGTTATATATTACTCGTTGCAATTAGGAAATTGTCCTGGTGGCAACGGTGGAGTCTTGTGACTCTTACAGTGCACAAAAATACATGCACATGAAGAACACATATGAGACAAAATGCTCTTATATATAATTACGCTTAAAGATTACCATCCGCGCCTTTACCATCACACATTGGCTTGGTTCACAACATACGTACAATGCACCATCACACTTTGTCCATAATCACGCACTCTTCAACTTCATAAACCGTTCAAAATCACGCACCGTTAGCACATCATTCACTTTTGTAATACAACTTTTCACGCCGTCCTCATCACGTAAAAACAATATTTACAGTATATTAATATAATCACTGACCAATAAAGTTTATCAACCAGTGGCTACTTTACACTTATTCCTGAAACTTCTAAAATTGGATGGAAAGGGCTCAAGAAAACCTCCGGCCAGCTGCTTCCATTCAACAATAGTTTATTATATCGATATAACAATAGTACTTTTTCTTATTTGTTTTAGTATTCTTATTTTTATTTCCAAACTGTGGTCGTATTTCCCCTTAAAGTTTGGTTTTTCCATCTCTTTCCATAAGTCTTCCCAGGCTTCGTCATTTTTAACAATTCTGTACCTCGCGCCTAACCCACTCCTTTTTCTTCTATTTTTCAAACTACAATTTCAGCATATCCAAGATTTCCGTAACACTATCTGTTCTTTTGTACCTTCTGACTACATATCCGGCTGCCTTTCTCTGAACTTTTTCTATCTTTTGAATGTCCCACCTCATATGAATCCAATACTATGCACGGGTATTCTGGGATAGGGCTAGCCAGTACCTTATATGCTTTTCCTTTTGTGGCTATGCCTCTTCCTTTCTAATTTCTCGTCACCCAATGAAGTACATTAAATTCCTTCCGTGTCACATTATCTGCTTGGACTCCCCATCCAAGATCCCTGGTTAAGTAAACGCCTTAATATTTGCAATGACTGCTACATGGGATTCTAATATCTTCTAAATATCTTCTTGTGCATTTTTTATTTGAAAAAAATATGTGCTTACACTTACATTAATGCCAATATTATTTTTTGTAACCCAGCCATCGAGGCGATCGATGCCCTTTTGAAGTACTACGCGGTCAGTTACATGCTCTACCCGTATATAATGCAATCATCAGCAAAGGGTTACTTGAGAATGTAAATTATTCGGTAGATCGTTCACATAAATTAGGAAGAGTTATGACTCTAGAGCACTGTTTTGGGTAACTCCTGCTAATAAATTCGCCTCTTTTGAAAATCCATGCCCTATGTTCACTGTTTGAATTCTGCCTGAAATAAAATGTTCTACCCATAGCTTTAACCTCAAATCCAATGGCAACAACTCCAAATTTAATAATAATCCATCGTGAGGCTCTCGGTTAAAAGCTGCCAAAAATCAACAATTACCGCATCAACATCTTCTCATTGACTAACTGAATATGCTATATTGTTAACATAGGGCGAAGCAAAATAAACTCCCTGATTTGACGGGTAAATTGTAAAAAAACCAATCATAACAATCTAAAAAGATTTTAAATTCTGAAACCTACATCCAATGTAATTTTATTTTTATTAGATTTTGAAACGGAAAAGAAAAATATTTAGTCCTTCCACATAAATTGCTTCCACATAATTTATATGGAAGAACTAAATATTTTTCTTTCCGTTATGAATAGCTTCCACAAAGTGACGCCTCAAACCATTCTTTTTACATTTTGAAAATTTTTTTCATCCAGGGGACGACTTTGGTGAGTGATATACATGTTGAGTCATTCAAAAAAGTTTTCGAAAACTCTTCTCAGCATATCTTGCGTTATTCCAGGGATGACATCTGTAATTGCCTCCTTAAGGGCTTCCAAGGTCCTTGGTCGACCTTTGTAAATCTCAACTTTGAGATATCTTCAAATAAAAAAAATCACATGAGCTCAAATCTGGGGAGTAAGGGGGCCATGGTACAGGCCCTCGTTGGGAGATCAGGCGACCGGGAAATTGTTCTTGCAAGATTTGGAGTGAACGACGGAAGGTATGAGCCGTGGCACCATCTTGTTGAAACCAAAAAGCTTCTGTGTCATAGTCCTCACCATACTCTTCTATTTTAGGGAGTAAGAAGTTCTCCAGCATCTCACAATAGCGCACAGAGTTCACATTGACATTTGAACCTCGTGATTCTTAAAATTAAGGCCCAATTATGCCTCTGGAGAACATAGCTCACCAAACTGTTACTTTGAGGCTATTCAGAAATCTTGGGTGAATTTCGTGAGGGTTGTCAGTCGTCCAGTAACGAAAATGTTCCTTATTTACTGAGTAGGAGAGGTGAAAATGTCCTTCATTGCTAGACCACAGAATAGTGTAGGGTTGCACAGAGGTCAAGATTGCCTTTTAAGCATCCATACATTCCACCTAGTCTTCTGAACTCAAATCTTGAGCAACCATCATATTAAAGAGGTGTAAGTGAAGGCCAGAGTGTAAAATTCGCCTCACCGTTCTGTGCGATATTCCAAGAGTAGCAACATGTTTCCTCGAAGGACGCGATGGAGACTGTTCAAAGGACGATGTTTTCAGCTGTCCGCGCACTTTTAGGTCGACCAGTAGGTTTTCTATATATATACATACATACATATATATATATATATATATATGCGATTTCCCCAATATATATACGTATACACGTACGTATACTCGCATATGCACATACTGCCAATTCTAATTATCTCCTACACGATTGCTGGCATGTCTATTATGTTCGAGGAAAAAAACGAAATTTCAAATTTGTCCGTTATACAATAACTCTCCCAGATTTTAAGCTTGTGATCTGATCAACTGCAGTAAGTCGGGGCCAGGAATGTGTATTTTAACATCCTCAGATGAGTAACCTGCCTCAAATTTCCGCAGTTAATTTGACCTGATGTTGCGTTGAAACATTACATAGTGGATTCATTGTTGAGCTCATGAGAGCTTCGTGGAGAAACTGATTCATAAATAATGTTATATTCTTTCTAAGCAATACTATGTTATATCTGTGCTAAGCAAAAGCTTCCGTAAGTACCAGGTTATATCAATTACTGAGGCTTAGCGTGTTAAAATTAAATGTAGAGTAACAATATACGATACGCAATGGCATTCGGCAGTTAAAGGATCATTAACTACCGTGAGTTCAGTCCATCTGAGATGAAATTCAAACTTTAAAACAATAATTTGATTACATTTGACACCTAAATTTTGAACGTGTGTATGCTTGACATGATATTGCAGTTAAGCAGCACACGATTACACCATTAGAAACAATTCTCATCAACCCTAATGTGTTTTGGTGGATAAGAGAGCGGGAAATCAGTTCATAAGCCATATTACGTCACTTTCATTTATTATTTGATATCATAGTGCTGGAATAATTGCATAAATGCTTGAACGGACACATGAGTGGCTGGCTGAATACATAATTGCCCTAATTGATACTTGAATGCGTGGGCGAATATATGAGTATTCCTACCTGAATACATCGATCCTCTTTTAAATATTCCGGTACCCAGAACTCTCGCATGACTGCTCCGGTATCTCAGTATCCGCACTTGAGTACTCGGATAGCTGAGAATCCAAATGCATGCCCGAGTTCCCTGAGTTTCTGCTTGAAAACGGTAATCGAATTAATATCCGGGCGCCAAACGTATTGCAAAGAATGCAACATCAATTCGAGGCACTCGATTTAATACCTGAGCGCTCTATTCCGGGTACTTCAAACATCCAAATCCCTGAAACAGCGAGTGCCCATGATGGAAATACCTGTGGAAAACGGCATTTATATATGCTCTCAACTCATTAGGATATATACATATACATAAATAAATAATTTTATATATATATAACTTAGACAGCAACACACAGCACGAGAACACATAAAAGGAACACTCACACGTAATATCTTGATAATTTCGACGGAGTTCGAGTCCGTCGAAAATATCAAGATATTACGTGTATTTCTTTTATGTATTCTCGTGCTAAGTTTTTTATTCAACACTTCCGTGTTACTTCGAAGAAATCATTTATATATTTATATATTCAATCACATGGAAATAGAAATAAGGAAATGGGAAAGTAACACACATAAAGGACGAACACGAGAGGTGGGGAAGGCGGATGTGAGCAGATCACAAATGTAAAAATATTTTCCTCGAGCGGGACTTGAACACCGGATCTCTCCACTTGCCGAGCGGATGCTCTAACCACTTGAGCTATCGGGAAAATGTACTTTACATTGAAATCTGCGATCATATAAAGCGCCAATGTGCTCCGATTCATTGCCCCAAGGGATGGCGTTAGGGAGCTGCTACACCCACCAAAGGAGAAATAGACAAACACAAGAGGAGAATGGACAGTAGGTTAGCAAGCATACAACATCATAAAGGATATGAACGGTGTGTTTCATGGCACGCATAGCCAGAAGATGAGATGAGCCACATTGGCCAAATGCACATTCAAATACGAAATCCCGCCATACGGCGAATGAGTATTTATTCGCCTTATGGCGGGATTTCGAGTTTGAATGTATATATTTTATTTATTAGGTAATCCACCGGTTAAGGTAGGTCTCTGGATGGACATAACCATAAAATAAACATTTTGTAACTCCCCACCTAGCAACCTAATCTATATCAGGTTCCTCTTCATCTCTGTGTAATTCTTTCCTCCCTTCATCCTGTCAAACATCACTATCCTGTTCCTGCCCTTTCCTCGCTTGCCCAGCATCCTCCCCTCTATTACCTTCTTCAATATTCCACTACCGCTCAATACGCCTTTCATCCATTTTTCCTGCCTCCATAGGATTTCTCTCAACAAACCCCTCTCCTCACCCACCATCTCCAGTACTTCCTCATTTGTTTTCCTTTCGGTCCATTTCACCTTCTCCATTCTTCTCCACACTCACATTTTAAAAGCCTCCAATCTACGTCTATCCTCCTGCTTCAATGACAACGGTTCCGCGCCGTATATAGCTACGCTCCATATCAGAGATTTATGAGTCTTGTCTTAACATCCCTACTCAACGTCCCCGTCATCAACTCCCTCCTCCTTGAGAAACCCTCCTTGAAATTCTTCTCCTTACGTCCCTACCACTTTGACCGTATTGGTCCAAAACATTTCCGAGATATGTAAACTGTTCTACCTGCTCTATTTTTTCCCCGCCTATTTTAATATTTAGCTTAGCCTTTTTCTTTCTGGAAAATCGCGTAACCATTGTTTTGTTAATATTGATTCTCATCCCATATTTATCGCACTGAACCTCCAATTCACTCAGCAATGCTTGCAACCCCTTGGCTGACTGAGCAACTAATGCTTGGTCATCAGCAAACCCAACCGATTTTACGAATTCCCCTCCGACTTTCATTCCTAACTCCAGTTCTTCCCTTGCCTCTTTAATCATTTCCTCCGCATATACTTTGAACAGCACCGGTGGCAATGGGCAACCCTGCCTTACCCCTCTTCCTAACACTGCCCATCCGGATTCTCCGTTGCCCACTCGCACCTGAGCAGTCTGAGACATGTACAGGTTGCGGATCAGTCTCCTGTTCCTCCAATCCATTCCTATTTTCTGCAATACACGCATCAATTTTTCCCAATTCACTCTATCAAACGCTTTTTCGAAATTTACAAAACAGGCAAAAACGTCCTGGTTGTATTCCATATTCCTCTCGATTAGTGATCTCATTACTGCAATGGCATCACGCGTACCTCTTCCTTTCCTAAACCCAAACTGATCATCCCCTAAGTAATCATTTGCCTTACTCTCTATCCTTTTGTTGATGATCCTGAGAATAACTTTAGCTGCGTGGGATATCAAACTTATTGTTCTGTAATCCTCACAAGATATAGCCTTTGCCTCTTTTGGAATAGGAACTAACACCGATCTCACGAAATCTTCCGGCCAGATTCCTTCCTCATACATACTACGAATCAGTCCATATAGGGCCTTCTTCCCACATTTCCTAAATATTTCAACAGTTCCACAGGAATGTTGTCCACCCCCACGGCCTAATTTGCTTTCATCTCCATTAATGCCCTTTCTATTTCATCGTCGAGTATGCCAGGACCTAAGCTATCTTCTTCTACGTCATGTTCCTTTTCTATATCTAACCTTGTCGGCCTAAGTTCTTTACCATACAGTGTTTCTATATATTCCTTCCATTTCTCTTGGATTTTTTCTGGTTCAAATATTATCTTACCCACTTAGTACTCAGTTCTTTACCGTCATCCATCATTTTCTCTACAGCCTGCTGATACTCCTTCCTCGTTAATCCATTTAATGCTTCTACATTCCATTTCCTAACCCGCTGCCCTTGCCTTATCTTCTTGAAACGGACGTTATATTTCATAGCAAATAAATTCCGCATCCGCTCCTGGGAAACTGTGCGAATTTATCACACTATTCCTAAACATGTGCCTAACCAAAATATAATCTAACTGATACCTCTCTGAATCACCTGGCATTTTTCATGTATACCTACGCCTTTTGTGGTATCTAAACCATGTGTTGGTGATGACTAACCCCTATCTCCCACAGAATTCAATTTCTTTATCCCTGCGTTCATTCCTCGTGCCTATCCCATAGTCCCCCACCTCACCACCCTCTTTTCCTTCGCCTACCATCGCATTCCAACCCCCATCACTATCAAATATTTCCATGCAGGAACACACGCGATTATATCCTCTAAATCATCGTACATCCTATCGGCTTCTTCCTCCTTGTGGTTGTTCGTTGGCGTGTATACCTGAACAATGACCAAGTTCGTCGGCTCTGCTTTAATTTCTACGAGTAAAATTCTATCAGTTTCTTGCTCTATGTTGACTACGCTTCTTCCTACCCTTTTATTTAATATTACGGCAACCCCTCGTTGGCTCTCGTCCCCGCCGCTGTACATCACTCTATAATTGTCACTCCAGTAATCCCCGCTATCCTTCCATCTCACCTCGCAGAGACCTAAAACATCTATATTACCTCTTTCCATCTCTCGCTTAATATTTTCTAATTTGCCTGTCCTCAGCATTGCCCTGACGTTTCATGCTCCTATTCTAAATACTTTCGTCTTCTTCTGCGTCTTCTGTCCTGCTGCTGTTATTTCTCCCCTGCAAGGATTTCGTGGGATGACGATCGCGGAAGCCTTACGACACACGGCCCCTTGGGCCGAGTCCCGCAGTTGACAGGACTCATATTCTCTATAGTGCCCATCATTACATTCTTGGGAATGATAATTGAGGTGGTTTCCCGTTGCCTTCCTCAATAGTGTATGTATATATATATAAATTATGTAGAAGTACTCACGAGAGCAATTTATCATTTGACAGCACAATAGAACACAAAATAAAGTAGACAGCAAGTGAAAGGCCACATTTGAAGTTGTTTGAGCTTTCGACCTTCTCTGAGGCCTTCTGCAGATATGAATGGAAGCTCTCGAACGAGAACTATGTAGTCTGGGGTGGTGCAGGTTATGCCGGGCAAGGAATTAAATATAGCCGTTAAGAGTGGGAATATTAAAAGATCGGAAGGCCAGTTTTTTGCGGATTCGCGCGTTTTCACCAATTGGTGGCTGAATCGGGTAGAAATTCTACGATGGCTAGGGAGAAACATTAGTCGAAGGAAAGGCTATGGGAATTGCGTGTATGGATAGGAAGAGAAGAGAGTGAGGCAGAATAACTGGAGTAGTGGTGATTGTTTATACGAATGATCAAGGGGATAATGCATTCGCCTATGTAAATGAAGTGTTTTGTTTGAATGACAAAAAATAGATAATGTTTTCCGAGAGGCAATTAGGGTGTGAACGAGGTGAGGGTGTAATGAAGGGCTGGGGTGAGAGGGGAGCAGATTTGATAAACGGACATGTTTTACATCGGGATGGGGCGAAGTTGAGGAAATATGAGGAAATTTGTTAGGGTTCGCCCAAGGGGTTTTGGATATCAGAAGGTTTCTGAGATTGACCGGTCGTCTGTATACGAGAGAGGGGTATTGGCGCAGTAAGGATGAGGTCGCATCATTGTCGTGTAAAATAGGAAACAGTTCTTAAAGAAAGGTTTTCTGTCTGTGAAATCTGGGGAAATGGACTGACTTCTGGGATCTTGTGATGCAACCCTACTCCTGATATACCGCAGAGAGTTCCATCGAAAATGGAAAGGGATGAGTGTAGGGAAATTGTTCAAGGGATAGTGCCAGGAGCGGGGATCTTTATGTTCTTTCCTCCACCAACCGTTCACGAGAAAAAAGAATCCCTAAATATATTCGACCGTTGGTTAATTCATGGTTAAATTTGCGTTTCGATTGATAAATATAGGTTGTGTTACGGATAATTAATGAAATTTCAAATGTTTCCATACATTTCTATCTTCATTTAAAAATAATTTCAAAATTTTAAAAATCTCGTAATTAGAAAATAATAAAACATTATATTTACGATACTGTGCATTAATTAAAAACATCCAAATTACTAGCAAATTAAAATTCGACAGTATATCTAACATATATAAATTAATGAACTGAAATGAAATATTTTAATGAAAATAATTGACAGGTGGAGACCATTGTATTTGTAAGCCAATGCATGTCATGAAGCACGAATACATTGAAATTTAACAAGAGAAATAAGAATTGAAACCTGTCAAATAAATAATTGAAATAAATAGCGATACAAAATTATATTGAATTATTAAGTTATTAATAACTTCAGTATTAGTTGTATTTGTCATTAGAAGGCACATAGATTAGAAGTATTCTTTACCCCTGTTCCAATAATTCGTCAACTTATTATCAGGGGAAATAAAAAAAAATAACTATCAAGATTTTCCTACGTTCTGCCCCAAATGAGTCAAAGACTCGTCGGCAAATCTTCCGGTCCTTCCTCTCAGTGGATGAGGCAATCTTCCTTTTAATTTGACATCATATTTTGACAAAAAAAAGTATACGTATCATTTTCCTAGATCCCCTCTCCTCTTACCTAGAATTTCATAAATTATGAAAGTGACAAACAATTAAGGAATGAATTATGCTTTAAAATCATTGAATTTCGAGAATGCGTACGTCTTTTAATGTTAGCCATTGCGAGTAAAGCTTCATGGCACCTAACTACCTATGTTCTATCATTAAGAGATCATTGAATATTTTAAGAGATGCAACAGTTTTGCTCTTAAAAAATATTTATCTGTGTTTCATTTACAAACGTCCACGTTCTGATCCACCCAAGATGATTTGATTGCTTCTCAGTTAGGTGATTTCCAAACAGAGTGTTTAAAACGAGGGAAACAGCTACTTTTTGAAAGAAAAGGAAGGTTGGCGGAAAATAATCACCCATTATTAATATCGAAAGAATATTAAATGATGCTAATGATGAATAGAAAGAATTCATTTAAGGTATTTCATGTATCAATAACTTGTGGGATGAGATACAAAGCGTTATTTTATGAGTGTTCAGAAATTAAAAGGAGCTTGCCATCCAATTTTCAATCTAAATTCGCACATGTAGCCTAGTGGTATAGAAATAGGGCTCAGTGTGGGCATTCAATTTCGTAAAATCATTCACCTTTACCGTAATCATCCAAAAGTGTTAGTGCTCTATGGTTGAATAGCAGCGATCAGCGGAAGATCAAAATATCCATTAGATTTTATTTTTCAGAATATTTTCGCTCTCCTGTGAGAGACCGTAGAAACTCCGCCTTTGCCGCATAATGTGGTGAACTACTTTGATTTCCAGGCACCCGGATATCTCATTATCATCACAATAGGAAACGTGAAGTGTCACGGCGGAGGAAAAGAGTGAATCGCTCCATTCGGAACTCCTTCCCAGTGCTTATTGGTGCTTCTTCGGAGCCGTCAGTACCCTCTTTTGGTGCTCACGACGTGGAAGAAATTACTGCACCCCACCCTTAAACATACCGAGCTCCGCAGAAAATAGTTTTGCAGTGCCCAACCCTCTTCAGCTCACCCGCCCCCCCTACTGTCCTCTATTTCGCCCAAATTTAGGCCACCCGCATTCATTTTTCTTTCTTGTTCGTCGCCGCTATTTATTTCGCAACTTTTTTTTCTCCCGCGCGCTCGTTTTCCCGCGGACAATCATGCGGAGGCGAAGCGTCCTCCCCTCAACCCCACCCCCAATCCACCCCCGCCCTCCACACCGTCCCCCGCCACGGCTCTCGAGATAAATCCCGCGCGCGCGGGCGGCCCGCCCGCCTCAAGACGGTTTGCATATGAAAGAGATCAGGCGAGGAGACGCTCCCCACCCCCAAGGGTGGCTGCCTCCCGAAGTAGCAACACTACCCCTCCTCCCACACACACACTCGCACACCCCCCGTGTGTCCCCAGAAGGAGAGCGAGAAGAAATATTAAAAGGAGTTAGCATCTAAAAACACACCAGAAGGAATCTTTTATAAAAGGGACGTCATATCCCCTCTCTCTCCGCTTTACAGCAGTCTATTTTTTCTTCCGCCTCTTTCTCTCGTCCCTCAAATGTTTGTTGCCCCATTACCGACGTGACAGACTCGTGAATCTTGTGTTATCCGCTCATTTTTATTCTTTCGGTTGAATGGTTGGTGATATATCACCCGCGAGCCGAGGTTCCTGCGCCCCAAATCGATTTACATACATACATTTACATATATATATATATTCTTTTATCGTGCTGGGGATTCGTACATAAGATTTTATGAAGCACTTATTTTTTAGCATGTTCTTTCTACGAAACAAGACATCGTTGAAGTGGATTAAAATGGGACATGTAATGAGAACGGTGAAGTGGTAACGGTTAAGTCGCAGAGATCTGTATTTTACTCCCTATCGGCGGGAATTGAGGCTCAAAAGTTCTCTTTGGTTTGCTGTCCGTCATTCATTTGACGTCTGGATTCCCCTTCGTTTGGTTCAAATCCCAGTCCGTGGAAGATTTCAGGAAAATTAGATTACATCCGAGTGGGGGTTGTTGAAGACCTTTGGGACAAAAGAAAGTACTCTTGGATTACCATATTGCAGATGATTCGCCCAAACAAGGGAAGAAGGGGACGTCGTGAAAGTACGTAAACGGATTAATGGGGCAGGTGAGGCTACGTAAGAACACAGCGGAGTGAACATTTTGGGTTGGACGCAGTAGCATGGATGGGCAAGGCATGCGGAGCGAAAGGAAGTACCGAGAAAGCGTGGTCCCTTAAAATTTTTAAAAGATTTTAAAATCCCTTTAAGTCGATGGCCAGAAACAGTCGCAGGCGTACAATCCGCAAAAGGAGGAGAAAAATAAATCTTACCGCCGCGGTAAGATTCAAGAAGTAAGTTCCTCCGTTAAGGATATTAAAGTTGCACATGCGCCAAATGTATTATAATTAGAAAGTAGTAAATTCATGCGTCAAACTATTTTATGGATGAATATCTGAGCAGGCCGAACTTTTCTACCGTAAAATGAATCCAACCCGTGGGTGTACTATGCCTGATGCGTCAACATATGCCCTTAAATAGTTTCCGCCGAATA
This sequence comes from Hetaerina titia, assembly GCA_037158775.1. Taxonomy (NCBI): domain Eukaryota; kingdom Metazoa; phylum Arthropoda; class Insecta; order Odonata; family Calopterygidae; genus Hetaerina; species Hetaerina titia. The sequence goes on along the minus strand of CM073777.1, from coordinate 12,768,115 downwards.
TAAGAAAAATTGCTAGGGTTCTCTGGGCAAATTTAATTTTAGTATTTAAACGGTTTTCATTTCGTTTATCCATTTGATATCCCAAAAAAATTCTCTAAAACTCCATCGCATTGCTTTAATTGTATCAATGTAATAGCAAGTCTGATGCTACCGGGATTGGGCGTAACAAAATGGCTGAAAATATAAAGTAGCATTCGAAAAAATTAAATTGAGTAATCATTAAATGATTACATAGAGGGAAAAAGTTTGAGATTACAAGCGTAATTTATACAAAATATTTAGCGCTAAAAATTGGTATTGATTTCCAAAAAAATATTTAGGGAGAGACGTTTCTTTGTGAGAGAGCATTTTGTTTTTGTTGTAATGTGTTTAAAACAAATCTATTTCTACCTTTATCTATTTCTATCTTTTTCATTAGTATTTAAACTAGTTTTCTAATAGGTCCAGAATGTAATATTGCAAGTTTAGGGACTTTTGCAAAGACAGGAAAATATTTTAATCTAATTACATGTTTCTATCAACGTAAAATCATTGGCCGATTAGGTAGCATATGGATTAGATTGGAGGTTGAAGTTTTCCTCCCAAGGTCTCAATTGAAGATACATTATTTTATAAGAGTATTTGCGTTTCACCTTCCTTCAGAGTCACCAATTCTAAATACAATATTTTGCATTGAATTAAATGAAGGACCAAATGAATTTATCCACTATTCTTTATTTTCGTACTTCTAGTTCATGTCAGTTCATCACCAGGTTCAAATTACCTGTAATTTATATTCACAGCTCTCCTAGAAAGACCTCCCGCCCTCAAAACATATCCTAGTGTTGTTTTATGTTAAAAACATTTTTTAGAAATATCCTGGTTTTTGAATCATTGGCAGTGGTGGAGAAAGTACTTAAAAGTGCCGGGGCCGAACCGCCCTTCCTCAATGAGTTTATGTCACTATTGAGATGGTGTGTTGAGCAAAATTATTTTCAGTTCAACAATGAATACTTCAAACAAGTGGAAGGTTTAGCAATGGGGTCCTCTTTATCACCACTACTTCATGACCTTTACATGAACGAGTTAGAAAGAAAAATATTCAACTGCCCCTCAATTTTTACTAAGAATATTCACTCTTGGTTTCGTTATGTAGATAATATCTTTGCTATTTGGACAGGCACTGAAAGACAGAACATTTTTTGAACACCTTTGATTCCCAATGCAAAGAAAAAAGTTTCACATGTGAGAAGGAACAAAATAATAGACTTAATTGTCTAGATATCACAGCTTCGAGAAAGGGACGGGATTTTAAATTTGCAATTTACCGGAAAAGTACCGCCACAGACCTCATCATCCCCTTTAACTCCCGCCATCACATATCTCACAAGCTTTCCACTTTTCATTTCCCACTAAATTGACTGTTGGCCATTCCTCTTTCTAAAAATAAGTTTGTTCAAGAACTTAAAATGATTAAAGATTTAGCAATAAAAAACGGCTACAAAGAAGATTGAATTGAAAAATACTACAGATAAAACGTTCCGTTAAAGCAAACAATCTTTCATTGAAGCCAGTTGAAGTGGATGAAAAAGGTTAGAAATGGTGTAGAATCATTATGGTTTCATTTCACAAAAATAGCCAAACTCCTCCCTGGGGAACAATTTTGGATTGCTTTTAACAATACGAACAAATTACAATTATTCTTGAATGCTACGGAAGACAAAGTAGGAAAACAAAATAACAGTGGCATATATAAGTTAACTTGCCTGAACTGTAGTGCTATATGCATGGGTCAGACGGAGAAATCATCAAAAACATGAACGGAGGATCATAAACGTTGTTTTAGAAATTGTGACCACAAACAATCTCACTTCGCCCAGCATATGTGGGAAGAAAACCATGAGAGTGATCTCATACACCAGATGGACAAAGGAATGAGGATGTACAAATGGGAAGAGCTGTAAACCAGAAAGAATTTTAAAACGGGTCATTTTGTTAATGATTTATTGTTTGAATATGTCTCCCAAGTTCTGGAAGCATCCCTTTTCTTCACGGAAAGATCCAAACCCCCCCCCCTTCAGCTGTGAACCCACCAATTACCTTTCCTGACGCTGTGACACTCCTCTCCTTCCCATCTACGCCGATCACAACCCCACTTTTTCCCCTCCTTCCCCCTCTCTCACCCACCCCCTCTCCTTCATAAATGCTACATAAATGGACCGCAACTTGTTTAATTTGTACTTGATGATGACACCTAAGCGTTGAATCTAGTTGTACGAAAATAAAGAACAGTGGAAAATTACATTGTGTTCTTCATTCCATGAACATGAACTTCCACAAAGTTTAGCCTGAAAAAATGAAATAAAAGATATTTGGCTTGGAGTGATTAAAAATCTTTCGCGAATAACACATTGCTAACAATTAAAATCCTTCAAGATGGAAATACTTTGTAGTGAGATTATAATCTATGTGAATGGCACTAATTAACATAGTTCTTTAGCATTTAAAGTTTGATTTATTTTTTTGACGACCTATATCTTTTATTAAACGAATACCATCCCATAAAAAGTTCATTTATAAAATATATTAATATTTCTTCGTATATTTACCATTATTTCTTATGTGAACCTAAGTACACCCGCGTTACATTGTTTAGTCCATCATGTAGTCGAGTGGTAAATATGCATATATAATAAAAGGTGAGAGCTGATGATATGTCTTTCCGTAATTAAAAAAATTCCGTTATTAATAAAATTATTTTTTAATACTCTGTTTTTTATGTTTGAAAATTGTAAAGAGAAGAACGGACATTTGAAGCTGCCGCTGTGAGTGTTCGTTTGCCTTTTTTCATTAGGGCTGTCCAACCCGTGCGTGTTTGATAATTCCCTAGGCATTGAAACCAAAATGATAGAAGAGTTTATAGAAGTTCTTTCCTCACCATTGTTAATTTAGTGGCTGGGAGAATCCCATTTAAATCTCCCCAAGGACCCCCTTTATTTATTGATCTAACGTCTTCTCCCCAGAGGGTCTCCCATTCTGATTTATTCTACTATTTATTCACACTAAATTTCTTTCTAGGGATAAGTAAATTTCTCCTTTTATCAGTTACGTGTAACACAATTCAACCAAGTTCAACTATTACCTTAACATCACTTCCTCTGCCACACATGAATAACACATTCCTGCCATTGTAAAATTTTGTAACCATTTTGAATTCTCTTATTCGGGATTTTTTCAAACGTTAGACCATTGAAAAAGGAAGGTGATGTTGAAAATACTGTCTACGTACTAGAATAGCACTTAATTGTAGTAATGAAATGAAAATCTTGCTATACTCCCGGGGAGAAATGAAGGATAAAGACGAAAAACTAAAGAATTGAGTTTGCCGTCTTTTTTCTTTCCTTTGCTTTTCACGAGAAGCCATTGGAAAAAACAATTGTAAGCGAAGAATTCGATCACATTGTATTTCAATCTAAGTTTACTGTTTAATAATTCAATGGAAGGAAAACGATATTATTTTAACTGGGCTAAAATAAAATAGATATTGAGGAAATGAGTTGTGGATATGGTGGTTAATGGTAGCAAGTTTTTAGACGGTGTGGTTATGAGAACTCTATTGGAGGGAGGTAATACCACCAATAATCGAATTACCGTTTACAATTTCATTAATGATGACGTGTAAGAACGTCTTATAAAAAGTGAATGTCTCATTCATGGCATGGTGACATCCTACTTAAGCCCACCAATTCTACCTGACCTACACCTTAAAATATTTATAATTACGCTATATTTTTCATAAAAATAAATTTATTTTAGTCCCTACTTTGATGATTTCTTAATACCATCCTTCTAATATTTCTTTATGAAAACAGCCATCGTGGTCATGGCAATATTTTGCGAATGATGTTCGCAGATTGTCCCATTAAATGAACCAGTGGTAAACATTCTCATGCATGTGTTTAGAAATCGCTCCTCGTCAGAGTCACTTTGTTATCAAGTTTTTTGGGTAATAGAAACTTTGTTTTGCCAGAAACTGTTAACGCATCTTGATTTATATATTCGCACGCCAGCCATGCTTTTTCGGAATAGCATTTAACACAAAGTTTCTTCTAGAAAAAGCCATTGTTATTTTGTTTGTTTATTAGGCAAACAAAAATTCTCTTTCAGGAATTGTCCCATTTTCAGCTATTCCGCGTTAAGTGAGCAAATTAGTTAAAAGTTTGAATGATATGTTTGAATAGGTGAATATTCTAATATATATTTCTTCATTTAAGACATTTTTCAGGTGCGATTTCGTGAAACTGCTTCATGATTTTAATTATCTCAAAACGTTTGTTAATTCCAAATTAAAATGTGGGATTAACATTTATTAGGCATTTTGAATATATTTCTTAGCATTCCTTGATTTTTAACTTTCCAAAGATTATATCTTCAGTTTTTTTATTTCTACTCACATGACGAAAATTAACAGAATTCCAGGTAATTTAATATTACCGATGCCACAGATGAGCCATCTAAATTCTTTAAGATATCTGTACAGAATATCAAAAATGAGTAACATCGAGCAAAGTCACTTTTGAACGAAACTACTTTAAGCTCATGGTATTCGGATAAAGACGACTTCCAAAAATCAGCTATTAAACGCATAGAATACGTATGTATACGGATAAAATATGTACACATCTTATGCATATTCTGAGATCTCATGATGGTGGGAAAATTAATAATATTTTCTGAGTTTCGAGCGTTTTGTGACTAGATGTTTCATATGAATTTTACCGAGAAGTTTCGAAACCGTGAGGAAAATTCAGCTTGCCACTGCCTCCGTTTAACGAGAAGATTAATTAATTGGAATTTAAAAAATATTCCAATTTATATTTATTTTCCAAGAAAATATAAATTGGCATATTTGAGAAAGATTTCGAAAAATACCAGGAAGTAAGGTAATTAGCATCAGATAGGGTAGGATGGAATCAACCAATCTTTTGATTGAACGACAAATGCTGATTATTCTTTTTTCATTCTAAAGAGATTTTTTTCTTAGACAGGACAGGCTAATGGAACGAAAATTTTGAATTTAAATCATGCATTGAGTGAAAACGGTAGTCATATTGCGTGAAATGTAAACTTCCCCAATATTAATAAACGCAACTTTATAAGTGTCTTTAAAATGATGTCTATTATGTCCTTTCAGATCAGTGACAAAGAAATGTCTTTTCGTATTTTTGTACTTGTCTATCGTATTGCCAAGAAAAATATGAAAATATTATTTGATCTGAGGGAGCGGACAGTGGAGTTGGCATTTGCGTGTATAATGGCAGGCTGCGGAGACTAAAAGAGGATAATAACGGAGAGCAGTTCCCCGGAGCGACAGAAGCAGTCCTTAGCTTGGGTTTAATATTCACTCCCACTTGCCCGGACAGCCACTCGAATGCATCTGATCCCCTAAAGTCTTGCTTTGACGGGTCTCAGGTATATCGTTCCACCACTTCCCGCGGTGACATGACGTCCGGAACAGTGACTGCGAGGGCGCCGGGCGAAAAAAGGCCAGAGGCGGGGAAAACAAGAATGATAGAAGGAAATCCTCGGAGTCGGAACTCTTGCACCTGTCTGGGTTGATAATATGATAGCTATTTTTGTGTTGGTTGCTTTCGACAGCTCTGCGTGATGGTTAACTCTTGTTGAAATTATTTCATTCAGACTGTTAGCCACTACCTCTCCATTTCTTTTTCGTAGGATTATAGCTTTGAAGGGCAAAGTATAATCTTTTCGAATATTAATGCGTCGGCGGAGTTTTTTCAATTACCTTTTTATCGGTAAACATAATGAGCGGGTCGCACCTGATGAATATAGTATGCTTTTTTATCTTGACGAAACTCGGATAATTGTCGTGCCCGGCAGCGGGAGAAGCAAGGCTTCGGCGGTTCTCACCTCAAAACACTCTTTCACAGGAAAGTCGGCAGCAGGACAGCGGGGATTACTGGAGTGATAATTATAGAGTGATATACAGCGGCGGGGACGAGAGCAAACGAGGGGTTGCCGTAATATTAAACAAAGGGGTAGAAAGTATCGTAATCAGCATAGAACAAGCAACGGATACAATATTAATAGTAGAGATTAAAGCAGAACCGATGAACTTGGTCATTGCTCAGGTATACACGGCACCGAGCAACCACAAGGAGGAAGAAGTCGATAGGATGTACGATGAGTTAGAGGATATAATTGCGTGTGATCCTGCAGGGAAACATTTGATAGCTCTTGCATTGAAACATCAGATGGTAGAAACTATTCGAATGCAAAGATTGGCGAAGGAAGAGCTAGTGATGAGGTGGGTGACTACGGTTTAGGCATAAGAAGAAGAGGAAAATATATTTTTTATCTCTTGACCGGGAATACTACGTAAATAATTTCAGGCTAATCTTCGTCCAAATTGATTAGCATGACTGTTAACACGGGTCTTGGATATGACACAGCCTGATTGGTTGCCATGTTTCTGCGGGTCTCCGCCTCCATCCCTCTCACCTCCCCCGTGTCCTCTCCTCCTTCCCCACCAACTCCCCCCACACACTCCCTCCACCCACTCCCCCATCCCGGCCCCCTCAAACGTTCCCTTCAGACGGCCCGCCACACGTACAACTCACGGTGGAGCGACCCCCTGCGTCCATCGGCCATGGGGCCGTTCGCGCAGCACGTGAACCGGCGAGCATTTTTGCCTCTGAGATATCGCATCGAAAAACAATTCGACTCAATTCAAAACATTGTCGCCGAAAACGAATGCTTCCAGCAGAAAATGAGGCTTTCCCCTTTAAGTCCGTTGATTAATGTGATAATTAATTAACTTCACTACTTGGAAAATTGCATGCTGAATGGATCAATTCGTTCGAAAGACACATTCTTCAACTTGAAACGATAGTCATATGCATGTAGAGCGGAGCACATGGACAAAGGATAGGTTCATACCCTGAAAGATATAAAGGAAAAAAAAGCTATCGCAGTCCAATAGTTGAGCGTAATGAAGGGTTTATGGCTGAATAACCGCCATTTCACTATGATTTAGTGACAACAAATAAATATATGTAAATAAAAATATTTTTCTCAGTTTGTGGCGGTTTTCAGAGTTGGTGTAAAGGAACTGTGGTCCGAATCAGCCAATTGGCCAACGGTTGCATTAAATTTGATTTAATGAATTTGAAGTAATGTAACTGTGATTAATTTTAATGCATTACAATGCGGTCGATAAATCTGCTGTGATTTACTTAGAGAAAGTAAAATTTCTCTACACGCAATACTTACCGGGATAGTGACGGATTAAATTAACTGAATGTTAATATTACATTTGCTTTTTGATCTCATTCCTATGCACAGTCATTATGTATTACGTCAGTGAAACTCGTATTGATATCTTCGGGTAATGAAACCATTTTCATCCGGTTGGTAAAACTACGGTGTAGGTGTTACTCTCGAAAGTGCTAATGCTCGGCGGATGTTATTTTCATTCCCTGGCTTCATATTTCGAATCGCAAGAAGGAATGTTTGCACTAACTACGATGGGATACTCATCCGGTAAATAGTTCATTATAAATTAAAAACTCATGTACGTGGAGATGGGTAAAACGGACGCCATGTATCTGAAAATAATAATTTTTGCAATATTCTCTTGTGACTAGTCGTTATGTGCCGTTTAATATGTTATAACCTCCATCTGCCCATGATATGTCTGTATTCTTACCTTGGATGATGCTCGCACTAACCTTCTAGTAATGAATTTTGCCTCACTATATCCATGTAGTCACTTGCGCATAAACGAGAATTTATAAATAGACTAACACTTTGAAGACAATTGCACTTTTCGCTCGAGCCTCTTTGATTTCGTTTCCCTAATTTTTATTCCGAGAATGCTGTGCGGGTCAACGAGTGTCAACGCTGTGTAATTTTCCGCTTCGATGGACTTCCTCGTTGATTTCTGAATGAGGGCATTTACTCTTATTTCTTTGGATCTCTTCCAGCTCACGGCTCGATGCTTTAACTCGCCTTGTTTTCATCCCTCGGGTCGTCACGCTCTCCCGCTATCAGTCAGGAGTTTGATGCTTTATTACAACCTTAATTAGTTTATTAGATAGCTCAAAAAAGACCCAGCTCCTGTATACGGTGAATTCGTCGGACGAGGTGATTGTTTGTTCACTCAGAGACGGTCGGTGCTTAGTAAAGAGGGTTGTTGTGCTCATTGATCGCATCGCTCGAGTCCACGACCTCTTGCTGCGATATGCTAATCATTGGTCCTTGTCGTGTGCCCCGGAATTAGTGAGAGTCCCTCCGGATACCTTTTGAGTCGTACATTTTCTCGCTTCCATCCCTCGCGCCTGTCTTTTGTCAGGCAAAGGAGGGTCTCGAGCGACGGATTCCTTCATTCGTGTATTTGCGTCGTCAGTGCTCGAGTCTGCTTGGATTCAGCCGGAAATTGATTTGTGGGAGATAAATGCACCCAGTTCTCTTCTCCGCAGACTTGAAATTTCGAGAAAACCCGCGTTTTGTGTCGATCCTTGATTAACGGTACCATTGAGGTCTTGTTAGTATCAACGGAAATGCCCCATTTAAGTTTAAACCAATACGTGAGGAACTTTGGCTTTTAGATGGCCACGATCTCATTTTCATCGTGGAAGTAATTCCCGGACACGTTGGTACCCAATCGGTTAGGCTAGTGGGCAACTTTTCGTCATTATTTTTCGAACATTGTGTCGACGGGCTTGAGCATGAAATCCACCTGATGTATTTGAATTACGTGCATTGATTATATCTCGTGAAATAATACGTATAATCCAAAAATCCTTGATTTTTAGCAGAGACAAATGGTCTTATCCACTTGACTGCAAATATACTACAATTCTTTAATAGTATAGAAATCCCAGGCACTCAGATTTTTCGAGTGCTTCATATCATAGAGAACAAAGAGATTTACACAGTAAATCAGTATTGAGGATATAGATTTACACTAATGCAGCCATTACACTAATCGACCAATTACAGCCAAAAATGTTTTGCCTTCGGTTTTCTAACAACCGATATCCATAAAAAGATAATGTTTCCTCCATGTTACCAATATATTAGGAGAAATATTTTTGTTTAGTGTTTTTTGACGGAAATAATGACAAAAGACGCCGGTTCGCTTTCGGAATAGTTCTTCCTTCCCCTTGTTAGAAAAATGGCTTCGAAGGAAGGATGACGAGCTGACGGCTGGTACCCAGGAGGAGGATGATTTGTTTTCACGGTAGAAGTAGGAGCCCCCACCCAAAGTGACACACAATTTCAACACACAAAAGCACACGCGATAATTAAAATGGACAAAGTGCGTCCTTCTTGGGGATGAAAACTTTATTGGCAGAGGGAAAAAAGTCCCATGAAAAGATGTTAATTCAAGAAAAAAATATACTTTTTACAAACTTTCAACGTCGTTACGGAAAAGTAATTAAAATGGCTGTTTCCCACTAGACAGCGTTTAATGGAAGTTTTGTTCTCTTTCTGCTCATCCCACCAGGAATTAATCTCTTTATATATAAACAAAGATGTAGATTTTTCAAATATGAACGAACATGTTTTCTATATTAAAAAAAATCTACGTCTGTGTTATTTTTAATATAATATTTGTGAGTCGCCGAAGAGCGTTCCATTTAGAAGATATGTATGCGTATTTTTGTATGGCCGAGAATTTGGATAAAAGCTTGGTGGATTTACATACGTCCTGTAGATTGGCGGGTCGTTTAAAAGTAATAGAGGGATAGTTGAATAATATGTCTGCCTTTCAGAAACAACGCTAACAATCAAAACCCTCGAGTCGACATGGATCCGGCTCCTTGGCGCCTGCTCGGGCTTTGGTCTGAACCTTGCTCCTTCGGAGTTACATCCTTCTCCTTCCCTACCCTTCCGATCATCCCCTAAACCCCTCCCTCTCCCTTTCCACTCTCCTTTATCCGCTCTCCTTTACCCGCTCTCACTATACCCGTCCTGTCCATCGCCCAAATCGTCGGCTTTCTTCCTTCCGTTAAGAAAGGTGGTCTGTTCACAGAAATATTTAAAAAGACAAAAGAGTGAGGGTTTCCTTATTTGGTGTCTTAAGTTTCATGTATCATCGCCACGCTTGTGGCTGACCATATATTCAAATTTCACACGCCGTCGGGCTTAACACTAGGTGACCCCTGCCATCACCTACCAAACCGACTTTCGGGTTGATTACTGTGTTTATTGTTTTTTATATGTATGTATATATTATACGTATATGTGTGTGTTATGTATGAACAGATGCTAGCGTTAAAGATGTTTTTAAAACAGATTAATGAAAAAAGAATTAACTCCTAGTTCTCTGACGAAGTTAGCAGGGCAACCGAAATTTATATGAATTGAATTATTTAAATGTTCACTGACAAATTTCAAGAAAAAGCGGGAGATGCCGCGACAGTAACTTTTAACGGAGTCATCCGCTAATATGCATTTCACTGCAACAATTACAGAGCGTAATAATCATTCGCCTTGACCGGGATATGAACCCGGATCCCTCGATGTTCGGCCGAGTGCTTTAGCCAGTTAAACTATCGAGACGCCCTCTTCCACTCTGACATTTTTTTGGGCTTTTAAAGGAAAAAGATGTGACGAAATACCGTGGATACAATGCCACAGACATTCGGAGTCCCGGTCAAGGCGAATGATTTTTACACCCTGTAATTGTTGCAATGAAGCTCATTGACCTTTTTTTTAAATATTCGTCCAAACTTGTTGTGAATTTTCCGACTGACTACCTGATACAATCTATATACATGAAATATCTCCTAGTTCATTAGTGATTACAAATATTCTTTTAATATATTTTGTGGAATCGTGCCAAACGTTATCATCTGATCTGACTGATATTGAATTGCAGTATTTAATTTTCGTGCTAAAAGTTATTTATAGTTAACCTGATAATTGATGAATTTTTTTAAGTGAAAATTCCGACGGTAGTTAAATACCGAGAAATGATAAATGTGTTGCATTGCCAGGAGCATGGCAAATGAATACATTTTTTTTGTATCTAGCCATTGGCCTGTTTTGGTGTTTTGATTTTTTATGATGTATATAAATTTATTCAACATAAACTGTTTGTGATAATTTTTAGTTTAACACTATGAGACGTGTAGTTGAATAATAGCCAAACATTATATTTTTTACTATTTTGCAAGTTTACTCGTTACTTGCAACGCCTAAATTCTCACTGTTCATGGCAGTTTCGTCCCATCAACCGAAATGTAAAAGACACATTTAATAGTAACCCTATCTTACTGCTCTGCTTAAAAACGCTTCCAATTATGTGCGCCACGCTTTCAGGTTTGCCCAATTCTCGTGACGCTCCGATGATTTAATTCCCTGACAACTCCGCCGAGGGTGAGCGCCGGACGCTGGACACACTCGAGTCATATTTGTACGCCGTGTAACGACGCTCGGAGAACCCAGGCCTGCAGTGCCAAAGCGTATTCTGCTTGCTTCACAGCATTTAGTTAAATGACACATTCTAATAACGAGTGAATATGTTACGCTGATATAAGCATTTCATTCCTAGCTTATTTACCTGTATTATAATAGATAATCTCTTGTAATAGATTATTGATGTCTCAATAAAAGATACAAATGTTTTATATTATTGAGACCCCGTAATCTGTATAATGAGTAAAAATTAATTCTAGCCTGTGGAAACTAAAAGGTTTTCATTATTTCTTCAGTCTTTAGATAAAAATTGACACGTTTCTATTTTATTATCCATAAATAGGATGAATATATAGGTTCAGACTGTGTCCGCCCTAAAAATTAGCTCAAATGGTGGACTACCAAATAATTTACATTTTTTTAGATGCAAAGCATAAGAAATATGTATTGCCCAATTTTATGATGATGTGAGTCCTATCTGTATTTATTTTCAACTTACTGCCATCAGATGTGTGATCTTCGGTTTTCATTTCAGCTTACAAATAAAATACTGTTTACCATTTGGGTAAAGGGTGCAAAGGAAGGAAAAGGTACATCCCATAAATCATAACTAAAAGTATTATTGAGAAATAAAACCGCGTTCTGATTTCGAATCGAATTAATTTTGGGAGAAAACTAGCGTAAGCTGTATTTACATCACCATACATTGACTAGCAACACGTAATTAATTTGATGTGGTAACAGAGTCATCACAAATTTCACTCCAATGTCCACTCCGTATTTTTGTGGAATAGGAAAGGGGGGTAATGGCCATAGAGATGCAATTTCGACCCTCCAAACTGGTTGATAAAGAATTCAGAAGCGTTCATTCGTGGAGAAGGATGAGTAATACTAAAGAAAATAAATGGAGGCAGTGGGAAGGGAAGATTAGCTTATTGCTCTTCACTCCTGTGTGATTAAACACGCTTGGAAAATTTTGTCTTAATGTACATGTATACACTTTAGAAATTGTAGAGGCGAGGGAGGGCATGAGAGTTCAACTAACACCCATTGCATCCCATTTGGGGAATTATATTTGTTTGCCTTCCTCACGGATGAAGGTCGAGAAAAAACCCCTTGCGTACCAGCAGCAAGCCATTTCCGTAATATTTCATACCCTTGTAAATTGTATCCCATTAATGCGGTGTTTGCTGTACCTACTCGTACGTATATCGTTTGCTAGGCTGAATATGCCCATAAAGCAGAAACAGACATTAGGGCTTAGAGTTTTGTCGAACTTCTAAACCTTACTACGGAGGAGTATGGTGGAGGGTGCTCAATCACCAGCTCTCAGATTAAATTGTTCGCTAATTCGTCAGGTGTTCCCCATTGCTCTGGTCTGAATTATGAGCGGAAAAAATGAGTACTCACATAGTCAATTAAGCTTCTCTTTTTCTCAGTATTATCTCTCTCCTACCTTTATTTTCCGGTGTTGAGATTATTACTTTCGACTAATCGCTAAAATTTAATGGTTCGTCCTTTTCTAAAAATCTACTTCGCGCCTGTAACTTCGTATTTCCAGTCTCCTAAACTAACATCTTCCAATAACAGTCTGACCTTCTCCGATTGCTCCTAACGATACTCCATACAATGGACAGTTCTTCTTTTAACCATTAATAGTTTCGTAATAAAGTATTTCCGCAAAGTGTCCAAATAACTCAAAGCGCACTCGCGCTATAGTCTATCAAACCACGATTCAAATCTCCTTAACTTGTTAATTTGAGCGTTTCTCCATTATTCGCAAAATGAACTCTAGTTTGATTAATTTTGCTCCACAGACGTTCCTACCGAGTCTTCTCCAACTTAGGTTCCAGGATAATATAATTTCTTGGTATTATTTTTTATTGCTTGGTCCGCTAATCTTACTTATATACCTAAGAGTTTGTTAGTTGAAGAGTGAAAAGATTTATTTTCTCAGAATATCAATATTTTTCATATTATTTGGCAATCCAACTTGGGCCATCAAGAGACCATATTGAGACCGCAAGGAAGTGCCTTGGACCTTTATACATGGTTACCGTTAATTCTTACTCACGTGGTCAACAATCGTAGTCTTTATTTAAAAATTAGTTTTTTACTATTTGTCGTAGTTGTCACTAATATTCATTGATTTTTGATCTGATGGAAGGTTTAAAAATTATTGGGTCAGCAATACCTCTAATAAATAACTCTTTCTTTGCCTTGATCAAGCAGTGCTATTAAATTGCGTGAAATTCAGAATTTATTATTGCAGGTGACTTTAAATCCTTGAACGAACAAAGGCCCTTTTGGAGGACACGAATTCATTATTTAAAAAAGTGAATTTCAAATGCAATTGTATTTATTGTTTGCATGCACTTGAAAACAATGACAATGGAACATTGTTAGGGTTATTACTTCATACTGCACGGTAGGATTACGTGATACCCACATATGAAGAGGATGATAGGGATGACCAGTTCCCTTCCCTGTTCCGCCACCTGCGGTTTCTCAGGAAACTCTACTGGCCGAAAAATTTCAATAGTGATTTATCTTCCATGTACCTAATGTAATAATATAAAATATTCTTATGAAATTACAATGGAAAAGGCTAATCCGGTCAGTTGCTCCGCCGGTGACGCCAACATTTCCGAAAACGACTCGTTTTCCGAAACTTTGGCGTCATCGGTGGAGGAACTGACCAGTGGAAGACCCGAGTAGCCTTTTCCATAGCAATTAGCCGGGAAAGCACAAGGTCATACTTCATGATATTAAAAATGAAAAACATGACGGGACAATGATATTTGGTTCAGAGGATTTCGGAGTATTTTAGCTTATATCTTGAAAATTTTTAGACAATCCTCAGAAAAAGTTAACATCCAAAGATATAGTTTTACTTCACCAAGAGAAATGAGTACAACATTTAAATCAGGATTTTTATGAAAAAATGAAGTTTGTTATTGTTTACTGAAAAAACTTTCATTGACAAAGAGGTTTAACTCATACTCAAAATACTCCATTAACTAAGGGGTTTTGAATTTTCTTCAAAAGAGACATCTTACAAATGCAAAATCTGTCACCTCTCAAATCTTTTACCACTCTCGTGCTAGAGGAAAGAGGTGATGAATCGAGTTTGCATGTGGTATGGAAAACAAATCAGAGGCACATTTACGAAGCTCTCACAAAATTAAGATTCTCATCTATCTGGCATGGTGTACTAGGTTTGTATAAAAAGTATCGATAACAACTTTTTCCTGACGTGTACGTGAAGTGCTGAATTTAAACCGTCGGTCAAGTGTGCGCATGATTGAAGGTAGTATTGATATTAATAAGATCACAGTGCTCACCATTATCACTGAATATTTTGGCGATGCGAAAGATCTATGCTAAACTCATCCCGAAGGTGTTACCAACAAGAGCAGAGTATAATGTCTTCTTGCAAAGACCTACTGCAACGGCATCGCAACGATTTCCCAACCCCCTTACAATCCCGACTTGGCATCAGCACACTGTTATTCCTATTTACAAATGTGAAATCCTCCCTTAAAGGACGCCAGCATGGGACCCTAAGTGCTTTCAAATAAGCTTGCACGCGTACCCTAAAGGATCTTATGGAATCTGTCAACCAGGGAGCCTTCGAGTCGTTGAAACGCCGCTGAAAAATTGTACCGACAGGGGTATACTTTGAAGAATTTGAAGGAATTGTAGCAATGTATGATATAAATCTATTTTCCCGAGAGATTTCCTGATAATTATTAAGCCATCCATATGGAATAATATGGCGTAGTATAACTAATATGGCGTAGCATTCCATAGTATTGAGAACTGTTCGCCTATCATTACTCGCATGAACTTTGATGTTATTAAAGTGAATTGTAGTCAATGACGCGTTAATTATTTTGATTGGAATTCATACCAATAACCACATATTTCGGTCCCATTTCCAAGGTAACGATACCCATTTCAAACGCAAGAGCTGCGTTATCGATGTAATTATTGACCTTAGGGCAAAACATGAAAGCCGTTTACGTATTCATTGGAGCATATTCAGTTATGAAGTCGGCGAGAGGCGAGCGCTTTTTTGTCACCGTCACTGAATTATTCGCGCGTGTGACCGCGCGTAAAATCTACGAGTTATGTTTTTGCTGAACCCGCTTAAATGCTTTACACTCACGGCGCATAAATGTCGAGGATTCAGCCGCCTGCCTCGGAAACCAATCCGCGCAATCCCCTTAGCTGCTACGTTCAAATGAACCGAAGTGGTCCGGAAAGGCCTCCCCCGCTCCCTTCTCCGGGATTCGAGGGACGGGGCATTACGAGGAATTTTTTATCGGACCCTCCACGGCGCGTCCCCGACAACCACAAGTTTTTACGACCATCTAAGTTAACATTTGATGCACGGAATCACGGAACTAAGAAAAAGTCAGACCCGATTTTGAATCTCAACAAATGGTCGTGTGATTTCGAGGGAAGTTTCCACCGAAAGTCTTGATATTTTTACGCCGCAAATTGCCTTTATGATGGATTTACCAAGAGTCGTGACTTCCAATATGTCCAATGCAATTAGCAAATCCTATTCCCTACCGTATTTCATCAACGTGATCGCAGCTGAGGATGAGATGGAAGAGACCAACTCTATCAGGGAATTGCATAAGATTAAAATGGGCACATTAAAATGTCTCACTGAGTCGCTTGTGTACATAAAAATTACGGAGTACAAGTGGTGCTCAATTTTGGTACTCCGAACGATGGTTTTTTTATGCCATACAGGCATGGTTTGTTAAAAAGTATCGGGAAAAGTCTCGTAAAAATAGTTTTTTTTTCAGAGTCGCTAAAAGGCCTCAAGATCCTTCAAAGTACGTCCCTTGAGCTTGGACATACTTTTACCGGCGGCTTTTCCTCGACTCGAAGGCTCCCTGGTTGGCGGATTCCGGAAGATGACCTTAAGGGTACGCGTGCATGTTTCATTGACGGCACTTAGGGTCCCATTGTGGTGTCTTTTGATGGAGAATTTCACATTTAGGAATGGGTAGTAGCCTGCCGGTGCCAAGTCGGGACTGTAAGGAGGTTGGGGGATCGTCAAAACCTTCAGGTCTACGAGTTTAGCGTAGATCTTACGCATCGCCAAAGTTTCAGTGATAATGTTGTGGGCTGTTGTCTTATCAATGCCAATATACGATCTGTGATCATGCGCACACTTAACCGACGGTCTACATTCAGCACTTTACGTACACGTCAGGAAATATTGTTACCGACAATTTTTATACAATCTTTTTAGTCTGTAATTATTTTAATTCCTATTGTAATGTATTTTGCCGAAACAACTCGATTCAGGTCCCTAAGACATTGGCCGGTTTTTTTGAGTGTTCAGTGAAAACATGATTTGATATTATCACAAAATTAGGGGAATGAGTCTAATAAATGAAAACCACTGAATCATTTAATTTTAAAGAAGGAAGAACTCGGTTACAAAACCTCATTTATGAAGACAATTCAATATTTCCGTTTGCATGTAGAAGTATATCTACTCTCCTTATTATTTTGGTGGATATTAGGGCTAAATCTCAATATTTTTGAATTATCGACATTAGCAAGAAGATATGAGTGGCGTTTTTGCGTTTAATGTGGTCCTCAGTTTAAAACGGAGGTTTATAGATTACTGGCTGGCCAAGAACATGTATTTTCATTTGTCATAAAATAAAAAAGTTACATGTTTGAGGCCAGGCTAATGAGAGTGTCGTAAAACAATGGAGTAGAATTTCATCATCAAACCTTTGGGGCAAAGGATACTACTTTCTTCCAAAAATATTTTAAACGACCTTCATCACGGAAAGTCAATTTAATATGAGGTACGTTTCACATGTGCTACTATTTAAGTTTCAGTGAAATGTTTCAAACACACGCTTTCCAGTAAGATAATAAACCTAGTAATTTAATTTTCTTAAATTACGAATCAATGATAAATTGCTCTAAAATCGTAAAGAACATTTAGCTCTATGAATCTTCACGCTCTGAATCCTAAATCACTTAACAGCAATCCTACTCATTACAAAGCAATGAACTGCATGCCTACTTATTTATGATGATTTACATATGCATAAAATGAGTTCAAGCCTATTTAATTACGTAACTTTTGTTGCTTGTCCAATATTTGGTTGTTACGTGGAACAGCATTGTAATTTATGAGATCATACACTTTAAGTTTAACAACGATACATGGCTGCAAGAAGTTCTGGAAAGGAGAAATGAATATCCTGGGAATATCAGGGGGCTGGATTAAATGTGGGTGCATTTCAGGATTTTGTTACCTTGTACTGTTGAGTGTAAGGCGCCATACACAATGAATGAGCCCCTAAGTCATTGTGTTTGGCGTCTTAACTGATCGGATTACGAAGAATTGGGAGGAGAGAGGAAAGAGGTTTTTCAAGCGACAACTTTAAGGAAGCACGTCAGCTTGCATAACAGAACGATTGATTCAAAGGGAATGGTTTTTAATAATTTGATTTGATAATTTTCAATAACTGTCAAATATACCATACATTAAGATTATAAGATACAATTTCCTATATTTAAGTCAATTGGTTTGATTTCACTATAGAATAAAATTTCAGTACAATAGAAAAATGATCAAATGTTTCCATTGCGAAAAAAAGAGCCAGTGAGAATTGTAAAAAGAGCAACATATTCTTTAAATGTGCGCCGTCTATCTGATAAGTATACTATACTCCGCTTTTTAACAAAAGTATGTCTTTTTCTTAAAGTTTGTCGCGTAAAGGTTTTGTGAATTTTAGCTTGCAGCTTGTTTGCCTGATATCAATTGTCCCAACATTTAAGTTTTGTTTCAGTTCATATAAATTATTTGTTTTGTAAGTAGTTATCCAGGAGGTCCTTTGTAAAGATTGTGGTTCTAGAATATATTTTTAGTTTGTGCATACATGGAGTATCGTGGTAGAAAAAATTGAGGAAAGTAATACTACATGAGGTTGAAGATGTAATACGCTGATGAAATCGCAACACGCGTTCGAATAAGGAGCTAAAATGCGGGGGAAGTTCCTTACGTGTGACAGGGAAGAGTGGCGAGTAAGTACGTAGCACTTACCAAAACTTGGACTGGAAAAATTATTAAATGCTGCGACTTAAGCGCTCAACTCTCTCAAACCAAATTCCAATTTGAATGTTGCGACAAGAGGGGGAATAAACGAATGCTATTTTGAAGAATAAAGTGTTGGTGTTGCGGATATTGAGCTAAAGAGCTCATGTGGCTTAATGCCGAAGGAAGATTTCTTTCCACCCTTCCATTCATATTTCGATTTATGCACGCGTGATAAGCGACGCAGATAAATGAACTCCACCACCTTTAGATTCAGGAGCACCCATTGGCTCGTTCACTCTGAGTTAAGAGTGACATGGGGAACTTCAACGTCATGATGATGTCATCTCACCCTCATCACACCTCTTCCCACCCGCGAGAGACACATGGAGAAGATTTAGATGCTCCATTCTCAGAGACCTCAGGATTTATCAGACAAAAGAAAAGGTGGTTGTCGGTAAGTCAAATTGACAACACGTGACTGGTCAAATGCCGCATTTCAAGCTTACGGTGAAGTGACTATGGAGAATGTACTCTGATGTAATTTTAGAAATCGACAACAATAATAAGAGACATTCAACCCGTTAAGGTAAGTTTTGGAAGCAGTCACCATATAAGACATTTCATGTCGAGCCATGCTTGCTCTAAATTATCACTTATTTCGCCCCTTCATAAATTTTATCTAGCTTCATGATCTATGCGAGTAAATAGTGTTTTCTTGTCCCCGATTACACGGCATTCTTCGTATTAACTTCTCAATGTCTTCTCCACCCAATTACTCTGTATTGGTTTTCACCCAGCGACTTCCTCCCTTTCCCCATCATAATTAAAATCTCGCCGTTAGACTTCCTCTCTGCTCACCTCACAGTCTCCATTCTCTTTCATTCTCTCATCAAAAACCCTTTACATAGTCTTCTCTCCATCTCATGTGTCAAAGACTAAGTTTTGTGTTCTCAAAGCGCTTCGCTTCAAGATGAAATCTTAACTTTCCTTTACATCTTTACTCAGGCGTGCATGCTATCAATTCCCTTCTTCCAGGGAATACTTTAACTCAAGGATATTCACCCTTCTTCCTTCCTATTTTGACGTTTAACTTTGCGTTCTAGGTCCTCCATAATCTCATTACCCTGTTTATCTTATGTTTGATTTCCATCCCATAACTTTCATATTTCCTTCGTGCTGGCCTCCACAACAGCTGTAATCCTTTGACTGGCTCACCAATTTTTACCTGAATATCTGCAAACTTAATTTATTAATGCAGAAGTGGTTCTCGGGCTGGACTGCGTGAGAGACATTTTTTGGCTCAACAGCTTCACTTCGCTCCTGAAGACGCTCCCTGCAACGGGAGAGAAACGTTGAGCCAAAAAATGTCTCTCACGCAGTCCAGCCCGAGAACCACTTCTGCATCTCTCAACAGCTGCGAAAGCCTACGATCTTAATTTATTAAATTGCCACCCGCGCACAAAGACACTTGATGAAATAGAATAGGATAGATATTGCTATTCTGTAATACCTAAGTGAGTGAGAGTGTGTATTATTCCCCCAAAGTAGGTCCCTGCGTCTGGATAAACTTATTCGCAAATCTATACGGCCACTTCCTAGTTAACAGTTGAGTGGTTAAGGTAGTCCAGAGCCGGTCTCTGGCGAGGGAAAGCTTCCCCGAAAACCACTTTGGACTAACCAGCGTGACTGAGTGGGCATGTATTTATTTGTTCCCGAATACGGTCCCTGGCAATAGGATTAATTTCCTTGTAAACCTATTCAGAACCCCCCCCCCTGTGTAACTGTGAGCATCCTACTATTTTGAATGTGTGTCTGATCACTGGCGAGGGATTCACTTTCCCCGTAAATCACCAAACCAATCTCGATATTCCCCTCCTTTTTTTTCCTTTTACAGTGGTGTGAAAAACCCTTTACTGCTTGAGGAAATATTATTTAATAAAGTCAGTCTAGATAGCATTTCTTCTCATCAAAAATCTAATTAGTAGATACGGCGTCACATATTCCCACTCTTGTTTATAAACTATTATGCAACATTCTATTAATAACTTTCAGCATAATATTTACCTCAGATGAAGTTGAACTTATGGAAAACGGTTCGGTTTAGAGCTCATTGCTTATTCAACCAGTTGGTCATTGATATCAACTTTTTAAAAACGATGATTCTTTGTTGTATTATTTCTGTGACTTGGACTTAAGCTTAAAGTAGCTATTACGTGACTGAATCAGTAAGGTGTAAGCAAAAGTTTATCACCGCCTTTGGCCTTTTTCCTAAATTTTAGCCTTTATCACTTGAAAGAAAGAAAAGGAGAAACAAAACTGGTTTAATGGCTCAGAGTTTTTGTCAAAACTGAAGGATTGGATATTTCTAAAACCGACCCAATAGGGCATTAAAATTGTGGATTTGAATTATGTATCATCAACACATCTAACAGCCCGGCCAAATCGCTCCGACTCCCGCCCCCTGACGAGTCGCCCTCTCTCTTTCTCCCGGCGGAGATGCTCTCTTGAAGGTGACTCCATTCTTCCCCGGGAAAGTGTTCTTCCGAGAGAAACGAGACACACCCATCACCCCTTGATGTCAGTTAAAGACCTCGTACTGCAACTGATCGATGGGTTTTGTGTAGTTTATTCATGTAGCTCACAGTTCGTCCCACCTCACCCGTGTAATGCTCCAGATATAACGAATGGCCTTTTCACACGTTCCATTTATATCTTCAGTTTAGGTCATATTTTAACAAACCTAGTATTTGCATTTGCAAATAGCTAGAAATAGAAAGTGCACCACATTATAATAGCTAATATTGTACAGAGGTACTGTAGAAACTTTGAGAATTCTTCTGCCCTCAGTGGGATGGCTGATATCTTGGATTTCTCGGAATCAATTCGCCCATTGGACATGAAGTGACGTGTATAGTGGCCCCATGGGATTCTGTCGGTTTTGTCTCTTGTTTAAGAACGCTTCAAATGAATTTTTCTGTTCCTTTTATGACAAATTGGTGATGTGGTCGATTGTAGTCGACTGCGGCCTGTGTCACGGGAAGGAATTCCGAGGATGCCCAAAATTTATGCAACTCTGGCGTTCAAAAAGGTAACTGGGACAGTTTGCTTCTCATTGCCGGAATGCTTTTGAATTTAACAAGGTAGAGAGATGCAAACAAATGGGGTAACTCTACATTTGATTTACTCATGTGATGCCTCTGTACAGATCTTCACTTAGGACATGGTAATGTATCGATTTTGGGTCCATGTCTAAACATTAAAATTTCGTAATTCTTTCATTAATTAATGCTTCTCGGTTATCCATATAATATTGTTGATTCTGTATCGATATTAGATTAGCTACTTACGGCAGTCTTTAATTAAAAAAGTGACATGATTACATTTGCAAAGTTGATAATTCCTTGTCCTGCATTAGGCATTTATGTTTAGCCCTTAATTGGCATGCGGGATAGTGAAAGGGGACGAAAAGCGATGAAGCGTTCTTGAGACGCGGGTTAGGGGAGGCGAGGGAGTTCCTTCGTGAGAATTGGTCTGGACTAATCGAGGGTGAAGGATTTTGGAAACATACTCTTGGCATAAGCTTACGAATGGAAGTTTGGAATATTAGAAAATTCGATAAGGCTTTCGTTAGTTCTAAATAGTGATTAAGGCATAAAGTCACTTTGATTCACCTTCCAACAGATTCTTTGGAAATTTCAATTTTGGATTCTCCTCCCGTAAGTATTGTTAACCCTTTAATCTCATTTACAACGTTCTACTTAAGTGTTTTCAAACTTAACTTTATGGGGGGTAATGTATATTCAAAGAATTGACAAATATAGCACTTTTCCATAGTATTTATTTGAACAAATGCGACCGCTTTTATCTAAATAAGATGTCTAATTAAGGTGGAACAGGCCGTATTTTTTCAGATTAAAACTGAAGAATTATCACATTTGTCAATTCTTTCAATAACCATGATTAGAACACACATTGAATCATAACCCAATTTTCCACATCATACTATTAATGCAACACTGTTAGAGGTTGACCAGATTGTTTTTCAAACTGTATAATAATTATTTGGGAATATTGCAACAGGAGTAATGCACTGTATTGAGGTGTGGGAGCAAAATGTTTGCCAATAGTTTAAATTCTTCCTGGCAAGTATAAATTATTCGGAGGATTCACGACATAATTTTCAGTTTATTTCATGTTTCATACGCATTGCATCAATGACAGTGCGTCACTCTTATCGAAATATCACATCAACAGTCCTCCTATGCATCGATAATTTTGTTTGTTGTTCATTCTCACTTTTACTTATGCCCTGCTGCATGTAAGCTAATTATTTTCATGCCCTGTGTATCAACGTAGGTCACAGTGCACCATGGGATTTTTTCATCGAGATATTGCGCCGTGGGGGTCGAGGGTCCATTGATAGAAAGATTGGGGCTTTATTGTTTTCCTTACAGTAGCGGAGAGCACATTGGAACTAATTTGTGACGCCACTCTCGTGTTCATCCATTGATGATTTTTCTTTGAACCTCTGCAATAGCAAAATTTGTCGAGGTTTCTTTCTCTTCATTGCTTTTTATTTTCATTTATTAGTCGTTTTTAGTCACAATGAAAAGTTTCTTACGTGATGCTCTTGGATTTGGGATTTATACTTCTGCAATCTTCCTGAAATTTTGCACTTAAAAAGTTTTCTCCCACATTTTTTTAACAAATTTTGTATTCATTACTTTCTGAATGTGATTAAATTAATTCTCCATAACTCCCAGTTAAAACGGATGCACGTACAATTCTTACAAGTCGGCTCTTGGATTTTATGCTCATTACTCTGAATTTGGCACGAGAAGACACGAATTACACGCAGGACGCCCGAATATCGAAATTCGCGTAATTTTTCAGTATGCTAGTCCATCGCGCCGCGCTCATTGGCTATTCGGGAGTTGGGATCGGTGTGAACAGGTTGGCATGGCACCCTTGGGGTCATTCTCCGTAGAGAGCGAAAGGATAAATAGAAAAGAGAAGGGAAAATAAGCCCGGAGGAATTATAGAGAGAGGTGTGGACGGAGGAGGAAAGGCAGAGGCGTGTTTAAGGGGTCTGTGTTTGCTTAGGTTAGGGCAAAGAGTGCACTGGAAAGACAAGAAGCCAATTTCCCACCTCTGCACTAGAGATCCGTCGTCGTAGGTGCAATTTTTTCGAGGGCTCTGCTCCCTTACCTGTTGCGAAGCTATCTAGAAACTGCAATCTTTTGCAGCTTCAAGAATGCTGAGGAGATGGGAAAATTGCTCGAATCACCTCGATTGAAAATCCCATTCCAGAGCGAACGTCAAAATCGCTCGAGTCAGATTCCATATATTCCGTACGGTTACAAGAATTCAGAACCGATAATGGCACAAATCGTAGTGCTCCGAGGTATTGCCGAATTATACCCTCTTCTACTTGAAAAAAATCATCGATTTGCGTATAATGAACAGACGGAGGCCCAATCGATATCGCCCGATGGATTTTGATTCCAAACCAGTAGATGGTGAGGGATGGAATCATCATCATCGGGCTAGGTTCCTCCGCAGCTAAGTGATTGAGGTGGTATTTTAAGAATCAGTTGCTATTACTTGGAAACGAAAATTCCTTTACCCATTCGTTACCAATACCGATCTAAAGGAATAATGTCTATTTGAACGGATTTACGGCATCAATTTCTTTTCAATGACCTAGTACCAGTCATTCACACTAATATTTCCCTCTTTATCGCCCATAAACAGTGTTTATGATGCTATTCCTGGAAGCAGTTTCAAAAAAGACATTTCTTAATGCATACTAAAAATCAATTGTTTCTGATTTCCTTCCAGCTAGTTTTCACTATTCTCTTCTGTAACCTTGTATCTATTTGTACCACTTTGATCTTTTCCATAGTCGGTACCCCATAGAAAAGATTTTCTCTTGTATGATTTACGACATATGTCCTCGTTTATGTTTTTAACGGCGCGTTGAAGTTGTGACAGAATATTTCATATAAATATTTGATTATTTGCTCGGAATATCCGTTGTTTGTCGCGTCGTTGTTAATTCCCTTTCTGTCAGCAGGCAAAACTTCTTTACAAAAGTGCTTTATTTTCTGACTTTATTGAAAAATAATTATCAAAATGTATCATCCAAATTAAATATACTTAATAAATTCTTGATAAGTAACTTAGAGAAGACAATTGATTTGAAAGCCACGCCAAAGTCTACAAAATCGCAAGGAAATTACTCCAAAGCCATGGGAAAAAATTAGCTTTCGTAGTAAGTGTGCGGTTATAATTGAAAACTCAAGTTTTAAAGGAAAAATTTGTCCTTGATTAGATAATTTTTTACAGTTTCGAATACGGTAATGGGATACAGTGATCAATGTGCAAAAGTATTAGCTTAATATTTGCTTAAGCTTACTATTTTGTCAACGGGTTATTAGTAGTTGGTGTTTCTCGAAATCATTCATATTTGCGAAATGTACCGTTTTCTTCTGTTGTTAAGTTGTCGATTGGACTGAGATATTCAATTAATGAAATTTTTTATCGAAGGTCCGTATATTTCCGCAGAACTTGCACATCTTTTTGTGGTAATTTAATATTTCACTTAACTGTAGAAATTCAAATTCTAACATTTAATATGAGCACTTGATTTGAGTACACGTAGTTGCTCCATTAATACAAAACCCTTCGTAACAAAATAATTGCCCTTTTTCAAGTAAAATTTTAATAGGCTCGAAATAAATCGTAACCTTTTTGTCTAATTAAACGATTTTAATTAAAATAAATCATCAATTTTGTATTTTTATTTTTTCATTTTCTCTCAAAAACCATGAAAACGTAATTACTTTAGGGATTAAAGGATTATTTTCTCAAATGCTGATATACTTTAAAGTGAGGAAAATTTAAAGGCACGGCAAGAATTTTATCATCTTCCGAAATGCAATTCTGAAGAACACGGAATACATTTTGAATAACCACTTAAAGTGAGCGTTGGCCTCGTATATTATTCCTTGTGGCTGCCATGAAGCTCGTTTTGAATAATCATGCATTTAATGCTCGATTCGAGGTTTTATTGAGATGATGGTTAGTAAATGAACAGAAAGGGCAATTTATCTCTTTTTGGGATGATATCAAGCAACTCATTGAATTTTGATCCCTTTTCCGAACCTTGCTTAAGATTTGAGTGAGTTTTATGTCTTCTCTTTAACTTTTCAAAGGTCCTTCTGGTATAATTTCGAACTAAGAAGTGTGAGGACTTTAAATATTTTAGGGATAAAGTACATAAATATCATAAAACAAATTTTATAGTGCATATTTTTTGTTTTATAGAACTAGATGGGTTTGAAAATAATTGAAAATAAATAATAAGATAAATAAGAAAATAATAAAATTTTTATTGCTAATAAATTTGAATATTTTAGAATCAAGTTGAGCAGCATTAAAGTTCTGTTGGTGGTATATTATTAATTATTATTATGTTGCCTCAAATAGCCTTTATTTCTGTGAATCAGAACGGTATAAATGGAGTGAAAGCAGTGCTCATCAGAATAATTCATGATAACATCTACATACCGCAGGGAATCCAATGTCTGGTCATGACCGCTGAACTTCAGGTTTGTCCAAATTTTAATAGCTTTATAATCGTGGAAATCACGCAATTTTGAGGTACAGAAGTTGCCAATCCTTAAATAGCAAAGCTTTGCTAAGAATTGCCTTAATATGCATTGTTTTACTGGTGCCATTTGAGACTGACAATGCACCGGTAAACATGAATTTTACCCTTTTGTTCTGAAATGAAAGACTGACCTAATATTATGATCTCCAAACTCAATTAATATCTTTTCTAGCTAGCAGTTCCTGTAGTAATTTTTAGGTGGTATTCTTTAACACTTGCAAATAAACTTCAAGGAATGACAGCCCGTACGAATAACGCACAAATTTTAGTTTTGATACGTAATCCGTTTTTCCTTCTGGTTCGTTTAATTCTGATTTTATGCTTCAGCAAGCAATGATTTTTAAAGTGGGAAACGGCAATGGGAAAAGAGGAAAGAGGCAATGGTAATCGTAGCGAAGAAAAAACGCCACTCTCTGAATCATTCGGAACAAATTTGTTTACACATTTTTAAATTCATTTGTTAGATATATTTACCTTCTCTGATTAAATTATCCTTGAAGCTAAGGGCACCAGAAAAAGTTAGTTACGCGTGGATTTCGCTTCATTCGGATTTTTTCAACTGTAAATTTTAAAATATGAAGCAAAATAGCACTCTATGTAATTTAGTTATAAATTTTATAAATTTATGCTAAAAATTTCATTTAGTGTACATTTTTAAATAGCCTTCAGTGAATTCTTTTAAATATCATTTGTAATTAATTGGGAACTTAATTGGTTTAGATTTCATATATTGGGGAAATTACTAATTGAAGATGGATAATAGGAGGGTATTATCAAAATAATTTAGATTTTACTAACGACATTATCAGTGCACAGAGTTGTATATCGGTGATGTTAGTTATTTTATGTATCCAGAAACTAAGCATTTGTACTATTCTAAGCCCAAACTAACACGAAAGTAGATAAACTATCTAAAATCCTGCACTTTAATTAACTATTCCTCAACTCTACATACATATAACCTTTTTTCGTTTCGCTCAACATGTATACTCTCTTCCTATTTCATCTTGCATTTTCTGGGAGTACACGACATTCCCTCATTCCACTACCACTCAAGATACTTTCACTTTCATCTGTCCGTTTTAAGTCTCTCCCAACTCTCCTTTTCTAGCATTCCTAGACCCTATTCGATTCCTTTCGTCGACTTCACTTCTTCCATCAACCCCCAACATTTAAAAAGCTTCCAATTTAGAACAATTCTCTTGACCAACAACTAATGTTTTAGAAATGCCCGATTCATAATAAAGTTTGCACTATTCTTTTTCTCTGTGCCATTTAACCAATAATCCCAGTAACTCCATCCACTTCGTAAACGGTTAAACAAATCGATTATCATGACGATGGCCGTTTAAAAAAAAATGATAAAGAAATAATCCTGAGGCCACACTTAGGGGTCCTTAAGAGGTGAATTTAGGAGGAAGTCAACAGAACGAAAATACAAATTAGAAAGGGATGGATAGTAAAAACAAGCACACTCCCCCTCGAAGTTTGCTAGCGACGGTGACCTTTGCCATTTGCACGCGTACTCGCACTCAGAGTTTACGGTGATTTAACTCCCGCATCAATCGCACTAAAATTTGAAATTTACGGGAGAAGAAAGGTTTGGGATAGGAAATATGCCCCTAAAACGGATTTTCTTAGAGTCTTAATTAAAATTTATGAGTATAATATTGACTGGAAATCTATGAGCCTAAAAATTGGTTTTAACCTACACTGTAGTCTTCTTCAGTCCAACACACCTCTTTCCTGCTTCCATGCGTAATTAGAATCGGTTCAAATTTTGGTTGCCCAACATTTTTCCCTTGACCATGGCATTCAGCGTCCGACTATATCTCCCCATGTTATACCTATCCACCGACTATTGTGGCTTTTTCTAGCTTTACACAGGAACTATCTATATTCTTCTTCTATCCTTAAGAATTCGTTTTAGTTTCCTTCTCCTTTAAACGTGTTTTCTCCTTCATCCCACGCACTCCAATCTGAAAAGTCTACCATCCGTACTCATCATTTCACTTTAAACTCCAGGTTTCTGGAGCCAAAATTGTCGTGCAGCCATGAATACCAACGGTCAGTATTGTAATATTTACCAATTTAAGGTGCTCATCTTTAGTTAATTCCTTATCTTCATACTTTTCTTTGACCAATTCGATTCCTCTCTGAATGGTATTATAATAAAAATTCTAACTTATTTCCTTCAAAATTCCACAAAATATGTGGACTTTTCCTAATGCTCTATTTTTTGCTTTTCCATTTTAACGTCAATTTCTCCTTAGTTCTGAAAATCTGATTAATCATGTTTGTTTGTGATTAATTATCTTAGTATACTTTATATTCATATTTCATCAGTGCACTCAGAATAACTGAAATTCATTTAAAGATGTATCATTCACAATCATGGCCGATTTAATTAGCCCTTTAGCTGAGCAACCAGTCTCATTTTTGCTGTAAATTTTTTCCTACACCTCTTCTCAGTTATTTGATATAGAAAGTTGTGTTTATATATGATTAGAAAACCGGGAAAATTGAAACGTATTTTGAAACAGATGAACAGTTGGATGAAAATATGTTTCGGACAGGGGAGATCTCGGAGTAAAGCAATGCGTTCAGCCGGCAAATTCAGTAAACAAAAAAGGCATCGTTAATGACTTCCGACTCCGCTTTCCAAACTTTTTCAATTTTCATTTATCTTTCCTCCCCCATCCGCGAAGTTACCCGCCGATTCGCCGCATACCCCTTGCGAAAGTTCATGATGCTCGCGTGCTTCCCGTGTGAATTACTGAACGTATAGGCAAAAAAACAGTGCTGGGTGAAATATCTATCTTTCAAACATTTGGAAGTAAAAGGCTAACATAAAGGGACGCACAGAAAGGTATCGTTCCGGTTGGGGAAGTTAGGCGGGGGTGGAGGAGGGGGTGAAGGGGCGAAGGAATTGGGCCGCTCACGAGAAACGGCTCAACCCACGGCTCACAATATAAAAGAAACACATGGATCACAATATAAAAGAAATATAAGCGAAAATCAATTGAATTTAGTGATGAATTACCCCATGATATGGTTCCCCCCTAATATTTAGTATTTTTCCTTGCCTATTCTTTGGATCGACAGTGACCCTGAATGTACGAGAGATCTTGTATTTAAGGAAAAATAACTCCATTAAAAACGATAAAGGATATATTCACTCCCTTCATTAAAAAAGTCTTCGCGATTCGGCTACGAATTGAAATTGCGTAACTAGTACACTAACACATTATTCAGAGGGAAAAACAATGTAACATTGATTATTATTATATTTGAATTATTACTTTTTTGCCACATTAATGAAATCTTCAAATACATTAGTGATAATCTTTACCATTCACAAAAGACAACACAACATCAATAAAAAATGCAAAATACATACACATACAATATTAATCATACTCAATAGTAGTATGATCTTCATCATATATGATAAACAGCAGACATATTTAGAGACAAAATGCCATTGCAGACAATCTTCATCATATACCATAGTAGTACAATCTACATTACTATATACAACAGTAGAATATGTTTAATATCATAAATGGAATACTCATTCTGGTTCCGCTAAGCCAGTCAGTCAGTTCTGGCTTGACAACAGATGCCACATGAACAAAATTGATAGCTTAAAGTGTTGCAATTATAAACCTACATGGATACTGTGTCAAGTTTTTCTCCAAGCCATAATCCATTCTGCGTAATTGCCAGGCTTTTACTCTCTCTTTCACAACATTTACTGACAGTAATAGTCCCGAAATCCTTAGGCACTTCATTAAAAATTAGACGTACAGTAACTTACTATTTTCTCCTACCTTTATTTTTATGAATTTTTATTACTTCCCAGTTTTCTTTTACTTATTCATTTGTGGTGGTAATACTTCACTGCTAAAAAAACTAATTTTTCGAATCTGTAACAGTAATGATGACACTAATAGAAAGGAACAAAGAGTACAAGAAGGGGTCGTTGAAGAAAGTTGATTGACGTAGAATGGAGACTTTTGAAATGTGGATATGGAGAAGAATGGCAAAGGTGAGACGTGCAGAACGGAAAACAAACGAATTATTGGGCATGGTGGGGGAGGAGAGGAGAGAAATCATATGGATCTAGACAAGATGGATGCGGAACAAAATAGATCGGCGATGGGATTTTAAAGACTGTGATAGAGGGGAGAATACTAGGAAAATGAGGAAGGGGTAGGAACACGGCAGGGCTGAAGGGAGGAAGGAAGTATACGGAGGTTAAGAGAGGCTTATTGCAGAGTAGATTGCTGGATTTTGTTCAACTAAGGCTGAGATATGTAGCAATGTACTGTCTGTGTCCATAAAAAACCTACTTCATACGGTAAAAGACGGAAAATATTCTCATTTATTATTTTCTGCCCGGGATAAATGCCCAAGCGTAAAGGGGTCTGCAGTTTGACGTTCCGTCCGACGCGACGGACGGCGTGCTCATACAAAATGCCCTCCACAAAGCACCTCAAGAAGGGATCGGGATACCACTGAAACTAGTACGATAGCCACCGCACCATCTCGATCCCCTCCTATTTAGATGAAGCCACTCACAACTCGGCGGAATATGCCGTTGAGATTGATACCACAAATAAACCTTAAAATATACCAAATTAATCACTTCCAACTCCACTGGGGATGGAAAACGTTAGTGCATTAATATACACACAGAATTTAATTAAAAGTTTCAGCATTATTTGAGCCATTGTTAACGTGCATTTAAAGTAAAGACTGGTCTGTTATACTTTACAGAAATTGCATATTGTTATAAAGAGTGTAGTGGGGTCATGCTTGAAGCTGTAGCATTATTTGATGGGGCAGGGCGCATGGCCGAATCTTTATCTTTCGCCCTCATCCATATTCAGTCGTAGACAGAGTTTTTTCAGAACATTGCTGTTAGAGCTATTTTCTAAGAATTTCATAAACCTACTTACAGAAGTGTGTAATTATTACTATAAAGATAGCAAATTTGGAATATCAGGAATTATTAGCATTACATCCTTAAATATGCGAAATATTTAAGAAGACGAATGGCATATTGTTTACTCTATTCCTTAAAACGCGCGAATGTTATTTAAGTATGGCCAAAACAGTCAAATGCCTTTTACGGCGAAGGCCTGTGGGGAGTTAATCGAGCAGAAGTGTTTGAAGTACGAGGTCAACACGTAAGGGCGAAATAATATCGACAATAAAAAAATACGACCGCTAACTTGTGCGTTGCTTATTTTCGTGAGGACAGTTGAACAGACCCGAGGGCTTATATCTGGAGGACACAAATCCATTTCCATTACTCTAAATGAAGAGAGACTCGCGTCTATGCAGTCCGGGAGAAGTGTCTTTCCAGCGGGAATAACGCAGTCGAGAGACAGGAGTTAAAACTGTCGAACGGAAGAGCTACTACCGCACGCATTTTCTATGAAATCCTCTATTTTGTTGTCCCAAAAAGAAGAACTGGGCTTTTAATCTAACGGACCATTGTATTCCCTAACCCTTTTCCGGCGGCCAATAAAAGTGGAGAGCCTTTTAAGTGAGTGAATCCTTGAATTCGGCCTTGTCTCATCCCCTTTGCGAGTCCGTTCCTCGGGGGCCTGTATACCCTTCGGCTTGTTGCAATGAAGGGGGAGGGGGGTGGTGGTGACTGAAGGGTGAAGGGAATAAAAATAACACTTGCCGATTAGTTGGAACGGAAACACTCGTCTCGGAAACAGAACGAAGGGGGGAAACAAGCGGGGTGCGCGCGCACACACAAACAACGCGTCGCCGCGTATCCCAGCGCGCGCACCAAGTTGTGTGCGTGCGTGTTCGCGTGTGTTTTTGCGTGTGATTAATCTTAACTCTCCCATTCTGGCGGTTTCCTTTGAAGTTTGTTAATTGTTTCCAAGGTTATCATCATCCTTCCGGGAATGTTTTGGCTGAAATGAGAGCTTCTACTCTGGATAATTTAATTTGTATTCACGGCGGGGGAGAGGGGGGAGGTCCCCTTAGTGATTTATACCCGCCCCCTTGGCGGAAAGGGGGGGGAGGGCTCGGCCACGGCAGGCGCGGACCCAGGGCCCTGACGCCCCTGGGACACACTATCGCTGCAGCGGAATGATTACGCACTCTCGGGGCGAAATTGTGCGTCCAAAGGGAGAGTCTTCTAGCGGTGGTGCCTCTCCGGCTCCGCGCTCAAAAGGGATGCTCTCGTCCTTCGAAGAGCGAGCGCCTTCAGAAAAGGTAGTGGAGTCTTTGCATTCATGGCCAATCTTCGGATATTCAGTGCCCCCTCTGAGTGCTGTAGGGTTTGTTTGTCGTGATTCCGGGTCATCTCCAAAAGAAACTTTTTCCCATTCTTATTATTTAGCATAACCTCTCGATGAGACACTCTTTACAAATCCTAAGTTTCTTCCTGTAAAATCGTCGATTCTCCGATCAAATACCAATCATATTGATTTCTTCACCAAGACATGGTACTTGTACAATTTTTGACCAACCGCTTTCATTGATCATCATGTATATTGATTATTAGATAAAGTCCAGAGAAAATCCCCAAGATTCGTTTAAAATATTTATAATAAGAATGCAAGTGTGACAGGTCTCTTAGGGGAATTAGGCTGGGAGCCCCTTGAAATACGAAGAGAACAAGCGAGACTTGGACTTTTAGAAAGATCCAGAATCAGCGAGTTTAACGATGACAATAAATGAGTTATTATGACCCCACACTACTTAGATAGATCAGGCCACAAATATAAAATAAGGGAGATAGATTCCAATACAGATAGATTCAAATACTCATTCTTTCCCAGAGCAATCAGAAATCATAATGGTACGAAACCCCTCCAGAAACATTGAAAACATTTAAGTTGCAAGACGGAACAAATGTGACAATTCCAAGATATTAGGTTTAAATGTAGGTGCAGGTGTATGTTTGTTGGTAGTTAGTGGGTATGCATGTGTGTGGGGTGAAAGGGCTCTTGCATGAATGTTTACAATGTTTGGTTGGTGGACTATACATTTGTGGCTTCTGCATGCGGTTTTTTTCTTTTTAAAATACGGGTGGTGACCTAACACCCCCCACCACACGCCCTTGCGGCGGCTTGCGGGATATTGAGTAGATGTAGATGCAATTTGATGCGCCGTGGGATGTTTGTATTGCAATTACTCTCTATCGAATATTACTTTTAACTTTCAATTGCTTTCATTCTTGAAATGATTGATACCTCGAGGAACATAAATTTGATTGATCAACAATCAATTATGTGCTGAATAATATCAAAATAAAATTTTATAAATCCAAATGAAAAAGAAATATTAATGCAACGAAGGTTTCACTACGATACATCAGGCGCCTGATGATGGTGCAGTGAAACCTGTCTCATTTATGTTTATTTTTCATGGGGATTTACAAAGTTTTATTTTGATATTAATCATCATGGAACGATTATGCCTGGAAAGATTCATTACATCAAGTTTATGTTCTTCAAGGATTGCCGTTTCTTCATTACTTCCCTTTGTTTTGGGACGTAAGAACTGTTTGTGGAACACATGAAACCAAAGAAGTTTTTCTCATCTAAAGCGAATTGTTAAAAGTTTAGAATTTTATCACAATAAGTCGCGAGCCGTATTTTTGCGACTTGGTTTTGGAATTAATGATCCGAAATCAACTAAGAAGGTAGTAAATATACGTAAATGAGAGTAGGTGAAGATTAACTTTCTAAATAACTTCGGCATCGAATGTAAAATCTTCAAATTTATAGTGATGGAACCACATTTGATGTACAATGAAGAAGGGAAGTCTTTGAAGAAAAGAGATAGTAGGAAAGTGATCCATCTAAGTCAAGAGAATTTATAAAAGAAGTCGAAGTGGGGGCAGGGAAAAATTTAAGGGAACACAATGGATCAAAGCAGAATTATTATCAATTAAATGAAGTAAGAAAGTGAAAATAGAATGAGAAAAGGCAGACATTATTAAAATTATCAGAAATATAATGACCCCTAATTAAGAAGTAGCCAAGGAGAAATGGAAGAAATTTAAAAATGAATACTAGTGATGGAAAACTTGACAGAAAACTTCGAAGCCATTCATTTGACTATAAGAAGTCACTTCAAAGAACGTTTCCACAAAAGCTTTGCATTTACAATGCTTGCGAATTAACTCTCTCACAAATAGAAAGAAAATTGAGCGGCGGAAAGAAATCTCCTTAAGAATCAGATTGGGACAGTATCGAACAAAAGATGAGGCAAAAATAATGGAGATGAGAGTAGTAGCATACTGTAATGAGACATGAAACAAAATACGTACTATAGTGAAGGGTTTTTGAGAATGCGAATTCACAATTGTGAAGAAAATCCTTAGGAATTTAATTTTGTGGCAGGTACCTGAGATTATTGTAGATATTTATCATTTTCGTATGAAAAAACGGGAGAAAATGCCAATGGCAATGGGGAAATGTAATATACTCACTTTTTGAGACAAGGGCAGATGCACGGAAAATAATATAACCAATACACAAACAGCTAAGGTGTCAAACATTTTCGTAAGAATTATTTTTTCTCATACTACGGTGTAGAGTTTCAAAACGAAAACACATTTGGGGACTTGGAAATCAGGTATATGCGGGAAGCCAGTAATTGTGCATGAGAATTCTCAAGAAGACGAGATACATGAACTACTCTTCGATTCGGAAAAAGAAGTTGTGAAGGCTATTTAGTTTTGAAGCATAAAAAGTTCATCACATTTCGTCAAAATATTCCGGATATGTTATTAGAATGGTTTTAGTCTGCCTACTATGGGCCGAGTTTCTAATGTGTCCAACCAACCATCTCAGAACTTCACGGTAAACTTATTTATTATATATAATGTGTCCAACCTTCTTAAGAGTTCACGGTAAACTTATTTTTAACATGACTATTTTCTTTTTACACTTTCTGCCAACTACATTCCGTCATCGAAATTGATTTATTCCTTGATACTCCTTTAAAGAAAGGCTACGGCATCCCCTCTACATCCGCGCGGGGATGAAACACCTTCCCTCACTGAAGCTGCCCTTCGCCCCCTCGCCCACCTCCGCCAGGGGCCAGATTGCACCAGGGGGCGGAGGCGGTGGTATATCATCCCCTCCCCACACCTCTCCGAATTTCTGATTTGCTGGCGGGTGGGCCCGCCACGGATTCTGCACATCTAATCTCGCCGAGGACTCTCTCTTTGCCCCCCCCCCCCCCCAGGTCGGCGGGCGTGTCGCAGGGGCGGAGGGCGAGGGAGACGCACTCGGGGGCGTGCCTCGTCCGTCCGCGAATAAACCAAAAAGTTGTGTGGACCCGAAATTGTGTTAGTGGGTGGAGTCGTTAAAGCAGACTTCTCTCAAGCCACCCCTGTATCCGACCACCCCCAGCCTCCCCTATCCCGCCCCCTGGATCCCCTTCCCCGCCCCCAGCCTTCCCTGCCCCGCCCCAGCATCCCCTACCCCGCTCCGAGAATCCCCTACCCCACCCCCAGCCTCTCATCCTTTTTGTCTCCTTTGCACCGATGACCTCTGCTCTCGTCCTGCCCCTCTGCCGAAAAGTGGCGAGACCCCTCGGCCCTCCAATTTCCCGTCTCCTCCCCCCCGCCGCGGAAACCAGGGGTCGCAATCAAAAAGGGACACGGGGACATTCAAGTTTTTCGACCCAGAAGGAGTCGGAGTTATTAGGTGCGCGTTGAGTTTCGTTCCGATGCGAAACGTAATATATTCCTTTCGGGGGAGAACTGTGCTTTTATTCCCAATTCGTGATTCACGACAACCATGGGACAATTCGCCGGTGAGGATCGAAACGGGAAGAGGTATTAGCGGCGGTAAAGGTAGTGAATTGCAAATGCTGCAGCAGTTTGCATGTGTGGCCACCATAAGTAGAGAAGACGGAGTAAGTCAGTTTCATTTCGACCCGAAGTAAAAAGATAGTGGTTACTCTTGTAAGAATGTTATACCATTTTTTAAACTTTGGTTGGCTAGTGATCACCTCTTTAATGATTCTGAAGATTCGATAGATGTAATGTGTCCGTACAGGTGGTTTTCGGGACTTCATTCCAATAGAAGAACAGAACACTAATTAAGCTTAATTTTGAGCTATACGGAAATTATCTTTCATGGAAAGAGTCTGTATGTATTAAAACTCGGAAAACAACGAATGGATAGATATTATAAGGTAATCTATCTGTTAAGGTAGGTTTTTTTGGATGGACACAACTACCAAATAAATATTTTGTGACTCTTAAAAAACACAATCCAGCAACCTACTTTACATCAGCCCCTCTTCATCTCTGTGTACTTTCTTCATCCCGTCCAAAATCCCTATCCTGTTCCTGCCCTTTCCTCATCTGCCAATAACATTCTTCCCTCTATTACCTTCTTCAACATCCCACTGCCGCTCAATACGCCTTTCATCCACTTTTCCTGCCTCCATAGGATTTCTCCCAACAAACCCCTCTCCTCACCCACCATCTCCAGTAATTCCTCATTTGTTTTCCTTTTGCTCGAATGGATGCATAGCAATATTTGTATTGCTTCAAAGTGATATTTGTATTGTTAGCAAAAAGTGCGATTTCGAAAGAGCACGACTGTTTTCAGCGGAACCACTCTTTATGTACGAGTGTTATAGGGTAGCGTATGGAATGTGACGGAATGATGGCGAACTCGGGAAAGAGGGGATCTGCATCTACATCTAAACAATTCCCCACAAGCCACCGCGAGGGTGTTTGGCGGTCGATGTTAGGCCAGCAGCCATGCATGTACTATCGCAATCATCTTACCTCTACACAAATATTAGTTTGATCATGCACTCGACAAATTCTAATCAAACGAAATAAAGTACTCACTTACAACACTATTTAATAACAGCAAAGGTAAATTCCAATCATGCAGTAAAACTATTAAAAATATGGAGCTATTAAATAAAAAGAATAATATGCAGGGAGAAAACTGCAAGAAATCGACAAGTATATACACTACCGGTAATAATTATCTCCTACGCGATTGCTGTCAAATCTCTTTTGATCTCTAATGGTGCGAGGAAAAAACGGAATTTTAAATATATCCGTGCTACTTCCTGATTTTACATTGGTGATTTGATATCACCTGAAAGTACGCTCGTTCGAGACCCAATTAGGATTATTTACATTTAGAATGTTTATGAGTGAATGTCGAAGGGGGTATAGCTGAGAAAAGGAGGAGTGAGATCGTGTTTAGTGGAAATGGGTCACTTATGAATGTCATACTATGGTGTATCGTGGATCTGAGTAACAGGGAGTTATTTTGCAAGAAAAATTGACCCAGGCAACTTTGTGATACGGGTCAATATTTTAACATCAATATCAGTAGGTGCAGCGGGTCGCGGTGGTCTAGCGGGTAGAGCGTTGACTGCTGACCAGAGGGTCCCGGGTTCGATTCCCGGTCAAGGCACTTTGGGCACCTGCAGCTCCACCCAAGCTAGTTGATTTTTCGGGTACCAGGTCTTCCTGGGAAACCATAACCGGCACAGGGAAAGGAACTGGCCCCCCTACCCTGATGTGTGAATATTCACACGCCGTCGGGCTTGGTACATGGGTGACCCCTGCCATCACCTACTAAACCGACCTTCGGGTTGATTACTATGTTTTATGGTTTTATTATCAGTAGGAGCACGGTAATATTTTTGGTGTTTTGAATGTGTTGTGTTGCTTACAAGTGTTTTGAGGTTGCTTACAAGGAGGTGATTTGCAAGTACGAACGAGAGCTTCAGCCAGATAATAAAGGGTTTCTTGTGTTCTTTGATTCCAATTTGAACGTTATGGTCAGTGTGTCATCTATACGCGATATTAAAATATTGACATTTGAACTTAAAGACGTCTGCTTGAAATAATTGATCGGTTTCATCTTTATTTTTGGAAGTTATGGTCTTTGGAATTGTTCTTCTATGAGATTTTTAGAAAGTGAATAAGTGACCTCATACAAGCATAGAGAGGGAGCTTGCGCCATTTGGATGCGGCTGCCTCCACCTCCAAAAAAAGGGTTCGTAGAAGTATTCTGCGCAGGTTCTTTCAACGCTACTCTACTCAGTTTGCCTAGAAAATAACCTCCCCATTTAAGTTTTAGAAAACACTTATTGGAGTGGGGCGTTGTTCCACTCTCTCGCCGCCTCCCTCTTGGTTTCTTTCAACTTAGCAGAACTTATTTCCCGTTGCTTGCCCTCTCTCTCGGGCATGTGTTTTTGTTGCTAATATATATATATATATAAACTTTTTTATTTATGTTTAAAAGAAAAGAAAGTGACGTGAAATGAAGGAGAGGAGAGCCCGTTTAAATATTACCAAATATCAAGTGGGAGAAGAAAAGAGGCCAAAGGAGGTTTAAAAGCACTTATGGCGTGATTGATGGACATCTCATTTTTCCGAAATTCTCGATTTTAAAGTTATTCTAAGAAATTAATGCCAGAGAGAGAGGAACTACCACTAATTAGTCCGTCATCGGGCCCCCCGTCATAGTAAAAACCCATTTGCTCCCAAGAAATACATCCCTACCATTTCACATGAGTCCATCCTCCCTGGAGTGGTCGGACATTTTAGTTACATTTTTTAGGTAGTCATAAAATGAATAATCCGGAGCTATCCACTCGCAGGGACCAGGAAATTACTTTTTCATACAGTTTTTTTTCCCCATTGCTGCCTTGGTATTATCCAATCCGGAAGTGGCTCCCTCTTAGGCATTTCTCGGTCCTCAAAGCCTCCCTCTGCTGCCATTTTTATTTCACCCGCCTCTCTAAAACGCTTGTTCCGCTAAGTGAGATGTCCCGCAGTAATCTCCCGAGAAGGACGAGGTGGATTAGCTTTCGCTGGCGATGCGCTGAAGGATTGCGATCCGACGGTGAGAGAGTGTCATGTGACACGCAGATTCCCACAGTCACTTGCGAAGGCCTTGTGGAAAGTGGATCGACGTCACTTTTGACTCCTCCAGAGATAGCACTCAGTTCGTGCACAGGTTGGTTATGTAATGGCGAAGAGTAGAAACATAATTACGGTCAACCCTCTAATCGGCACAACTCCTCGAGTGCTGTTTTAAATCAGGTCTCATTGCAGATTTTTTTGGTGCTGTTTGTAGTAAATTCGTATTCACTTTCCGAAGATACGAACGACCTCCCCTGCCGCAACCTATCTAGCTGAAACCTTATGGCATTTTGCTAGGGTAAAGTGCAGCGGCAGCAAAGTAGTAATTGGTACAACAAAGCTATTTACTCACAAAAGACCTTCAATCATCGCGGTCAAATAAAGTTCAGTCTCTGGGGTCCAAATTCTGGGAAAAACACTCTTATTGGCCAAAGTATGGAACTTTGTTCCCTTGGAGCCGAGGTGGCCTAGTAGCAGCTATTTAGATGCTAAAGAAGAAGCACATGATTTGTATTAAAAGTATCGGAAATATATAGTATTTATTACAGATATCGCAACAATGCCTCAAAATTCTTCAAAGTACACCCCCTGGGCGTTGAAAAACTTTTGTCAGTGGCTTTTCCACGACTCGAAGCCTCCCTTAATAGGTCCTGAAGAGTACGCGTGCAAGCTTCTTTGAGGGCGGCACTTAGGTGGTCCGATGTTGGTGTCCCTTGAGGCAGGATTTCACTTTTGGGAATAGGAAATAGTCTGCTGGTGCCAATTCGAGATTTTAATTGTAATACGATCTGCGGTCATGCACATACTCAAACTGACGGTCTGAAATCAGCACTTCACGCACACGTCAGAAAAAATTGTTACCGATAATTTTTATAGAAACCTCGTGAGTTCAAGCATACATTTCTGTTCACTTTTCTCACGATAAGTTTAACATACATAATATTTGTGTTTGAAAGTTTATCTCATTTGCCATTAACAATTTTTTCACCAAATTTTGACGTTCAACACCAAATTAGTAGGCCTAGAGTAGAGATTCCGTGCCAATGACTAAGTTGGCAGTTTGGGATGTGATTTTCAAATCTAAAAATTAATCTGTAGTGCCGCTTCTCTTCAGTCACTCATGTTTTTGGCAACAAATTCAAATTTTATATTTAGATGGCGAGTTTCCGTGGAATGTATCCTTAAATGGTCATGCGTCGTCACATGCGTGTGAGCATTTGTGATAAAAGCTCAGGATAAAACACGGAAAAGGCTTATTTCAAATCGACCCAACAGTTATTGCAGGCTTTGTGTATGAGTAGTTGATGGTTTTGCTTCCCCTAGAGCTATGCCGGTGGGTGCAGTGACAACTGCTAATGGTATTCGCTACCTGCATCGCGAAGGCTGTCAGCGCAGCGCCTGTTCCTTAGAGAGGCGGCTGCAAAGACCTCTCACCCCAGTTGAGCACTGAAAATGTACGAGTTTCGTACATTTTCAGTGCTCAACTGGGGTGAGACAACTCATCTCGTCAACTTCAACTCGTCTCGTAGTTTCGTTTTAAAACACTTAAGGAAGGCATCGGCAACAGCAACCTCTCTTATCATTCCAATAAAATGCGAGGAACCCATCTATTTGGAGAATGAAATAGGATGGTTTTGATTTGTACTTCATTTCATCAACACAACTAGTCCTGAAAAAAACAGACGAACTTTTCTAAGATATGCGACAAGAATCACCATTACTACTCTTTTAAGGTCGTTATTCGAACGAATAATATTATTGACAGAATATGATAAGGAGGAGCCCAGAATATCTATTAGGCCAAAAGAATGACAATTAAAAATATTATGTATGTTAAATTTTGGGATAGCTCTGAGCAATTAAATTCAGTCTGGTGGGGGTGCTTAAATGTTTGATTTTATATTAAATATGCATTTTCCCTGGGCTTTAATGTCCTTTGAGGCACAAATTTAGGATATTTTAAGTTTAAAGAATAACTTCCCTACCTTTAAATTAATTAATAATTTCATGGGTAAAATTTTTAAATTACTTATTATTTGGCATTGGAATAACCGGGATATGAAACTTCGACTGCAAAAACATGTCATTCTGTATCATATTTGTCTTTTGGTTTAAAAGTCCGTATTGGTGAGTTTAGGTATGTCTTGAATCCATAATGGTGTTGGTTTATATACTTCATCCCAAAAGGAGACAGCCCTGTTTCAAGTGGATTCCGGGTTTAGTCTTATTAGGTTTAACTTGCATGCAAAGGTTGCCATCTAATTCGGGTTAATTCCGAAATGGAATAATTTCTTTTCCTTTTCAAAATTCAAAAAACTATGCTTTAGCAACTTCTCACACGGACTAAAACCGGGCGAAACGTTTGAAACTTCTTATTTCGTTTACCTCTCGCTTGAAATTTGACGAATGGTGAGCACCGAACAGTACAAATGTGCGGTTTTTCTTCTACTCCCATGTACCGCTTGCCATGGCGATCGAATCATCGTTCCCGGCAACTACTTCCACATTTGCCGTGGCAAATGGGACTTTAGAAAGACCGTTAGCGATTTTGCTCCCATTTCCAACGGCTATACTATATGTACAGCATAAAACTTTACGGCGACCGTGTGCCCATCTGTTTCATGGTTTAAAAAAATAAATATATTTTTCCTGCGGTCATGGCCAGGGGTGGCGGGCACAGCAGGTGCATTCTTAGGGCTCTTTGTACTGCGGAATGAAGTATAGTGTGCTGCATAAAACCGCACCCCTCCCCCTACACATATGGCATTCACAGTCCAAAATAAGTTTCACTCGGAGAAAAAAGAAATCCTTAGCTATCGATTGGCGAATTTCGCGCACATCCGGACACCTGTTCCACGAGTGACCCGCTACATAATCTAAAGTTAATGACAAATGTTAGGGAAACGTTTTCATCTCATCAGAAATTTAGAAGTGTATCAAATAATAATAATAATTATATTCCTCCCAAAGATCAAATTACAAAACATTCCAGGTAGATAGTGCATGTAAATAATATAAGGCACACCAAATAGGAGTAAAATGTATACAGGCTCATTGAGATATAAAATATAGAACCAACAATTAAATTAAATGTAGTACAAATATATTAAATGAAGCAAACATACAAATTTTCATTAAAAGTCACGGAGAATTAATATAAACTAGACTAAGAGCATTGCTATAAACCAAAAGTATGGCCTAAAAAGTTAGGAATATTGTTTATGTATTCATTAAACCGAGATTGTAGATACATTTTTAATTTATCTTTAAATGAAGTAGGTCCATTAGTTTCCATTACACTTCTGGGTAATTTGTTTTATAATCTGATGCCCATTTCCTTGAGCCCTAATTTTAATGTTTAAGTTATAATATTGCCGTAATGGATGTTGTACCTTCCTCTGGTGTAATGATGATGATAAGCAGAGTAAAGGGAATAGTTGCCAATGTTATTTTTTATTAACGGAATTAAAAACATAATATAAATGCATGGGAGTGGTAGCAAATTTAATTCCTGGAATAAAGACTCGATGATGCGTGATGAGGCTTCCCAGTACTGAATATTTTCTAATGAGGTTTTCATTCGAATTTTAAAGACGGTTAGAGAAATGGCAGCTAAGCCCCAAAATATGAATGCATTAGCACTGAAAAAAAGGCAACGATTGAATGGTGGAGGAGGATGGGGATCGGTGCGGAGGCAACTTATCGAAAATCAAGGATTCAAGGGTATTTACACGGGGATGATAAAGACGAAGTGGCGCGTGTGTCGCTATGCAGTGTCGGTTGGGCAGTAGCGTAAATCGTTTATCTTCAGTCTGTCCAATAAATACGCGAATTAAGGCCATAAAAACTTTATTTAGCAAAATTTAATCTACATCAATTTTGTTCCCTTCAAAGTACTCTCCATTCGTTGCTATGCACTTATTCCGTCTACTTTTCCACTGTTTAAAGCACCCTTGGATGCCCTCGGCAGTTAGGCTTTTTAGTTTTCTCGTCACTTCTTGCTCTATTGTGTCCACATCTTCCCAGTGATATCCCCTCATCACATTTTTGCATTTTGAAAATAGGAAAAAGTCGCAGGGAGAGAGATCTGGCGAGTACGGAAGATGATCAAGGATGGTGATTGAATTTTTTGCCAGAAACTGGCGAACAATCAATGCTGAATGTGCAGGTGCATTGCCATGGTGAAGGATCCATCCATCGCCTTGAGTCAAATTTGGTCGCACACGACACACGCGATCTCTCAAACGCTTGAGAACTGTAAGGCACGTATAACTCCGCATTTAATGCTTATCCTTCAGGAAGAAGTTCATGATGAACAACACCTTCGACATCGAAGGAAACCAGAAGCATGGCTTTGATTTTCGATTGGCTTTTTCTTGATTTTTTGGTTTGATCTAACCCACTTGGAAGCGGATGTTTTCTTCAGAGAATTATCACCGTAAATAGCTGTCACTATTTCAGTATTTTCTTGATGACTTTCACTGCACTTCACCAAAAAAATTATGCTGATTCGTTACTTCGTGATTCAGTCAATTTCCATTTTCGACAAACAGTGAAAACAAGGACAACAGAATCTAACATAGCCGGCACCATACGCACAGCTCGACGATCCGCCAATCACAGACGGCATTCATTGGGTCATTGCATTGGGTCTCAGATAACTAGCGCCGCTGGTGGGTGGGGCTATAGTCCGCGTAATGGTCACCAGATTGCACCACTTCGCGTATTTATGGGACATACCTCGTCTGAGTCCAGAGGCAAAGGCCGGTCGCCAGTGGCGTGGGGGGGGGGGCACATTCGACAAACGCATGACATCCAAACGGGTGGTAAATCCGAATGCGAAAAATCGGACAAAAAGTGTCAAAATTCAGAACTGGTCACCAAAACTACGGGACGAATGCCAACCTCCAGATCCGGCGGCAACAATTCAGGGTCAGGACTCGTAAATGGGGACTTTTTCCGTACATTAGAGCGGGTTACTAACACCGTTAGGGCCTTGTGAACACAATTCAGGAATATTTAAGCCAACGTAAGGCCAAGAGAGCTATAAACCGATAATGAACACGAGGGTTTATTTTCAGCCGGAGGAAGCAAGCAATGAAGTTTGATTGTGAGAGTACTAAAATAATCCATGATAAATAAGAGAGAATTAATTTAGAGATGGTTCAATTTAATAGACGAAATATAAAAGGTGGGTGCATAGTTTTTTTCATCAATATTTTCCTGAGACAAAGCGATGCAAATATTGGAAGGATATTGTTTGCGAAACAAAAAACGAAAACTTGAAATGCACATACTGATAAAATGAAACTGCTCTTATCGACAGTATGGTTGTAGGGATTCATTGAAACGTTTAGGGAACAATATAATAATTAACTTTTTTCACTACTCGCAATTTACTCCACTTTAACATTTTTTTAGATGCAAAACTTTTACAAACCATAGCGAGGCTTCTATTTTTGATGAGTCTTTTCAGTAATCTCTTTTAACCAAAAAAAATCTAAACTTGATCTATTGAAATTTGTTTAGCTTCATGGTTTATTTATTAACATATATGTGGAATATAAAGCGTTCATTTACAGTACGAAAAATTTCAACAAATTCCACTAGGAAAATAAGAAAAAATACAATGGCGCAGCACATAGAACAAAAAGTGGAAAGAAATATGGGTTATTGGGTATTTCAAAAATTACATTTATGAAAGA
Organism: Hetaerina titia; assembly: GCA_037158775.1. NCBI lineage: Eukaryota > Metazoa > Arthropoda > Insecta > Odonata > Calopterygidae > Hetaerina > Hetaerina titia. Next base: position 12,723,314 of record CM073777.1, on the reverse strand, counting down.
ATGAGAAATATTTATTTATTGCATTAAAATCCAATTTTTATTTAATTAACACAATTTCATATTGGAAATGTTTTCTATTTGTATATATACTATATATCACCATAGTTTAGAGTTAATTCCAAAAAACTCTTATATTGAATTTATCATGTCCTTAATTTTTGACGTCGCATATAATATATTTTCAATAGTAAACTTGTTATTAAACACTGCCTCAGTGATGAGAGAAGCGAATATCGAAGGGGCTAATAGAATTCAGAATCAATTCCTTCCACCTCTGTGGGTTTACTGAGAGAACTATAAGGTCTGCTCAAAAAAAGTGAGGCTGTTTAAATAAATACTTGATTTTATTACTTTCCCTTTAATCATGGTTATCACCCTCAAAATACAGCCCTCGGCTGCCAATGCAACGCCTTTAACGTTTATTCCAGCTTTCTAATGCCTCCTGGAACACTTCTTTCGGGATAGCCATTAATTTTGGGGTACAATTTTGTTGGATGTTTTCAATGGTTTCAAATCGGCGTCCTTTCAAGGTGAAATTCAAATAATAAAATAGGAAAACGTCCACTGGAGCAAGATCCGAAGAGCATGGTGACCGACGGATCACCAATGCGCTGCTTTTGATCAAAAGCTCTTTAACAATCAGTGACGTGTGCACCAGTGCGTTGTGATGAAAGCACCAAGACTCCTTGTTTTCCCATACCTGTATTTGTCGTCGCTTAAGCCCAAAATGTCTCTCAACATGATGAAACACAATCCAACACTAATTTCGACTTCATTAGAAAAATCCCTGACAGTTAACCTACGGTTTGCACGCAATGAATCATTTACACTGTTGAGGTGGGCGTTGTTTGTTGACGTCGATGGTATTATCTTCTCGGTTCTTTATCGTTCAAGGTTTGTCCAGTCTGAAAGCAATTGTACCAACGGAAACACTTGACTAGGTCCATCGATCCATTGCCGAATGCCTCTTGAATTATTACATAAGTTGTAGTTTCACCTTTAGCGTGGTCAAAACCAAATTCAATGCGTACGCGCTGAAACTTCATTCTCACCGTCACAAGAATTTGTGCACTAAGCATGTTCAGGGTCAGACAAAGTCGCTGTTGTGCGGAGACAAGTCAAGGTTCGGCCACGGGTAAGGCGGTGTTTTACTTTTCACAGACGACGCTAGAAAGCGACACCTTACTAATTGTGATCCATCAAACTAAGAGATCCTTAGCGCGTAAAAAGACCAATCTCTTCTTTTTTTCCACAGGCCTTGTAGTTGGTTTAATGCGACTTAGTTAATATATATTGCTCATACTTGTCATTTATGAAGTGTAAGGTTTTCGCAATTGCGAACACGCGTTTCGTGCAGGCTCACATAAACTCCGTATTTACCGTAAATCATTTCCCTCTTCAATTCTTCATACTTCCCTCCTGCCGCTGCGGCGTTCAAAAAGATAAGCGGAAAGAAGATGACTTCCTTCCTCAATCCCGTTTTCCCGGCGTTCTCTCTCCTATCACTGTCTACAGGAATGCCTCCGCTCCTGGATTCTTTATCCCCATTGATCAAGAGGTGTGTAAATATCTATGGAACAAGAAAGCAATCTTGCAGAATACTTAGCTTCTTTAATAAAAACACATTGAATTCCAAAAATCAAGATGCCCAAAAAAAATGCTCAAACAAAATGTTAATTTGAAAGGCCACAGGCATTTTCAGCATGCTAATATTAGCATAGAACCTTGAATAATTTCCATTTCATTGCTCTGGGAAAAAAATGTTTTTTATTAGATCCTGGGAAATCAAAAGGAAGCAAAGCGTCTGGCAAAAGGATACATATTATGAATTTTAATGGCTTTTGAAAAGAGGTACCGTAACACTGATATACAAACAAGAAGGTAGGATAAATAAATTTCTCAAAATATTACTTGCTAAATAAGCTGCTAAGAAGACTTATTGGAGGGGATGATATTCCCATACATTCCAGGGTATAGAAGACATGACGCTATATCTTTGGGTTATTGTTCAAAACATTGATGCCTTCGCAGGTGATCCATGGAGGGGTGATTCTGTTCATCCTTCGTCCCTATTTCACCTATGACCTTCCCTACTCTCTCCGAAGCCAAATGAAGTTGGAGCGGTCGCTCCTCATCCAACACCTTGAGTTTGAGCTCTACATCTGAGAATTTCAAAAGGGAAAACGGGTTGCTACGTATGAGATAACATTCATGTTATCTCCAAGATCAACGGGTATTTATACAATTCTGTGGTGCGGGCGGAATGTGACCTTTAACTACAAGTGTATGAGAGTTAAACCTGAATAAAACTGCCTACTTTGACTTCCTCTGCTTGTTTTATTAATTTAAGATATTTTTTAAGCTAAAATTGAAAGAAAACGTTTACGTTTTTACGAGTTTAAAAGGGGAATGGGATTATGCGTGGGCTAACTTACGCTTCCCACCGAGACGGCTCGGGTTTGTATCTTGTTTGAGATTTTGTTCAAAGTTATCTCTACTTGAGGTTCTTTCTGGAAAGCATTTTGAGTGAGTATGTCGTCCGTCGGCGGAAACGTTATATTTCGGTCCCCTTGGAACCATTCCTTATGAAGAGTAGGCTAAATTTCCGGGTTTCTCTCCGCCCTTCCTCCATTCCCATCCATCACTAATGGCAAAAACCTTGCTGTAGAGAACACCAATTTCACCCTTCTTCTGTAAATTTTCCATATCCTCGCGTTGCGTTTTCCACCATTCTTCTTTTGCTTTATTTGTGGCCCTTCTCAATTTATTGTTTAACTCTTTGCACTTCATTTTACCTAACTCTGTGTTTACATTTTTCCATCTTCTTCTCTCATCCATCTTTGCAATCATCTCATCCGTTACCCATGATTTCCTTATCCTTTTCCCGTTAACAGTTCCTATAGTGTCTTTAGTGGCTTCCAATAGCCCTTTCTTGATACATGCCCATTTTTCTTCGATAGTGCTCAGTTCTTACCGTCATCCATCATTTTCTCTACAGCCTGCTGATCCTTCCTCGTTAATCCATTTACTGCTTCCAAATTCCATTTGCGAACCCGCCGCATTTGCCTTATCTTCTTGAAACGAACGTTACATTTCATAACAACTAAATTGTGGTCAGAGTCCGCATCCGCTCCTGGGAAACTGTGCGAATGTATCACACTGTTCCTAAACCTGTGCATAACCATAATATAATCTAACTGATACCTTTCTGAGTCACCTGGCATTTTCAATGTATACCTACGCCTTTTGTGGTTCTAAACCATGTGTTGGTGATGACTAACCCCTGTCTCCTGCAGAATTCAATTGCTTTCTCCCCGCGTTTATTCCTCGTGCCTAACCCATAGTCCCCCACCTCACCCCCATCTCTTCCTTTGCCTACCGTCGCATTCCAATCCCCCATCACTATCAAATGTTTCCCTGCAGGAACACTCGCGATGATATCCTCTAACTCATCGTACATCCTATCAACTTCTTCCTCCTTGTGGTTGCTCGGTGGCATGTATACCTGAACAAGACAAAGTTCGTCGGCTCTGCTTTAATCTCTACGAGTAAAATTCTATCTGTTGCTTGCTCTATGTTGACTATGCTTCTTCCTACCCCTTTATTTAAAATTACGGCAACCCCTCTCTCGTCCCCCCCGTTGGCTCTCGTCCCCGCCGCTTTACATCACTCTATAATTGTCACTCCAGTAATCCCCGCTATCCTTCCATCTCACCTCGCAGAGACCTAAAACATCTATATTACCTCTTTCCATTTCTCGCTTAATATTTTCTAATTTGCCTCTCGTCAACATTGTCCTGACGTTCCAGGTTCCTATTCTAACTACTTTCGCCTTCTTCTGAGTCTTCTGTCCTGCTGCAGTTATTTCTTCCCTGCAAGGGTTTCGTGGGATGACGACCGCGGAAGCCTTGCCTCTCCCGCTGCCGGGCACGACACACGGCCTCTTGGGCCGAGTCCCGTAGTTGCCAGGACTCACATTATCTATAGTGCCCATCATTATATTCTTGGGAATCATAATTGAGGTGGTTTCCCGTTGCCTTCCTCAGTAGTGTTTTTAACGTGACACCATCAGTTAATGGCCGCCCCACTGGGGTCAGACGCCATTGCAGCCGCCTCACTGAGGAACAGATGCTGCGTGGACTACCTTTCGTCTGGCTCCTAACCTTCAACCTATCTGGCATGGGTGACCCTTCCAGGAGTAATTATTATTACTCCCGCCAGCACAGCTCTAGGGGTCATCGGAACACACAAGCCCTTCCACCACGACAAGGTTGTAGTCCATGGGAGGGATATATATATATATATATATATATATATATATATATATATATATATATATATATATATATATATATATATATATATGAAAGGATAGCGGGGATTACTGGAGTGACAATTATAGAGTGATATACAGCGGCGGGGACGAGAGCCAACGAGGGGTGGCCGTAATTTTAAATAAAGGGGTAGGAAGAAGCATAGTCAACATAGAGTAAGCAACAGATAGCATTTTACTCGTAGAGATTAAAGCAGAGCCGACGAACTTTGTCTTGTTCAGGTATACATGCCACCGAGCAACCACAAGGAGGAAGAAGTTGATAGGATGTACGATGAGTTAGAGGATATCATCGCGAGTGTTCCTGCAGGGAAACATTTGATAGTGATGGGGGATTGGAATGCGACGGTAGGCAAAGGAAGAGATGGGGGTGAGGTGGGGGACTATGGGTTAGGCACGAGGAATGAACGCGGGGAGAAAGCAATTGAATTCTGCAGGAGACAGGGGTTAGTCATCACCAACACATGGTTTAGAACCACAAAAGGCATAGGTATACATTGAAAATGCCAGGTGACTCAGAAAGGTATCAGTTAGATTATATTATGGTTATGCACAGGTTTAGGAACAGTGTGATACATTCGCACAGTTTCCCAGGAGCGGATGCGGACTCTGACCACAATTTAGTTGTTATGAAATGTAACGTTCGTTTCAAGAAGATAAGGCAAATGCGGCGGGTTCGCAAATGGAATTTGGAAGCAGTAAATGGATTAACGAGGAAGGATCAGCAGGCTGTAGAGAAAATGATGGATGACGGTAAGAACTGAGTACTATCGAAGAAAAATGGGCATGTGTCAAGAAACGGCTATTGGAAGCCACTAAAGACGCTATAGGAACCGTTAACGGGAAAAGGATAAGGAAACCATGGGTAACGGATGAGATGATTGCAAAGATGGATGAGAGAAGAAGATGGAAAAATGTAAACACAGAGATAGGAAAAATGAAGTGCAAAGAGTTAAACAATAAATTGAGAAGGGCCACAAATAAAGCAAAAAGGAATGGTGGAAAACGCAATGCGAGGATATGGAAAGTTTACAGAAGAAGGGTGAATTTGGTGCTGTATACAGCCAGGTTAAGTTATTATCGGGAAGTAAGAAGGCAAGATCTGTGCTAACAATTAAAGATAAATGGGGTTACATAATAGTTGAAACAGGAAAAATACAAGAGAGATGGAAGGAATATAGTAAAGAAACACTGTACGGTAAAGAACTTAGGCCGACAAGTTTAGACATAGAAAAGGAACATGACGTATAAGAAGATACCCTAGGTCCAGGCATACTCGACGATGAAATAAAAAGGGCATTAAAGGAGATGAAAGCAAATAAGGCTGTGGGGGTAGACAATATTTCTGTAGAAATGTTGAAATGGTAGGGAAAGGTGGGAAGAAGGCCATATATGGACTAATTCGTAGTATCTATGAGACAGGAATCTGGCCGGAAGATTTTGTGAGATCGGTGTTAGTTCCTATTTCAAAAAAGGCAAAGGCTTCGTCATGTGAGGATTACAGAACAATAAGTTTGATATCCCACGCAGCTAAAGTTATTCTCAGGATCATCAACAAAAGGATAGAGAGTAAGGCAAATGATTACTTAGGGGATGATCAGTTTGGGTTTAGGAAAGGAAGAGGTACGTGTAATGCCATTGCAGTAATGAGATCACTAATCGAGAGGAATATAGAATACAATCAGGATTTTTTTGTCTGTTTTGTAGATTTCGAAAAAGCGTTTGATAGAGTGAATTGGGAAAAATTATTGCAGGTATTGCAGAAAATAGGAATGGATTGGAGGGACAGGAGACTGATCCGCAACCTGTACATGTCTCAGACTGCTCAGGTGCGAGTGGGGAACGGAGAATCCGGAAGAGCAGAGTTAGGAAGAGGTTAAAGGATGGGGCAGGGTTGCCCATTGTCACTGGTGCTGTTCAACGTATATGTTTAGGAAATTATTAAAGAGGCATGGGAAGAACTGGAGGTAGGAATGAAAGTCGGAGGGGAATTCGTAAAATCGTTATTTTTGCTGATGACCAAGCATTAGTTGCTCAGTCACCCAAGGGGTTGCAAGCATTGTTGAGTGAATTGGAGGTTCAGTGCGATAAATATGGGGTGAGAATCAATATTAATAAAACAAAGGTTATGCGATTTTCCAGAAAGAAAACGGCTAAGCTAAATATTAAAATAGGCGGGGAAAAAATAGAGCAGGTAGAATAGTTTACATATCTCGGAAGTGTTTTGGACCAACACGGTCAAAGTGGTAGGGACGTAAGGAGAAGAATTGCGCTAGGCAAGGAGGCTTTCTCAAGGAGGAGGGAGTTGATGACGGGGACGTTGAGTAGGGATGTTAAGACAAGACTCGTAAAAACTCTGATATGGAGCGTAGCTATGTACGGCGCGGAAACGTGGTCGCTGAAGCAAGAGGATAGACGTAGATTGGAGGCTTTTGAAATGTGGGTGTGGAGAAGAATGGAGAAGGTGAAATGGACCGAAAGGAAGACAAATGAGGAAGTACTAGAAATGGTGGGTGAGGAGAGGGGTTTGTTGAGAGAAATCCTATGGAGGCAGGAAAAATGGATGAAAGGCGTATTGAGCGGTAGTGGAATGTTGAAGAGGGTAATAGAGGGGAGAATGTTGGGCGAGTGAGGTAAGGGTAGGAACAGGATAGGGATGTTGGACGGGATGAAGGGAGGAAAGGAGTACACCGAGATGAAGATGGACCTGATATAGATTAGTTTGCTAGGTGGGGAGTCACAAAATGTTTATTTGATAGTTGTGTCCATCCAAAAACCTACCTTAACCGGTAGATTACCTAATAATATGTGGGTGGTCTGATTATTTTCCGACCTCAGAAAATTTATAAAAAAATGTCTTGTATCTTTTTTAGTTCGGAAACTTTTCAGACCACCCTTGTAGGTACATACACACACAAATACGTTTTGCAATTGCAGATAACGCCTCCCATTTAATACCTTAGGTTCACATTATTCTTTTCCTTAAATGGGAATGACACGTTTCCAGAGATTCATTTAAGTGCCCATAGTGTCGTGGAAGATTCTTAAATTGAAACGAAGGTCTCTTCATCTACTATGGCAGTCATGACTTATTGAATGAATCCAATTATTTAATTTGAGATACCTTTCCACCAAATCTCATTTTGCTCACCCGTTACGCTATTGAACCTTCTCTGCGTTTGGTGCGCATTCATCCATTGTTTTCCTGCGAGTCTGATTATTATATCCCTTATGTTATCTCATATTCTTGTCTTTTGTAATCGAATTGCATGCTTAGAAGAGTATTTTACTGATATATAGAAATGCTAATAAGATAAACAAATAATTTACGACACATTATTTAGCAATTTTACTGACGAATAACATTTAAACCACATTTCAATTTGATTGCTCTGATTGGAATAAACCACTGCCGCATACTCTAGTGGTGACTGGCAGAGTTTCATGGTTATACGTGTATACATGTATGTACACGTATTGTACAACTGGTATGTCCATCAACTATTTTATTGTAAAATATCCTGTTCAGCCTGATACCATTGAACTTGGAATAAATTAAAATTTAATTAAAAAGAATTAAAATCTCTCATCAAGGAAATCGGTGGTTATTAATGAATGTACTTATTAACGGAGCGTGCCAACGGCCGGTATTTGCGACGAATGTGTGCAAATAGAAGAAAATAAATTCTCACCTTATACTCCAGAATGCCTTGATCTCTTTGGTGTAAATCAGCTTAAAATAGTAAAAATATTTGGCCCCAATATACGTGACCAATTTTGGAGAAACGAAAACGGGGTGTATTAATCCCCCATCCCCTGTCCGTCGTCCGAGACGGATGAGTTAATGGTTAAGTGACGAGTCATATTCTAACCGCCTAGCTTCATTTGAAGGTGAAGAACGTCTGACTAACGCTGGGCGCGTCGGAATGATTTCAGCGCCCAGAGTGGAGCGTGTCTTCTTTACACGGCGATCGGGACGAGAGATATCCGCCGAAGCTCAGGCAAAGTGGATTCCCGAAACTTTTTCGAAGGAATTGGCTTCGCTCGCTCTTGACTTATAACCTATTATACTTCCTCACATTTCCAAGACTCATCCCGTCTCCGTACATGGAGAGGAGAGAGAGAGTGGGGAAAAATATGCACCTCGCAGCTTAAGTTTCGTCTTTGCCATCCCCCGTGGGACGCTAATATAAAGTTTTCACATAAGTTTCCTTTTTTAACCCTCCCACTCTTGCTCTCATCCCCGCCGCCTCCATCCCACCTTCCCCTCCCCCCACCCCCTCTGGCCCGTCCGTCCTCTTGCTTCGAATTTGTAATTCCGGTGTCTCTTCAGAAACAGTGCCAATATGGCCGCGAGTCAAAGCGGAAACTCGGAGGGAAGTGAGGGGTAGCATATAACTTATCCCATGGAACAGGTATTCTGAGAGCATTTCCCTCGGAGAAATTCCCTCCCTCTCTCCCCCCCACTCCCTCCCACTCCATCCTTTTCCTCCTCCCCCTATCGCCCTCTCTCTGAGGCCCAAACCGGCGACGCCCCAATCTCTCACAAGTTGTCGCGTCACTCGTACCTGCAGTTTTACGTTCTCCCATCCCAAGTGCAGGTTCGAGAAATAAGCAAAGAATGAGAAATTACCTTCGTCTCACTCCTTGGTGCATAAAATTTACCGCAGGACCCAGTGCACGGACCAAAAGGTAAAGATGAATCTACGTTATGTACCTTTTTTGATTAATTAAAAGACCGATTGTCCTCAAATATACGAAGTTTAAAGTCCCAAGTATGCAATAATCATTGAGGCTGCGACGGAATAGTATAGTAATTACTACGATTTACAATGAATCTATCATTTTTTGACGCAGGTAACGCAAAAACAGGAAAAAATACTAACTGCTGGTTACTGTGTGTGTGCGATCATTGTGTTTGAATTTTGGATGCTTTGAATCAGCGCAGCACAACTCTCCCTCCAATACGATATTATTGATATTATTAAAATGAATGGGTTTTGAAAATCCACAGTAAAGTTAATTTTTTGGACTGGGATTAAAAAAAAAAAACTTTTTAACAATTCGATAAAATACTCTGGTTTTTAGTTACTTTAGGTGCTCACTAAAATAATGAAATAGTTAAAATAGCAGGAGTAGTTTTTGTGCAATCGTAATTCTCTTAATGTGATACTTAACATCCGAAGGCATCTGTTTTGCGGTTATTTGACGGACAAAGACACACATTTATCCATTATTTACTGCAGATGGAAGCAAAAATATGCGCAATCACAATGGAAATATTAAAGTATATCATCCATGGGATAATTACTACCGCTTCCAATGTTTATGTTTAGCATGCAAACTGCCATCCCTCAAAGATGGTCCTTTCAGAGGGAATCATGGGCAATTTTATTTTAATCGAAAATTGGAAACCCAGTAACATTTATTCTAATGAAAATTTTTCCCTTTTATAAAAAATCCCAAATATGAAGCCTAGCTGTGGCTGCTTTTAAAAGAAGCATTTGAAAAAAAATATAAGAAATCACGCTCTCTGGCTGATGTGCTGAATTAAAATTGAAAATGGTATGCACTGTCATAGACAATTTTTCTTTTTTCATTTTCTTTCTGAGAACCATTAGGCAAATCATATTTATGGGCTTTAATTAAGCAGAAAACCATTGCATCCGGCAAAAAGATTTTGAAAGGGAACGAGAGGAGAGAAAAATTGACACTACGCTTGGTTGAGTGTTGGGATCAATGAGGAGAGATGAGAGTGGACCTTTGCTTCGCATAATTTGTAAAACCATAAAAAAAGAGAATAATTATTGAGAAGATCACTTAAATTTTATCTCAAAATTCTTCATTGTATGGAATTTATTGGTTTAATTACTGGGCTCGAGGATTTCCTCCCCTTTTTTCCATTTAAGAAACGAATAAAAATGGCATAATGACTTGGAATTCAAACCTTAAGAAATTTTCTGAAGAACGTCTTTGAGGAAAGAGTGTGGGATCCATTAATTGATATACTTATTGCAGGATTTAAAGGGTTTTCAATGAGCACCGTATTTATGCATTAATAATATTGTTTAAAGGAAAGGAGTCCATTAATATCGGGGAAAAATTAATCTCGGAGCTAATTTGTTACGAAATCAGTACAGGCATAAACCAAGCCAGTAAGAGCACTGTGTTCGGGTTTCTTCGTAAAGAAATAATTTTATTATAGATATTCTATTGCGATGAATATCGTCATGTAATCTGAGTGACTGATATATAAGGTGAGTAGAGTGAAATGTATATAGTTTTTAATATATATATATATACTTTCGTGATCTGCTCAAAAACCGCCTTCCCCACATGTCCTGTGTTTCCTATCCCCTTTCCTTATACCTATTTCTATGTTTGAATGAATATTTGTGCGCCGTATGGCGGGACTTCGAATTTGAATGTATATATATATACATATATATGAGTACTATCGTCACTTCTGAGAAAGGTGGAGATAAATTCCGTCGAAATTATTAAGAAATAACGTGTGAGTGCTCTTTTTGTGTTCTTATATATTTTGTTGTAGTCCAAGTTTATGTATATATATATATAGTTTATAGTATACTTAACACATTGAGTATACATAAGAGTGAGTGTACTGGGTGATGTATAGTAGGTATGTTCGTAGGTATATGTGTATGTTCGTTGATAGAATAGTATGTAATTTCATGTACGCAAATTGTATAGGTTTTCGCATGAATATCGCTTTCGCCTCTGTGGGTATAGATTGACATAAAGTTGTTGGCTTTGAATGCGAAGTTTTTCTCTATTACGGCTGATAACGTAACACTTACCGCCACTCGCCCTTGAGGTGGTTTGCTTGTGCAGATGAGTGAATTCCAATGAAATGTAATTGGAATGTTATGGAATAGTACACCATAGTGGTTGAGAGCCAAGTTTCAGAAAGGAAAAATATCGGTGCCGGCGAAATAGTTTGAGCAATATGACAGTTATTAATCAGAAAAAGTGAAATCACTGAAAATTTTTGAAACAAAAATGGAATGAAAAAAGTCGTATGTACTTAGAAAAACTAGGGGTCTGATAGCTTATGTGTCTGGCTGTAATAGGGTTGCCTGTGGTGGAAACGAAACCGTAGTGAGGAGGTTGATAGAGAAGAGTATATACACGTATATACATATACATATATTTTTTTTTGGTAATCTACCGGTTAAGGTAGGTTTTTGGATGGACACAACTAGCAAATAAACATTTTGTAGCTCCAAGCAAAACCCAATCCAGCAACCTACTCTACATCAGGTCCCTCTTCATCTCTGTGTACTTCTTTCCTCCCTTCATCCCGTCCAACATCCCTATCCTGTTCCTACCCTTACCTCGCTTGCCCAACATTCTCCCCTCTATTACCTTCTTCAACATTCCACTACCGCTCAATACGCCTTTCATCCACTTTTCCTGCCTCCATAGAATTTTTCTCAACAAACCCCTCTCCTCACCCACCATCTCCAGTAATTCCTCATTTGTTTTCCTTTCAGAAAGGACATTAAGGATAACGGAAGCCACAGAAGGGTATTTAGAGGGTAACTGGAGAGGAACTTCTCTTCCAGGACACCGAGGTGGAGGTTAGCGTATGACGGGCTGAATCTACTTCCCATGGCACAACCCTTAATTTGGACGTAAAATTTTGTTTCTAAAAGAAAAAGAGTTACGGGTGAGGATGAAATTAAACTGGTCAATGAGAAAATCGGTGCTGGGAATTTGAGGGCTAGGGCGTTTGGAGAGGAAATGGCTACGGAATCAAGGCAAGGCTTGGTGAGGAATTGAGGTGTAGAGGGATGTGACATCGATTGTAGCCATAGTGATCTCGGTGTCAGGAGGGAGGGAAATTGAGTGGAGCAATTTGAAGAAGTGGTATCTATGACATAGGAGGGTAACGAGTGAACTAAAGGTTGGAGATAGTGGCCGACGAAGGCGGAAATTCTTTCGGTCGGGGAGTTGCGGGAAGAGACTATAGGGCGACCTGGGCTTTTCAGTTTGTGGATCTTGGGAAGGATTTAGAAGTGGGGGTTGTTTGGTTGGTAAGGTGAAAGGAGGGAGATAGGTTTTCATTAGGGCCATTCCCGCGGAGGAAGGCAATAATTTCATCTTGGAATGCGGGGTTAGGGTCTGCCGGAATATGTTTGTAAGAAGAAGTTTTTGCGATTAATCTGTTAGTTTCTTTTAGTTAATCAGCGGTGTTTAGGACTACCACTGTCGAACCGTTATCGGCGGAAGTGATGACCAGGTTAGGATTTTTATCAGTTTTCTTAACTCGGCTTCTTCTGCAGGGGAGAGGTTAGGTGTCGGGTTCAAAGAGTTAAGGAAAGAGAGACTAGATATTTTGGACAGGAGAAGATTAGTGAAGATTTCGATTGAGTGATTCGGAGGTAGAGGTTTAGGTTCCAGGTGGTAAGGTGGGCGGAACTTAGTCAGGGCGCTGAGTGTGAGAGCGGGGGAAAGAGAATTGGCGGTTTGCGTCGCCATCTTAGATTTCTGGCGAAATTTACGGCGTCTTAGAGGATGGTCACGTGATTGACCGCGGGGATGGGAGAGAAAGAGAGGCCTTTTCCTAGAAGTGAAATGTGCTGCTGGTTCAGGGTAGCACATGAGAGGTTCAATAATTGTGTTCGGCAGTATCTATTGTTTGGCCGACTGGCGGGGAAGGGGTGGATTGAGAAAGGTTTTGTTGGTGGTGACGGTTCGGTAAAGTACGCGGAATCGGTGGGGTCGGTGGAAAATAGTAGCCAAATGCGGTTTGTGGAGGTGAAGGAGTGGGAAAGGAGGGCTAGGCTTCACAAGTTGGAGAGTTAAGGCAAGACCCTGCCGTAAATAAGAAGAACAAAGATTGGTGAATTTTGTTAGTACTTTTCTGCGTCGGAACTCAAGGGAGCGGAGAGCCGATTAAAGGATTCGGCTAACACAGGGGAGGAGATGTAGGGAAGAGAGAGAAATAATGTTAATGAGGGAACGCGTGGAATTGAGGTATTTTTGCATAAGGCTGGTATAATAAACCATAAACACAGTGATCAAGCCGAAATACCCAGGAACATAGTAGATATATTTTCCGCAAAACAAGGCACATTGTGTACAATAAACATGACTTACGTTCTACGATGGGAGAGGAAGAGAGAGAGCCAGGCACCGGGATGCGAACACTCTTTGGAAGATGGCACTAGGCGTCAGCGGAACGGTGGCAGACGCGGGAGCGTATCCCCAATCGTCAGCCATGGTACCGGGCAGGACCGGAGGGGAAGACAAGGGAGTGAGAAACGCGGGCGCGGCGAACGTTGCGCCGGCGGAGACCTCGTCTCTCGAGGGCGGATGGAGGGGGTGGTCCACTGGTCTAGCCGAAGTCACGGCGAGCATAACAAGCCTCGTACAAGAGGCGGCCTCAGCAAGCGTGACCCAACTGCGGGCCGAGGCCTTGCTGGCAGCCGAGTTTATCCCGCCCCTTGGAAGGAACCTTATCCTCTCCGGGTGCCGCCAGACGTCATTCTCCGGGAGTAGCGCCATCCTGGCTCACGTCACTGGCCCTAGCGGTTATACCCGCCCCTAGGAAGGACCGATGTTCTTTGACGGGCACCGTCAGACGTCATTCCCGGGGAGAAGGGCCTTCCCAGCCTTCGTCAATGGCCCTAGAGGTACCGATAACGGGAACAAGTCCTGCTCCTGCGGAGCGGTGCCCGGTATCTAATTCCCACGAATGAGAGGGTGCGTAAGCCGCCCCTTGTTCGGCGGATACATTGCACGAGGGCATGAGTAATGCATGCCCTCGACACATAAACATAGTATTCAACCCGAAGGTCGGTTGGGTAGGTGACGGTAGAGTTCACCCAGTACTAAGCCCGACGGCGTATGAAATTCACACATTAGGGTAGGGGAGCCAGTTCCTTTCCCTGTGCCGGTTAGGGTTTACCAGGAAGATCTGGTACCCAAAAAACCACATAGCTTGGGTGGAGCTGCAGGTGCCCAGAGTGATCGTAGGAATCGAACTTGGGCCCTCCGGTCAGCAGTATAACGCTCTACCCCCTGGACTACCGCGACCCGATATATATTCATATATATATTTATATGTATGAAGATAGCAGATATAGGTAGATATATAATGTATGAAGATAGCAGAAATCCAAGCATATTCGACTATGAGATAGAAAAGACATTAACCAGGGAAAAGAAACTAAATAAGGGACACAGATAACAATCATGCGGAAAGGGTAAGGAAAATATGGGAGGAACAGTCCATATAGATTGATTCTCAGCATCTTATAAGGAAAGAATCTGGCCGAAAGACTTTGTGGGACCAATATTAATTCCTAGTCTGAAAAAAAGTAAAGGCTACACTATGTGAGAACTACAGAACTATAATTTTGCTCTCCCACACAGCTAAATTTGCTCTCAGGACAGTTATTGCGTAGAGCTTAACGAATACGTACTCTGATTCATGCGAAACGCTTTTTCAAAACTATGAACTTTAATGTTGATTTTCTCACATGTTTACTAATAGTTTAAAAAATGATGCAAATGAAGGAGTTCAGCTCAGATGAGCGACACGCTTACTTAGTCAACCGCCACTTCAATCGTTCGAACTCTGTAAGCTGCTCACATGCAAAATCTTCGGCAGAGAACATCTCGTGCTAAGTTTAATTCCACGCCATGGATTGGAAATATCTGTAGAAGTGTTTTAGTTTGATTAGTTGGGATCTATATTGGCCTTAATGGCAAGTTTCATTGTTACATGGAAAAGGGGAAGATGAAGGGCGACGCCGTTTCAGCTGCGAAGGGAGATTTGGGCGTTTGTGGCGAGGAGGGAATATGGGGAGAGGGGGAGGGAATGAAAGGAAATGCGAGAAGGGTGGAGAGGGAAGGAGGAGAGGAAGAAGTAGCCGGAGATGGAAGGGGAGGGAGGAAGGGATTAGAAGTGCGCTGCTGCTGTCAAACGGAGAAACGAGAAGGGCGGATTAATTGAACGAGAGGGAATGAAGAGGAGAAATAAGAGAATGTAAAGGGATTGTGTGAGTGAAGAGAGAAGGGTAGTGGGTGGGCTGGCGATTGGACAAGCCGTCCGTCCAATTTGAAGGCAGGGATCGGAATGGTGGATTAATGGCGGCGGTCATTGCCACGTCATCGCTCCACTGACGGGCGGGAAGGCGACTGGCGATGCGCATACATGTATATAAGATATGTACACACGAATTCGTATGTACTTATTCCGACCTTTGTGCGGAGATAGGGTTTCCAATGCCGGCTGGCGTTTAGCCAGAGTCTCCTATCGCCTCCGTGAAGTGCATCACGGAACACACTTGCATGCAGACCCTGGCTGAATTATTCTTCCTGCCACACCACTATATGTATATATATATATATATATATATATATATATATATATATATATATATATATATATATATATATATATATATATATATTTATTTATTTATTTATTAGGTAATCTACCGGTTAAGGTAGGTTTTTAGATGGACACAACTATCAAATAAATATTTTGTAACTCCAAACAAAACCCAATCCAGCAAACTACTCTACATCAGGTCCATCTTCATCTCTGTGTACTTCTTTCCTCCTTTCATTCCATCAAACATCCCTATCCTGTTCCTGCCCTTTCATCGTATGTCTAACATTCTCCCCTCAATTACCTTCTTCAAAATTCCACTACCGCTCAATACGTCTTTCATCCATTTTTCCTGCCTCCACAGGATATCTACTAACTCTTCTCACCCACCATCTCCAGCACTTCCTCATTTGTTTTACTTTTGGTCCATTTCACATTCTCCAATCTTCTCCACACCCACATTTCAAAAGCCGCCAATCTACGTCTATCCTCCTGCTTCAGTGACCCTGTTTCCGCTCCGTACATAGCTACGCTCCATATCAGAGTTTTTACGAGTCTTTTCTTAACCTCCCTACTCAACGTCCCCGTCACAACTCCTTTGCCTCTTTGCCTACCGCAATTATTCTCCTTACGTCCCCGCCAATTTGACCGTTTTGGTCCAAATCACTTCCGAGATACGTGAACTGTTCTACCTGCTCTATTTTTTCCCTTCCTATTTTAATGTGTAGCTTAGCCTTTTTCTTTCTGGAAAATCGCATAACCTTTATTTTATTAATAACGGTTATGCGATTTTACAGAAAGAAAAAGGCTAAGCATACATATGTATGTATATATATATATATATATATATATATATATATTTTTATATGATTTCTTCGAAGTAACACGGAAGTGTTAAATAAAAAACTTAAACAGCAACACACAATATGAGAACACACAAAAGGAACACTCACACCCTATTTCTTGATAATTAACGTGTGAGTGTTCCTTTTATTTGTTAACATATTGTGTGTTGCTGTCTAAGTTTAAAATATATATATATATATATATATATATAATATCTTGTAGAAATAACACGAGTGTGGAACAAGATACTTGAACAGCTACAAACAATATAAGTTATCATAAAAGAAGAAGAAAACTCACGGACTATTTTGTAATAATTCCGACGGAAGTTAGCTCCGTTTTCTTCAAAAGAAACGATAGTACTGTCTGTGCTATATCTCATCAGACTTAAAAAATAATTTTAGACGGGTAGTAAATAAACCAAAAGGATGGTAGAAGACGCAGTGCAAAATTATGGAAAGTTTGCCGAGGAATGGTGAAATTGATGCGCTTTACAGCATGGTTAAATCACTATCGGGAAGTAATAAGTGAAGATCTGTGCTAACAGTTAGAGATAAGTCGGGAAAAATACTATAATACTTGACACACAAAAGATCCAAGAGAGATGGAAGGGATATATAGAAACACTGTATGGTAAAGAGCTTAGGGCAAGAAGGTTAGACATAGGAAAGGAACATGACGTAGAGGAAGATAGCTTAGGTCCAGGAATACTCGACGATGAGATAGAAAGTGTATTAAGGTAGATGAAACCAAATATGGCCGTGGGGGTAGACAATTTTTCTGCGGAACTACTTAAAGGTTCAGGAGAATGTGGGAGGAAGAGTTTATATAGACTTATCCGTAGCATTTGTGAGGAAGATATCTGGCCGGAGGAATTTTGAGATCAGTGTTAGCTCCTATTCCGAAAATGGTAAATGCAATATCATGTGAGGACAAGAGAACGATAAGTTTTACTTCATGCAGCTTTAGTTGTGCTCAGGATCATCAAAAAAAGGATGGAGATTAGGACACATGATTACTTAGGGGTTGATCAGTTTAGGTTTAGGAAGGGGAGAGGTACGAGTGATGCCATTGCATTAATGAGATCACTAATCGAGAGGAATATAGAATAAAATGAGGCTATATTTGCTTCGTAGATTTCGAAACGGCTTTTGATAGAGAATTGGGCAAACTAATCAGTATATTGCCGAAATTATGAATAGATTAGATTAATTAGAAGCAAAGTAGACTCATGGTCACTAAAGCAGTATAATAAAAGTAGATTGGAGGCTTTTGAGATGAGGATATGGAGAACGATGGAAAATGTAAAATTGACGGAAAGAAAAACCAACGAGGAAATTCTAGGTAGGCGAGGAGAGAGGATTGTTGGGAGAACTTATGAAGCAGGAAAAATGGATGAAGGGCCTACTGATCGACAATGGGACGTTAAAGACTGTAATAGATGAGAGAATGTTAGTTAATCGAGGAAAGGGTAGGAATAGAATAGGGACGTTAGATGGGATGAAGGGAAGTAGAACGTACACAGAGATGAAGCAGGACCTTTTGTGGAGTAGGATGAGGTATTTTGTTTTTTTAGGAGACATTTATTTGGCAAATGTGTCCATCCGAAACCTAAAAACCCGTAGATTACCAAACAAAAAATAGTATGTTATACAATAAATACATAAGTATGTACGGGCGATAGAAATCTCATAGATTTGATTCCAGTGCTACGCTATTTTATATCATTGACACTTCACTCACGTCTGATTTAGATAATGAAAAGCGCTTTCCACGTAGGTGTCAGGCTGTTCGTTTTAAATGTGGTTCTTTACGATTATTCGGCCTTGGCCTTTACTACATATCTATAATGCGCTTCACTTATAGTTGTTTCTGCTGTTGTCACTGTGTAGTGCATGCTAATATTGAAATTTTGAATTTGAATATTGAAAAATAATATTACTATAAGTTTCCCAACACACTTTGCCGCTTCCGGATATTTCAAGAGCCTTTTTATTTTCTCTGGGAATCAAACTAATGTAAATTTCATCTGACGTGATAAACTTTGAAAGTAACTCTTTATTTTCTATAACACATATTAAACTGCGAAAAATTCTGCTCGCGAGTGTTCTGAATATATAAATATTTCTGATTTTTTAACGTTGTTTGACAGTATTTATTCTCAATGGCAACAGTCTTGTTAATGTCTATTCCGTAAGGGCAGAGGCTGGGGTTCTGGGGTTTACCTTCATTTTAAAATATATAGTATCCCCTCTTTGAGCCTTTTGAACAATTTTGTAGTTATGCCATACAGAAAAACTAGGTTATGCGCAAGTCGTCCGTTGCATTAAATTGGACTCGGTTATAGTTTTGTCCAGACGAAAGCAAATTTCAATGGAATATCGTGCGCCACCTCCTCCGTTGACGTGGGCGAACTAAAAGTTCAATTTTCAACGGCTGTCGCAATACTGGATTCATAGGAATGAAAATTTTACCACTCATAAACCACACATTATGGTTAAAAAAATTATTAAATAAAAATAATGTATTTTAAAATAAAAATTAAGAGAACGCCAATTTAAATGGGAATCGTATGACTTCTGAAGGAATAGCGCTCACTTAAAGTGACTACCATAACGTAATCCTGATCAAGGATAAAGACATGGAAGTGTTAATTAAAAGAAAAAAAATGGAATGAATCCTAGTTTCCTCACGATTTTGCGTCTAGCGAAAAGGGGCAGAGGGCAGGTGTTGAGAATTTGAGAGAGAGGCACTTGTTGGAGTCGAATCCCGGAGGCTGAGGGGCGTGAAAATTGTCGCCTCCAAATTCTCTCGCACCAGTGATTTTTCCAATAAGCCATGCGAAGTCTCGATCGCTGCGATCGATGTGCTTGAGTACTCATTCAAATCCGGTCGGAAGGCGACGGCTCTCAGGTCAGCTATTTACAGGTATTTCCAGCGCGAAAGCAAATCGGTGGAACCAGCTGGAGCCAAGGGATATAGGTTTTGAGAGGCGCTCGTCACCGGCGATCAATTACGCCCTATTGGACTCCGCCCTCGTCGGGCGATTTCTCCTAACGCCAGTTATACTGGTTTAGTCGAAGCAAATACGTTATCCTTCGGAGAGACGAAGTGAACATTTTCATTTGGTATTTAATTTGTTAGCATTAAGAGTCGTGATTCGAGCTAATATTTTTTTCGTTGTGCGAAGATTTTAAAGTAATTATATTTATACGGACACATAGGATTATATGTTGAAAAAATATTGTACCGAACTCAATTATCAAAATTATATAATCAAGCTACTAGAAATTATGAACTGGAGTATCACTATGGAAATTCACCTTAGGTTTGCGCCGTCGAGAGTTTGATGTTCCATAGAGTTGTTAGATTGAGAGTTGAGTTGAGACTGAGTGAGTCTTCTTAACGTAAATTTCAGATATAAATATATACATACACAAAAATGTGTATATTTATATATATATAAACCATAAACAAAGTAATCAACCTGATGGTCGATTTGGTAGGTGATGATAGAGTTCCTACTTCCAATCCCCCACTAGTGATGATAGACTTCGAGTTCCAATAGTAAGCCCGACGGTGTGTGAAAGTCACACATCAGGGTAGGGGGGCCAGTTCCATTCCCTGTGCCGGTTATGGTTTCCTAGGAAAATCTGGTACCCGAAAAATCACATAGCATGGGTGGAGCTGCAGGTGCCCGGAGTGCCTTGCCCGGGAACCAAGCCCGGGCCCTCCCCTCAGTAGACCAATGCTCTACCCCCTGGACTACCGCGACCCGTTAGCACTAAATACATATTGTACATTGTTTGAGCTTTCGGCCTACTCGTAGGCCTTCTTCGGATCAGACTAAAAGATCTTGAGAGAAGAGTGTCTGGGAGGGAAAAAAGGGGGCGGAAGGTGTAGAGACTGCTGGGAGGAGAATTAAAGATGGCGGTTAAGGGTGGGAATTTTAAAGGATGGGAAAGCTAGGATGTATGCGGATTTGCGAGTTTTCACCTCTATGTTGGTAGCTGAATCGGGTAGGGATTCTAGAATTGTTAGGAAAAAGCATTCGTCGAATGATAGGTTATGTGAAATTGCGTGTGAAAGAATAGGAAGAGAAGAGAGTGAGGCAGAATTACAGGAGTAGCAGTGATTATTCATTCCAATGGATAGAGGGGTAATGTATTCGCCTATGTAAAATGAAGTGCTTTGTTTGTACGGCAAAAGATATTTTTTGAGAGGCAATTAGTGAGGGAACGGGGTGAAAAGATAATTCAGGGTTGCGGGGAGAGGGGAGCAGATCTGATTAGCAGACGTGTTTTACATCGGGGGCGATTTAAGTTGGGGAAATATGACTAAATTTGTCAGGGCGGGGTGCAAAAGGGTTGGTGGATCTCAGAAGGTTTCTGAGATTGGCAGGTCGTCTGTTAGCGACAGAGGGGCATTGGGGCAGTAAGGATGAAGTCGCGTCATTGTCGTGTAAAATAGGAAAAAGTTCTTTAAGAAAAGTTTTCAGTCTGTGGGATCCGGGGAAAGATGTTGTGCCAAGGTTGAGTCCTGCGTCAGAAGTGCGGTTGTTATTCTGTGGTGTGTGTGGTCGGGTGGAGCGGTAGACTTTATTCTGTAGGAGCTTTTCCGAGTAAGCGCGTTTGTGGAGTGCATGGTGTAGATTGTGGAGGTATTTGTTGAGGGTAGCTGTATATATATGTAGCTGTATGTATATACATATATATGTAGCTGAATGTATATACATATATATGTATGTACATATATATATATATATATATATATATATATATATATATATATATATATATATATATATATACATGGTTTGTCCGAAAAATAATTGTACTGATTTTTTCCCGCCGCTCCAGGCGCGCCCAGCACCGCTCTGACGGCCTGCGATTGGAGGGGGGTATGTTGGCAAGCGACGCTGAAAAAGGCAGTCGGCTCTGAGCTGTGGTGTAGTGAGGAGCTCTGTTAACGCGAACCTCCACGCTCGACCCACGTCACAGAACGCGATGCCGAAGTTTTTGGAGCAGCGTTATTCCATCAAATTTGCGGTAAAGCTTGGGAAATTGTCTACCGAAACTGTCGGTACGATTAACCAGGCTTACGGGGAGTCAGCCATGTACAGAAACATGATCTTTCGGTGGCACAAGATGTTGGTGGAGGGCAGAGAAGAGGTCGACGACGAACCACGGCCTGGACGCCCATCAACGACACTCACCGACGAAAATGTGCAAAACGTTCGCGATGTACTGAACTCTGATCGTCGTCTTAGTGTTCGGATAATAGCAGAGCAGTGTAATGTGCCAAAAACAATAGTGCACGAGATTATTAGGGACCAATTACAGATTCGAAAAATTTGTGCAAAGTTGGTGCCGAAAGTCCTTAGTGATGATCAAAGACTCAATCGTTTGGAAATCGCGACACAACTTGCGGATCACTGCAAAAATGATCCACACACCACCGGACTTCTTTCTGTTCCCGAAGATAAAGAGGAGTTTGAAAGGAACGCGATACGGGACTTTGGACGCCGTCAAAGAGGCGTGACGACGTGTCTTCGAGAGGTTCCCGATGATACCTTCGTGGGAGCGTTCCAGGAATGGGAACGCCGCTGGAACAAGTGTATCGACTCACAAGGGTCCTATTTTGAGGAATATTAGCTTAAGATATGTAAAAGTGTAATAATTTTTTTTCCTGAGCTCACTACACTTATTTTCCGGACGAACCCTGTATATACATACATATATAAAGAATCAGGATATTTGTAGAATTATATGCATCCCTCTATAACCTCCTTCGATAGCGGGATGCTAGTATGTTGTAAGTATTTACCGCAATATTAATGTCCAAACGTTCTTTATCTTCATTAAAAAACTGCATTCACAGTTGTCTAAAACTTTACTAAGCCGGATAAAAAACATAAATATGGAATTGGCAAATGTGCAAAACCCTGCAGAGATTCTTGCCTCCGAATATTGCCTCTGTTGAGACTCTGATATTTAACTTTTGGTGTCACGGGAAAGTGGAGCCTTTCTTCCTCCTATTTCCTTGAACGAATTTGCGATCATGAAATCGGAAAGGTTGACTCAACAGCGGTAAGAGTCTTGAAGAAAGCAAAACTGTGTTCCATCTGCTATGCAAGGAAGGTCCCCCCTTCAAAGAGGTATAAGAAAAGTTAGTCACTTCAATTCGAAAATTGACTAATACAACTCTCCTGTAGTAGCAGTAGTATTTAGGAGAGGCGATCGACAGCTGAGGTCATTTGCGCCATTAGGAACGGAAAGGATGAAGGGTGGAGAGAAACCCGGCGACAGCCAACATCCGACGGCATTAGCCTACTCCTAACAAAAAGCGCCAAGGGATCCGAAGCTTAACGTGCCATCCAACGGACGGCGTGCTCACTCAAAGTGCTCACCACAAAGCACCTCAAGTACGGATCGGGATGCCACTGAAAAATATATGCCGCCGCCGGGATGCGAACCCGGGCTCTCTGGGTGGGAAGCCAGTACGTCAGCCCCCGCACCATCCCCGCAACTCTCCCCTTCTGAATGCTCTCGGGTTGGCTTCCTCCATTGTTGACAGGTGCATTCGTCCTTTGCCTCCCTTGCGATTCCCTTTATTGTGCCCCCCTCCCCATTTCTACCATCTTTTATACCTCTTAATTTCTTTTTAATCGGTACATAAGTTCTACTAAATTGACCTCCCATCACTTGTTTCTGAGGTCTCACATTTTTCACTTGCTTGCTTTTATATTTGTAGGCACATTTCTCTGATACATTAAGTATCATCATCCAAATGAATACTTCATCTCATTGTTTTCTTATTGGTTGATTGATCTTCTTTGAACATAGCACATAAGTATGCCTATAATAGTCATGAACTCCTCAGAAACATAGCATCCAATAGATGGTATTAACTTCGGATATAGATTCAAGGATTTCACTTCTGAGAATAGGAAAATATCTGTTGACTCCAAGTCCAGACTTCATATATTTTTACTACATTCTAAGGTGCACTTTGTTTGTTAGTTGATAGTATATGTATTTACTAATGTGTAATGCGGAAAGGGTTTTTGCGTGAATTTATACGCTCTGTGGGTGTAGGTTTGCATGGATGTTTCGATTTTGAATATGATTTTGCTCTCTTTTACGGGTGGTGACCTAACACCCCCCACCACACGCTCTTGCGGTGGCTTACGGGGTATTGTGTAGATGTTCACTTGGAACCTCAAGCGCTCAAGACCTTCGGGACGAGTTTAGCGCAGATCTTTTGCATTGCCAAATTTTCTGTCACAATGGTGTGCACTGTCATTTCCAATACAATCTGCGATCATGCGCACACTTGGCTCACAGTCTGAATTCAACACTTCAAGCACACGATATCGTCGGTTCTTGACATCGACGGCTATCCAGCGCGGCTCTCGTCCTCCTTTAAAGAGCTTGTGCCACTTAAAAACTGCATTTTTTGACATACCTTTATCCTTGAACACTTACTAAATCATGCCTAACGCATCCGTATCCGATATCCCCAGTCATACAGAAAATTTGATGGCGTGGCTCTGTCCAATCATTCTCTGCCTTTTGCACTTGCACCGAATCACTCGACAGAGGTCCACTGAAAACACGAACTAGCCAGAATGAACGCTCGCAGGCGATTGGCGCATGCTGAAGGTCAACGCGATGCGATGTACAGTCACGTCAGGGAAAAATTATTCTCGATACTTTTTATACAAATCTTGTACCAGTATGACGATCAGGGCGGCTTCGAAGGAAGACAATAAATAACACTGGACATAGTCCTTCTTATTCTTTCTCTCTTCCCCTACAATTGTGCCTTTCTATAATATACGTAGATTTTTTATATTCCTTCGGTTAAGAGGTACCTTAACCTGAGGTACCTGGGTACTAAGAGTTCGGTTAAGAGGTACCTGGTGACCTCTCTAGTGCATAACAATTTGGCAACATGGCATTATGATCGATCGAAGGACTACTGAACTGTCTTTTAGATGAGAAAATCCCGGCTGTAATTTGGTCAATTGACCATCGAGGTGTTATCATAGAAATTCCTTCGGTAACCGGACATAATAACTAAGTCGACCATTACTTGAATAACTGCTTCCAGCGCCTGGAGTTGAAGGCCACTGAATATACATTTAATCAATATCACCATAGCATTCCCAAGTAGAGTTTCGCTGCGGATTGCTCGAAGATGAATTTATCCGGTCGCTTGGTTTTTAGTTCATATTCATCGAGTAAATTTTGTACACTTTGTTTTTGTTTTCAATTTTATATTTCTTTGCAGCGTCTTAAATTCTTCGAACGTACCACGTTGCAACCGAGGTGTTGCGCTAATTACATTGGCCTCATTTTATCTTGCATCCATTTTCTTAGCACAAGTGACTTCTAGGGTAATTAGTCCACTTAGAACCATATAAGGAGGGTTTGCTGTGAAAAGATCCACGAAAAGTTCTAGCAGTTTCCACCGGCACACGGAAATAGAAATATTTCGTTTTTAATAATAAAGAAACTTTATGAAGTTGTAATCCTGGCAAACCCACCCTTTTCCTTGGTGATGTCAAATCCGTTATGCCTTTAAGTAATTTTGAATTTTATATTTGTGGAAAAATTGTTTTGCTAAACAATATTTTGTCAATAAAAGAACAACTTATGAGTAAATGTGGGAATTTAGAAGGTGCTTGCTGAAATAACATCCTTACGTGTAAGTGCATAAGCATTTAGTCCTACTTAGTGTCAGCCTACCACGCCTACTATAATGTCGCCCAACTTCTGAGCAATTTGGCTAAGTACCGTAAGAATAATTGCACGTTGGTTTCCAGAGGACATCCGCAATTTTGGTGATTAAAAAAGTTTCCGCCTTGCGGTGTGGGAAAAGTTTTAATTTCAGAGTTGTGGAAGCCTTGGGCTGTGTTTATTTAAGACGAGATGAGGAAGGGCGGGGATGAGCAGGAGCGGGGCAAAGGAAAACTCTTACCCTCCACCGGAATGAAATTGAATATTTCCGCGAAGTCACCAAGAGGGATTGGGCGATGATCGTTGGGGCATTGGGGCAGAAGAAGGCTCACCCTCGCCTCATCCCGTAGTCGTGCAGATCGTCGTATTCTCTCTCTCAGCTCTCGGCAACACGTTCACGATTTTCACCTCAGGTAAATATAATAGCTTCTCCTTTAGACCGCTCCCAAATCCACACGATTCTTTTTCAGTCGCGTTGGTTAGATACCCTCATTTCACGGATAAGTGATAACTACTTATAACGACCTTAATTTCAATTGAAAGAAGGACATGGTTTGTATAAAAATTATCGGGAAAATCCTCGGGGAAATACATTCATTTCAGATATTAATAAAATGCCCCAACATTTGTCAAGATAGATTCCTTGAGCGTTAAAACGTTTTTGCTCGCGGATTTTCTGCGACTCAAAGGCTCCCTGGTAGGCGGATTACGGAAGTTCCTTAAGGGTACACGTGCAAGCTTCCTTGATGGCACTTAGGGTCCATTTAGGGTAGTGTCATTTGAGGGAGGCTTTCACTTTTGGGAATGCTAAATAATCTGCTGGTGCCAACTCGGAACTGTATAGTGGTTGAGGAATCGTCGTGATGTCGTTGTGGAAAGTTTTCGCAAGCAGACATTTGACTCTACTCTTGGGCGTCGTCCGTCAAGACCTTCAGGACGAGTTAAGGGCAGAGTTTTTCTATCGCCAAATTTTCACTGATCATGTTGTCCACTGTCATCTTATAAATGCCAATACGATCTGCGGTCATGCACATACTCAAACTGACGGTTTGAAATCAGCATTTCACGCACACCTCAGGAAAAAATTGTTAGGATAAATTTTATAGAAACCTTGTAAGCAGGACGTGCCAACCTAAGTGACATTTTATAACATTTTATCAGATCAACAAGGAGAGTCGTCTGCATTGATTTTGGTTATATCCTTCGCTTGGGATGGAGTTTTATAAGAAACTCGCCCACCAAAGTCGGTTATCTCGTCAGTCAGATCCTTTTTACTGTACCCTAGTCTCTTACAAGTGAGTAAAAATTTTTCAAATTTAGTTCGTACTTGAGGAGACTCACTGGGATGACAATAAGTGTTGTGTGGGCTTCATCACAAATAAACTAAGAGATTTTTGGCCGTCCGGAAAACTTCATTCGGCTCACCAGAGTGAGAGAAGGTAACCCGACTTGAGCCCACTGGTGAATATCAAGCACCGGGGCGCATAACACTGACGTAATCTGGTGCTGGAGAGCTTAGTATTTGACGCACTGTACAGCTTAGCACCATTCATCTAATATTCGAATATTTAGATCAACATTCTACTTGTCTTTGATTCCCCACTACAGTATTCATTCACTTTTGGGCGCGATTATGATTTCACAATCAATCATTAATTTGTGTGATAGACTATTAAATAGATAGTGCGGGGTGTTTTTTGCATAATTTGGTGGACTTTTTTTAAGATTGTAAGGTGTTTGGATTCCATTATACAAGTGGATTTTTACTTACCGATATTGGAATTTGAATTGAGAATAAAAAATCTGACTATTGGAGAGAGATAATACCAAAGAAGTTTTTCGTTGATGGTGAAGTTTTTCGAAGAAAAAGAAACAGACAGGCAAATAGCCGCCATGTCTTAATGTGTCGAGGATGGATGGTTAATTAATAAATTGGCTCGGTGGAATTAATTTGTCACCAATGCCAAGAGTTTAGAAGGTATCTATGAGTGGATTCAGATTTAATTTTAGTTTTTAGCAAAACCTGCGATTTTTCTACGCGGATGGAAACGTACAATACTGGGCGATATATCGATATCGTGGTGAGGCTTGCTATTTCTATGAAGCCATCTGGCAACTGTAATAGAAGGGAGGGCGAGATTAAAATTCTTCTCGTGTTGGGATGATGGGAGAATTTTTAAAAAAGAAAAACCAGGTTGGACTGGCGGAAGAGATGTTAGAACGGATAATTGAAGAAAGAACAACGTCTTCATTTGGAAATAATTGAGAATATAAGGTCCCTTAATCCATTTAACCCCTCGTCAAATACATATTGACTTTTTTAAAATTCCAATGATAGGGTGTTTTTCCTGCATAATAAGGAAGTGAGAGCTCTTCTTAAGGTCACCAATTGATCAGTTCTATCTGCGATTAACCTAGTGCAATTTAGTAAAAGGGTTAATAGTGAGTTGTATATTTTTATCTAATTGTAAAGTTTGAATAATAAATACACAATCAATAAGAACTGTTATATTAGCGAAATTATCATTCAGAAAAAAGAGATATTAAAATAAAGCTGTTTAATGCATGAGAAGACTTGTAAAAAAACATTTAAAATTCAGCTATTTTTTGATTGGATTAGATGAGGGATTAATTAAAATCCTCCTCTAAAGTGGCTAAATTGATTTTCTATTCAGTTGCACTAGTAAATAAAATATCATCTTAGGAATGCTTTTGGAAGTCTTCTAATTTTATCTTTCATTGATCAATGAGGTACATCGTGCTATAACTAGTTCATTTCTGAAGGAAACTAATTGATAGAAGCAACCTAAATTACCGTGAAATAATTTTAATTTAATCCTTGTATATACCTGTAGAACGCAGTTTAATTGAAATAAATGTGGAAAATGGAATTATTTTGACGCATTAACTCCGCTTAAGAGGCGACTAGGAAGCTCCAATGTTTATACGATATTACCTCAACTGCCAAAAGAAGATAAATCACATTAGTGTAAAACTGGAAATTGAAATTTTATAATCCAAAAGAATAGCCAAAACGTAATTACGACTCTGTTGATCATTAGTTTATACGTTTAGAACTAAAATCAGCCATTTGTTCATATATAGAAGTTCTTTGTCGGAGTTTAAATAATTTGTGGAAATTTAATAAAACCGACAAAGGAAAAGCATTTTTTGAGGTGGATTTCCATCCAATATTTCACGAGGGCATTCCTTTCATCGCAGTGAGTGGTACGGAATTATTTGAGGGCATTTCTCTGTTGAAACCTAAAAATAAATATTTTAAATTTTGTTTTGCATCAAGTAGCGAAAAACTTTCTGGCAGTTGATGTCACGGAGGAAAGCTTTAGTGCATCCTAGTTCCGTTTCACCGAAAAAAAAATTAGCGGCGCCAAATGAGTTTCATCCGGTTTAATTTACTGTGCCCACACACACACACGCGCACACACACACACACACACACACACACGGGGCCGGGGATTCCGCAGGGGAGCTTATCGTCGCCCGAATGCTTCCCGTCTCCAAGTTAACTGTTATCATCAACTCCCCTGAATCTCTTTCCCCATTCCATTTTTTCTTTAAAAAATAAGCTCTATTGTTCTCACGACTTCTCACCACTCTCTCAAAATTTCCGGCCCGGGCCTGCCACTCGCTTTAGTGGCGACTGACGGGTCGGGATGGTTCGAAAAATGCAAGATAAAAAAATATATTTAATCCTGTTTCCAAGTCACTTGGCATTTGTAAAAAAAATATGCGTTTTCATCGTAGAGACAGACAGGGAGAACACACTGAGACGTGATCTTTTTCTCTCTCTCTGGTTTAAAACCCAGTGGTAAGAGGCGGTAGTGAAAAAAAGCGCGGCAGTTCATTTCACGGATGCATCTCACCTCGTCTGATAAAACCTTCCAAATTGCCAGAGTGTTCCATGGAACTCTATGAAGGGAATCTCATTTATAAGGAGGTGTGCATTTGCATTAAGCAAACCCGGAACCGAATGAGCTCTGAAAATTAATCTTTCTCTTCCTAAGCGTGAAGTTTAAAGCGTAAATGCAATGGGATATGAGAACTTTCTCCCGTAATCTGCTAAGTGCTTGGAGAAGGAGCTGAATGTGTATTCTAATAGAGAAATGTAGACCAGCTAGGCAAGTTTTCGTATAAACAATGGACCATTTTAGAACGGATTCCTATTCTGGTGAAGGTGTTATCTTTCAGGATATAAGGCAAATATCGTATATAATTATCGACAACATGATGGACAAACTGAACGTGAATATATATCATTGGACGTGCTATTAAGTTAAAGACTTGAAATCATAACTAATTTATACTCGTCACTGCTCACAATCCATTCTAGTCTCATTTTGGGCACTTTATTTTAATATTATATTTTTTAATGCAAAATAAATGTGACTTTTTTATTTTTCAGTGTTTCCCGTACCTCTCTGTATTCGATGCTCTTGATACTGACGGGGATGACGCAAAATAAATAGAAGTTACTCTTAAGCGAGAAACGAAATAATTACAAGATCTGTCCCAAAAATAGTAGAACTTATTTTTTCTCAAGTTGACGGACCGACGGGCGGCGGTTTCTCTGGCTGGGTTCGGGAGAGGGGAGTCTCCGAAAAGGCTGGAAGCCGGTGACAGTTGGCTTCTAGCCCTTGCGGAGTGCGAATTGTTTGTTTGCGAAACCTGTACAACATGACCTCGTTACGCTCTGTCATGAAACGGTTATTGGAACACCACTAGGCCATCAAATTCGTCGTGAAACTGGGTAAAGCCGAGAAATAGACTCATTACATGCTCAAGATAACTTACGGTGATAACGGTGTGCACATGGCATGTATAGGTGCTTTTTGTCAATTAAATCTTTCACGAAAGTTTAATATTCTTTCCATTTGTTACTAGCCAACAGGGGAAAATGATGTTTTTTGCCCATAAAAACTCGTTGAAATCATTACTCGTTTTCAATGAATCCAATATGCATCTATAATGATATATTTTCACGCCGTGTCGCTCTCTTAGTCAATGTTTTCACATTTTTCAATTTATCGAAACTTAAAGAGTTCGTATTTAAGAAATAAAGCGGAGATATTATTTAAATTCGTGAGCCTCATAATTGCTGGAATTATATTAATTTCTTTTGTCCGTTAAAAGTTTTAAATTAAGCTTGAAATGAAAACCTTTTATAAGGAAATGTATTTTAGATTTAAAAAATATAATTTTTTCAGTAATTGTGTGCTCATTTGATGTGGTTTAACGATTTAAGGTCATTGCATTGAAATAAATGAGTAAAGAACACGATTCGAAACTTAATTATTATTATTTGCATAAGAATGGCCGGATTAATGGATTAGGAAAAAGTGTGACCGTTGATTTTTTTGCATTTCCGAAGCATTTTCTAGGACTTTTCACTACCCATTCCTTATTCTTTCTCCTCAAACGGTCGTTTTTCGCATTTCCAGGAGGACAACAAAGGTATATCCTTCAGTTCGTTGGGGCCAGAAATGTTTCTCTGCAACCACAATGGAGGACCAATGAACTTTCAGATCAAAGCAATTAGCAGATCGGTGAGTCATTCCTTTATTTTAGCAATTTCAGTTTCATTGGAAATTTAAATCTATTCCATGATCCAGTCATACAACGGTCAAGGTACCAGGCCGTTGATTGAGTAAATAAATATGACAAACTGCGTTTGTGTTTTAGTTCGCTTAGAAAGTTCTCGGGTAAGGTTGGAGTGTAGTTTCATTTTTAACACGATGTTATGACAGCGTTACGCTTGTGCTAATGTATTATGAATACACTCTTCGAATTCCAAAATTAAATTCTTTAAGTTCAATAGTTTGGGTTTTGGAATTATTTGTTCGCAGACTATATTGTCGGCAATTTCTTCCAACAACTCCACTGGGTGTGCCAATGGAAGCAGCAGAACAGCAGAAATATTGACTGTCACCACTGTGGTACTTTATACCTAGTAATACCTATTGTGTGTAATACGCTACTACGGCATGGGGCTGTTATAAGTGGGACAAATGAAATAAATGGAAGGGGTACTAAATGGAACTGAAATGTTTTAAGTAATGGGATGTGATTTACTTGAAACTTGAAGGAAAAATGAAAAGTTTCTGCCCCATATGAATAATTATCTGCCTGAGGAGACAAAGGGTGGAAGGAATTAAAATAAGTAAGGAAGCGAAGTTATAAGAGTAGAAATGATCCCCTTTTAAAGTGAGATTAAAAACACAAAAGACCAATGCTGCCGAATTTTCATTCTTAAATGGGGACTTCGAAGACTTAAACCATGCAACTGAAGAACTGTTTAAGCCTTTTCTTAAAACATTTAAAAGCATTTAGAAGTAAACTTTTAACGTACATCAGTCAAAAGTAAATTTCCAATTGTATTTATTGTATGGAATATAAACTAATTTAACTTATGAGTGCTATTTCATACATTGTTTTGTTCCTTTTTGCCATGTAATTGTCAATTTAAATCAGTAAAATAATGAGAGAAATTATTTGAATGTTAGGATTTACCCGAGTGGTTGCCAAGTTATGGGCTTTTATACCCGTGAGCTAGTTAAGTAATGAAGGTAATTTCGTGATGCTTCTGTGTTCCTTTGTTTGATGTTATGTGGACACTACTTCAGAAGGATTTAATCACGATTTTTGTTTCTAGAGGATCACGGATAACAACACACGATTTATTACCACCCTCTTCCTCCTGCATGATTCGTGCTTATGCCAAACCCTCATCACGAGTGTGTATGAAATAAACATAGGTGCAAGCAAATATATACAGCCAATAGCGACATGTGTAGATTAGGAAAATTAAAATTGATAACTAATGAAAATGTCTGCTGAACTTTCCTTGTCCTTAGACTTAGACTTTTAGAAAGATTCAGAGCGAACGAGTCTAACGATGACACTAAAGGAATTATTATGGCCCCAAACTACTTAGGTAGATCAGACAAACATGCTGAAATAAGGGAGAAAGGTTCCAGTACAGATAAGTTCAAAATACTCATTCTTTCCCCGAACAATCAGAAATCATACTAGTAAGAAACAAAAGTCGCTTTAGAAATTTAAAAAAAATTAATTTATCAGGTCGGAACAAAATTAAACATAGCAAAGACACCAGGTATACTTATAGGTGCATGTGTATGCTAGTCGGTAGTTTGTGTATTTGCATGTATGTGGATTGTAAGGGTTTTTGTATGAATACATACCATGTTTTGTTTGTGGGTTGTATACATTTGCGGTTTGTTTTACGACGGGATAAGCTTAACATGATTTGATGAGGGCGAGCTATAGGCTATTTTTTATACAACTATCGAAGATACTCAAAGAGGCTATTCATTTATGAATATGCGCAGGTATTTTGATCAACAGGTAACCGGGTCCAGTTAGGGTGTAGTGGAATTTAAGGAGGACACCGAAAATACTCATCTGTCAATGCAAGACTTGTAGCAAACTCGCTGATGCCATTTCACTTCGATTTAGACGTCTTAGGAACCCATTTACGAATAAAACAGACAACTCTTTGACTTATATACCCCCAAACTGTAGATGGTCACCTGGTGAACGTTATGCTATAGAGTTTCCTCACTTATATTGACTTATCAACTGCTACTTAATACCCCGCAAGCCACCGCAAGGTCGCATGGTGGGGGGTGTTAAGGCACCACCCGTAAATAAGAAAAAAACCGCATGCAATTGCCACAAATTTATACGATCCATGAACAAAACTTTGCAGGCATTCATTCAAAAACCCTAACAACCCATGCACATGCAAACACCCAAACTACCAACTAAAATAACATGCACCTACAAATATACCTGATGTCTTTGCATAGTTTAATTTTGTTGCGACTGGTAAATTAAATGTTTTTAATATTCCCAAAATGACTTCGGTGTCTTACTATTATGATCTCTGATTATTCGGGGAAAGAATGAGTATTTGTATACTCTATACATGTGTACTGGAATCTAATCTTCCTTATTTAATCTTTGTGGTGTGATCTACCTAAATAAGGTGGGTATTAATTAAAAGGAATTATAATAACCATAATAATTCCTTTAGTGCCATCGTTGAACTCGTTTGTTCTGGACATTTTTTAAAGTTTAAGTCTCACTTGTTCTCTTCTCATCTCCAGTGGCTCCCAGACAAAATCCCCGAAGAGACTTGTCACACTTGTTTTCTTAACATAACAATTTTTATCGAATCTGGCGAAATTTCTCTGAACTACATTTATTTTTTTGCAAAGTTTTTTCCCAAGGATCCTAAATATTTGCGGTATATTCCAAATGAGGTCTAACTAGGCCAAAATAAACCTCTCTTTAACTTTCTCATTACATTTCCCCATCACCCGTTTAACGAAGCCGAGTTTCTTTAAAGCGTATCCGCAATTTGTCCTGATATGTGCTCTGCATGAAAGGCGTGGTGTTAGAACTATCTTAAAATATTTAACTTGATCGTAGTAAGCACTGAACACTCTATTTCATATTTTATGTCCTTTTTGGCACTTCCTTTGTTCCAGAATTTCAAAACTGCGCATTTACCTATGTTTAGTACTAATCCCCATTCCTTGCACCAATCCGAGTCTGCGTCTAAGTCGATAGAGTGTAGCTCGCCATCTAGTTGAATTACCGAATACCACCGTGTCGTCAGCAAATAACCTGTCATTGCTGCTAACGTGTGCGCTTAAGTCATTGACGTATAATAAGAACAGAAGAGACCCTATTTCACTTCCCTGGGGGACGCCCGAAGTTACGTCTCTTTCCGTTGAGCTCAACTCATCGATGACTACTATTTGTTGGCGATTTGACAAGAAGTCTCTAATCCAATTAATAATTTTCTCAATGATACCATCAAATTTAAGTTCGTGTAACAATTTTTTGTGTCGGGCTTTATAAAAGGCCTTTTTGAAATCTAGGAATACTGGATCGACTTGTGTGTTGTTTTTTCCCGATCTAATTATATCGTGAATGAAAATACCTAGTTGTGTTTCGCAAGACCTGCTCTTCCTGAATCCATGTTGGTTGTACCTTAGTATTTTCCTACTATCAAGAAACCTCATTACGTTACTGAGAATAATGTGTTCTAATATTTTACAAGAGATCAATGTCAAAGAAATGGGTCGGTAATTGGTTGGTTTATCCCAATCGCCGCCTTTATACATGGCAGTTATGTAGTCCAGCTTCCAGTCGCGGGGTACTGAGCCTTTTATCGATTGAAGAAAAAAAATTCTAAAAATTGGGCAATGCCTTCGGCTAATTCCTTTAATATTCTAGCAGGTATTTCTTCCAAACTAGGAGCTTTGTTTGCTTTGATACTACGGAGCAGATGTTCTATTCCCTTCTTGGTCAGTGTTATATCGCTCATGTGTTCCCCGGGTGGGTGTGGAGGATCATTTGGTGTGCTTGTGTCTTTATTGTAGACGCTCTTGAAAAACTTGTTTAAAATGTTTGCCTTTTTCACGCTGTTTGTTTTTTCTTCTTTTCCCGTCTTCAAAGAATGTGCAGGTGGACGTTTAACCTGTATTTCTCTAACATAGGACCAGAATGTCTTTGGATTTTCCTCATGATATTCGATTAGCATTTTAGATTTGAAAGAGTGTTGTGCTGTTCGCATAATACTTTCCATTTAACTACGACATTCTCTTAGTTTCTGTTTGGTTGTATTCACAGAAACTATATCGTCACTTTTTAAACTCCTTTTCAAATTTGACTGTAGCCTTCTTTGCCTTCTTCATGCCGATCTGACTTCCCCGTTGTACCATCTATGTTCCTTACTGTTGCATTTAACTTTAAATGGGAGTTACGCTATCATTCCTTACAGTCACTAAAATTTTTAAGTGAATTTCCAAATTTTCTCTGTATTTGTTGTCAGTGTTTTTTTCTTGTGTTTTGGCAAATATTTTTAAAAAATATTCTCGTAGTCCGTTAATATTTGCTTTTCTGAGCAAGTATATTTTACGCTTTTATTTATTCATTTTCACGGACTTTTTCTCTCTACAAAAATAGCTTTATGATCACTGATTCCGTCCAATATTTCAATGTTTTTTACCATTTAGGGTGTAGAAGTCGCAAAGATATCAAGTATGCTGTGGACCCGTGTGGTTGATTTAACAATTTGTTCTAAAGAGTGTTCTGCAAATACGTATATGAAGGAGGAATGCATTTTGAGTAACTTCGACTAACACCACTCCAGTAGATGATATTCACCGGCAGATTGCCTGACGTTTACCTTGATCTCCAGTGCTATATGGATTATTCATTACAGTTCTCACTGGAGCGTGAAAAGTTAAAATTTCGGCCCTTACTTGTACTGGTCTTCTCTTTCTCTAGATGAGATGGAATGTTGACCCAGTAAGATATTCTCTCCCAACTTCTCCCTCATAAAATGATAATTTACACCGGGATAAGTTGCCTTTCGTTTTTTGTCTCAACCTTTGAGTATATCTGTGAGGAAATAATGTTACTGATTTTCCGTTTTGTTTCCCCTTCCTCTCAGTGTTGGCTCAGATATTTTTTATAATTTCGCTTTTTCTCTCCATGTATGCATATAAATACTGTCCTAATTTCTTACCATAAAATAATACCACACATTATGTACTCGTTTCTTAAAACTGTCTGACTTTGTTTAATTTTCATTTCTTCATCTCCCTTTTTTCACGTTATTTGAATTATTTCTTAGTTCCACCTCTCCGATCGAATACGGATTCCAATTTTTTGTTTCATAGTTGCATTCTTTTATTCTTAAGCTCGCATTGTTTCTTTTTCTGAGATACACAATTATTTCCTTAAGATTTCCTTCAGCCTCTAGAGTATTTGGATTTATTGTTGATGCATCTTTCGTTAATTCAAATTTAAATATGAATATTATGACCTCGGACACACTTCTCTTAGTATGTGTCTTCTTCTACTATGATGTTTATTATAGGTTGTACTTAAAATAAATTATGATTGAGCACTGATCATCCAGAAGTATTTTGGTAGATATGAACTGTTACGTAATCAACACATTATTAATGACATATGGTTGCAGAAATATTTTAAAATATATAACTGAGCCCGTCTTTAATTGTAAGTTTCAATGATTTATTTCTGGATTAGATATATTTGGTTGCCCTGTTGCACCTCGGGTAATTGACTGCATATATTTATATTTTCAATAAAATTATTCTTGAAGGGTAAGTGTCTTATCGCGAAATGATAAATTAAAATTTAATTGGTTAATGACACCTAGGGTAAAGATTCTACTCTTCACAGTTCCTCAATTTTGTATCCTAATATTTTGACCTGCGAGCTTCAATTTATGAATAAGTTTGCCATGGGGAACTTTATGAAATGCATTTTGAAAATGTGAAAAGATCGCACCCACTAGCCCACCATTTTCACGTGATGAAATAATTACCCAATATTGTGTAAAAAGAGCAAATCCGTCTATTTCATTCTTTCTGCGACGGGGCTGAAATAAGCCTGAGGTCCAGTATGAAAACTTTGACACAAACCCACCATAGTACGTGCCCATTCATCCTGGTGCTCGCAAAATAGTAATCTTGGCTTTCACACTTCCAACTGGGGATATTTTTGAAAGAGTCAAACGGATTTAATTCCATTTTACTTTTGATCTTCACCTTGCCTTACTCGTGGATTTTTCCTTATCCTCCATCTCACTGCTTTTACCTTTTCCTCCATCCTCTTAGGCAGTCTCCTACCAAATTTAACGCAATTGTTTTTATTTATTAAACAATCGGAACGTGGTGACACCGCTCTAGATAATTAAATACTTATTCCAGTAACCAAGCATAGCACTCACCGCGAAGTTGGACTCGATTTGTGATCAATTAATACCATATACTTCATATGCAAAGCAAAGTAGTGGGACCAGCTCTTTCCTCGCTAGGTTTTTCAGGATGGTAGCATCATATATGTTGCATTTTAGGTAAATTTCAAGAAACTGCTGGAGACGCCGCAACAGTAACTTAAACGGAGTCATCCGCTACGTGTGCATTACAATGCAACCATTTCAGAGAGTAAAAATCAATGTTTAGTCAAGGCGAATGATTTTTACCCTCTGAAATTGTTGCATTGTAATGCATTTTAGGTGTTACCCTGATATGCCACCGGTATTCGAAACTGGGTTCTCCGTTTCGTTGCCGAACTCTCAATCTACCAGGGTTGCCTAGAGTAACATCTGCATTCATGAAACGTGAGAATCAGTTGAGGAAGCCGAGTGGTCTCTGTATCATCGCACACAGTAAGTCAGTACGCCACGAGCTGCAGTGGTGGGAAGGCCCTGTCGCTTGTCGTTTGTTTACAATAGCGAGTTAAAATTAACAGTACAATTAACTGCAGCTGAAAATTGATGAAAATGTTCGTGAGTAGTGGTGTTTTACAATCTCTGAAATCTTTAGAATGTTGTCCATAGATTTCAATTATTTTGTTGCATGAAAACACGACTGAAAAGTTAGGCTGCTAAATTTTTGGCACTCGCCTCGACGAGAACCATTAAGATGCCTTCATCGGTTGGCTGCGAAATCAAGTGACAGAATATTTTGCTGAAGGAATTTGAAAACTAGTTCAGATGTGTAATAAATGTTTATATCTACTTGGAAGATATGTACGAAAATAGTAGAGATATGTAATTTTGAGATGAAAATGTCAAATTTTCTGTATCTGTTCCAGTGTATTTTTTATGTGCTAATGGAGGTTACTTCCTGGACAGCCCTAATATTTCAGTGTAAGGAACAAAAAAATTAAACGATAGCGAGTTCAGCCTCGGTATGGGCATAGTGGCCTTTTAGGGAAATCTGATTTCAATCAATTTTTGCGTCTTATCGGTTTCCCTTGTGGTGGGAAGCAGTCGGCGTGGGAATGGACCGAAAGGGCGAGCACTCGACCCCTGAGGATGTTTTGCGTGCCTTCGGGGGTTGCCCCTAAATTACGAAGCGCATTTGGGGTGTGGCATTCCGTAAGTTTTCTTTAGGGTGTGTGAGTGGGAAAGGAAGTTCAGGAGGAATATTAATCTAAAGTTCACTATTACATTATTCTATTAATTATTGATGGAGAAAAAGTCAACCTTGATCTCTATGAGAAATCAATATGTAAACACTGACTAATGAAACTCGTTTTAGAATTATTTAAACAATTATCAAATTTGAAATAAAAAATCTCACAGCAATGAAGGTTCTTAGTGTACTCTAACGTGTAATTCAGGAAATCTGTTCTAGAAAAAAATGTATGTTTTATTCATCATGACCTATTAGGCCGCCCTATTGGAGCCAAACCCTTTTGCTGAGGATCAGAAACTACACGGAATCCCTTTTGTCTGGAATCCCTCCTACACTTCGACCTATTAGGTGATCCTACTAGGAGCAATTATCATTACTCCCGCCAGCACAGCCCTAAGGGTCATCAGAACGTACAAGCGATTCCACCACGTCAAGGTTGTAATACATGGGGAGGGATATCAATGATATGGTCGATAATTAGGTAAGATTGGTGGTAGGTGGTTGATATTTTATGTATTCCTACAAATTGGGAGAGGAGTCAAGTGTTGAAAATGGTCGACGTCCCTATCTGAACCTCATTAATGATAGGATACCTATGTTTATTTAATGATTACATGATATAATTGACTTAAATGATGAACAATAGCTTATGGATCCTCTAGCATTGCACCGGGTCTCTTAGAGTAAGGATACATTAAAATGAACATCAAAAATGATACCGCAATAGCAAATAATTTATTTTCTGTACAGTAAGGACTTCTAATTTTTGGCACTGAGGACATCTGAAAACATTCCTTGAGCAATATGAGCTTTAATTTTTTTGTTTCCACGATAGTAATATTTTAAAATTTAGGTGAAAAGAATTATTAATTTATTTTAATATATAAAAATCCTCCTTGAAATCAAAGAATATTTCATTAAAAAATGATTATGCTATATTGGTATCTTTCCATCTAGCGAATTTAATCTTTCTTTACAGCTATATTAGAAAAGCTTCAGCTCACTTCTGTTTACGTCGGTGGGACTCATGTATCGGCAAATTATGATCTTTTTCGCCCAAAAGGTATACTGCTTGTAGTTTTTGTTTTCAAATACCCCATGACGCTGGATTTGAAAGAATAAATGTCTTTTTCTTGGATAATTTACGAATCAATTGTTTATTCGGTATTTAAGAACAACGCTTGTATACTAATTGCTATTGCATTTAAATTAAACAACCACTCTGTTAAAATATACGTACGTACGCTTTAATTTATTTCCATTCTAAGCGTTTTACCTTTCGCATAAATGCTTGAAGTTTATGATGCGTATTATTACTCTTTCATTGCATTAAAATTGGAGGTAACTCTAACTCTAATATTTAACGAAATCCCTAAGGATTTTAAAAATATTATGGTCAGCAAATGATGTAAAAGGGAGAATGAAATACTAAAAATTACGAAGAAGGGATTATGGCTTGGAGGAAAAGTTTGCGCAGAATATATGTAGGTTAATAATTACAACATTTTAAGCTATTTTTGTGTTCATGTGGCACCTGCTGCCAGGCCAGAACGGAATAGTTTAACAGAACCAGAAT
Organism: Hetaerina titia; assembly: GCA_037158775.1. NCBI lineage: Eukaryota > Metazoa > Arthropoda > Insecta > Odonata > Calopterygidae > Hetaerina > Hetaerina titia. Next base: position 12,683,437 of record CM073777.1, on the reverse strand, counting down.
TAGTATTCCATTTATTAAATTGAATACATGCTACTATTGTATAAAATGAATGGGATATGATGAAGATTACACTACTATTTTACATGATTAATATTTATTATAAGTTAATGTATTTCCATCTACATATACAATAATACTCTGCGGGGCCACCAAAAAAGGTGTGTGGCAGGAGGTGTAGTACCAGGGGGAAAGAGTAAGGGATGAGAGGGTTGGGGTTTTTCAAATAGGTGGGGAAAGGTCGGGGGAACCTGTAAGAATATATATATATATACACACACACACACACACACGAAGATTGTTTTTTAAATAAGTACCGTTTTGTAATTACAAAAAGACGTGCAAAGATATTGCAATAATTTTATTTTTACATGAAAGCCTGTACCTTAATCTACTTTTCTACATAATTTTCGCGAATATTGAGGCACTTGTCGTAACGTGGTACCAGTTGTTGAATACCCTCCTGATAAAATTCTGCCGCCTGACTTGTTAACCACTGCATCACAAATGTTTTGACTTCGTTATCGCCCTGAAGACGCCAACCGCCCAGGTGTTTCTTCAAGTGCAGGAACAGATGGTAGTCGAAAAATCTTCACCTTCATTGTGGTACCGCTCAACAAAAGTCAATGCACTGCCTAAACGTTGGGTTTTGTGCAAATCCATCAACATTTTTGGAACCCAACGTGAACGCAATTTCCGGTATTTCAAGTTCTCGGTCACAATGTGATACAAAACATTACGAGAATATTGAGGAAAGCAGTCGGACAATGATGAAATTGTAAAGCGTCTGTTTTCTCTCACCTTTTCGTCCACTTTCTGCACCAAAACTACATTAACGACCGAAGGACGCCCATTTCGTTCTTCATCATGCACATTTGTGCGGCCATCTTTAAATGCTCTCACCCATTTCCTTACCATTCCATCACTCATAATGTTTTGTCCGTAAACTTCAACGATCTCACGATGACTATCGATCGGTTTTACGCCTTAACACTAAGAAATCGTATAACAGCCTGTACTTCACAATCAGCGGGACTCACAATTGTCGGGGGCATCTTAAACACTCAGAAAACAACGTATACAATGAAGAATCAGACTGTAATGACGTCAGTGCGTAGACAAAAGATGTAGGTAATCAGCGCGCACGCGCGGAACGCCGACCGTAGCGCTGCGACGGCAGAATCGCAAAACGGTACTTACTTAAAAAACATGTCTATATACACACATATATATACACACACACACACGTATATATATATATACTATATATATATATGTATATATACTAGTTCAAGGTAGTATATATATATATATATATATATATATATATATATATATATATATGTATATATACTAGTTCAAGGTAGTATATATATATATATATATATATATATATATATATATATATATATATATATATATATATATATATATATATATATATATTCAAACATGAAAATCCCGCTATACGGCGCACAAATATTCATTCAAACATAGAAATAGGTATAAGGAAAGGGGATAGGAAAACACATAAAAGGCGAACACAGGACATGTGGGGAAGGCGGTTTTTGAACAGATCACGAAAGTAAAAATATTTCCTTATCCGGGATCCGAGAGAGCATCCGCCCGGAAAGTGGAAATTATATATAAAAAAAACCCATAAACACAGTAATCAACCCGAAGGTCGGTTTAGTAGGTTTAGTAGCTCACCCATGTACCAAGCCCGACGGCGTGTGAATATTCACACATCAGGGTAGGGGGGCCAGTTCCTTTCCCTGTGCCGGTTATGGTTTCCCAGGAAGACCTGGTACCCGAAAAATCAACTAGCTTGGGTGGAGCTGCAGGTGCCCAAAGTGCCTTGCCCGGGAATCGAACCCGGGACCCTCCGGTCAGCAGTCCAACGCTCTACCCGCTAGACCACCGCGACCCGCTGATATATATATATATATATATATACTTTTTTGGAAAACCCACAAACGTGTAATGTAAATTCACTGATAGTCATAACAAACACAGAAACCAAAACACACAAAAGAGGGACTCACTGGTTCTCGAATTTTCGGTGGTCAAACCACCTTTCTCAAGAGGAATTAGGAACAGAACTCACCGAAAATTCGAGAACCAATGAGTCCCTCTTTTGTGTGTTTTGGTTTCTGTGTTTGTTATGACTATCAGTGAATTTATATATATATATATATGTGGGTCGCGGTGGTCTAGTGGGTAGAGCGTTGGACTACTGACCGGAGGGTCCCGGGTTCGATTCCCGGGCACGGCACTTTGGGCCCCTACAGCTCCACCCAAGCTAGTTGATTTTTCGGGTTTTTTTTTTTGCTAGTTGATTTTTCGGGTTCGGATTTTTCGGGATTCTTCCTGGGAAACCATAACCGGCACAGGGAAAGGAACTGGCCCCCTAACCTGATGTGTGAATATTCACACGCCGTCGGGCTTGGTACATGGGTGAGCTCTACCATCACCTACTAAACCGACCTTCGGGTTGATTACTGTGTTTATGGTTATATATATATATATATATATATATATATATATATATATATATATAAACTATATATAATATCCACGAAGCCTCTTTCCAAATCCCCTCCCACCCCGAGAATCACACCCACTCTGTGCTTTCGATACTACGAAAAATCCACGAAAAATCGGGAATCATATAGTCGCAGTAACAAACCGAATTCACTTCAGAAATATTAACAACATTTCATTTAGAAGTCGGAACAAAATTAAACATTGTGAAGACACCAGGTATATCTGTAGGTGCATGTGCATATTAGTTGGTAGTTTGTGTGTTTGAATGTTTTGGGGTTGTAAGGGTTTTTCCATGAATACATACCATATTCTGTTTATGGATTGCAAAAATTGTGGCTATTGTAAACGGTATTTTACTTAATTACGGGTGGTGCCAGAAAACTCGTTTGATTAAGCAGAGTTTTTTGAAAGCGAATCCGCATATTAATCTTATATGTCCGCTCCGCATGAAAGGCGTAGAGTTAAGATTAACCTCAAATATTTAACTTGACAGTCGAACTTTGAGAGTCGTCTACATATAACGAGATTTCAACATTAAATATTTCATTAATCTGGCAAAAACATTAATAATTGCATTAATAATCAATGGTGCATTGTTTTTCTTTCTGAATAATGTGAATTGGTTTAATGATTACCTATTTTTAATCCATAGCCATCACGAATTCCGGAGGCTTTCTTACTGTATTCAGTCAGTATACTATCTTAATACAACCAGGTTTACTGTCGACGGAAAAAAAGTGAAGGGAAAAATACTAAATACTCTAGTAGATACAATATCATGGGGTCATCACCTCTAAATTCAATCAATTTTCTGTTATACTATACATCTTTGATTCTGTAAGTCGTGTGTTTAGCCGTTCCTCGTGAGCTGCCCAATTCCTTCACCTCCTCCACCACCTCCCTAACGGGAATGATATCTTTTAGTGTATTTTGTATATGATGCAGATTATTGCTATCGCAATTTTGATATTCCTACAGTAAAGATTTCATTTGATCTTTTTTAATATATCCATTCCTCATGCCCCCAACCACAGTATGTCATATAGTTGGGAATTTAGTAGCGTTTGGAGGTTATTTTACAAAATTCAATACCTGCAAGCGATAGCTAGGGGTCAAAAAGACACCGAGGCCGAAATACGCAAACTCCGTAGCGCAAGCACTCAAGCAATTCGAGTCAATTCTCTCATGTCAACAGCAACGAGGAAAAACGGTCGCCATTTTTCCATTCCTTCGGCAGAAAAAAAATGAATAAATGCCTGCGCACGGATGAATCCCTTCGGTGCTCGGTGATTCGTTAGTCCCCGGAAAATTGTGTTCTCTTTATAGCCTTGTATTTTAACCAACGACAGTCATCACTTATTCTTTGTTTTTAGCACCGTTGTTTGCAGAAATAAAGGCGAACTCACACTCGGAGGGAGTTTTTGGAAAGACCAAAAAAAGTTTTCCGCATTTTGAAAATTAACTCCTTTCAGGCGTTGTATATATTTTATTGAAGCTGAAAGCAATGACATTTTGATTGCTCTCATTGAAATTTCGTGGTTATCAAAAACTAATGGCGTCGATTTTTTTTATCCAACGGCTTCCAGAATTCAAAATACACCCATAGGGCGTGTTACCTTCTCCCTTTCTAATGGTTAGGTCATTCCCTCCTTCATTTGAAGGGAAGAGAAAGCAAATACAGCTTTTTTCAATTGGGTAATTATTTTCTTTTTACACTTGAAAGGCACGCAGCTCTGGATGGAAACATAATTATATTTTCCAGCGTGCGACGACGTTTCCAGGCAGCCTCCTCCTGTTTGCAAAATTACTCGTCTCTCATGATGAGCATTATGATGGATACTTTTGGTTTCCACCTATCTTTTTTCATTTTTTGCCCCAAAAAATCATTTATTTCTCCATTAGCACCCATTCTAAATGTAGAAAGCTTAGAGGGAAATCTAGCATTGAAATCTCATAAAACGCATTGAGCTGAGCGAGCAAGCGAGGAAAGATCACGTTTTCAGCTACTGTATTTATACAAATATGTCATTTGGCTATGCTCCGTTCAGCTCTAGTTTTGGAAATGTACTTTATACTTTTTTCCTTAAATATTTTATGAATGAACCAAAATTAAACCAAAAATAATGTTATTACTCGACACTTTCATAACTTCTCATTAATGTCTCACCATAGCCAAGGTATATTTCATTGGAAATATTTAATATTCACCGTGAATATGTCTGAACAGTCGTTATTTTCAGGCAAAATCAGATTTTGGCTCTATTCAAACCTTTTTATCAAGTGCTGAGTAACTCTGAAGTAGAAATACCTATATATCTCTCCACTTAACTCTATTCGGTACGACCAGTTTAGACTCATCGGCGTCATCATCAGGTACAGAGTTACACATACAGATCGGTTGTATATATATATATCGGGGACGTTGAGTAGGGATGTTAAGACAAGACTCGTAAAAACTCCTATATGGAGCGTATGCACGGCGCGGAAACAGGAGGACAGACGTCACTGTAGCAGGAGGATAGACGTAGATTGGAGGCTTTTGAAATGTGGGTGTGGAGAAGAATTGAGAAGTTGAAATGGACCGAAAAGAAAACAAATGAGGAAGTACTGGAGATGTTGGGTGAGGAGAGGGGTTTGTTGAGAGAAATCCTATGGAAGCAGGAAAATGGATGAAAGGCGTATTGAGCGGTAGTGGAATGTTGAAGAAGGTAATAGAGGGGAGAATGTTGGGCAAGCGAGGAAAGGGTAGGAACAGGATAGGGATGTTGGATGGACCTGATGTAGTTTAGGTTGCTGGATTGGGTTTTGTTTGGAGTTACAAAATATTTATTTGATAGTTGTGTCCATCCAAAAACCTACCCTATCCGGTAGATTACCTAATAATAATATATATATATATATATATCCCGCTACCGTTTACTTAATTTACAATTTCATCGTCCGGGCACCTGTTTCCGTTCCGGTTTAAAATCGGTGATCGGCTTAATTAGCGGCTGTGGCGTTGACTTAGCGTCACGTGGGCCAATCGTTCAAGGCCCAACGATACATCCCAGGGTGGCAGGGGAGGATGGATGAAGAAGGTACGGGGAGGGAGGCGGCAGTGGTATCCAAGGGAACGAGCTGCCTTGGATACCACTGCCGGAAAAATCATCCCACCCCTTTTCTCTCGGTGAATAAATATACGAACAACGGCTAGGTTTATGAAAAACTGAGAAGCGGGAACCGTAAGGGTATTTTTTTTCGCTTCATTGCCTCTTTTAAAATAATCAGCGTGAAAATCGCAATCCATCTCGGCAGTTTTTCGAATATATCGAGAATCTTCATCCTCAGCTGTCATAAACCGGACTGACTAAAGCTTCAGGAAGTGAGTGTATACGATAATTTAAATATGTTACGGTATCAGCCGAAAAAAACTTCTTTTAACAGTAATCCGTTGGTTACGAAATATTTCTGTCGATTAGCTATATGGCTAATTCCAGCGGAAACGGATAATTTTTTCAGATTGAATACGAGGAGATACGCATCTCAAAGCCAATTGACGGTGAACTGGAACACAAGTAATTTGTTTTTCTCCACTTAAAGGAAGTGTCTTTCGTTAGATAAAATAATCATCGTGAGGTTGCGGTGATGCTTGCCAACTCCAAAGACTAGCGAGATTGGTGTTTTCAGGTAGGTTTACTGATTAAACAATGAAATTCACTAACATAAACTCTCAATGGAAACCTTCAGTATCACATATCTCTGATGTTATCGGAGACGACAGAATGGGAAATACGGCAACACAAATATTTTTATCTGTGTTGATTGATTTCTTGGCGAGCATTACTACTGGGAAGGATCTTTAAAAAATGTACATGAGAGTTCCACCATGAAGTCTTTGCTCACAACAGAGGGCTTATTTTCTCATACTAAAACTTTTAAAATAATTAATTTATTACAAGCAACTAAGTTGTTTAAATATGAAGCTATTATGTGAAGAAAACAAAAGAAAGTTTATTTGTAAATCGTCGCCGTTAAAAACAAGTAACCAGCAAACTCACCTCTTATTGTGCACCTGCATATTTACATGAAAACCGGTAAACTGTGGAAAAGCATTTGCTCCTCTCGGTATATTCTATGTTTTCAGGCTTAACTCTGTGGAAAGCGATTACCACTGAAGTAAAAATACCAATGTACCTTTCCATACATTTTTACTCGGTGCAATTACTTTCGACACATCGGCGTCAGCATCAGGTACAGAGTTACACACATAGGTCGGCTATTTGTATAGGGTGCGTTCCAAAGTAAAAGCAATTATTTTTTAAAATGTAATTTGCTGAATAGGTTTGTACAATCACTGAGCATTCTTCAAAGCACTGTCTTTGGGCCTCCACATATTTTTTCCAGCGAATCTGTCATGACCGCTACGCGCCCTGGAAGGCGTCTTCGGGGATCTCTCGGTAGGTCTTCGTCACGGTTGGATAGATCTCTTTTATGGACGAAATACGGGTTCCTTTCATGGCTGCCATAATCCGAGGGAACAAAAAAGGTCTGCTGGGGTGAATTCAGGACTACGGAGTGGGGCACCGTTGGCACCTGGTGTTTGGACAACAACTCACGGACTCGCAGCGTGTTGTGGTAAAGAACTTGGGCACGAGCTTGGCACACTTTTTCCTCATCGCTAAATCTTCAGAAAAATTCAAAAAACAATAGTAGACGGCAAGCTTAGGTCATTGGCAACCATCTTGATATTCAATCGACGGTCAGAGTCCAACAATTGTCGAACACGAGCCACATTGTTGTTGGTTTTGCTGGTACACGGCCGCCCAAAGCGTTGTTCCTCGTGACCCTCTTCCTCGCCCTCTTTAAAGGCCTTTAACCAGCTCGAAACCTGTGAGTGGGACAGTCCCTGTAAGCCCCACGAATCATTTTCTGTCTATTCAAGATATTTTTTCATTTAGCACAAAACTTAGGAGTTACATAGCTTGGAGATCACTGAGATCGATTTCGCAGCAAATCTCATTGGGGGGGGGGCCCATCTATAAGTCTACAGTTTCTTTCCTGTATTATTCGTGGGAAAGAGTCCTTGAGTCTGCTAGTACTGGTATCTATTTCCCAAATTTTATGTATATGACCCAAGCGACCAATTTACAGGTAGACAGGTGCAAACAAAAATTAACAGGTGCAAATTATTTGCAAACCAATATACATTGGTTGCTTGAATCATGTATATAAACTTCCGGAAATATGTGGCAGTAGACTCAAGGACTTCTTCCCACGGACAATGCGGGATGCGGGACGGACACTGTAGGGTTATGGATGGCGTAATTCCACTTGTAACCCTCAGCGTCTAGGGAATAATTAGTTCTACTCAATTGCACGCACTTCCATTAACCTCGTATGCTTTGTTGTCAAAACCCTTTCTTCCCATATGATAGCATTAGAATGCCATTAAATAATGTAGTTCTCTTGACAGTATTACTTGCTCTGCTTTTTCTGTTTTTAAGTGTGCCATTCCATCCCTCGTATCTCTCTCTCTCTCTCTCTCTCTCTCTCTCTCTCTCTCTGTGGGGGCACCCTTCCGCTACATTCAGCATTGGGTCACATTCCGTAGCCTTGGAGAGGATACCGTTGTACGAGATGGTACTGGAATTTCGCCTTCTTGCTTTTCATATTCTAGTTTACACGTTCATGGATGTATTTCTTACTGCATCCTAAGGTGAAATTATTTGTTAGAAGATAGTACATGTATTTGCATGGTGTAATTTGAAAGGAATTTTGCAAGAATGTATACGCCACGTGGGTATAGTTTTGCAAATATGTGTTGTATCTGCGTGTGGTTTTGTTCCATTTCACGGAGTCTGCACATTAACAAAGCAGAATATGTACTCATTGTAGGGACATTTATGTACCAGGAGAGTGGATCTAGTCCTACTCACCGCCACGCTAGGTAGAAACGTAACCAACTTTCTGGTTAGCCCACTTAGTTCACTCTGAAAGATAGTACCTTTGTGACACAGATGGAAAGTACTCTCCATTACCTGGTGCTCTTAAAGTATATTCATTTAATGGCCATGAGTATAGTTCCAAAGATATCCGTAAATGTCACGGTGCGTTAGACAGGTTTCACCACAGAATTAGCCACGCATGGGTATTGAGTACGCATACACATCACTTCTCGTTATGTACGGAGGTGCTAGGCTGATACGACGTGGACTCCATCTGGATATTGGAATCGAGCTTCGACCGACCCACACCTATCGCCGCCTCCTCCTTCCCTCCTGCATCTCTTCTCCTACGCCTAAGTCCTCTTCCCCACCCTCATCCCCCTCCAATTCCCGCCCCCCGACCTTCTAGACCATCCCCCCTCGTGTGCTAATCCAGCCTTAGGGAAAACCGAGTGATGAGAATTTGTTCCGCACGGAAAGGGGTTGGCGTGTGATACAAATACTACCTCAGGAGATTTATATTATAAAATAAAATAATTAACACACCTGCAAACACCCGAACTACAAACTAACACTCACATGCACCTACATTTAAACCTATTGTCTTTGCAATGTTTAATTTTGTTCCGACTTTTAAATGAAATGTTTTTAATATTTCTAAAAGGACTTCGGTTTCTTGCTATTATGATTTCTGATTGTTCTGGGAAAAAATGAGTATTTGAACCTATTTGTATTGGAATCCTTCTCCCTTATTTTATCTTTGTAGTCTGATCTACCTAATAAGGTGGGGCTATAATAATTCCTTTAGCGTCGTCATTAAAATGGCTGGTTCTGAATCTTTTTAAAAATTTAACTCTCACTTGTTCTCTTCGTATTTCAAGGGGCTCCCAGCCTAAATACCCTAAGAGACCTGTTACACTTGTGTTCCTATCAAAATTTAAAACAAATCTGGTGGATTTTCTCTGGACTTATCTGATTCTCTTTGCCAAATATCTCCCAAGGATCCCATATATTTGCGGCATATTCCAAATGAGGTCTAACTAGGACAAAATAACATATTTCTTTGACTTTGTTATTACATTTCCCCACAACCCGTTTAATGAAGCCGAGTTTCTTTGAAGTGAGTCCGCATATTGTCCTCATATGTGCTCCCCATGAAAGGCGTGGTGTTAGAACTACCCCCAAATATTTAGCTTGATTGGCCGTAGTTAGCACTGAACCTATTATTTCATAGTTTATGTCCCGTCACCACATCATTTGATCCTAAATTTCGAAACTACGCATTTGTCTATATTAAGCATTACCTTTTGGTGGATCGTGGGGGATTCAATAGCCTTAAAGAGTGAATTCCTTGTAGGTAGTCATTGAGACATTCAACACTCTTAGCAATGGGATACTTTCATACCTCGGTAGTTAGAAAGCATGGACAAATAAATCTGGAAAACAAACTTTTATTTAAAAGACTTCTGCTCGTAATTATCGAGTTAATTCTGTCTCTTTTTGTCAGCATGTTTCTCAGAAAAGAAGACTATATTTCTCGTGTAAAATCTCAGAATTTAACGTAGAGGGTAGGTTTAAGGTAGAAGACCAATAAATGTTCATTTGTTCGATATAGTGGTATTCAGTAGTGAAATACGAATATTATTTCGGGAAATTTTAATATATTATATATTTTGAGTTTCATTTTGATAAATATGTCACCCTTTTTACTACATCTACTTAATAAGAATAGATAAAATAAGGGAGATAGATTCCAGCAGAGATAGATACAAATACTCAATATTTCCCGGAACAATCAGGAATCATAATATCATAGTAAGAAACCGAAGCCATTTTAGAAATTTTTAAAATATTTAATTTACTATTAGGAACAACATTAAACATTGTAAAGACATCAGGTATATTTGTCGGTGCATGTGTAAGTATGTTAGTTGGTAGTTCATATGTTTTCATGTGTGTGGGTTGTAAGGGTTTTTGCTCGGATGGCTTTGCATAGTTTTTTTCTTAATTACGGATGGTGCCCCAACACCCTCCGCCACACGCCCTTCCGGCGGCTTTCGGGGTAATAATATAAAGTAGAAATATCTACATGTTTTATTGATTCATAATGCTTTTCGTCTTTGCCTGTGTAATTGTGTAACTTTTACTTAGTTGTAAATTCGAATCGCTAAGTAAGAAAGTTTATATTATTGAAATGGCTCTTCTATTTTACCCTATTTTAGGGTTGAATGAACAGCAAGCCTCACACATTTGAAAACAATTATTTCTCTTATCCGTACTACAGGGCATATATTTTTTCTTAGTGATTACTGCGAGGTTATTTCCGATAGTTATCACGCAAAAATATTGCTTAGATTAACACGCAGTAGAACTTCAGTTTTCCGCCAAAATATTTCTCACCGAGGCAAACTGTTACACTCATGATATTACGTATTAGCAGTGAGTTTTGCCTCGTCAGCATCAGTATACTTTATCGAAGAATCTCATTTGATAGGAGTGTTTCTTACAATTTTGAATGATGTAAAGGCGACTCGGTTATATTGGATTGTAGACCATGCTTTTGAAGATTTACTCACGCTCAAGTTACACTCTCTGTCGGAAATCCCAGTTTACCCTTTCTCTAGCTGGGACACGGAAACTAGAGAAAGGGAAGCCTGCCTAAGGGAGCTTGGAGTTGTAAATATCAATTCCCAAGGTAGTCCACAGATGCGTGTGCTATATTGAGAGACGGTCTGCCTTATGAAAATGGCGAGTCTTCGTTAATATTGAGCCAAGGAGTCGCTGACGGGGCAAAATGGAAGTCATTCCCCAATGCCCCCCTTTCCCCCGCACCCCACCAGGATAGACTTTTGGGAGGAGAACGAATATTAAGTTCATCGTGAAGATCTTGCCTTGAATAGATTTTTCTCTTTTGTCGAGTTTGCGAGTTTTGCCTCTCTTCTTTCACTCTTGAAGTATAACTGCTTGATTCCGAGGAGGAAAGCTTCTTGCTTGACCTCCAGGTTGCTAATACCCTCCGAGGCAGACTCAACTGTTGGAAGATCGCCTGGTCTATTGCTTGCGCTTATCGGAACTCGGTAATTGAGTCGGGTGAGTTTCAGTGCATAGCAAAAGCTTTACACCGATGTCTTATACGTGTCGATTTGGTGGATTGGCGGAAATGCCCTCTTCCCGTTCTCGTTTCTTTTGAATTACTTTTGCACGCACGGCGGTTACCTTCAGTTTCGTCTCAGGGTGGTAGAATAAATTGAACATGAAAATCAAATCAAAATTTGCCTAAAATTTCAAAATTCCCACCCTTAACCGCCATCTTTAATTCCCCTCCCAGCAGTCTCTACACCTTCCGCCCCCCTTCTTGCCTCCCCAGGCACTCTCCCCTCAAAATCTCTCAGTCTGACCTGAAGAAGGCCTCGGAGTAGGCCGAAAGCTCAAATAATCTACAGTGTGAGTGTCCTTTTACGTGTTATATGTTTTATTCGGTGTTTTATTGTGCCGTCCAAAAGTTATATATAAAATATAAGTCGGAGGGGAATTCGTAAAATCGGTTACGTTTCCTAATGACCAAGCATTAGTTGCTCAGCCAGCCAAGGAGTTGCAGGCATTGCTGAGTGAATTGGAGGTTCAGTGCGATAAATATGGGATGAGAATCAATATTAATAAAACAAAGGTTATGCGATTTTCCAGAAAGAAAAAGGCTAAGCTAAATATTAAAATAGGCGGGGAAAAAATAGAGCAGGTAGAACAGTTTACATATCTCGGAAGTGTTTTGGACCAATACGGTCAAAGTGGTGGGGACGTAAGGAGAAGAATTGCGCTAGGCAAGGAGGCTTTCTCAAGGAGAAGGGAGTTGACGGGGACGTTGAGTAGGGATGTTATGACAAGACTCGTAAAAACTCTGAACTGGAGCGTACGGCGCGGAAACGTGGTCATTGAAGCAGGAGGATAGACGTAGATTGGAGGCTTTTGAAATGTGGGTGTGGAGAAGGGTGGAGAAGGTGAAATGGACCGAAAGGAAAACAAATGAGGAAGTACTGGAGATGGTGGGTGAGGAGAGGGGTTTGTTGAGAGAAATCCTATGGAGGCAGGAAAAATGGATGAAAGGCGTTTGGAGCGGTAGTGGAATGTTGAAGAAGATAATAGAGGGGAGAATGTTGGTCAAGCGAGGTAAGGGCAGGAACAGGATAGAGATGTTGGACGGGATGAAGGGAGGAAAGAAGTACACAGAGATGAAGACGGACCTGATGTAGATTAGGTTGCTGGATTGGGTTTTGTTTGGAGTTACAAAATGTTTATTTGATAGTTGTGTCCATCCAAAAACCTACCTTAACCGGTAGATTACCTAATAATATATGTATATATAATTATATATATATATATATTAAAATTGAAGAAGGCGGCATGAATAACATGCAATATTTATTGCGAAAGAATTTAATTTTAAGTTTAATTGTTTGCTGATGTATGAGGTACAAGCTTAATTTATTTGACTCCAGTAAGTGCATCAGCGGAAATCGGTAAATTTTGAAACATTCTAAATTCGCCTGCCTCAATGAAGAAGGCAAGATGCGTTGAAATAATTCATTCTCCAGGCGAAATTATCAGCAGAAGCTAGTGCAGTGCTACGACTGCTTATGCTTCACAAGAGGTGTATGCTGACTGCTGTACATTAGGTTTGATATTCCCTACAGCAGAGTTAGAACATGGTTAAAAGAGGGGAGGCGATTTCAAAGAAAGGAGAACCCGGTATTTCTCTTGCAGAAATAAATATTAATATCGCCTCTGTAACTGTGAGCAGAGCTCACGTTCAGCATAGAGCTTCGTTTATTTTCGTAGTCATGTCGGTAATGAAAATTTCACGTGAGGACGTTTGTGGACGGTGGGTTTTGAGAATTCTCATACCTGAACAAATGGACTTCTACGGGGAGTTTTTTTTTGCTGCAGAAGTGGATATTTCAGGAAGATGATGAGTTTGACACAGAGGATATCGCTGCAGATGAAACTTGGTTACATTAGTTTTGTTCTGAGAGTAAATAGCAAAGCTTTGCGGGAAAAATCTCCAGGATCGCCAGTATCAGGATTAGCCAAAGTGGTGGCTGGCTTTGCTGGGAATTGAGCATATCAGTTTTCGACATTCAGGGATTGGCCTATCGTCACGTCATGCCAGCGCTTAAATCAGTAAATGGTGTTAACTCTGGATTACCCTAGACCATATCTCTTGCAAAAGGCCGCACTTCATAGTAACAGGCTGTACATCTCAGTGCCATAATGCACGGCCGAATCATCGCAAATGTTGTTAGCTTCGTTTGCCCGCAAAAGCTATTGTAGTGACCTCCAAATCCAATTTCCTTTCATAAATCCTAACTGATATTGATATGAGAAGGGAGATATTCCATGGTGGAGGTGGGTTTAAGGGAGATGTTTCAAGGAGGCGCCTTATACAAATCGCTCTAGCGGCTTTCACCGAGTGCCTGCACACGAAAGGGGTTGGCGGAATTTGAGAGAGCACCTTATCAGTTTAGAAGATTAATTAATTTAATCCAGGATTTAAAGGTAATGAAGAACTCTATTTCTATTAAAGAATTTCCATTTGTAAGGGTTTTAGTCGAAATCATTTACATCAGCCTCGTTTGTTTTTCCCTTTTTATAAATTTTCCATTCTGAAATTTCCTTCCGTGCTATGCGATTCAACATTTACCTCAATTTCATATTTTACCACTGATTTTTGCTTCGTTTATTGTTAGTTCAGTTATTTCTGAATCACATATTTCACATGACATATGGAAATAACACAATTGCTAAGTTGTCCCCAAATGATATCGTGTTACCATTTTCCTGGCAAATACATGTAATTGACATAGTGAAGTCTGCTAATCGAACTGCATACATACAGGGTTCGTCCGGAAAATAAGTGTAATAAGCTCATTGTCTTTTTTGACAAAAGGGGAGTCGTCCACTATGAATTTGTACCTGAACGACAAACTGTAAATGCTGCATTTTACGTCCAAGAGCTCGACAGGCTTCGAAAACGAGTCGCCTGCGTCCGGCCAGCGATCAAAAACATCTGGCGGCTGCTTCACGACAATGCGCCGTCTCACACCGCGCTTGTCGTGTCGGACTTCTTGGCCAAGCACGGCGTGGCAACGCTGCCGAACCCGCCCTACAGCCCGGACTTGGCACCACCGGACTTCTTTCTGTTCCCGAAGATAAAGAGGAGTTTGAAAGGAACGCGATACGGGACTTTTGACGCCGTCAAAGAGGCCGTGACGACGTGTCTTCGAGAGGTTCCCGATGATGCATTCGCGGGAGCGTTCCAGGAATGGGAACTCCGCTGGAACAAGTGTATTGACTCACAAGGGTCCTATTTTGAGGAATATTAGCTTGAGATATGTAAAAGTGTAATAAATTTTTTTTCCTGAGCTCAGTACACTTATTTTCCGGACGAACCCTGTATGCATAAAAGAATCCAAAAAATCTCTTTTATCTTATTTACTCTACTAGAGTAATTTAGCGGTAATTTATTTCTATTTGTAAATAATTCATTTAATTTAATTTAGTCCTGTTATGCATTTGATACATATATATATATATATATATATATATATATATATATATATATATATATATATATATATATACTTGTCGATTCATTTTCTCCATCTGCATTTGTCAATAAAATATTTTCGCAATAAAATCCTCATACATATCCATCTTCTCTGGATATTTTTGGTCCATTCCTCAGATTTTATGTCTTATCCCTTTATTAATCTTGCCAATATACTTCAACCTCCTTGGTTATATTTTTCATAAGTTATTATATACATTAACAATCGGTTAATTCTTTTCTGCAAATATGCATACACAGTTTTTCGATTCTTCTTCTCTTATTTCCACCGAATATTTTATTATGTTATTTACATGCGCATCTGTATCATTTTTTAATTCTTCATTTTTTTATTTTTCATGTAGATATCACATGGTTACTTGATTTTATTCCTTTCTTAGGATGTTTCAATCTTTATTCAATATTCTGATTAAAATGTCAAAGTTATACATATTATAACACTATGTAGCAAATATAAAAATTCCTACGAAAATAAGCCATTATTAAAAACCAAACGTTTCTTATCTTAACCTGGAGTATGATACCGGAATTAGAAGCATCGTACCTTTGCTCCAGAATAAGGAGGGACGTTTCTGTCGCCATTTTATGGCTTTCTTTAAACTTACTCATGTTTTTAGAGAAAAATTGGAGAAGAATGTACAAAATTAGTCTCCACAGTCGGTGTCCAATTATAAAATTCAGTGGATAAGTACGATAGCTTCAATTCCATCTACGTACATTTATATCAATGAAAAATGAGTCAATAAAAATTCAGAAACTTCTTCGAGTGATTCGCACGAAAGTACACCCTTCGAGTTTTGAATTACGTATTTTTAAGAGTGCATAAAGATATCGTATGGAAACACTTAGGAAATTGTATCTCCGCTGTTTATTAAAATTTGTCAATTGATAATACACGATATCTTCAACAGTATCGCCGATTCAAAATGTGGATAAATTTCAATTATTAATGTAATGCAAAAATGAAAAGGAGCATAACGAACAAAAAGAAGGCAGCCTTTCCTTACCAATCTTCGTATTGGTAACTGATGATGACAAAGCTCCTTACATTACCGACAGAAATCGAGGAAATTGCAACGGAGCGAGGAACAAAGTGTGAACGAACAGCGAAGGGAACAAAGTGTGTTCTTGTAATAGATCTATGACGATAAATAGTAATAGGCGTGACGGTGAAAAAGGATCGCGTCCATTAAAGGCTTGGGAATGAAAACCGCCAGGCGACGGGTCGACGTCGAGCACAATTTGGCCTGGAGGAAGGCAGAGCGGGAGAGGTGGATGCATTCCTTTTACGTGGACTTGCGGCCATTTAATACTTTTTCTTCGTCCTCCGTCTCCTCTCTCGGCCGTATCACGTTCCACGCCTCCCCCTTCCGCCCCGCCCCCCCCGACAACCCCCACCTCGCACTCTATTCCCTCCCCCCACCCGCCTCCCTCTCTTCCGCGAACATCCATTTGATCGATTGGCGGCAGAAACGTGACGGATGCGACTTGTCCTTCCCCCTCCCCTCCACCGCCCCCGACACCCACCCACCCACCCCCCTGCCCGGGAGGAATTTTCGCTATTGAGCCTTTTTTTCCTTTTTACGGCGATTAATTGGGATTATGGCTTGGCTTGGCGGGCGCACACCGCCGCATCTATTGGATTATTGATAGGCGCAGCTCCATCATATCCATTCGCGTGTGGATTTTTTTTATCCCTCTTCCCTTCCGTGCTCCATTGGTGCACGTATGGACGCGGCAAGATGTCCGACGGGGCCCTGTTCCTCAGGTGAGAGCATAGTGGAAGGACTCCATGCGGATGGGATTAGCCCTCGGATAAAAAGGCGGTGGAATGATGATGGCAGGTTTCTGCTTGCCTTTCACTCTGTCTTTTTTTATGCCATGAGAATTTCCCGAAATCCGCAAGACAATGTTTCATGACATCATGGTGGCATCATTTAGGCCGGTGATTTTTTGTTAATTCAGGTAATATTGGAGGCATTTTAAAAATAAAATCCTATATAGTTTTGGAGCTTATATATTTCTTAAAAAGATTTGGTAAAAACACAATCGTTGTTTCAAATGCCGGTGGATAACGTCCACATATATTTGAAATTGATCAAAAATCGAAAATATATTTTCGAATAATTCGTTTAATCAATTCACTCAGTAATAAGTGTTCCCAGCGATTGAGAATAATTGAGATATTTAGAAAATCTTGGTAAGCGGATTCACGACTATGTTTTCTCACTCTTTTTTCCACTCCTTCTCCCTAACCCTCTATCCTGGGCGTATTTTCCCCTGAAACCTTTTTCACTGATAGCCGTATTCCCTCCCACCTCATATTCTGTTGTATTATGTCCCTTGCACCATTAACAATCTACACAACCCTACTGCTTCTATGGGCGCCTATTTCCAGCGGGTTCCACGTGGTGAGTGCTCTCCATGAGTTACTCCCTGGCCTCTACTTCACCCTCACTGCTCTTCTTCGTCTCTCCTTCTTCGCTTTGATAGGCATCATCAATGCCCACAAGCAGTAGCCAATTTGAACATACATTTGAGGTCTAATTAAGATTAATCTCCGGTGGTTGGATCTCCGGATCTCTGTTTACGCGTCTGGATTTCTTCCTTTGTCGGACCTTTAGTTTGAAGGACTCTTAATGCCATTATATGCTCTTTCAACCAAAATATAAAGGTAACCTATTATTTAAACTAATTGAACTTATTGTTCAATACTATAAAAGGGTTGTGTGAAAAGTGTCGTTAAAAATTTCTACCTTACGTGTGCGTGAACGGCTGAATTCAAACCGTCGGTTAAGTGCGCGCATGATGGCAGATCGTAATGACATTTAAGACATTGTACAACATTACCACTGAAAATTTGGGGATGCAAAAGGTCTGATCTAAACTCCTCCTGAAGGTTTGTGGATGGAAGACCAAGAAAAGAGTCTGCGTGTGTCTGCTTGCAAAGACCTCCTGCAAAGGTATCACGACGATTGCTCAACCCACTCACAGTCCCGAATTGGCAAAAGCAGACTATTTCATATTCCCAAAAGTGAAATCCACTCTCAGAGGACACCACCATGAGACCCTAAGTCAAGCCGTCAGCGTTTGACACTCCTAACCTTAAAGGACTTTCCGGAATCCGCCTACGAGGGAACCTTGGAGTCGTGGAAAAATCGCAAGGGCAAAATTTGTCGACGCTCAAGGGATGATCTTTAAAGAATATCGAGGCTTTGTAGCGCTATCTGAAATAATTCTACTTTTCCCAAAATGTTCCCGATTTTATTTACACAAACCATTAAAATACGTTTATAAAGTAGGGTAGTACAAAGAAATTATAGAGTAATTCGGTAGGTGTTTTAATGGCAAAGAAAGAAATGAGAAAGCACGATGAAAAGGCTAAACAAACAATCTTTTGTTGCATACCGTTCTATTAATGAATTGAAAGTACTTGTGGTTGGAAAGTGATTATAATATCTTATGTTTTCATATCAATATTTTTTTCTCAGTAAGGTATCATTTTATTCTTAATCTTTATTACCTCGTCAGTCGTGTTCCCAAATTTCAGTACGATTATATTTCTACTTGTCCTACAAGAATGTTGGTAGTGATAGTTTCGGACATCAACACTTGTTCATGTTGACAAAGGATCAATTCTTTTATTATTTAATTTAATAATAACGTATTTATTTCACGATACTTTCCCCTCAGTAACCCAAGGTTATCTCTATTTCAAATTTTAATATTCTCTTCCCTATATGACACCATCACTACCCTAAATGAATACCTAGAAATGAAATCTACCTAGTTTAAATTTAACAACGGAATGAATATTAATTTTTTTTTCACTTCGACTGATGTGTGTTCCAGTCCATTCAAAATGAAGTGTATTTTGGCTAAACTTTAAGCCTATGTAGATGTAAGGTCTTTTGGAACCATATTTTTCGAGAAAATTGCATTAAGTTATCAAGCTGAACATATATTTTTGAGACTTTCTTGGAATGCCTTTGCCTTATTTTTTTAAAAGAAAATCCAACATCTTTCAAGAGACATTTTAGTTCACTCTGACGAAATTTCCAAAAAACTTGTTATTTGGATATGTTAATACATAACGAAGCGAAGTATTTTATACCGATGCATTGCGAATTTACATATTTATTTATTTGGTGTAATTCGTTGCAATTAGGCAATTGTCCTGGTTGTAAACGGTCACATAACATACGTCTACATACATAAATCCACATAACATACATCATACAAACAATATTTTAACAGTTATGCTGTACAATTAGACAGTTATAATTATTTGACAGTTTCAATTATTAGACAGTCACAATAGTATAAAAATTACTGATTAATGGTTTATCACCCAGTGGCTGCTTTACACTTATTGTTAAAACTCCTTAAATTGGAAGGAAAGGGCTCAAACAAACCTCCAGGCAGCTGGTTCCATTCAACAATAGTTCTGTTTAAAAAAAGAGTATTTTTTCTTATTTCTCTTTATTTAATATCCCGCAAAACACCTCAAGGGCGTGTGGCGGTGGGTGTTTGGGCATCACCCGTAATTAAGAAAGAAATCCCAATGCAAAAGCCACAAATTTATAGTCCACAAACAACACATGATATACATTGATGCAAAGTGGGTTGCGGTAGTCCAGGGGGTGGGACTACTGACCGGAGGGTCCCGAGTTCGATTCCCGGGCAAAGCACCTGTGGCACCTCTGGGCACCTGTAGTGTCCCTTTTTTAATATTTCTACGGTGACTACTACATCAAAATCATTTGCTTAATAACAGGGAATAATGCGAAAAAATTTTTTCATTTTCCCAAAAAAATAATTAGTGAGAGACAATATTGCTTAAATACAATGCTTAAAAAAAGAACAGAATGGAGAAAGGAATAATGTGTGGAGAAATTTCTGAAATGTATAGCATTTGTATTAAATAAACGATAAAAGCTGAAATTGAACTGCGAAAATACATGTTCAAACTCACAAGCGACACCAATTGAGGAAATTCCCTAAAATTTCTCTAGTCTCGTTTTCACATCCCCAAATGAGTTTTCACTGTCATTCCAACATAAGTATTGCTATAAGATTTGAATTTGAGCACATCAAAATAAGGTGCACTCTGTATTAGCTGCAGTAACCAACAGCTGAAGCCACTTGAGAGATAAAATTCGGTAGAGGTTAAATATTCTGAGAATAGGGGACGAGTGAAGAAATATCCGGCGCCTGCAATTCCTTTTCACAACAATAGACGGCAAGGGTTCAACAATTCAACATCCCATCCGTCGGATGGCATACTCCAATTAAAGTTCTCTCCACGTGGCACCCCAAGCAGGAGTCGGGATATCTCTGGAAAATTCTGACACCATCTGAAATCGGACGCAGGCCGATACATTAATTGATAGGCAGCCAGTACTCGAATCCACTGCACCAAACCGGTTTCCAGTGCTCTTTAATTAATTCCACAAATCTCTTTCAACGCAAAGACGTCTCTTTAGGTAAATAAAAAAACGAAAAGTAAAAAATGTTTCCTACGAGGAGGGAAGAAAACCAAAGGTATTTATACCTAAATAAATGTTGTAAAAAAATTGTGCATTGTGAACATCGTTTTTTGAATATGACTTTCATGATAGTTTATCGTGAAAAAAATGTGGTGATTACACCTCATGTTTAATTCGGTAGGTCATTATCATTAATTACCATCAAACATTTAATTGGCTTGATTGATTTTTCCAATGCTACATCTAACTCAATGGCTACGCCGAAAAATTTCATGTATTCTTAATATTTCCCTTTATTGTCTTCCGTTAGATCCGTACAGGTAAAAAATTCGTGCTTCCTCTTTAGAAATGACTTTTATAAATGCCGTCTCGATTTTAACTACTACTGTCAATCTAATTTTAAGTTCAGAAAGCATTTTGTGTAATTGTTGTACATTTTCTTAAAATCGACGCAAAACCGATACTGACATTATTTATTAGACCAAAGGAAAACAACATTGGTATGTACAAATTTTATATTTGATGAAAAAGGAAAAGTTGATACAATATATTTTACCAATGATAAATTAATTAATTGGATTTTAATATGTATTTAATCACTATCAAATTTCTTTGAATAGTTCTATTAAATTTGGATGAATTTGAAAGCGAATTTTCAAATCCTTATCAGGCATACGAAGTGTGTTCAAAAATTAACGGGAATTTTTTCATTTCGCGGGCTTGGAGAATCCGATTATCAAACTTTTTTTTATTATGTTGGTATACATGCCCCTAAAGTATGATAAAACTTTCAGCTGTTTTCATTGTCTGTGACAGCCACTAAGGTTAGACATTTTTTATGAGCTCGGCAATTTTCGTTTGTTAAAATAAATGGATCAAAGAACTTGTATCAAATTTTGAGTAAAAAATGAAGTAAAGTGTAAAAAAGTGTGTGAAATATTGACAAAGACCAATGGTGAGTCTGCTATGAGTAAATCAAGAGTTTATGAGTGGTATAAGCGTTTCCAAAATGGATTTTACACCACGATAATGCACCAGCTCACACTTCATTGCTTGTTCGTAAATGTTTGGCCAAAAACAATACTGTAACGATGCCCCAGCCTCCATATTCGCCAGATACGGCTCCGAGTGACTTTTTCCTATTTCCAAAAATTAAGAGAACCTTGAAGAGTCGTCGTTTTACAGCCGTGGATGACATTAAAAGTGCATCGCTGAAAGAAATAAAGGCTATCTCAAAGATAGTTTTAGAAGTGTTTCGGGGATTGGAAGAAGCGCTGGCACAAGTGTATAATGTCCAATTGGGACGATTTTGAAGGTGACAACATCAGTGTATAAGAATAAATAAATGTTATTGTCCGAAAAATTAAAATTCCCGTTAATTTTAGAACACACCTTGTATATTCTAGAGGGCAATATGTTGAATTTCATCAATCGCTTTTGATCAGAGAAAATCATAAATAAGGGTCCTAGCCGCCGTCACTACCCGCCAATTCCAATCCCGCAGCATTCTATTTGAAAACTTAATATTTGGACGGATTCTAAAGCTGCTGCATCCCAAGTGTCACCAAAATGTCTTTCATCCATTCTTCCGCTTCTTAATGGTAACATTTAATTAAGATGTCACTTATAATTGACCCAAGGTTGAATAATTGACAATTTTGAATTCGGGTGCAAAACAACGAGATATAGATTTTCCTAATGAAAGATAACATTAGTAAATTATTTCCATAGTTTAAGCTGTTTAAAATCAATGATGGATTTATCGTGCAAAAATTATTTCATTAACTCCTCAAGACGTTGAAATTAAGTTATGTGATGTTTTTCTTTAAACGTTCACATTCCGAATAACAATCGTGAGAAATTGAAGCAAGAAGCATACACGACTAAATAAAGGGCATTTCAGGGAATTTTTTTTGCGGAAAATACTTGTCTCTGGAGAGGAATCAGAATATCTGTACGGTGTTGGGCAAAGGGAAATATTATAGAGACTGCCAGGAGAATGCCTGATTTTGTACGACAATTTGTTGAGTTAATTAACTCTGTTCAAACACTAAAAGACACGTAGGAGCGAGTGGAAAATTTTAGGAGATATAAGGAAAAACAGTTAACTTTATAATGTTTAGGTATTTTATAGTTATTAACGAAATATATATAATAAAGGAAATATATATAATGAACGAAATATATGAAACGTAATAAATATAATTATTAAGTTTATAGTTATTAACGAAAGCTCCATGAAAGTGTTTAGTTTCCCGGGAGAGGATAGTAATTTGGTTAATTATTTAGTGATTATTTCGTGTTACATAAAACATGAGCTTAAGGACAATGGAATAAAGAAGCTATAAAAATGGGGAGGAAAGAAAGAATGCTATGGGATAGTGCATAAAATCATTGATGAAGACAATGGGATGAAATAATTATCATTAGTTAAGTAGTTTCAGGCGTGATGTAGTAAAAATCGAACATATTAAAGAACGGGTAGTAGTAAATTTCCACTAGATAATGTTAATTCTACGACCGGGTTTTAATGTATTACATCGTCTTCAAGTCTGAAGGTCCTGATGTATGTTACCGGATAATGATGTGCAGCATCGGAACCATGGCCGTGAAATATTAAATATTTATTGTGGAAGTGTAAAGTTCCTTTTTCCCCTCATCATGAAGGAATTCTACAAAGATAAACCTGAAACGGTTATGTTTAGTAAAGGTGGTGTTTATTGAAAAAGATATGACAAAATTTTCAAACACGTAAATAGAAACGGTAAATAGGAAAAATGTTAGGAAGCCTTAGATTACAGAAGAGATAGTTTGGTAAATAGAAAGAATTGGAAGATGAAACATAGATGGTATGGATAAAAAGTATAGGGAACAATTTTCCTTTAAAATGACTGCTACTTGGCGCAGGATCAGGGATGAAGGTCTGATCTTCTACGCGCCCCAAGCGCCAATCGCCTGCGAGCCCTCGTTCAGGCGAGATCGTAATTAAAGTGGACCACTGTTGTGTGAATCGGTGCAAGCGCAAAATACGAGTAACGTACAGCGAAAAATTGAACAGCGGTAGGCAATCATATTTCGTGTTGGATTGGAGAAATCGGGTACGAAGAAGTTAGGCTTAATTTGCCAAGTGTTTACGGATGATATTATATTACAAATTGCAGTTTTTAAGTGACACAAGCTCTTCAATAATGGTCAATAGAGTATGGAGGACGAGCCATGCACTTGATGGCCGTCGACGTTAAGAACCGACAACAACGTGCAACGTGTGCGTGAACTGCTGAATCCATACCGTCGATTAAGTGTGCGTATGATCGCAGACCATATTGGAATTGATAAGATCACAGTGTACAACATTGTCACTGAAAATTTGGCAAAGTGAAATATCTGCACCAAACTCTCCTAGAAGGTCTTGACAGACGACCAAAACCAGAGTCGAGTGTTTCCTTGCAAAGACGTTCTGCAACGGTATCGTGATGATTCCCCGACCCCCTTACACTCCCGAATTGGCACCCACAGACTATCTCCTACTACCCAAAGATGAATCCTCCCTCAAAAGACACCATCGTGGGACCTTGAGTCAAGCCGTCAAAAAAGCTTGCACACGTACTCCTAAGGACCTTCTGGAATCCAACTACCAGGGAGTCTTCGAGTAGTGGAAATCCCGCTGGCAAAAGTGTGTCGTCGCTCTATGGATATGTACTGAATAATTTTGAGGCATTGTAGCTGGGTAAATTGAACTAAGGATAAAAACTAAAGGCTGAATTAAGCTCAGTGGCATGATAATCATGTTGCACTGTACATGGTACATTGAAAGATCTTGAGTTCTCCCAACGTATCTGTTGAGTGAAACAATACTCTCGGTTCTTCGACCGGGTCTCCATTGATGCCGACGCTTCGATAGCCAACTCTACTATCCTTCTCAGGGCTACTGCGTCAATTTTTGCTCGGTACATACAAACATTTTTGCTGCGGTGTGTCACATTTTCTACCTGTGTCTTTGGGGGCGGGGACCATGAGTAGCATGTTAATATGATGGTGGAAATGCCCCTTCTTACTTGTCAATTCTAATTTACACTTTGTTGGATAGATTTTTACTACATTTTTAGGGTTGTGCATAAGTATGTTTAGTTGATAATATATGTATTCGCACAAGTGTACGTTAAAAAGGTTTTCGCATGAATATATACGCCTCTGAGTGTGAAATTTGCATGAATACATGTATTTTTTGCATCAGGTTTTATTCTCTTTTACGGGTGATGACCTAACACCCTCCGCCAAACACCCTCTGTATTGGCTAGTGTGGTATTACGTGTATGTTGATGTGGATACGTATGTGTCTGTCCTGGGATCATATTTTTCCTGATAAGTCTGTAGACTAGCCTTCATTTTGTGTCTCATGATTGGCCGGGTGTTTTTCCTGCTTTCTAGAATAGGTCTCCTGGTGTTGCATAATTGAAAACTAGGATCCCGATTAAAGTTCTTCTTTTGGAGCAGGCTCTCAATAACCTCTTCGATCAACCGGTCCAAATTGTCATGTGAGCTACGTAGCATTTTCCCCTTGTCCCTTTAGATGGCGTAATCTCGATTAACGCTCGGTTCAGCGATCGCCGATATTTCCAACTGTCCCAAACTGAGGTACCTTCTGTGTTCCTTCATTCATGGGGCCATTTTACCAACATAAACTTCACCACACTCAAGGGTATCTGATATGCCACGGGAATATTGAGGCCAATCGGGTCCTTCACGCTGACCCTGGTGGCGGATGAATACTAATGGCGATGTGTAGATTGTACGGATCGGTCAATTGGCCGTTCAATCAAGAGGGTAAACGCAGAATGGAAAGCTTTGTGTTATGTGTTTGAAGAAGGACGGAAAATGTGAGATTTTCAGAAAAAAATAGAAAAAAGAGGAATGGGTATGGCTGAACAACTGAAGTTTGTTGGGAGAAATTCAAAGGGACTGCAAATGGATGCAGGGCATAATGAGTGTGAAAGGGGTTGAAGACTGTGATGGAAAAGAGAATTTTGGGTAAATGAGGACGAAGGACATCTGCTGGAATAAGGGATGGTACAAAGCATCTAGAGTTATTGAGTGGTAAAATATAATGCAGGATATTAAGGTTTTAACTAAAAAATTCGGACGAATCGTCTAGTGGTACGGCAGTGTATGGCAAATGGTAGGATGTAGCAGTGTTTAGCTCTTGAACTCATCTCCTGAAAAAGAGTGATTCCCTCCTGAATACCTACTGTATCGGGAACACCGAAATGAAATGTATAGACTCAATGAAATACCTAGCCGTTACTCTCACTCACAATCTCTCCTGGGTAAAATACATACGGGGAATTTTGTGGACAAGATAACAAAAAATTAGGATTTGATAGAAGAATACAGGGTGAAGGTGATGAAAAGGTCAAAGAGAAATGTTATCTGTCGTCGGTTAGGCCTCATTCAGAATAAACTGCAAGTATCTGGGATTCTTACGAAGTAGGATTATTACCGAATAGGATCGTGAGCAGCGTAGAGGAGCTAGATTTGTAAAACCTTGTTATGATTAAATTAATAGCGTATCCAAAATATTAGAGCAGATAGGCTGGGAATCACTCACGGAGCGAAGGTTAAGTTACAAATTGAAGCTCTTGCATAAATTGGAAGGTCTTTGTAGCGTTGATCTTGGAAATGTATTATTTCCCCATTGTACTATGGTAGGAGAGATGCCAATAAAGTCAGAGAGATAAAGTGTAGAACAGATAGATTTAAGATGCCATTTTTTCCACGAAATATAAGGGATCATAATGACATTGCCCGGCCGCGGTAGGGTTAGAAATATTTGGGTGAAAATTAGTCTGGAGTGCTTTCACTTCCTGCCACACATCCTAGCGGTGGCTTTCAGGGTACGAAAAAATACAAATATAGCTCATCAAAAATCTAGGGGATTGCCTTAAATAATCAATTGTCTATTTTCTGTTAGGAGATATACGTTCGTATTTTCGAAGCACACTTCATTTTAATTGAAGTAAAATGATGTTAAAACCCACAAATGGTAGGGTGTACTGCAGTGTTCGAGGCTAACGGTACATTTCCAGTTGATGGCTTTGATGACCGAAACTCCTTTTTTCTTTCAGATTTTTACTTAGCTTTTCATTTTAGTTCTAGGAGAAAATGTTTGGCGCAGGAGAATTTAGATATTAAAGTGATGAATCGACGCTTTCTCCGCTTTACATCTGGGTGGATGTGGAATCTAAAAGAAAAAAATCGCGTCGAATGGCACCTCTAAGTTCGTATAAATTCGTGCGTGGAATGTTGTGAGTGCTCCCATTCCCATTGACATTAACATTTCTATTTTATGCCCTCTTGTTAAGTTCTTTTGTTACTCAAACGTATTCGCCGCGGAGCCAAGACGCTTAAAAATTAAATACATATGCTGTCCTCGGGGAGTTGTTTTGGAGATCTCAGCCCTTAGTTACAAGTTTTGAAACACAAAAGTGTGTATCTTTGTCAAGGGAAGCCCGTCTCCTCTTTCCGGGTCTATAGCTGTTAAAAAAAACTGTTCACTCTTGAGTGGAAGATTCTAAGAAACAAGCTTGCTTTTAAGGAAGACACCAAGATCTTAGAAGCTTTGAGACTCTAAAAGCAAGGTATTTATGACCAAATAACAGCATTTTGGAATTGGCTAAATTTTGTGAGATTTTTCTTATAATGCCGCATGAAGAAGAGGAAAGTTTGTATTGAAAATGGCATTATCTTGAACTTAATGACGATGGAAATAATTCTAGAAGCACTGAGCAAAATTTGGAAAGATTCATATTTGTGTACATGAATTTAAACTTTTAAGAGCAGGTGGCTATTTTTGAAAAAAATATCTAAAATGCTTGTTTATTGAGTGACTATTAATTGATGCCTATCATAGTATATCATATCTTTGTTTAGGAATGGCGTCATTAACTGGCAATTTTAAACTCCGAAACGGATTTTAGTTCCTCATTAAAATGTTTCTGTGTTTTATTGAGGTGATTCAGAATTATTGAAACTATTTTTTCATACTCTTCACTTCTATTTCATTGACCCGTGAGATGAAGTATACCATAAAGATAGTGATAACCACTGGTATTTTGTAAATTATTAGTACTTATGTTTAGTGTATCTCGATCCCTCTCGTTTGACGATATAATTTAAATGAAAGGAAATCGTTTTAAATATGGTTTTATTTTCTTTTCATGCCATCTCAGGAAGTTGGTAGATAACAGCGTTAATAATTTACTATGGTACGTAATATTAATGCAAAATGCAAATGCAATGGGGCGTATTTATTTTGATTTTATTAATAGAGATCCATTATTCCCAATTGCAAGGAACCTCAGGGAAATTTACAAGGATAATTTAAAAAGTTGGGAAGGGAATAGAAACAAACGATTTACCTGAGTGAAAATTTTTTATTTTCATTGTAGTCTCCCTCAATGGTAATGCACTTGGTCCAGCGTAGTTCCAATGACTTGGTCCCATCTAAAAAATGATAATTTTTTCCATCTTTACAAATCATTATACGGGAACAGCAACAAAGAGGCATCGGCATCACAGATCTATTTCCAGAGCATTGAGACGATATAAAGAATCACCTATTACTACGTGGTAAACTCATTACTCTAAACATCTGGTGGTGATTTCGATCACCAACCTATCAGACTAACTTCGTATGTTATTAGTGCGGAAGAAAGTTGGTCTCGTTATTAGATAGTCCTGATGTGAATCCTGAGGTCACTGGTTGCCCAAGCTAAAACAAACTGTGATTTTCAATGTAGTCTGATGGCACGACAAATTTATACCAATATATAAACTAAATATATAACATTTTCAGCCTAGATAGCTTTTAGAAGAACGTCTCAGAAGAACATCTAATGCAGAATATATGCTACGGATTCTAATGTCACAGCGAATGAAATCAGGTTTTCTAGATTTTTCTAAATTTCAGCTTTCGTTACTTTATAAGCTGAATTTGGCTGCCAAACGATTCTCATAACGTTGATTTACACGATATTAATTTAACATTCCAAATGATTTGAGATGGAGATTTTGCTACTAATATTCTCCTGTAACTGCGTAGCCGCCTCCTTAACCTTAACCGTTCCCTGTTTCTTCCATCTTATTGGCAGAGGCTCATGTGAGTCGCAATATATCAACAATTTTCTTATTTTCAGTTAATGTTAAATTTCGAGGAATTATCTTAATTTATACGTCTTTAATTGAATTAGGACTTTACTAATACATTTAAAGACGTCATCAGCAGTCAACTAATTTATATTAACTTATGCACACGTACTCTTTGAACCATGAAACATTTAGCATAAGAAATATTTGTAGTAATAGGCATAAAACTGGATGTTAACAAGCTGAGAAAGTAAAACACCAATCTTAAAGGAACTGCTTCATACAGTTAGAAAGTATAAGCGACATAGTTAGAAAGGAGTAAAGCAACAAGGAGTAAAATAAATCAACACCATAAGGACCTAATATTCAGATATAGTCATACTCATGCTAGACGCACATTTGTACACTTAAATTACATCCATCTCTATATTAATGCGAATCCAATCATGACCGATGGTAAAAGAAGAGAATATTGAAAGAGATGTAATGTTGCTGGAGAATAGCTTGGATAAAATGCAAATATCAAGTAAATAATTTATATTTGCTGTTTGGTTGCGGTGGAAATGTCTGTATATGATTAATTGTATCCAGTTTATTCCCTCGAATATTATCTGCATATGTTATGGTTGCATAATGCGGGCTCAGACTGCAGGAGGTACACATGGTGTTTCCTATAATGAGACGCCTGTTTAATCTTTGCCAATATTCAACTATTTCCGATGTGATTGCTCGGAAATACCATAATAAAATATTCCACCCTCAAACACCTTATCAGACCTCCGTGGGATAACATGAATCTTCGCTTTGGTCCGGCGCAATTCCGTGTCAGCATGATTGCATTGTGCCTCCAGATTATTAATTCCCTTTAGCGAATTTTCATTTTCGTGTAACAGTCTAATAAATTTAACGAGGACTTTAGTCATGGATCAATAATAAGAACAATACAGCCTCAGTGTGGATATTAAGTAAACCGGAACACGTGGATAGTAATTTTGAATGCACACCTTATCTAAGTTTTACTGGATTTTTAACTTACGATATATTGGTGTTCCTACGTCACCATGGCACGATAAAGCTCCATCAAAATTGGTCTGTAGATTTTAGCGGAAATGGTACGTGCAAGAGGATTAACTCTCTAGGGTTTGACCGGCGAGTCATTCCCGAGAGCGGAGCGATATGTTCTGTGGAAGCAGAGATGCGCTGACAATTAGGGGCTCACAAATAGTTTGCAAAAATCATTGGTTTCTCTAGAAATGATTGATTCGTATTCTTTCATTCGCCAAACAGGCCGCAATATTTCTCGATAAATATCATGGTTGGCCGGGAAATCTCCAAGAGCCCTTTCTTTGCTAAAAAACTGATAGACAAAGTGAAATTAGGTAAATTCGTTAGCCAAAAATAAGAACATTAGAGAAGGCTCCACGACTATTTTGGTCAGTTGGTGAACATCAACGGGAAGAGATAAGGAGTTGACTGAGCGAGAGTACCGTAGCACTATTCGATGCCAAGTTAATTTAGTTTGTCTTTTTAGGCTGCAGCGTTAATAGATTTTTTACTAGATGTTTATTAAATAATTTTATTCATCCTATTGTATTTGATACGCTGGTAGATTGTCCCTTTGGTCGAAGAGAACATAAAGAAACTTTGGCATTAGATTTAAGATTTGCATTTCCAAAGTCTCTCGCTAGCCGATGAATATTTTTGAATCTAAAATGCGATGTAATCCTATCGTTCGAAGGATTTTGGACCTCGAGGAATGGGGAGAATAGGAGGCTTCCGCATGCATATAGCCTCAATCAATTATTCATTGGAGAGGCTCTCGCACGTTGAGCCTGCTGGAGGAAAACTGCAGCCACGCGGCGTGGGTGTATTCATTGTTGCCACGAATCCCACCCCTTTGCCCGGGGGATGAGTGACCCTTCTTCCCAGAAATGGGCCAGGAGTGGTTCGTTCCATTCTTGGATCGAAGCAAATGGAAAACCCTCTTCGAGTGATATTTCTGACCGCTAAGGCCTCCGTTGCTTTGACCGGTTCCATTCTCGTTCAGATTCCCGCGAGCGACTTGCCCGGAATATGTCGTGTATGTGACCTCATTCTTAGTCAAAATGACTTTATCTAATGATAAACGTTTCATGAAATTGAAATTATTAACGGAACAATGAAATCCTCTTTCAGGCTTTTGAACTGTCGCGGCGAAAGAGTTTTCCCTTAGTAACACCCCCAATGATAACTTAATGGTCATGTTAATTAAAACTCATCGCAATGGTCGGGGAATTATGCAATCAATCCCACAAATTGTTGGAAATTTCCGTTTAAAATTTAAGCCTTAAAGTATTTAAAACCGTAAATATGTATTTTGTTAGACCGCCGCTGAAGTGTCATTTCTCTTGGCCTTTTCTTTCAATTAAAACTTTTTCTCATATGTTGGCAGAACTGTCTATTATCATAGATTCGTCTCACGAAAATAAAATGACGACTGCAAGGTGCGCCATATCGATTTCTATGAGCTTCTATTAAATCATGGTGTGTTTAATACCTATTATTTAGCGAATTGGGTGAATTTAGTTTTGCTTTTTAGGCTGCAGAATGGATAATATATGATTTGTTACTTATATATGCTAGGCTGTTGAAGAAATTCCTTATCGTTTGTAGTGCAAACGCTTTAGTATCGAGGGATTCAGCAGCGATTCTGGTTTAGAATCCCGGCCAACGCGAATGAGTGTTACGCAATAAAATTATTGCATTGTAGCATTTTGTTTAGTATAACCTGGGTAAAAATAAATTATTACAACAAATGTGCTCCCTTTTATGTTTCAAATTAAATTTTGAATGGTGTATAGCAGTTATGCTCCGAAATATATTTCAAATTCTACTTCTGCATCTGCATAGTAAACCGCAAGCCGCCGTGAGGGCGTGTCGGGGATTGCAAGGTCGATACCCTTTAAAGAGAATAAAACCTCTCGTAAAGCCCACAAATTCATACCAATCTACACCTGCAAAGTCGCATATGTTCAGGCAAACGTCTTTATAACTTATACACATGCAAATACATATACAGGTTCTATAAAATAACATACAAATGTTTGTACGAATATACCTTTTGTCTACGTAACGTTTAATCTTGCCCTAACTCGTAAAGGGAATTTCTTTAACATTTTCATGGTGATTTTGGTTTCTTACTATTATGATTCTTGATTATCCGGGGAAAGAACGAGTATTTATTTCTATGTATTGGAATCGATTTCCATTATCTTGTCTTTGTGGTCTGATCTACCTAAATAATGCGGGGCCATCCTAGGTCCCCCTGCCACACACCTTTTTCGTGGCTCGCAGAGTATTTATGTAGATGTAGGTTACAAACAAAGGCGCAGTTGAAAAACGTAGTATTTAATTAAATATCAAACATTTAAACTTTTAAATATTTTAATTGACGACGAATGAAACGTGACTGCGGCCATTAATGGATAAAATTCAGGGTCATGGCCACTAAGAAAAGTGAGGAAATAGTACTTGTTTTTTAGTTACGATCTCGATGTAGCACAGACATATTCGTGTATTCGATGTGAAAACTGTGGGCAGGGAAGCGTTGCCTGCCATGGATGCCTTCCTTACAAATAAAAATGAATTGATTTCTCACCTTCCTTTCCTCCCTACACTATTCGATGGCCTACTTTATGTTATATCCCTCCTGCACCACGGGAACATTCTCTTGCCGGTGCTGACTGAGGTACGGCTACGTTTCCTTGAGTCATTTTTACAGATATCCATATCTGAGAGAGGGGAAGAGGAATTCGCGAAATCTTTTCTTTGCCCACCGTCTTCTTAACTCATCTCTCCAAGTCCGCCTGCTGAGCCCTCTCGTCCCTTCCAAATAGAAAGGGAAAAAAAGATATACCCTTCAAATTTTTAGCAAGGGATTCGAAGCGGGGATAAGAAATGACTCGCTAGGGAGGGTTTCTGCAATTCTTAACCTTGGCCTCATAACGAAGAGGATGACGAGGAAGGCGAAAGAGGGAAGGAAGGGGTGGGGTGCTAGCTGCCCCTCCGGCGCTCCCCACCTCTCCCTTCCGCCCCGGCGAAGTTCTCCAGCGTGCATTATTTGTCTTCTCAATGACGCGGAAGTGGGTACACGGCCGCCCCATCCCCGGGCACCTCTCGTCCCCCGTCCGCGGGGCCACAGGCGGGTGGGGGCAGAAGACCCGGGGAGTGTCGGGGGAGAACTTTTGGCCTATTCGCGTTGGGTGGCAGTCATCAATTTTTTAATCGCTCCATAGACGCCAAGCGCGATTAGTCGTGGCATGATAGCCCAGCATATTTACCGGGATACGCGAAATCCGAAAGCGGGGCCTCGGGGTTTTTCGGAGGGAACTGGACTCGCCTCTTTCACGATAAGGTTGATCTGGTCAGCTACGGAATCGTCTGGAAGTCAGAAAGAAATTGCTCTGTGTCCCTTGGGAATGTGTGTGTGTGCTGGGGGGGAGGGGTAAATTTTAGTGAAATCCTGCTTTTTCAAATTTAGACATTAATTGGAGGGAAATAATTTTGGTCGTCTTAATTTTCAATAAACTGTATCACGGTAAAAATACTATAAATGCAGTTTCAAATGCCTATTTATCGTTAAATATTTCTTCAGAATATGTACCATGGACATTAAAAGGTAAAGAGAGTAATGCGAATAGAATGACGAACAAGTCATAGCCATTGTGTTGCTAAAATATTAATTATTCCACGAGAATCCCTAGAGAATAAGAGTGCATCATTATATCATGCCAAAGATCATATTTCCTATTTTAACATATTTAAAATGATTAACGTTTTGAATTAGAGGAAATGTTGTCTATTTTAGTGGAACTGAGATTTATAATTTGTTTATGATATATGCGATTACTAATTCATGATATGGAATTAGGGGTGCCACTAGGACCTATGCTTGGCCCTATACTATTTTAAATATATATCAATTCCGTATTCAAGTACTGTCATTTCTCTCAGTTCATACTGCACGCTGATTATGCGGTACTCATATCGAAGCATAAGAAACCGAAAAAAGCTAGCTATTCAAGGTATGCAACTTGACTTAAATCATATAAGTAAATGGGTACGTGATAATTCCCGTTATCAATGAAAAAAGTACAAAGTTTTGTTTGCGAAAAGCAAAACCTCTTACACTATAGTTTTTCAACTACAAATTCATTCACATAACTGCGT
This sequence comes from Hetaerina titia, assembly GCA_037158775.1. NCBI lineage: Eukaryota > Metazoa > Arthropoda > Insecta > Odonata > Calopterygidae > Hetaerina > Hetaerina titia. The sequence goes on along the minus strand of CM073777.1, from coordinate 12,649,505 downwards.
ACATTACCCCTCCGTTAACTGTAATTGCCCCATAATGGAACAAGTAAAAAATGAAATTACTTAGGGGTAATCGTTGGTCAAAATATTACCTTTGGTGAACAGAAATGCATTTCAAAATAAATATTAAATTAAAATACACCCTTTATCAAGTTCGCAACATAACATGTTGCAATTTTGAATGTTATCAAGATGGTGTATTTTGCAAAGGTTGAGAGTATTTTAAGATATGCTATAAAAATATGGGAATCCACTGGTTCTACAAAAATTCATATGCAAAAAAATAAACAGCAAACAATTCTAGTGCCATTGTCAGAGGTTAGATAAAAAAATACAAATATTTTACATGAAAGAGATGATCTTTCAACAATAGGTAATTCTACCTGTTGACCGGCTTTATAGATATTTCATTAAATTTGGAAACTGTTTTAATGGCAGATATAAAATACGTGATTTTCCAAAAAAGGAATTACCATTAAGGGACAATATGAAGTAGATAACAAAAGATATCATAAAGAATCAGGTTAGAAGAGAATTGGGGGTAACTGTGCATCTACAGGTAATTATACATCTACATAAATACCCTGCGAGCCACCAAAAAGGTGTGTGGCAGGGGGTGTAGCACTGTGAGGGAAGGGTAAGGGTTGAGAGGGTTGGGGGTTAGGTGAGAAAAGGTGGGGGGAACCTGAAAGAAAAAAATATTTATATATATATGTATATATATATATATGTATATATATATATATATGTATATATATGTATATATATGTATATATATGTGTATATATATGTATATATATATGTATATATATGTGTATGTATATATGTATATATATGTATATATATATATATTTATATATATACACACACATATACATACATACATACGTACACATGTATACATTTCCTCGCGCAGTCCCTAACATGTACGTTAATACTTATTGTAATGAACTATGTCCTGGGGAATTTCGGCTACTAGCATTCTGGTCCCTTATCGTTCTTGGAAAAAATGACATTTTAAACCTGTCAGTCTTGCAGTCTATCTCTCTAGTCTTATATTCGTGATCCCTTCGACCGTAATACGTTGGGGTTCGTATTATATCCTTGATGTCATCGGAAAAGGGCCCATCTTTAAATTATTTTAATAAGTTTAATCTATATTGGCAACGCCACTGTGTAAGAGAATCCCAACCTAAATTGTCTAGCAAAGTGGATACGATGCTGAGTTGGTCATAACAATGTTTGATAAATCTAGCCCCCCTCCGCTGAACTCGATCTAATTCCGAAACCAAATTTATGTTATGAGGATCCCATATACTGGCAGCATACTCTAGGTGGGGCCTGACCAAGGCAAGGAAACATCGTTCTTTCACTTTTTCGTCGCATTTACCTAGCACTCTTTTCACGAATCTCAATTTTTTATTAGCACGACCGCATATTTCTCGTATGTGTTTTCCTCAGGACAGATCGTGAGTAATTGTTACACCCAAGTATTTAAAGGAATCTACCCTCGCGATATTGGTTCGTTTCACTTTGTAACTATAAGGGAGGGAATTACTCTTTTCCCAAAAATGTATTACTAAGCATTTTTAAAAATTTAATTCCAACTGCCATGTATCGCACCAATTTTGAATTGCATCTAGGTCGTTGGCTAACACGACTCTGTCTTCGTGACTTCGGATGTCCCCATAAATTACTGCATCATCGGCGAAAAGACGGAGCTTGCTATTAACTACGGTACTGAGGTCGTTTATGTAAATAAGAAAAAGGAGGGGGCCGTCCAGGACGACTGTTTGGACACGATCACTTAAGAATTGCTTAATCCTCTTAATATTACTCTCGTGCATTCCATAAGTTTCCAATTTCGTGAGTAATTTGCAATGAGGGCCTAAATCGAAAGCTTCCTTAAAATCTAGGAATATCGTATCAACTGGAATATTACTTTCACCGGAGTTCAATACATCATGTACAAAAAGTGCGAGTTGAGTTTCGTAGGATCTACCCTTACGGAAGCCGTGTTGGTTATTAATTAATAAATCTTGGCTATCATGGTGCCTCATCATGGAACTAACAATGATGTGTTCAAGAATCTTACAGGAAATAGAAGTGAGCGATATTGGCCTATAATTACTGGGGTCCTCCCTGTCTCCGTTTTTAAATATGGGTGTTACCGAAGCTACCTTCCAGCCGTTTGGCACGCTTTCTTCTGCTAATGATTTCTTAAATATTATAACTAGATTTGGGGCAATTTCAGCCGACAGTTCTTTATACACGCGCGCCGGTATCTCATCAGGTCCCGGAGATTTGTTGGGGACTATGTTTTTAAGGAGTAATTCTATTCCGCGGGTGGAAAGATTGATTGCTTCCATTGACTGCTGAAATGTTTTCGGAAGGTTCTCCGGTGTATTTTGTGAGGATATGTTGAAAACGCTTTGGAAGAAATAGTTTAATGTGTTGGCTTTATCTAAACTACTCGTTACTTTATCCCCATTTTCGGTAATCAATGAGTTTACGGTGGACTTTTTTCCCTGCACTTCCCTGACGTAGGACCAAAACATCTTTGGGTTATCGTTCAAATGTTCGCCTAATTTTTTCCTTTTGAATTCCGCTAGCGCCTTCCGGAAGGCCTTCTTGGCAGTGGACCTAGATGCTTTGTAGTTCTGTATGGTTTCGTTGATTTTATCGGGGGAGGAATCTTTAACTGCGTTTTTCATTCTGGCATGGCACACCCTTTGCCGCCTAAGAGATTTCCGTACTTCAGAGTTGTACCATCGGGGTTCCTTATTCTCTTTTATATATTTACTAGGTATGAACCTCTGTATTGCTGAACGTGTTATCGTTGAAAATTATTCCAAGTATCCTCGACACTTTTAGTTTTGCCTAATTCGTCAAGTGTAAAAAAGTAACGTTTTAATTCACATTTTAAACCATAACAGTCAGATTTATTGAATAAATAAACCTTTCTCTTAAGTTTGTTAACCTTATCTACGCTTACAGAAAATATATCGTTTATATTCCTGTGATCACTGGTTTTATCAAAAACTTCTATATTTAAGACCTTTTCGGGTATATTTGTGGCTAACAGATTAAGAATTTTCTTTCACCTTGTTGGTGAAGTGACTAATTGATGTAGGAAATTCGAGGTGAACGCAAATAAGAGGGACTCGCATTAATGCTTGTTTTTACCTCCATTTATAAAACTGTACGAATCCCAATCTATTGTGGGAATATTAAAATCACCTCCGATAATTAGGCTATGCTCACTGTTGTGGGATGTAAAGTTTTTTATCTGTTTTTCTAGGTCTGGTATTGGGTTAATGCTAACGTGGGGTGGTCTATAATACGCTCAGATATATATTCTTTTCGATCTGGCTGTTTTCACTGAGCACCATACACTTTCTATACAGCTATCAGGAAATAACTCGGCTCTACTGACGTTAGAGTTCTTAACCGCAATAAACACTCCTCCTCCGGCTCTATTTTTTCTGTCGTTTCTATAAACTATGAAGGACTTGGGAAATATTTCGCAATCTGCGATGTCATCTGTTAACCAACTTTCAGTGCCTATAATGATATCCGACTCTGTGCTATGAATGAGATGGTGAAATTCCGGTATTTTATTTTTTAAACTTCGGCAGTTAACTACTACTACGGAAATTATATCCTCGTCTAAAACCTTCTCTGCGGTCTGCTTTCTGGGGATGTTATTTAATCTCTTTGATGTCTTAGTATGCGATCGGCCTATAATCTGATTAGTGCTTCTATCTTTTGTCTCATTAGCAGTGCACGTACTTGGAAAAATCTCTTCTGGCAACCTAGTATTATTAGACACACTAATTGACCTACACCTTATTATATCGTTATTAGGGCAATCTACTCCACTACCTAACCTACGCATTTGCCTAAAAATATCTACAGTGCTCGAAGATCCTATGAACCACCCGAACCTCGCCTCAGGGGTGTAGTGAACCCCGGAACGGTTCAAGGGAGTGGGACATGACCAGAGCACCGGTCTCAAGTCCACAAACTCGGCCCCTATGTTCCGACAGAATTTCCACAGCCTTCCGTTCAGAGACTCAATACGACTCCAAACGTAAACACCGCACTTGTATTGTATTGTATTGTAATTGTATTGTATTACAGGTATAACCTGTAATTTGAATGAAATACGTAAGGATTTAAAACTACTATAGTCATTAAATTCTGTGAAATGGAGAATGAAAGATTGGTTATTGCATGGAAGAGGTTAGAACTTAGAACATAACTTGACACAGAATAAATGTAGGTTAATAATTGAAACATTTTATGTTTATATTTTTACTGAATGGTTGATGTCTTAACTTTGTAGAATTCCATTTTTAACTTAAGAAATTAATATTATCTTTGCTTGCTACAGAAAGCAAAGATACTTTTCTGTAGAAAGCAAAGACAATATTAATTTAAGTTTATATTTTTAGTTTATGTGGCCCCTGCTGTCAAGTCAGATTTTACTAGCTTAGCAGGACCAGAATGAGTATTTAATTTGTAATTTTAAATCTATACTACTATTACACCGGATGAAGTTTGTTTGTAAATGTCTTTTCTATTGAAATATACTATGGTACATGATGAGTAAAGAATGACAATATAATAATCCAGGGTAATGGTTTCATCATCTCTCAGTAATAATGTTGGGATACTCACCGAAATGCGCAATTTTAATATTTTATTTCACTCTTTTTTTTTGATTCAGTAATGTTGCAAAAATCTATCCATGAAGCAGGATTTTTGTTTTTTTTTAAATTCCAATACAATGAGTTATGTTGGATGATTGGAATCGTCCCTTAGTGTTTGACAGGAAGATGCGAGGATTTATTATTTTGTTGAAACATAGAGTGAGGTGTTTAAGTATAAATGGAGATGTTTTTCTTGGGCTTTATTGTAAGATAGAATAAAGCATGAATCACTTTGCTGCGATAAAAAATGATGCGCAAATGTTAAGCAAGTAATTTATGCAATAAAGTCACCTGCATCGTTTACCTCGACTGAGACTCGGCCGCTACAACGACGTGCACCCCATGGTAAATGTTCGCAGATTCCCATATATCCTTTCGTATTCCATCAGGATTAATATCGTAAAAGTTTTGTTTGCCACTGCCCATGAGTAATACTTATTTATATTGGATCGGTCGTGTACCCAGGGAACATTAGTAAATGCATTATATTTCCGTGCCGATGACTGTCTCGAGTTATTTCGCCCATTAGGTAGAGTTTTCCAACTATGACGGAGAAGTACACGAAAAATCTCTCATCCCAATAGGAAACGTTCCATTTACTTAGAGTAATGGCTTCGGATTGGGGCAATAAATCGTGAGCAATTGGTGGCGAGAGGCGACGGAGCACTTCTCTGGTTATGAAACCTTTTGCTGTTAAAAACAAAGCCTTAGGATCCGACGAGCCATCGCTTGCCCGTGGTTTATCATACGTCTTCCCTTTCCTAAGCCTCAGGGTTCTCGCGGAACCCTGGGAGTTAGCTGGTTATTCAGGTCAACAATTCCGCCTTTCTTTTGGGTGCCATAAACTCAAGACTCCTCGATGGATGAGGCGATCCAGTAATACGCAATTCGTATTCAACCTGAATGAGCAGGGCGGGTTGTTTATTGCCTGGACTTAGGAAAGTAGTATTACGTGTTCACCGTAGAAACTGACCAAACTGGATTACCTTTCTTGAAAAGTTATTTTTATTGTTATTCATTCATAAATGAATACCCCCTATTTTAAAACCCTAAACTCCTAATGTAAAATCAAAGTCAAATTCAGCTCCAAAAGGGGTTCTTAACTTTGTGACGACATTTTCAAAATTGTTTATACATTTTTTCATATTTTCGAAAATAAGATAAATCACTCATTCGAATTCTTGACAAAATAACATATAGGAACCATTACGTTGATTGAATAAGAGTAGCATGAGATATAAAAGTATTATAATATTAATACGAGATAATCAACATATTATCATTAGCCGAAGTCTACCAACTTGGGTAAGGCAGTAATTGATAGTCTTCTGCAATACACACTTCTGCACGTGCTCATAAGTCCTTGCTAGCCTAACACAAAATACCCATAAACCCTATTATTCATACTTATTAATCGCGCTACAACTCTAAATATTTCCTCCTTTCTTAAATCAATCCGTAATTAATGCCTTTGCCACCCTATACGTCACTTTCCTGGAATTTCATCCTTAATTTTTAACTTACCTTATTAAACATTTAAAACATTTAACATTTTAAGCATGGTAAACATTTTCACTTCCCTTTGTCCCTAACTATCTCCTGTATACGTATACATCTTTGAATTTCTACCAATAGCCATCTCTCATCTCCTACCGTGCTTAAAACTTCGTCGTTGGTTTCCTGGCCACTTTCTTTCTTCATTCTTCTCCACTTCCGCATGTCGATAGCATTCAATCTGGGCCCACTCTCTTGCTTTTCGACGACCACGTCTCCCAATGAATAATGTCACAATAATGTTAAGATTTCACCATTTTTTTAAGTACTAAACTAATACTAAGTATATACTAAAGACTCCGTTGTTGTCAACTCTCGCCTTTGGAACAAACTCTTCTTTATCGAATGCTGTTATTCTTCCCTTGTCCCCATTACTTTTTCAGAATCTCATCCGAAACACTTTCTGAAAAGATGTATTAATTTCTCTATATACGATAATTTCTCTATATCGTATGTTTCCCGACTTTATTATTTATCTTAGCCTTCTTATTTTTTGAGAATCGCATTACATTCGTGTTTTATTAATTCGCCATCAATATTTATTGACATTAATCTTTAAGCAATGACTTCAACCTCGTAGGTAACTGGCTTCCTGATACTTGAACATCATTAAATATACGTGATTGGAAATATCTACATCTGCTTAATACCCCTCAAGCCGCCGCAAGGCGCAATTTTAGGGCATCATCTGCAATAAGAAAAAAATCGCATGTAAAAGCCACAAATCTAAACAAAATATGGTATACTATTATGCAAAAACCCTTAACACCGACACACATACAAACACACAAATTACCAACTAACATGCACATGCACCTACAGGTGCATCTAATAACTTTGCAATGTTTAATTTTGTTTCGACTTGTAAATTAAATGTTTTCAATGTTTCTGAAATGACTTTGGTTCCTTACTATTATGATTCCTGATTGTTCGGGAAAATAATGAGTAATTGTATCTATCTGTACTGGAATCTATCTCCCTTGTTTTATCTTTGTGGTCTGATCTAAATAAGTAGCGTGAGACCATTATAATTCCTTTAGCGTCCTCGTTGTAAAATATAAATATTAGCCACTTACTTTAACTCCTGCCCCCCAACCCTTCCCCATTGTCTCTCTTGCTATACCCTCCGGATGTATTTTGTAAAAAAATTTGAGAACTACCCATCCCCACTCCCCAGCCATTCCTTCTCCTTTCTCTCGCTGTCATTCTATCCCTCGTCTCTGTGGGGGGACGATTGTTACCATCACTTTACTCTATCGAACGTGGACTCAAAATCTCCACTTAGCATAACAATTCATCCTGGTTTTACTTTGTATTCCTTTCTTTTAGTAACTTCATTATTGCTATGGCATCATGCTTGCATATACACTTTGCATATCCACATTGATCTTCTCCTACTACAAGTACTCATTTCCTCCCTTCTCCATCCTTTATTATTTTCAATCCAAAGTATTATAATACCTTCTACTGTCTTTTAAATCAAACTTATAAGTACAATACTCATACAATGCCACTTTCCTCTTGTTTTGAATTTTGTCAATACTGATCTGCCATTCTTAATTCCCACCAAATAGATGCCACCAATGAGTCTATGAATGTTATTCCCCGTTTTCCAAAATCACGCTGAATCTTTTTCTCACCCCGCATTGCGAAGTGTGATCAAAACAAGACAAGACTGATTTTATAACTTGTTCATTTCGACGGATAGAGCTTAATCGAACTCGTCGCCCTCAAAGTACATGCCTTGGTTAATGACTCACCTTTGCCAACGTTTCTTCCGGTTCTCGAACCCTGCCTGGTAAGCCACCTTAGGCATCCTCTTCATATCCGCCGTACAATTAGTTTTATGTCCGAAATAGAGTCGAATCGGCGCCCTTTCAAGGTTGATTTTAACTTTGGAAAAAAGTATAATGAAGCCACGTCTGGAGAGTAGGGTGCAGGACCACGGAAGTTCCGGTTCTGGGGAAAAACCGTGTCACGATCAGACAAACACACGCTGTTCCTACGGCATTCCTGTCGACGGCAAGAACCGACACGGATGTGGACAGAGTGAGGACACTGCTGAACACAGACCGACGCTTAACCAGTTAAGAAATTGCAGATCAGTTGAGTCTGTCTGCATCCAACGTCCAGCGCATTATTTCACAGGATTTGGCCATGCGCAAGGTGTGCGCCAAGATGGTGCCGAAAATTCGTGCCATGGCGCGCTCGTCGTCAGACAGCTTCTGGCTAAATACGGCGTTGCAATGTTGCCGCACCCGCCCTATTCTCCCCATCTGGCACCACCGGATCTTCTTCTTCCCCGTGATGAAAAGACAGCTCAAGAGACGACGTTTTGACTCGATAAAGGTCGTTCAATAAGCTTCGACGAGGGTCATCAACGGCATTCCCAAAGAAAATTTCCAGCGGGCGTGCGGGGAATGGGAGCAACGTTATACTTAGTGTGTAGCAGCTCAAGGAGCATACTTTGAAGATTATTAAGTCGATGTAAGTATATTGTCAATAAAATTATTGTAAAAAAATCAGTCCTACCACTTTTGGGTGCGACCCTATATTCTTAATATACATTAATGGCTTTAGCGCAGACGTTAGTAGCAATCGATATTTGTTCTCTCCTCCTTTCGATACGATATTTGTTTTATCCTCCTTTCTGCCCGGCCCCAGGCGTTATTGTACGAAGCCATCTGTGCATATCAGTTTCTCGATAACCTATAGAAATTCACTTTGTTTGGATTGGTTTCAATTAACTTCCAGTGGGCGGAAGCCATTTATAAGAACGCCACCTCGGGGAGAGATTAAACGATTTTAATTAAAATGGAATTGGCTACCAGGTGAAACTCTCGACGAATTCAATGTAAATGAAGGAAAATTCAAAATGTTTTGGTGATTATAAGTAGTTTTTTTACTATCCTGTTATCGATAAAAATATTTATCTTCCCTATGACTTTTTGCCAAATAATTTATTGGAATATCATTTAGCAGATATGTAAAGCATTGTCTTTCCAGTACTTTCGGACAAATTTGCTCACTTTTATGATGGGAAATTAAAGAGACAAGAGAAGAATCAGGGAAACTCTCATTATGTAAAATTCCATTAATCCACCTCACTCACAAGAGACGATAAAGAGCCATAGGCATTTCGAATATCCTGCCACTCATTCCTTATTCAATATCTGCTATTTATTGAAAATTTTGATGCGAGTGCCTTAGTTTTTTCGATACGCTAGTTAGACATGTATGTTAAAAGATCATAGTTTACGCGTTTTAATGGACATCTAGACAAATTTAACCAATATTATTAGTAAATGTTTTAGTACATTTAAAAACTAAATAAAATAGAGCATTAAAAATAATCAAAACATATTTCAAGAAACTGCGGGAGATGCCGAAACTGTAACTTTAACGGAGTCATCCACTAAGATGCATTTCAATGCAACAATTTCAGTATAAAAATCATCACCTTGACTGGGATCCCGGGATTGTTGCATTGTAATCAAAATACGTAAATGAAAAAAAACTAATTATAGTTTATCTCAAATGGTACAAACATAGGGATTTCTGTGACCATATCTGACTGATGGAAAGTCTAGTCGTGAGTAATATTTTTAATGACCATTGAATTTTTTCCCATTAATCATAAACATAATTATCTATACACATCAACAAAATTTGATGCAATAAGGATATGCTGGGAGTGAAATTAAGGATGGTGGTTAAGGGTGGGAATTTTAAAACCTTAACCGCCATCTTTAATTCCCCTCCCGGGAATCCTTGCACCTTCCCCCCTTTTTTCCCTCCCCAGACATCACTCTTCCTTCAAGACCTTTCAGTCTGACCTGAAGAAAGCCTCGGAGTAGGCCGAAAGCTCAAACAATGCACAATGTGAGTGTTCTTTTACGTGTTATCTATGTTATTCTGTGTTATATTGTGCCGTCCAAATGTTACATTGCTCTAATGAGTACTTCCACATCATCGATGTATGTATGTATATATATATATATATATATATATATATATATATATATATATATATATATATATATATACAGGAACGCACCCAAAAGTGGTAGGAGTGATTTTTTTACAAGAAAATTATTGACAATATACTTACATCGAATTAATAATCTTCAAAGTATGCTCCTTGAGCTGCTACGCACTTAGTCTAACGTTGCTCCCATTCCCCGTACGGCCGCTGAAAAGTTTCTTTGGGGATGCCGTTGATAACCCTCGTCGAAGCCTCTTGAATGGCCTTTATCGAGTCAAAACGTCGTCCCTTGAGCTGTCTTTTCATCAGGGGGAAGAAAAGAAGTCCGGTGGTGCCAGATCGGGAGAATAGGGCGGGTGCGGAAACGTAGCAACGCCGTATTTGGCCAGGAGCTGTCTGACGACGAGCGCCCCATGGCACGGTACCTTATGATGAAGCACCCAGCACTTTGCGATGGCCGGTCGGACTCTTTTCACGCGTTCTCGGAGGTGGGTGAGCACCTGCACGTAAATGTTTGCATTTACAGTCTCCCCTGGTGGGACAAACTCCTTGTGAACCACTCCATGACGGTCGAAAAACACAATCAACGTCGTTTTGATTTTTGATTTGCTCATGCGAGCCTTTTTTGGACGTGGGGATGCGGAAGTGTGCCATTCCGCGGATTGTCTTTTCGTTTCGGGTTAATATTGAAAAACCCATGTTTCATCACCAGTTATCACATTGTCCAAACGATTTTCATCTCGGTGCAAATTGACTAACACTTCTTCGGAAATGCGCACACGCGTTGCCTGTTGGTCGACACTCAGAATTTTCGGCACCATCTTGGCGCACACCTTGCGCATGGCCAAATCCTGTGAAATAATGCGCTGGACGTTGGATACAGACAGACCCAACTGGTCTGCAATTTCTTCACTGGTTAAGTGTCGGTCTGTGTTCAGCAGTGTCCTCACTCTGTCCACATTCGTGTCGGTTCTTGCCGTCGACGGCCGTCCGGAGCGATGGTCGTCTTCAACGAGCTCCCTACCCTCTTTAAACAACTTGTGCCACCGTGGAACGGCTGAAAGCAGTGTCCTCATAAGCCTGCTTGATCATATCGAGGGTCTCAGTGGCCGTCTTCCCGAGTTTCGCACAAAACTTCACGGAATAACGTTGCTCTAAATTCAGATTCATTTTGTTTTTCGACGCGGACAGAAACCTTGCTTTACTAAAAACGGTGTCCTCACTCAACGACAGCCCGCAGGCGACTGAGGTAGTGCCGGTCTGTTGCTAAGAGCCCCCTCCACCTTACCCTACCAGGCAGACCCTCCTCCACCGCTCCGTTCGCGCCAGAGAATATCAGTCCTACCACTTTTGGGTGCCTTTCTGTATGTAACGTATAATATTTATATAGAATTATATATGGTGTCCTTTTTTGAGGCATTTAATCAACCAGGAGTTTACTTAGAAGTCGATCTGTCCGTTAAACTGATACCGTGGTCTTTTTATTGTGTACTCGTGGTCATTCACACTGTTCGCTGGCGTTTAGGTCACAGTCCTCGCAAAACATTTGGAGTAATTTTAGTTAGTTAGACTATGATTAGTTGCTCCCTGGCGTGGGATTAGATTCCCTGTAAATCGCGTCCGTTTGCCGACTGGCATTGCATTCCTTATTAAGGGTTCTCTTGAATACCTCCGTGAGAAATCACTGAAAGATAGGATGATCTTGGCCTGCGATTGCCACTGGCGTGAAATTAGTTTTCTCGTGCAATACGTGCAGGAATTTCGCGTTTACCATCCCTCTGGTTTGAATAGTTTCTGCGCAGTATTAGAGTTCACCCTTCGTGGAATTCATTCATTGTCAATCACCACGTAGAATTGAGTGAATACGAGTGCGTATGTTTTGTTGCATGGGTCGATGGTTCTTCGAAAAAAACTAATCGTCACTAAAATAATTGCACTTATTTTATCCAATTTTTATTTTTTCCTTCTTTATTAACATTAAAAAGTGAATTTATTTTAATTTAATCCTAAAAAATGAAAAGATGGGAGTTTTTCCTTTGTGGATTAATACATTAATAAATAAAGAAGAAAGTAAAATATCTGAAATATCTTTATGATTACTTCAGAAATAAGCTGCCCCTCGCGATATTAACCCCTTTGATTTATTCCCTGATTTTTCTAAGTGGCATTCCGCTGGTGCACTAATTTTATGAAAAGTATAAGTAAGCCTGGCCCAATTCACTAAAATCAAATGCAACGGTGCATCAGTGACAGTAACAGTAACATTTCCATGATTTTCATTGAATATTTAAACCAACATTTGTAATTGCATGCTGTGTGTTTACATTGAGGAGACTAAAAATTCCGTTTACACTTACATATACCTCGATGCGTTTTTACACTATTTTGTTCTCCTTTTTAGTCCGGAAAGCGACCTAGGAGCTGAGGAATATATAAAGAGAGCGGAAGGTAAGAGTAACAGAGAGTTGGACGGAGATGTCGCTGGAGGTTCGGGGATTGTTTGACGAGGGTGGGTGGGGGTGTAGAGTAAAGGGAATGGGGGCGGGGGTGTCGGTGGGTGGGGGTGTGGAGTAAAGGCTATGGATAAGAGGGGCTGGCTGGAGAGAGGACGCCTTTGGGCTCCCATTTTTCTCCCCAGAAGTTCCCACTCTTGTTCCTCATCGTGCCTTCCCTTGTCCGAGATTGCTTTCGCATCTCGGGGAGGAGGCGAGAGTCCTCGGAGGGCGTGGCGAGGAAGCGGGGGATCGCTGAGAAGCCGGGAGCTAGGAGGGGAGGATCCGGTGATGCAGGCCGCTAGGTAGTTGAGGGGGGCGGTGGGAGAGCGGCCCGCAATGAGATACGAAGGGTACAATGGAGGGAGAGAGCGGGCCGGGACAGACCCCGTGCGCATCAATGCCCCTATCGAAATCTTCCTCGTCATTTCATGCTACATCTATATAATACCCCGCAAGCCGCCGTGAGGAAGTGTGACGGGGGTGTTAGGTCACCACCCGTAAAAAGGTATAAAACCACATGCAGATACAACCCATACATGCAAAACTATGCCCACAGTGGCGTCTACGAGGTATGTTAAAAAATTAACGGGAATTTTAATTTTTCGGACAATAATATTTATTTATTCTTATTCACTGATATTGTCACCTTAAAAGAAGTACCCATTGGAGATCATGCACTTGGTGCATTTTCGTGGTGCAAAAGCCATTTTGGAATGAATTTTGCTGTCACGCGTTTCATACCCAAAAAATTGGAAAAAATGTCATGGCATGATCCAATCGACATGCCAACATCATCAGCGACCCCTCTTATTGTGATTCGGCGATCGTTCATAACCATTTCTTTCACTTTTTCCACGTTTTCATCGATTGTTGATGTGCTAGGGCGTCCAGGGCGTACGTCATCTTCAAGTTCTTCACGGCCTTCTTGGAAACGTTTATACCACTCGTAAACTCTTGATTTACTCATAGCAGACTCACCATAATTAACACATGCCTTTGTTAACATTTCACCCGCTTTGTTACACATTATTTCATTTTTTACGCAAAATTTGATACAAATTCTTTGATCTATTTCTTTTAACAAACGAAAATCGCCGAGCTCATAAAAACGTCTAACCTTAGTGGCTGTCACAGACAAATTCCGCAATGAAAACGGCTTAAAGTTTTATTACACTTCAGGGGCATGTATAGCAACATAATAAAAAAAAGTTTGACAATCGGACTCTCCAAGCCCGCGAAATGAAAAAATTCCGGTTAATTTTTGAACACACCTCGTATATTCATGCAAAAATACTTTCATTTTACCTGCATGCAAATACATCTACTATCATCTAACAAATAATTTCACCTTAGGATTCCGTAAGAAGTTTATCCAAAAACGGGTAAATCGAAATATGAAAAGCAGGAAGGCGAAATTCCAGCACCACATGAACCTGTAGCATACAACGGTCTCATTCCCAAGGATACAGGTAGGGAATGCGACCCATCGCTTCAGGTAGATAGAGGGTCCCCCCGCAGAGAGAGGCGAGGGATGGAAGGGGAAACTTAAAAACAGACAAAGCAGAGGAAGCAATACTGTAACGAGCACTACATTATTTGATGGAATTCTAATGCTGTCATGCGGGAAGAAAGGGTTTTGACAACAAAACATACGAGGTTAGTGAAAGTGCATGTAATTGAGTATAACTAATTATTCCTTGGACGCAGTGGGTGGCAAGTGGAATGTTTGCTATCTATAACCCTACAGTTGCTATCCCGTATTGCCCGTGGGAAAGAGTCCTTGAGTCTGCTGGTTCTGGCATATATTATCCGACGATGCTATTTAAACTAATCGAGATAAAGCAGTAGCGGAAATGTGACAGAGTAGCGGATGTGTGACAAAGAAGTGGGCATTTTTAAGAATGTTTCTTATGCTCCACTCTCCGATTATGAAACCCACGTACTGCATTTTTACACAATAAAAGGTGATCATTTTAACGAGAGAAACTATAATTAAGAAGAAAAAATCTAATGTACCGATTGGTTTACGAACTCCGTCGCTTAATATTGAGAAGTACATTTTATTAGTATAGCCAAATTTGGTTTTCCAATTTATATTATATTACAAAAAGATTTATAATAAGCTGAAGCGTAATGATATAGGGAATAGCTTTCATACAACATGATATTTATATTCTCATCAAAATCTAAAATGTTTCAATTAATGTTATGCAATAGTAATTCAACTCTAAATGACTTAGCTACTCGGTTCATGTGTATTTATAAATTAGGTAATACTTCATACATTCAATGTTTATTATTTGGATTAAGATAAATACGTGTTTTGTCAGTCAAATGTACATTGTTACCAATGAAACAGTTATTAGCTTTTATATCGTGATTAATTGAGCTAACAATTGAAATGGACCAATCACAGCTCTCCTTCATAATTCAATTTTGGTAGCATTGGTTTTATACCGTCGTCTATCAACGGTGTCTGACTCCTATTTTTTCCTGCTGTGGATGAAAATGTTTTTAATCGTTTTTACCAAATTGAAATCACCGAAATCGTATACAATGCGTCCGGAAAGAGACTAATTGGTCAATAGATGAAATGCGTCAGTGCTATAATAATTGAAAAAGAAGAGTAGTTTTCCGAAAGGATGAAAAATAGTATCACTGGAAAGAAAGAAAAGCTTGTTAGGTATTGATGAAGATATGTGAATTCAAATGAGGTCAAAAAAATCTGGTAACTACAATAATTAAATAGCCTATTCGTGTTGTGTATTTGATATTAAAAAAAGTTAAAGTAACAAAACACAAGATACGATTCGGGAAAATAAAAATGTTGAATTATAATTTAATATGGACATGAAGTGAAGACGAGAAAGGATATTTAAAACATTGTATAAGAATTATGTCTAGCAATGTAGCCGGAGAGGAAATTAATATGAACGAAAACGGTGAAGGGACAAGTATTGAAAACAGATGTGATATTAAAGGGCCTGTCACAGAATGAGGCCAATATTGCAACGGAGACATAAAAATGGTAAGATTATGTTAACTAAACTGTACATAAATAGGAATAAATTCTATATTGCAAAAATAATGGTGGGCATTAATTAAGGAAATTGTAGAAATGGATGGTGCAAAACATGAAGTTTTCGGAGTAAACACCTAATTACGCACGTACTAACAGTCTTTAGGGGGATGAAATACGGTGGAGGATTAATAGAAAATGAAAGTTTACCTTAAAAATAGTTTGGATTTATACAAATACTGGCGGCTATGTCCGACATCATCGGATCAGTTTATCCGAACAGCTGTAACTGAATTTAATTCGTGTTATAGACATTTTTATATACGCAGGCAGTTTATTTTCCATGGTGATTATGCGATTTTGAAATGCCGTCGACCATTGCGATTTCACTGCGGAGAACTCTGAATCCATCATTCATGCCTCCTTAAGATTTCTCCCAACAATACTCTCTCCTCCTCTCTCACAATACCCATTATTTCCATATTTTCTTTCCTTTATATCCATTTCACATTCCCATTCTTCTCCACACCCACATTTTAAAAGCCTCCAATTCACGCCTATAATCTTGCTTCAGTCACCATATTTCCGCGCCGTACATAACTACGCTCCATATCTAAGTTCTAACTAGTCATTTCTCAGCATCCACACCCAGTATCCCTGTCATCAAATCAGTTGTTCTTGCTTCCTTTTCTAATCCAATTCTTCTTCCCATGTTTCTACTCCTTTGACCATCTTGGGCCAAATCACTGCTCAACCTGCTTTGGTTTTTACCTTTGGTTTTTCTCTTTTTTTAATGTTAATATTAACTTCCTACATTCTCGAAAACCTCATATTCTTTGTTTTGACTATGGTGATTTTCGCCAACTACTAATTACACTCCTTTCCCAATAAACTATAAAAAAGAAAGCCAGTCATTTTATAGAAATATATTGTAACTAAAAATTAAGAAATAATTAAAATCTGATATTGCATGCGTAGTGTGTAATCACACCTGCCACAGACTCTAACGGTGTCTGACAGTTGCCCTAAAGATAGACACGAGCCGAGGGCTCCCGGACCCGGAGAAGGAGGGACCGGACCCGGAACCGACCCTAAGTCATCCGGTCAGTAGCTCAGAGAATTGCAGCGCTCCGGAATTTAGTAATTATTTTGAAAGTAATTCTTGTATAGGTGTCTCAAAAACACTGCAAATTATATCCAGCAAGTTTTTCTCCAGCAGATGGAATCATAGCCGCCATATTGAAAATCAGAACTCAAAGAATCGATGATATGAATGAATTATTAGATATCAATAGCAAACTTGAGTATTAAGAGAAGAAAATGTTTCATCCGAGATGATATTTGTAATTGCATATGAAAGTTTTGGAATCTGTGGAAATCAATCATACAACCTTAAACTTAAATATTTTTATTTATTTCTTTTGACTTTGCACTATCTAGCCCCAAGTCAGGCGAGTCTAGTCCACATGCAAGCGAGCGTTGGCGAAGGAAGGCGTAGAGGGGCGGAAATTGCACGGCGGCCTTAGGATTGACAGGCAGGACGGTGCACTTTCGTAACCGACACTCACTGATCTTAGGAAAGGAGACGCCGGCAATGGTTCTCTAGCTAGTCTAGTACTTCCAGACTAGCGGTAGCACTTAATTAAAACTTATTTCCAGGGAGAGCTCTACCTTGTTAGTGAGCCATGGAAAATGACAGCAGCAGAGAAGAGAAGTTTGATAGGGATGGGATTGTGATTCGAGCTTCAGGGAAGAAACGTTGAACACGAGAGCTGCGATGTTCAGAGAAAAGGATCAAGCGGAATAAAAATATGCGTGTAATACGAAAAGTTGGTGAAGGAAGACTTCTGATGAAAGCTCTAAAAAAATTGTGGGATAAGGCCATGGTGTAATTAGTAACGCACATTATTAGCGTAGACTTTGACAACAATATTTGGAGATAATTGATTTAGAAATACATTAAATACTCATTTCCCTTGTCTGTTAATTTGAATTTTTTCCTTCATTCATCTATATCCATTATCTTCATCTCTCATCACCAACTTTTTACGTCAGCATAAGCCTTATTCGCAAAATGGACGTAATATATCGTTGTTTAAGTAAAAAATAGCATTATGCGAAATATTCCAATTGCATGATGGGCATTAAAGCTATAATTCAGGGTGCATTCAAAAATTTATGCAATTAAATTTCTCGCGCCGCTCCTATTGGTCAGAGTGGCATCTTGGTGTAGGTGGGGGGCGTATATTGTTTCCACTTTATTCACTTTAACTTCATCTTCATTTACAATTTCTTTGTTCCATTCAATAATTGCGTTGCATCGACTATGTATGTTTTAGTGCACTGTCATATGAACGACTTCAATCTTTCCACGCAATTGTTTTGTTTTTTTTAATACTTTGTACTTTTAAGTACCCTGCAAGTTACCGCTACGGTTTATGGGAGGGGTTGAATACGCACCAGAACAAACGATTTAATATTTAAGTTTTACACTTCTTCGTATGAATTCTGCCACTTTTCTCTCCCTTCTCTTGCCTTAAAGCCCTGAACCCAGGTTTAATTTTTCCTTTTCTTCATCCATTTTTCAAAACTATTTAAGAGAGTCGGATCTGCCGTAGCTTTATAGAGAATGCATTTCGTCTCAATTTTTGTTTTTCTTTTAGTTTTTTAATTGTTCTGATAATTCCTTGATAACGGCGTCTATTGTTTTGCTTTTATTTTCTACCTTCTTTCCTCCCCATTCTTTCAAACCTCTTTCAAAGTCTTCAGGAAAGGCAGGTGAATTACTGTTTAATTTCCTGCGGACCGTACTTGCTTAATCGTTTTCTTGTTTCTTGAATTTAAGATGAAAAACCTTATCACTTCCAATATCCTCCTTAGGCTGCTGTTATTGACTTGACTTCTGAATCTTGTTAAGTCCACTAAAATGTAATCTAAATGAAATCTTCTCCTTGCTCCTGAATTTCTAAATCATCTCCTCCCTCAGTGGTAGGTCATCAACATGGTCCTTTTCAGATTTAGAAAGAAATAAGCACTTTGTGACTTCCACACTTTTTCCTTTGTGATTTCCACAAAAGTGTGGAAGTCACAAAGTGCTTATTTATTTTTAAATATGACGTCCTTCCACAAAACAAAAGCTTCTACCTTCGATTTAATGGTCCTTTTCCTTACTAATTCTGCGTCCCGTTTTCCCAATGAAATTCCAATTTTCAGTATTGTTTCGTACTAAATCAACCTTAAAGTTAATTTGATTTTAATTTTAAATAATATTAAATATTACCATCCCCTATTTCCAATTCTCCCTGGGGTTGCTTTTTTATTCTCTTGCATTTTTCGTCACTCCAATGGTATTTTCGTGGTCCGCTTCTCTTTCGTCGTTTTCATGCTCTCTCTAGATTGTCACTTATTTTTGCACCAATTCCTATGGTGTCCTTGGGATTTATTACTATCCTAACCTTGTCTAGTCTTTAATTTCACAGAAGGAAACACTTCACGTGAAGATCATTTTACATTTCCATTCATAGAGCCAGTGTGTGTTTGTGTGATCCTGTAGCTTCCATTTCCAGATATTATCTCCGTTAACTATTTCATTTAAGTGACAGCATAAATACCTAAATTAATTCTTTGAATTTCCACTTTCAAGTTATCAAGACTTTTGCAGGACCATCCTAAGCTTACATACCAGTTTCCTATCCTAAGTAATCTTTTATAGGAATTGTGATTAGTACTAAGCTAAAGCGCAGGTTCGAAATTTTGGAACAAAGGAAGTGACGAGCAGGACTTAAATTATGAAATAGAGGGTTGAGTACTAACTACGGACGGTCAAGTTAAATATTTCGGAGGTGGTTGTAACGATCACGCCTTTCATGGGGAGCACATACGATATGCGGATCCGCTTTAAAGAAACTCGGCTTGAATAAACGGGTGGTGGTGAAATATGATGGGAAAGTAAGAGGGGTGTTATATCACACTAGTTAGGCCTTATTTGGAAAATGCCGCAAGTATTTGGGGTCCTTGAAAGAAAATTTGGCAACAATAATTAGATAAATTTCAGAGAAAATCCGCCGGATTTGTCAAAAATTGTTACAATAAGTAGACGAGTGAGACAGGCCTATTATGGGAATTGTGCGCGGAGCCATTTGCGATGCAAAGAGAACACGCGAGACTTTTAGAAAGGTTCAGAACAAACGACTTTCACAGTGATACTAAAGGAATTATTATGGCCCCACACTATTTAGGTAAATCAAGTCACAAAGATAAAGTAAAGGAGATAGATTCTAGTACAGATAGATATAAATACTCATTCTTTTCCCGAACAATCAGGAATCACATTAGTAAGAAACCGAAGACATTTAAGAAGCATTAAAAACATTTAATTTACAAGTCGGAACAAAATTAAACATTGCATAACCATAAAGGATTTTTGAGGATGCACGTTTATGTTAGTAGATGGTATATGTATTTGCATGCGTGTAATTTTTAAAGGTTTTTGAATGAATATATAGGACTTTGTGGGTGTAGATTGGCATGAATTTGCGGTTTTATTTATTTTTATGGGTTGTGACCTAACACTCCCCGCCTCATACTCTTGAGGTGGCTTGTGTGGTTCAATGTAGACGTAGATTACATTTCACTGTTACACAAGGACTTCCTCGAGTAGTGCCCGACGGGAGCTATGGTTTGTTTTATCCGAAACGTTTCCATTAAATCCTTGTGTAGTAAATGGGTACCTACTATATGTTGGCCGCTTCCGGTCACCAAACCTCGTCTTTTCCTCCAGATTTCTCTCTCTGTTAAAATATTTCTGCTTCCCAGATATACACTACACGTGATACTTCTTACTGCTCGCGGCTCTATAGTCGTCGGATGCACTCACTTATTTTGTGGGTCTGACCTCTTTATTAATTCGACCCTCAACCCCTCGGAGCCACCCGAAGGGGTTTAGTTCAGCAACAAACTCATTAAAGCATCGGTCATATTAGTCACCATTTCTTTAGGCTGTCTCTTATGTCGAATTTAATATTTGGTTGACAGCAAGCCATATCTTAAAACATATTTCGATATTTGTTGTAGGATAAGGCTCTTTTTTATAAATAAATTTAGTTTCCTTCTTACCATCAACGCTTCTGACTAGAATGGTTGAAAATTATTGTATGGCAAGTTTCTTCATGAAAACGCTAATTAATTTTTTCACGACAGTAACTTTCCGTGGCTTTTGTTCCATTACGAAGGCTTTGTTTTCTTGATTTCGAATTATCTTCCGGGCCTTTGTGCTATTTTAAAATTAAATTATGGATTCCTATCTTTTGAATACCAATGCAGGACTCCAAACACTCCTCCTTATACGCCTTTTCTCCTTCCCTTCACATCGTGAACTTGATAACTTGCCAGGAATTTCTAGGCATCTCAGTTTTTAGTATCGACATTTTTCGAATGAAAGAGAGTCGAAATGCTAAGGGAAAATATGAAATCCGAGCCAATTTTCTGGCTCAATGAAAGGAAGAATGGAGGGTTGAGGGGCGGAGGAGGAGGAGGGGAGTTGGTATGTGGAGAGAGCCTGGAATTTGTGTGAGCGCGAAAAGCCACATAAGGAAGAATAACAGATGAATTTGGAAACAAACTTTGTGAACTGCCCTTACCAGTGGAATTCATGTTTTGAAATAAAAAAAAATATGTACAGGCCTTGATTCATTAGTGATACTTCCACTCGCGATGGAATGGATTAAAATGTTCCTCGTCTCCCCGAGAAGTAAGCATTAATTCACCTCCTTCAGAATTTCTCGGTGCAATATGGATCGTATTCCTAAATAATTAGAGGCACCGCACCAATTAATTAGACACCATGAAAAGCAAGAGCAATAAACGGTTTTTCCTGTGGGAATGTTCTTACATTTCCATAAGTAGGGAAATTATGCCATCTTTGGGTTATTAAGTATCCTTAAATTAATTATTTTACCAGAAAGCTAATGCGCAAATTACTCACCGCTTTCAAGTGGCGCTGAGTGAGACCCTATGGCAGAGGCAATGAATAAGGGGTTCGAGACAGCGAAATCGGTTTTGCAGGGAGAAAATTGAAAGACATATGGCCTTGGCCAATTCCGTTATACTTGAATCATTGTTTGATTCTTGCAGATGTTCGTGAACATTCACTTCTAGTCTTTAATTTTTAACTGCAGGGAATGATGGATTGTTCCTATGGCACTTTATATTTGTGACAAGATAATCAGATCTCGGAATACATGGGAAACTTATTATAAAAAGTATGTTATGCTATACAAAAGTAGGTAAATATTCTTTAAAGACAATTTTTAAAAAATAATTGCAATAGGATTTCCTAACCTTAATGCCATGTCCATCGAGATTTGTATCAAAAACAGTTATTATTGCCTCTAAAAGCTAATCTGAGTATTTTTTATCCTACACATCTTATTGATCTCAACGTATGAGTGATTCTTCATCAATTGTAAATTATAAATTCTCATTGTGTTTGTCCCTTTTTTTTAACCACTTATATGGACAATGTTTTGAAGAGAATAACCTGATGGCATTCGGTACCCTTTAAAAACTTTCTGTCCTCTTAATTTAGCGCATAGATAGAGATGTGCGTAGTCACAACTTGTAAATGATAATCAAACAGGCATTTAAATGAAATTGTTGATGTAATCTAATTTTAACTTATTATAAAAAATAGGTAATTTGAAAATATGACCCGCGATCATAGTTAATTTTCACGTGATTCACGCATCCTGTTTTCACTCGGCGATCACATCTATGCACTTGTAATCTAATCCACCGAAGGCTCGAGGGGATGAAAACACATAAAAATCTGTCACCATGGGAACGATATGCAGATCGGTTTGCAAATAAGAGAAACCCAGACATTTTTCAGTGACAAAGGATCAGTTATAAAGTAAATGATTGATAACTATCCGATTTGATCTCAGGAATATTGATTGATCACAGTTTTTAGAAATTTCCTATGAGCCATGGAACCCTTTTCTATTTTGAAGTGACGCGTGAGATATTAATGGCCTTTCAAACTTTTCAGGAAATTTCGATGGATCGTACGAGATTTCACGGAATGCATAGATGTGTAAAAACGAAAACTTTAGATAAAGGGGTCTCTTTGTAATCCGGAGAAATTCCTACGTGTGCGAATATTCGTACACACGCGTTTCCATTTATGTATAATGAATGGGTCCCAAAGAAATTACTTATCACTGAATAAAATATAGTTTTTCTCAAAATTTTCAGAAAACTGTGAATTTTATGAACTCCCGTTGATGGGAAATCCTCGTATTTTAAGGGTTTTGAATGTTATTTGCGTCCAATTAACTCGTATAGGGCTCATATTTCAAGTGAAAAAGATCTTCGATCAATTTGAATGACAGCATCCTTGAGTTTTTTGGCCTTTAGATTTGGACCAGTTACAGCCGGAAGAAATAAAAATAAGATCCTTCGAAACCTTGTGCCGAAGTGGCTACGAAAGAAAAAACGACTGTTATAATGTGAAGTATGGAACGAGTAGCCTTGCCTGCGTAACCACTTAGTATGTAACAAGCTACTGCTATGAGAGGTGAGCCATTATTGACGAATATTATTTTACATTTGACCCTATTAAACCTAATGCACTAGTAACAGATTTGAATTGGAGTGCATTAAATTGCAATTAATTAAGCCTTATTTCCTTCGTGTCACAGTTCCGTATTAATCTTCTATGTTCAAACTCTAGCTCTTGTTAGAGTTCCCGCACATTCTGACCCCAACAGGAAATTTGGACAATATTTCCAGCTAAGTAAATATTTAGTATATTTTGGCTGAGCTAAGATGTTATAACAATAGTCTACAAAAGGAATCATAGGGGATAAATAAGATCCTTAAATTTTACTCAATTTGGCTTTAGCTGGATTACAGCTAAAAAGTACATTGCAAAAAACACCAGGAAGTAAGCCAATTAGCATCAGATAGGGTAGAATGGAGGGCTTCAGTCAACCAATCTTTGGATTGAACGACCAATTATGATGAATTACTGCTGCTATAAACCACCTTAACAAAGGGGGACTGAAGAATTTTCTAATTTAAAATATACAGTTTTCTTTTATCATTAATCCATCGATTTTGAAGTTCACGAGAACATAATTTCTAATTTCTGTATTACTACGAGTTTAGTTGAGTTATTAGTAAAGGTTTCGGTTGGATTCCGTAAATATGTTTTAGAAATACCTCTCGTAGGGTCAATTAATTAATGAGGTTCTTCTTAAATGTTGGCTGCTATTTGTCGGTATCATTATTTGACACATTTTTTGTTGATTTAAGGTTTTGAAAAAAGTAAATCTATTTTTTCTCTTGAGTGCAGCAATGCCTTAAGATGGCTTTCATTACATAAATAATGGTTTCTAAATTAAGCTATTTAAATAAACAAAGCTCCTACGTCATGCCACGGATATATAAGCATACACGCTAGTACATTGAAGGCCGTTTTTCTTTGTGTTGCAATAATTAGCTTTTTTTAATTCACTTTGAGGTGTAATTATCCAAAACAATGTATACTACAGTCGACGGAAGGCTGCCAAGAGCTCAAAATTGTCCGTTTTATTTTATTTGCCATTTTATTCTGCTTCTAAAAATGCAACATGGTGTATGTCAACTGACACCAAAACATAATGTTAAAATACGTCGCAATATCTGAATGTAGTGCTACATGAAAAATCTCACCACTTTTCATTTGAAATGAGAAAATGTTGAACTGCATTGACAAAGCAATGCCATGTATTAAGACCTACACTTTGGTAATTGCTTGGTTTGTTGTCCCCGGCGTTACTTATTAGCGTAATTCATTTCAATATTGCAAATTTATCTGTTACTCTATTTCGGGTGACCATAGCTGCGGATCGGGTTGAATACCTAGAGATAAAGTTGTTATTTAAGAGCCGCTGCTTATTGAATGGCAATTGTAAACTTAAGTAAATATTTTCTGTATAAGAACCCAGAGTAATAATGCCCTACTTTGCATGAACTCGTATGCTCTCATTTCCATATTTTCATTTCATTTTCGGTGTTTTCCTCCCTTGAGAAGGGAGATCACTTTTTGCCAAATAATTGGTTTATTATAACAATGGTGATATAAATAATTCTGTAATGAAAATGATTCATAATAATATCTTTGCTACTTGCGGCCAGCTTTCTTGTTTCTTCTATCACATAAGAAACACCCTGCTACACAAACACACCTAATGTACATATTGTGTTCACATAGAGAACGTTAAGAGATGCCTCGGAAGAACTAGAGGTAGGATTGAGGAGGGCGGGATAGGTTATGAAATCCGATTTGGGATATATCAATGCTTAGGTAAAAAGTCAATCTAGGGATTGTAATCACAACTCACTCTCCTGATTAAACAGTTAATTCCATACACTCTTTCCACCCGAAGCCACCGTGTCTGTAACAAACCTGATTCCATGAATCAATTCCTTTCAGGACTCCATACCTCTCTCATCCAACGTGGTGATCCGGACTCTCTTCTGCACAAAAAACACACACTACGAAATTATCGCATAATAAGAAATACGACCCTCTCTCCATCTGCAAAACATACTTCCCTGGCGTGCAGTCCCTTAAAATTATTCTTAGGGATGGATGCGCTCCCCATCTTCTCCGAAAACAAAACCACCGCCAACCTACTCTCAAGATGCCCAAATGTAATATTTAAACGTCCGGAAAATATTTCCAATTCTCTCAAAGCTACCGTTTCTTCTCTTTCTAAATACAATCCAATTCTCAAAACCCCTCCGACTCCGTGTAATCGTACTAGATGCAAAACACACACCTGGAAATATTAGCTGCCCATTTTTATGATTATTCATCGCCTGGAGGAAAAAACGTTATTTAAATTTTGAAATTTCTGGAAAATATAAACTACCGATGGAGTACAGTTATTACTATTGTCATTAAAACGCATGTGTGCAGTTAAACAATGCCAGTTGGCACACGAGTCCCAAGAATTACAATCAAACTTGCCTTAGAAAAAATAACATAACATCTCAAATCCAATCAATATCACAAAAGTTAATAAATAAAGTCAGTCAGGAAAAAATATACTTAAAGAATACATCCAAACACCAATTTCTAACATAAAAAAATCTCCATCTTATTTACATTAGTTTCCCAATCAACAAGAAAAAAATCAAAGCTAACCCGTTACATACAGTTTTACACAAACCATCAATCAAATTATTACATAAATTGTTTACATCTTTTCTTAAAAGTATTTTTCCTGTTAGGAAATGGCTCGGATAGTTTGCAGGTAAACTGTTCCAACCAGCAATTATTCTGAAGCTATCGAGCATTATGGCTGCCAGTAGCGTGAATGTTAAAATTCACGGGAGAGCATCGATTTCAGGGAGTTTTACGCTGCTGGAGAATGGCGCTCGGAGGCAAAATTCAGGTTTCTGTAAATAAATGGCAATTGGGAAGTTTGAAGGAATATTCACTTGAACTAAGGTCGTTCTTAAGGCAAGTACAAGGGATGAGGAATGGAATTATTTTAGAAACGAGACGGCCGGATGTGTGCGGGGTCATTCGGCTACCGCAAAGCGGTTAGGGGAGCCGTTGCCCCCCACCGGAGTTTGCTCCGATAGGTGTCCTAAATAGAAGTTCTGGATCCAGGGGTTAGCATTGTAAAGAACAAGAGAATTGGAGCGGTTAGATCTTTTGCGAGAAGGCTTGGGAATGGAGAGGTGAAGCCTGGAGAAATGCAGGGTGTTTTGGGGTGTAGGCAACCAGGAAGGGTGGCGTGCTTTTACAGTCGAAGGGGATGCCAGTGGAAGGGGGTGGAACGGGCCGAAGTCGTCGAGACGCATTCAAGAGTGTGTTAAGGGGGAATGGGAAGCGGAGATGGTGGGAGTGTGATTGCGAGTGCGTGTGTGTGCGTGGAGGTGCTGAGTCCAGCGATTGATTCGCTGGAGCCATCTGTGTGTTATGTTAATCCGTGTTAATCCGTTCTTCTTCATCGTGCGTCCGACTCCCCAGCCGCTTACCCGGCCTCCGCCCTATACCCCCCCTTGGCCCCTTCGCCCCCGAGGGTTTGAGGACGATTTCCCCGAAGATGAAGCCGATACATCTCCATCCATCTCAGTCCCGAAAGCTCATTTTTTACCAAATAGTTCATCTTCACATCATCGCCTAGTATTCTATTCTAGGTATCTAAGTATTCTAGATGTGCGTGTGTGCTGTGTATCTATGACTTGACGAGTTCTGTTAGATGTTTTCTGGTGGCAAAACCATGAATATGCTATCAAAAAGGTCCGCCTTCCTGAAACTAGACACGTGGAGGCGTGAGAGACGTATATATTTTAATGAGATGTGTAATTGGAGCTAGAATGGATTGTGGGAGAGGACGGAGGGATTTAATTGGAAGCAAAGCTTAAGTTAGTGAAGGGGCTTATTCGAGTCTACCGCTGGCTATCATCCATACATTAATTACAGCAATAACGCACGTTTATCTCATACCAAACATAATATTTCGTGTCATTATGCGCTGGATCGCACCAATTTACAGCATATTAATTAATTATCCATGTAGCAACCGTGTACTACTTGTCCTATTTCGTGGTTTAAATTTCCTTGTATTCACCTGATGCTCTCACTGATAAATAATATATTAAAATATACTTTCAAATTCATTTATTCATATCTCCGTTTAATTTTTCAATATATTGATTTATTTATTATTACCAACAACATCATCATCTGCAGCTCTACAGCCCGGTGTCGGCCTTGGCTTCCTCTATGATATGCCTCCATTCAATTCTTGTTCTTGATTTATTATTACCACAATAACATTTTGCAAAATATAGCTTGCTTTCAAATGAAGCTATAACCAGTGATATGTGCTGAAATGTCTCTCCCGATCATCATCATTAGCATTTCAATCCAGTGTCTTGGTCTTCCTCGTGGAATTTTTCCTTGTAATACATTCCTAATCAATCTATTGTGCCTCAATGTGTGTCTAATCCATCTATTTTTTCTTTTTGTTGGAATTACATACGTTCATATCCTCTTCTGCTCTTTTATAAGTATACTTCCTCGTTCCAAACTTTGTCTGTCCATTTAATCATCATCATTCTCCTCCAGCACCATGTTTCAAAGGCTTCTATTCTTCGCTGGTCCACTTTTCCAATGTTCCAAGTCTCGGTACCATTGAGCGCCATACTCCACACGAAAGTCTTGACGAATTGTTTCCTTATTTCCATTCTCAGGTTCTTTGAGCGTAGTAATTACCTCTTCTTCATGAATGCATTTTTAGCGTAAGCTATTCTTTGCTTGATGTCGGTCAAACTTCTTCCATCCCAAGATATGCTGTTGCTTAAGTACATGAAGGATTCCACTAGCTCAAGTTTCACCCCTCGAATTGTAATATCTGCATTAAGCTTTTTCTTCCGCACACAAAGATTTTAGTTTTCTTCTTGTTGATGTTCTCTCCTAATAATTTACTAAAATAGTTCGTCTCAATTATTTACCTCATTCATTTTTTTAAATTCATGGGCCTCATATAACTAATGTAGTTATTTTTATCCTTTTGCTATCGCACAGTAGTAATAGCTGAATATGCCTCAGGATCGATGTTTCATTATATTTTGGAATCTTTAACTGATCAATAAAATAACCATAACACGATTAAAATGTACTGTTATATGTACTGTATTTTATATTCAAATATTTAACAAAAACCCTCAATGACCACAAATTGTACGTAGCCGATAAATTTCCTGTGTTGTGTCCCAGAATCATTGGTCCAGTCAGTAAAATTTGTCTTTTGAGATTAATATAAATGAAGAATTTGCAAGAGAAGCTGGATTTTTTTCGTCAAAGAATAGAACTGCTGCCTTTGAGCTTCTCATATTCTCGATCATTGCTCATAATTACTTGTTGATCCAGGAAGATGTTTAGTGAGCATGGAGGCTGAGGTCCATTGAGAGCAATGGTGCAATCCTAAGCTCAGGTCAACATGGTGCTAACGAGCCCAAAACCATGCACTTCAATTTCGCCTATTAAAGCCATGCTTTCTACCTGTCTTAAATCCGTCCAATTCTTTTATTATTTTACTCCTCGCTTCCTCTACTTCCGCCCCTCTATCAAAGTCTTCGATGTTTCATTTCAAATCATTCTGATCAGCATCGGATTTTCCGCTTTCTTTGATTTTCTCCTAGTAAAATTCTCTCTTTTCCTACCATGCGTCGCACAAAATATTTCTTATTTACTTTTACCATTCTTCACCACAATCAAATCTCAAAAGCCTCCGTTTACGTGTATCCTCTTGCCTAATCAATCATGTATCTGAGCCCTAAAAAACTGCATTCTATTTTATTGTTGTTCAATAATATCTTCGTTACATTTTTGCTAAAGGTAAACATTATATGTCATCAACTTAATCTTGGAAAACATTCCTTTCCCTAGGCGAATATTCTTTTCCGTAAATATTACACTAATGATGCAATGTTCTCAGCGGTGATTGCGATTCCAATATTGATTTACTACCAAAATATTGATTTATCGCAATTGTGATTTAAAAACCTACCCCCTCCCCCTCATTCCTAACTTCAGTGCTTTTTAGACGTCTATTACCATTTTCTACGTGCATAGAATATGTAAACTTAAGGGAAGAGTATATTCTGAAATAAGAAGTAGAATGCAATCATAGTCAATCCTATATTTTCCAAAACAGCTCAAATTGCGGAGGTTTCCTCAAATTAAGTGCCATGCAATGGATTTCCCAAGTATTTGAAATTAATATATATCAGAAATTTTAAAAATTCCAAGAAACTGAGGGAAATGCTGCGATAGTAAATTTAAATGGAGTCATCCGCTAAATGTGCATTACAATGCAGCAATTTCAGGGTGCATACATTATTTTCCTTGTACAGGTCTTAAGAAAAGTTTTAAGAAATTTTAGCGGTTATATTTTCAACTCTCTTCAAAATGTTCTCTTCGAAACCGATTATTTTAATTTCCCATTGTTACGATCTGTAATGGTGCCCACATCCATTAATAAACCCTGAAATGTGAAAACCTCGCTGGTCTCTTTAATACATTGAAGTACCGTTCTTAAAGGGCAATAAATCTCCTTACGTCCCTACTACTTTGACCGTGTTTGTCCAAAGCACTTCCAAATTACGTAAGCTGTTGTACCTGCTCTATTTTTTCCCCGCCTATTTTAATATTTAGCTTAGCCTTTTTCTTTCTGGAAAATCGCATAACCTTTGTTTTATTAATATTGATTCTCATCCCATATTTATCGCACTGAACCTCCAATTCACTCCATAATGCTTGCAACCCCTTGGCTGACTGAGCAACTAATGCTTGGTCATCAGCAAACCTAACCGATTTTACGAATTCCCCTCCGACTTTCATTCCTACCTCTTCGTTCCCCACTCGCACCTGAGCAGTCTGAGACATGTGCAGCTTGCGGATCAGTCTCCTGTACCTCCAATCCATTCCTATTTTCTGCAATACACGCATTAGTATTTCCCAATTCACTCTATGAAACACTTTTTCGAAATCTACGGAACAGGCAGATACGTCCTGATTGTATTCTATATTTCTCTTGATTAATAGGAGGCGTATTCTTAAAGTAAGTACCGTTTGCTTATATTTAAATATTGGCGCTTCAGAACACAGTTTTGCTCCTGCAGCGCCATCTACTGATTCATGGAGAAGCTATAGCAGCATTTTTTTGTTTCAGAAGTCGTTTGCTTATCCGTGCATGCAAACAACATTGTCCGCGACAATCGTTGATCCCGCCAGGTGTGAAGTGCGTTCTGTCATACGATTCTTGTATGCAAAAGGATTGCCGGCTGCTAAAATTCATCGGGAATTATGCCTAGTTTATAAACCTACAGTTATGAGTGAAGGAAAGGTTAGACAATGGTGCCGTGATTTTCAAAATGGACGAACAAATGTCCATGACGAAGAGCGAAGTGGTAGGCCCAGTATTCTGACCGATGAAATTGTTTCTCAAGTGGAACAAAACTGCGATGTGATCGTCGATTGACAATTAATGGCCTGGCTGAACAATTTCCTCAATTTGGACGCACTACTGTCTACAATATTGTTACGGAAAACCTCGGATACCACACATTGCGTGCAAGGTGGGTACCGAAAATGCTCACCGACCACCACAAAGAGCAAAGAATGTCCAGTGGACGAGAGTTTTTGGGTCGTTGGGAACTCTTTAAACCACCCACCGTACAGTCCTGACCTTACACCCAGCGACTACTTCCTCTTCTTGCACTTGAAACAGTGGTTCGGTGCACAACGTTTCGAAACCGAAGAGGAACTCAAGAATGGCGTTGTCGATTGGTTCAACTCTCAGGCGGCGAGTTTCTATGCAGAGGGGTTAAAGAAGCTGGTGCAGCGGTACGAAAAATGCTTAAAAGTGAACGGCGATTATGTAGATAAGTGAAGTAGGTTTGTAGCTAACTAAAAGTGCCAATAAAATGTTTTTCATATGAGTATATTTTTTCCTGTGATCAAACGGGCTTTACTTTATGAACACGCCTCGTAACTCATTACTGCAATGGCATCACGCGTAACTCTTCCCTTCCTAAACCCAAACTGATCATTCCCTAAGTTATCATTTTCCCCACTCACTATCCTTTTGCTGATGATTCTGAGAACAAAGTTAGCTGCGTGGTATATTGCAAACTTATTGCTCTGTAATCCTCACATAATGTAGCCCTTACCTCTTTTGGATTGGGAGTTAAAACTGATTTCACAAAATCTTCCGGTCAGATTCCTTCCACATAGATGCCACGAATCAGTTCATATAGAGTCTTCTTCCCACATTTTCCTCAATGTTTCAATAGTTTGGCGGCAATGTTGTCTACCCCTACGCCTTTATTTGATTTCACGCCTTTATTTTGATTTACCTTAATACTCTTTCTATCTGATCGTCGAGTATGTCTGGATCTAAGATATCTTCTTCTACGTAATGTTCCGTTTCAATATTTAACCTTGTTGGCCTAAGTTCTTTACCATAGAGTCCTTCTATATATTCCTTTCATCTTTCTTGGATCTTTTCTCTGTCAACTATTATCTTGCCCGACTTATCTCTTTTGCTCTAGTTAGACCACATTTGGAATATGCCGCAAGTATTTGGGATCCTTGGAAGAAAATCTGCTGAAAAGAATTAGATAAAGTCCCGAGAAAATCCGCTATATTCGTTAAAAAAAAATTATGATAAGAACACAAGTGTAACAGGTCTCTAAGGGGATTTAGGCTGGGAGCCCCTTGAAATACGAAGAGAACAAGTGAGACTTAGACTTTTAGAAAGATTCAAAACCAGCGAGTTTAGCGATGACACAAAAGGAATGATAATGGTCCCACACTACTTAGGTAGATCAGACTACAAATATAAAATAAGGGAGAAAGATTCCAATACAGATAGGTTCAAATACTCATTCTTTCCCAGAACAATCAGAAATCATAATAGCAAGAAACCGAAGTCCTTTTAGAAATATTAAAAACATTTCATTTAAAAGTCGGAACAAAATTAAACATTGCAAAGATAATAGGTTTAAGTGTAGGTGCATGTGTATATTTGTTGGTAGTTTGTGTGTTTGCATGTGTGTGGGGTGAAAGGATTTTTGCATGAATGTTTATCATGCTTGGTTTGTGGACTATAAATTTCTGGCTTCTGAATGCGGCTTTTTTCTTTCTAAAGTACGGGTGGTTCCCTAACATCCCCCGCCACACGTGTTTGCGGCAATTTGCGGGATATTGAGCTCTAACAGTTTGCACAGATCTTCCCTACTTACTTCCCGATAGTGATTTAACCTTGCTATATAGCACACCAATTTCACCCTTCCTCTGAAAACTTTCCATATACTAGCTCTGCGTTTTCCACCAAGATTTTTTCGCTTCATTTGTGGCCCGTTTCACTTTATAATTTCACCTTTTGTACATCATTTTGCCAAGCCCTATGTTTAAATTCATCCATTTTCTTCTACATATCCATCTTTGTAATCATTTCATCCGTGGTCCATGGTGGATTCCTTTTCCTGTTATCGTTTCCTATAGTGTCTTTTGCGGCTTTCGATACCCGTTTCTTGATACAACCCATTTTTCTTCGATAGTCCTCAGCTTTTTACCACCATCCGTGATTTTCTCTACAGCCTGCTGATGCTCCTTCCTTTTTAATTCATTTAATGCTTCTACATTCCATTTCCTAACCCGCCACCCCTACCTTATCTTTTTGAAACAGACGCTACGTTTCATAACAACTAAATTGTGGTCAGTCTGCATCTACTCCCAGGAAGCTGTGCGAATTCATCATACTCTGCCTAAACCGTTGCCCAACCAGAATTGGCTATTACTTTTCTGAGCTACCGGGCGTTTTCCATGATACATACGCCTTTTGTGGTCTCTAAACCATGTGTTGTTGATGGCTAACCCCTGTCTCCTGTAGAACTCAATTGCCCTCTCCTCGCGGTCATGGTCACATGATATAGCATTTAAGTTTTTCGGAATAGGAACTAACACTGATTTCACGAAATCATCCGGCCAGATTTTTTCTTCATAGACACTACGAATCAATTCATATAGTCTGCCTTCCACATTTTCCTAAACATTTCAGTAGTTCCGCAGCAATGTTTTGTACTCCTACGGCCATATTAGGTTTCATCTCCCTTAACGCCCTTTCTACCTCATCGTCGAGTATGCCTGAAACTAAAATATAATGTTTACATGCATATATATATGCACAAAAGTACAACATATTCAACACACAGAGAAACAAAGAAAGGACATTCTAAGTATGTATTTGACGTTTCGACGGCACGACCGTCGTAATCAGAATGCGTTGTCGGGGAAGCGCAGAGAGGACATGTGCAGGGGAAGTGTGAGGGGTGGAGAGGTATGGGACCAATAGGAAACGGACAAGGTGGGGGAGGGGAATGTAGGCAGCTATTGGTTGCACTCACTGGGCTTGGTTCAACCCGGGGGGTTTAAAAGACAGGAGCACCCAGATATGAGCAATCTCGCGGGTTCTCACCTCTATGCTACCTGCCAATTTGGGAAGGGTTTCAATCACCGAAACAGAGAATCAGTCGTCGAATGATTGGTTGTGGGAAGCAGTGAGAGTAGGGATGGGATAATTAAGGAAGGTGGGAGATTTGGTCGGATGGCGGTGGTTATTTATGTGGACGGAAAGGGTAGTCGTGCATTCACCCACGTGGAAGTCAGGGTACGATATACTGTTATAATGTTTTTTGAGGTGCAGGTAGCGTTGGGTTGGGAGTTGGTGTAAGGAACGTGGAGCGTCTTAGGATATGGCAGCATTTGCAGCGTGGGCGGTTGAATGGTGCGGAGAGGGGCGGGTAGAGACAGTGGGGCTCGCAGGTGGTTTTGTCGACTTGAAGATGTCTCGCAAGTTTGACGGGCATTTAAACGAAACGGAGGGACAATGTGGGAATAAAAGTGGTGTGGACTGGCTGTTATTAATAACTGGGGAGAGTTCACGGATTATATGTTTAATTTTGTGGGTTCCGGGGAAGAAAGTGGTGATAAGGTTAGGGCATTTTGGGCGGTTTGGTTTGGGGAGAGGTGTGTATTATGTTGACGGTTTGAGAATTATACTATTCAGTAGATTCACAGAGTACCGAAATTCTCTGAGAGAGTTTTGTAGCTGATCCATGTATTTCTGTTTGGAGGGGGTTTTATTGCATGGACGGAGGCCACGGGCTATGAGTAGGAAGGTGATGGAGCGTTTTGCGTGCGATGAGTGGCAGCTATTGAAAAGGAGGCATTGTTGGTTGTTGTTCTGTTTAATATGGGATGAGGTGTTAAACTTATTATTCTGGAGGTGAATGTCAATATCTAGGAAAGTGATATCGAGTCAAATATAGAGGAAGTGAAAGATACCGAGGAGGAGGGGTTGAGAGAGGAAATTAGGGATGACAAATTTCGCATCCGTGAGACAAAAGGAGGAAAGTTTCATCAATATAGCGGCAGAGAAGAGCGGTTTGAGGATTTATTGCTGGAGAAAGAAATGTTCAAGTTTACTCATAAAAAGAATGGCGTATTCGGGAGACAAACGCGTACTTTTGCAAATTGATGCAAAAAACTGCAATAGCATTGCAATACCTTTTATTTGCAAACATTTTTTCTCATTGATTTGAAAGGTATTTGGACGTGTTGGCTCAGCTCATATATATGTATATATGTATGTATGTATATATATATATATATATATATATATATATATATATATATACACAGTATATCCTCCTTGAGAAAGCCTCCTTGCCTAGCGCAATTCTTCTCCTTACGTCCCTACTACTTTGACCGTATTGGTCCAAAACACTTCCGAGATATGTAAACTGCTCTACCTGTTCTAATTTTTCCCCGCCTATTTTAATATTTAGCTTAGCCTTTTTCTATCTGGAAAAACGCATAACATTTTTTTATTAATATTGATTCTCATCCCATATTTATCGCACTGAACCTCCAATTCACTCAGCAATGCTTGCACCCCTTGGCTGACTGAGCAACTAATGCTTGGTCATCAGCAAACCTAACCGATTTTACGAATTCCCCTCCGACTTTCATTCCTACCTCCAGTTCTTCCCATTCCTCTTTAATCATTGCCTCCACATATACGTTGAACAGCACCGGTGACAATGGGAAACCCTGCCTTACCCCTCTTCCCAACACTGCCCATCCGGACTCTCCGTTCCCCACTCGCACCTGAGCAGTCTGAGACATGTACAGCTTGCGGATTAGTTTCCTGTCCCTCCAATCCATTCCTATTTTCTGCAATAAACGCATTAATTTTTCCCAATTCACTCTATCAAACGCTTTTTTGAAATCTACAAAACAGGCAAAAACGTCCTGATTGTATTCTATATTCCTCTCAATTAGTGATCTCATTACTGTAATGGCATCACGTGTACCTCTTCCCTTCCTAAACCCAAACTGATCATCCCATAAGTAATCATTTGCCTTACTCTCTATCCTTTTGTTGATGATCCTGAGAATAGCTTTAGCGGCGTGTGATATAAAACTTATTGTT
Source organism: Hetaerina titia (assembly GCA_037158775.1). NCBI lineage: Eukaryota > Metazoa > Arthropoda > Insecta > Odonata > Calopterygidae > Hetaerina > Hetaerina titia. The sequence goes on along the minus strand of CM073777.1, from coordinate 12,613,671 downwards.
CTGTAATACTCGCATGATATAGCCTTTGTCTGTTTTGGAATGGGAACTAACACCGATCTCAAAAAATCTTCCGGACAGATTCCTTCCTCATAGATACTACGAATCAGTCCATATAGGGCCTTCTTCCCATGTTTTCGTAGACATTTCAACAGTTCTACAGGGATGTTGTCCATCCCCACGGCCTAATTTGCTTTCATCTCCTTTAAGGCCCTTTCTATTTCATCGTCGAGTATGCCTGGACCTAAGCTAATCTTCTTCTACGTCATGTTCCTATTCTAAGTGTAACCTTGTCAGCCTAAGTTCTTTACCATACAGTGTTTCTAAATATTCCTCCCAGCTCTCTTGGATTTTTCCTGGTTCAACTATTATCTTACCCCATTTATCTTTAACTGTTAGCACAGATCTTGCCTTCTTACTTCCCGATAATAACTTAACCTTGCTGTATAGAGCACCAATTTCACCCTTCTTCTGTAAACTTTCCATATCCTCGCATTGCGTTTTCCACCATTCTTCTTTTGCTTTATTTGTGGCCCTTCTCAATTTATTGTTTAACTCTTTGTATTTCATTTTGCCTAACTCTGTGTTTACATTTTTCCATCTTCTTCTTTCATCCATCTTTGCAATCATCTCATCCGTTACCCATGGTTTCCTTATCCTATTCCCGTTAACGGTTCTTATAGTGTCTTTAGCGGCTTCCAATATCCCTTTCTTGATACATTCCCATTTTTATTCGATAGTATTCAGTTCTTTACCGTCATCCAACATTTGCTCTACAGCCTGCTGTTACTCCTTCCTCGTTAATCCATTTAATGCGTCTACATTGCATTTCCTAACCCGCCGCCCTTGCCTTATCTTCTTGAAACGGACGTTCCATTTCATAACAACTAAATTGTGGTCAGATTCCGCATCCGCTCCTGGGGAACTGTGCGAATTTATCACACTGTCCTAAACCTGTGCCTAACCATAATACAATCTAGCTGATACCTTTCTGAGTCATCTGGCATTTTCCATGTATAACTACGCCTTTTGTGGTGTCTAAACCATGTGTTGGTGATGACTAACCCCTGTCTCCTGCAGACTTCAATTGCTTTCTCCCCGCGTTCATTCCTCGTGTCTAACCTAGAGTCCCCACCTCACCACCATCTCCTCCTTCGCCTACCGTCGCATTCCAATCCCCAATCACTATCAAATGTCTCCCTGCAGGAAGACACGCGATTATATCCTCTAACTCATCGTACATCCTATAGACTTCTTCCTCCTTGTGGTTGCTCGGTAGCATGTATAGCTGGTATATATATAGTATATATATATATATGTATATAGTATATGTATATATATATATATATATATATATATAGTATAAAAATTCTGTTGAACCTAGTAGTGGAAAGTCCACTGAGGAGCCAGATGAGGGCTATCCTTCGGGTTCTCTCCTCATTGTTGCTTACACTTGGATGGAGATATTGATTATGGAGAGGAAAGCAGACAAAACAGAAAGTGTAAATTTTTGCAATGAGAGACGGTACGAGAAGAACTAGAATAATTGGATAATGTAGTGAATGGGTGGAGTAACGTTGGTTGTAAATGCAAATAAGGAGAGAGGTGGCTCTCATTTGCTCTCAAAGGCCGGGCAAAAAGTTGCATAAAATGAGATTAATGGCACCCTAGATAAGAAGTTGGTTAAGATAAGGGTAAAAATAGCACTTAGGCAGAGAAAAAATGCAAGGCAAACATTTGAATTTTGGGCGGCTGTACGTTGTCGACCTGAAGAGAGAGGTGTAGTTTTGGTGTGATAAGGGTTTCGTTGTTTTAAGAATGTTGCTTACGTTTCCAAGTCATCATTACCCATGATTACAGGCTTAAACAGAAAGTATGACGTTAATTAGTTATTTTTGTTAGTAGAGAACTTTTTTTGATGCCTATTATAATTTTTATGCGCGAAAAAAACACGTGTAGTTGACATCAAAATTTTCACAGTCATGCATAATTTGACCTCATCTCATACTTCACTTATTGGCTGCAAGGGATGAGAAAATTTAGTGATAGTATTCCCGTGGCTGACCTAATAAATGAAGGTTAAAACATGGCTTTTACCTTCATTCATTCTGGCTCATCCAAATATTTTTCTTCGTTGTATTTAATTCTTAGTACTTTAGAAGATTTCCTATGTCCTCTATATATTTAATATGAAAAATCAATGATTCGTGAAAGTCGCAACTTGATGACGCGTATTCACACCCCTTTGCTTACTCTTATTCTTCATTCCTTACTTCTTTAGTTTAATATCTCCAGGCAATCTCTTCCTTCCGCGATAGTTTAATTAGTATTTGTAATGTTCATTAGTCCGAATTGATATTCACTTATAGAATTGCGTGTTTTATTTCAAATGTATCTCTTATATATATATATATATTATATATATATATATATATATATATATATATTCATTCAAACAGAAATAGGTATAAGGAAAGGGGATAGGAAAACACATAAAAGGCGAACACAGAGCATCCGCCCGGAAAGTGGAAGGTCCTTGTTTCAAATCCCGGATAAGGAAATATTTTTACTTTCGTGATCTGCTCAAAAACCGCCTTCCCCACATGTCCTGTGTTCGCCTTTTATGTGTTTTCCTATCCCCTTTCCTTATACCTATTTCTGTTTGAATGAATATTTGTGCGCCGTATGGCGGGATTTTCAAGTTTGAATATATATATATATATGTATATATATATATATATATATATATATATGTATATATATATATATATATGTATATATATATATATATATATATATATATATATATATATATATATTATGTATATATATATGTATATATATATATGTATATATATATATGTATATATATAATATGTATATATATATATGTATATATATATATGTATATATATATATATATAGTATATATATGTATATATATATATATATATATATATACATATATATACATACATATATATATATATATATATATATATATATATATATATATATATATATATATATATATATATATATATATATATATATATATAAATATATATATATATATATATATATATATATATATATATATATATATATATATATATATATATATATA